>CM059034.1:37362584-37973209 GCA_030279155.1 Forsythia viridissima | reverse complement strand
TGGACTTGATTGTAATTGTGATATAAGTTCAGGGATTACATGTGTAATTAAAACAATCCTGAACTAATTAGACTTGGATGCAATCAGGACTCTTGTCATTGTTTGCAATCAGGAAGCTTGTTGTATTTATATCACATTGCTTGTGACTTAAATCAATTCGAACAAATTCGATCAATTAATAAAAGAGAAGAAAGCAAAATTCTTAAGTCTTGTTTGACTTAAATTTTATCTTCTTGGTTTTCTAAATTTGACTAGTCCAGAAATTAGATCTTGATTTAATTAAAAGGTGCCCACACACTATTGTAGTCTATACTTGGGAGAATACCATAAAAGACTTGAACGTTGGGAGCACCAAGTTTGTGAATCAAAAACAAGAAGTTCGTGAATCAGATTGAAGACTAATATCGTTTATCGATTCAGGTATAATACTAAATTATTAGTATTTAATTATAATAAATACGTAAACGCCTAGCAAAGATCATAGTTTTATTGAATTAAAGAAAATTTTTATTTTCTGACTAATTATCTTGCTAGTTTTCAACACCAGTTGCATGAAGAATTGCCTCATGGCAACATTTTCTTGTGTCATATCTTCAATTGTTCGCGCCAATCGCAACACCATCATTGAAGATCTCATATTCTTTCTTCTCTGGACATTATCTCCAGAAGAAGTTGCTGGACTTTCTTTCCTCGCTCTTCGTGGATTTTCATCATTATTTGATATGTTCCCAATCATTTTCTCTCTTTTTCTTTGACTTTTTCTTTTCCAAACGTAATTCTCTCATGGATTTTTTTTGCAACTTCTAACAAACGGTGCCAATATGTTGACGTCAAAATCCAACTAGACTTTAAAGTCATCTGAAATGATCCACATCACTGTCTATACAAGGCCAACTTGCACTTGAACACTCGTTAGATTATTTGTAGTCAATTATTCGGGGTGATACAATGGCCTTACGCACTCCAACAACCAAGAAAGGCATCAAAATTTAAGTATATGGTCAAATGTGTATGGAATGGAAATTGTAAACAATTTGTATTGTTATGTCTATTTTTTACGTGTATTAACGTACCTTCAAATGAATGAAGAACTGAATATTTATATGTAAATGGGCAGGGGTATTTAGTTCACTTTTTAGACCTTCTAATCATTTGGTACACGACTAATCTTCCATTCCAAATTTTAAGATTTCTAAATTTTGCCAATTTTATGAATTCTAGAGATTGAATGTGGCATTTATGCACGATGTTCTCTGTTTTGCACACAAAGATGTGAAATGAAATATTAAAATTAGTGAAATTGTCAAAATCTGCACCATGGAGGCTCGTTCAGATCCAATGTTGGGATGAGGCTACATATGCTCTATATCTCATGTCTCCAATTATTCTCAAGTATTGAATTCATACATTCTCTTTCAAAAGAGGCTACCAAATGTACTTCAACCACCGAGACTAAGGTATTAGGTCAAAGCGTTATTCTTGCTTAAGACACGCAAGCATCTAGCAAGGTCGTCCAACAAGTCTCTAATTTCGTACCCAATGTACTTTTAGCCTTACTCAGATGGGTCAAATAATTATTGCAACACACTGTGCATCTTGACATACTAATAGCCTGTTTGATTGAGATAAAAAACTGGTTTCTTCAACAGTAATCAGATTTTTTTCTTGACAATGGCCCACAAAAAAGTTCTTGTACAGCAAAAGCCAAAAATTAAGTGAGTTTATTCCAAAACTGCCCCTGTTTAGATTCCTTAAGAAAAGGTTTCAGAATTATTTTCCAGGAACAGAATTTGGTCAACACTTGCGGCGCCAATTTCCACACCCATGGTCCTTTTGGTCATTTTTGTGTAGGCTTCTTTCACGTGACCTGCTTCTGTCAGTTGGTTAAAATAAGAAAAACCAAAAACCAGTTTAAAATCTTTAACAAACAGGCTTTAATTAGGTAATAGGGTTCATTAGCTTAAAATCGTCATTCGTTCTTGTTTGTCATGATGATTGATTTTAAGGTGTAATTCGATGAAAAAATGTAGATGTGTGAATACATGGCATGTAGTATTAATCTAAAATTCAGTTTTTAGGGACAAAAATCGAAGTCGTACACGGAATCTGCCCAACGAGGCAAGAAAAAAATTGTACAAGAAATTTTTTAACGCTTCGACCAAAGTTAAATTGTATTTTTCTAAGCTATGTTTTAAATTACAATGAAATGCTATGTTTTGCAACTAACGTTTCGGGCCTTAGGACTCTAGGTGTTACATCTTGGTATCATAGCCCAATGTTGAGTCGTTTCTATAGACTTAAATGTTGTTGTCGATAATTGAATGAAAAATCTACGTATCTATTTTTGGATTCACGTCTATGTGCAAATGTAATTGTTTTATTTGTTGATCATGGCATACTTAGTATCATGTATAGGACATGATTTCAACAAAATTTACATAATCCATATGCAAATGTAGGCTTTTACAAAAGTTGTATGATTATATGTTTTATGTGAAATCAATTATAAAAAATAAAATATTTAAACTATCATCGGCACTACACATCCATAAATCGATTACATCTCTTATCACAAGTACGCAACTAATTATGAAATTCTATGTTTCTATGTTATGATTTTCAAAAGTTATGTTATTAGCGCATTTACATTTCAGATTATAAATGTTGAAGTGTGCATTTTGTAGAGTTTAAAGTACATTCTTTTTTCTCAAACTCATTTCAACTACATATTTCATGAAATTCACAACTTTTATCAACTTTTCAACTACACATTTCATCAACTTTTATCAAAATCTCTTAAAAAAACAACTTTTAAACTCTACCAAATAGGCACTAAATATTTTTATGCGCAAGAATGAAATGATATAGAGTTATGTTTCTAATGTTATGTACTGAGCTAGTATAAAATTGTGGGTGATAGATGGCTAGGGGAAAACAACCAGAAAGGCTAAGGAATCCCGTTAGTCTAGGCTTATGTAGACTTTGAGATAAACATTTCTCTCACTTAGAAGATCATATCCAGAGTGTGCATAAGCATTGAATCGAGGTGAAGAATGCATGTTATGTGATAAGTAAGTGACAATCCATAAGACTTCTTCTAGATATCATAGCACCACGCGAAATGCGAGTTCATGAGATGATTCTAGAAGAGATATTGGTAGCACAAATTTTTCGAGAGATCAATTTTGTAGACTTTTGAAATGCTCTCATTGAACATTGGGAAGCATCTTGATGATATGATCTCCATTCAGGGTTCGATTCAGTAGTGACATTGGATGCTGAGGTTAGTCAACCAATCAGAACCAATGAAGTTGAAGATAAAGAAGCTCCAAAAGAGGATACAAATTAGGTTTGAGTTGGAGATTAGTAGAGCCTATAGGTAGGCTATTTTGGAATTCTCATCGTATATGTATTTTCTGCTTATCTTAAATAAGTCATTTTAAATGACACGTACTCCTCCATTTGAATAAGTTTTCAAATAGCTTGGAGTTATCAATAAAAGCGCATGTTTCCTTCATCTAAATTTTGTTTTGGTGTTGGTAAATGTAAGTGTCCAACAGATGGAATCTATTTTTTTTTTTTGTCTAAGGAAAAATGGCAGAGCCCAAGATTAAGTCATTTCTGTAGACTGGAGTGTTGTTTTGGATAATTTAATGAAAATCTACGTGTCTATTTCTGGATCCACGTTTATGTGCAAATGTAATTGTTTTGTTTGTTGATCATGGCATACTTAGTATCATGTGTAGGACATGAATTCAACAAAATGTACGAATCCATATTCAAATCTTGGTTTTTACAAAATTTGTATGATTATGTTTTTTATGTGAAATGAATTATAGAAACCAAATAGACTTAAATTCTCATCGGTACTATACATCCATCAATCGACTGCATCTTGAACCAAGATATACAAAAGATTATGAAATTTCATGTTTCTACAATTATGATTTTCAAAAGTTATGTTATTTGCGTATTTAAATTTCAAATTATAAATGTTTAAATATTTTTATGCACAAATATGATATGAGATAGAATTAAGTTTCCAAAGTTATGTTCTAGGCTAGTATTAAAAATGTGGGTGACAAATGGCTAGGGGCAAACAACCAGTGAGGCGAATGAACTCTGTAAGTACCTGGGAGACTATAAACCAAGCTTTTGTAGACATTGAGACTTATATTTCGCTTATTTAGAGGATCATATCCAGCGTGTGCTCGCATTGGATACGAAAAATGCAGATTGTGTGATAAGCAAGTTGCAATCCATAAGACATCTTCTAGGTGTTGGAAACTGGCACAAGAATTAGCCAAAAAAATAAAAAGTTTCTTTAATTCAATAAAACCAGGATCTTTGCTAGGTGTTCACGAAATTCTAATAGATTAGTATTATACCTGAATCGATATACAATATTAGATCTTGATTTGATTCACGCTTGCTGGTTTTGATTCACGAATTTGGTGCTCTCAACATTCAAGTTTTCTATGGTATTTTCCAAGTATAGATTACACTGGCGTGTGAGCAACTTTTAATTGAATCAAAAACTAATTTCTGGACTTGTCTGATTTAGAAAACAAAGAAGATAAAATTCAAGTCAAACAAGACTTAAGAATTTTTCTATCTTCTCTTTTCTTAATCGTTGAAATTGTTCGAATTGATTTATGTCACAAGCAATGTGATATAAATACGTCAACCGTTCTAATTATAAACAATGACAAGAGTCCTAATTGCATCCAAGTCCAATTGGTTTAAGATTGATTTAATTACACGTGTAATCCCTGAACTTATATTACAATTACAATCAAGTCCAAAACTGTCATAGTAACTGTGATTAAGCTTAAAACTTTATAGAGCTACCACAGACCTGTTCGGACATATATTTTCCAAGCTCCAATAATTAGATTATGTCTAATCGACCCTAGACCTATCGATCTTATTATTAGTCTTTTGTTTTTTTCACTACAAGCAAGAGACAGCACTCTCGGAATATATAAGATTACAGAAGTTGTAATACTTTCCTCAGACCTACCGTATATATATATTATCCATGTCTAAGATCCGATAATTAAGTATGAGCATAAATGACCATTTTGCCCTTCTAATTATTCTCACTAACTTTAAGTTACATTTTCTTCAACGGTCTTGTGAACTAATTCACAGTTGTCGAAGTTTAGCTGTCGCTAAATACTGAGCCTAGATTTATAACTGTTCAACAGAAAATACTTAAATTGTCACTCGACCCATTTTTCAAGGCGACAATTCTGACAAGAATTTGTGTTCTCTACTTCGCTCATTCTCAAGCTCCCAACTCACCGAGACATTTGATCAACTAAATTGATCTCACCCATTGGTGAATCAAAAAATCATTAAACTAACAAAATGAAAAGATATACACAATCATGTCAAGAAATTTAGATGAAATACTAGACGATTAAGTGAAATTTAATTATTCGCACGGTCATGCTATATAATTAAATTCGACACTCTGTTCAATACACTCCAAGTATACTAGTGTCACCATTAATCAATTTATACGATAAGGACAAATCGCAAACCCAAATGATTAAATAGTCAACACTACAATCTTTCAGTACAAAGCGTCAACCCTTATACATTAGTTGTGAACAATTTTATTGATGATCAAAATATAAATTATGTCACACTAAGCTTCTCAATGCAAACACCCAACTAATATTATCACAAGTGATCATTGGTACTTTATTTACATGCTCAATATTAAACAAATGCAATAATAATAAATGAATACAAACCAAAGTTTTATTCAATATAAAATTATTATTTTATCACAGCAAAATTATACTATTTGAGCATACAACCCAATAATTCTCCTACATTTCCTAGAATATAATCTTAAAATTCATATACCCCAACAGTGAAGAGTAAACCAGCATATAGTGTTGACCTATGGTTAACTTTAAAGCTTAATATTTTGATTATAACAGACAAATTAGTTGTGTTTACTAACAATCTCCTTTTCAAGTAATATTCAAAGCGCTACAAATCGAACTCTCATGCAATGTCAAGATCAAGTCAAAATCAATACAAGAGTTCAAGCATCTCAAGATCCAAAATTCAAGATCCGAAGATCAAGATTAAATAATAGGTTTCTAGATAAAATTGTAAAGGTACTAACTCTTTGATCTTTAGCAATTAAATGAATGAAAGCTCAAGAAAATATTTTTATGCACAAAACGTATGTAATTATCACTTGCATAAAATATTTTTATCAAAGTCAAAAATCAATTCTCTAAAATTGTGGAAACGGTCATCCATTTGGTCATCCGTTTGATCAACCGATTTAACCTGTCGACCGTTTGGGTGAACTGGTCAACCGTTTGACTATCACTTTCTAAAAAATGTCCGTTCTGATTTTTTACAGTTCCAACGACTAGTTCTGTCCATGTGACCGGTCAACCGTTTGGTTATCCGTTTCAATAGAAAGTGATTAAAATTCATCTCTATAAATACTACTTTATTTATTATCATTAAACAACACTTACAAGAGCATTTATAGAGAGAATCATATTGAAAAACTTCATTCAAAGCTCTATTGCATTTATATATTCAATATCATTCATTGAAAACTTTGTTTGATTAAATCAAACTTTTAGTTCATCATTCTCAACAAAATTTTCTTCTAACACTTGAGCTTTCTCCATCTATTGTTATTCATTAAAGTGTTAGTCTATCTTAGAACTAAACTTGTATTTATCATTCATCTAGAGAGAAATATTCAAATCAATCTCTTTACATTTTTGGGTCATATTGAGGTCCCTTGAAAGCTCAATATTGGATAAGGATCGGTGTTCCTTATTTGTAAGTCATCGGATACATTGTAAGGCTTTGGATTGCACCATAAGTCAATAAAAATAGTGGAAAGGCCGTGCTCGTGTTGGAGAGCTTGGTAACGGGGGACGTAGATCATTGGTTGGATCGAACCTCCATAAAAATATCGTTTGTACTCCCTCTTCCCTTTTATATACTTATATTGTGCTTATGTTTTTTGTGGATTAATTTTAATTTCTTAAATATCACTTTTGAGAATATTTTCGAAAAAGTTTGAGAAAACGAATTCACCCCCTTCTTGGTTAGTTATCCTTGTCTTTCGAAGGTACGTAAGGATATGCTTTACAATCACCCAATGTTCTAGTCCGACTAGTCTGATAACGAGTTATCATAACATTCATGAGACTACCCATTGCAAATGCATAAGGTATTCTACTCATGTCCTCTATCTCTTCAGGAGTTTCTTTAGAAATACTTCTTAAATAGTTAGATTCTATGTTTGAATGGCAAATTGTCCTTCTTAGAAATTTGCAAGGCAATCTAACAAGCATATTGTCAATATATATAGCTTAGAACAAAACTACCAGCTTGTTCCATTCGATCTCTTAAGATCTGAATCCCTAGAACACATCTAGCTTTATCCAAAACCTTCATATGAAAACTGTTGGGTCAACTATGCTTTCGTAGATAATGGCATTCCCACATCATTTCCTATAAGTAAAATATCTTCCACATAAAGCACCATAAAAATTATCATTTTGTCCATAGCCTCTTTATATAAAGTCAAATCATCTACTTGTTATGAGGAGATCGCTTGTTTGGATTCTCCTACTAAAAAGTACCTAGAAGGTTTCTTGATGATCCTCTGATCTTGCCTAATGGACAATAGATCTTGAATTGTAACATTTTCATCAATATTAGTATCACCTTCAAGTGATACAAATACCTCCTTATTACCTTGAACATTTTCTTGATCCATGGGATTAGATGATGAATCATTTTTCCTACTCAGACAACGTTCTCTAGGTGTTTGCGATACCGTAGGTCGTCTGTCATTAGGTTGTGTTTCAGAAATTAATGTTGTAGAATCGTTCCCACTTATTTATTCTAAAATAACCATACTCTTATACTGACATTTATTAATATACTTATCATTTAGGAATGTCGTGTTTGTACTGACAAAATGCCTTCCTATCTAGAGGACTATAAAAAATTAGTATCCTCTGGAGCCTTTAAGATATCCCACCCACAGGCATATTTCTGACCTAGACTCCAAATTTTTTGTCTTCCTTTCAACACACGAGCCGGACATCTCCAAATTCAAATGTGACGCAAATTTGGTTTGCGCTCATTCCACAATTCCAAGAGAGTCTTAGGAACAGATTTAGATGAAACTAAGTTAAGAATATATTCAAATGTCTCCAGTGCACATCCAAAAAATGAGATAGGTAGAGTTGAAAAACTCATCATTGACTTAACTATATCTAACAATGTCTTGTTTCTTTTTTCTGAAACACCGTTCCGTTGGGGTGTACCAGGTGCACTCAATTGAGAAACTATACTATTTTCTATTAAGTAGTCCCAGAATTCTCCTGAGAGATATTCGCCACATCGATGTGATCTAAATGTCTTTATACTTTTACCCAAATATTTTTCGACCTCAATCCGATATGCTTTGAATTTCTCAAAAGCCTTCGACTTTCGACTCATCGGGTAAATGTATTCGAATCTAGAATAATCATCTATAAATGTGATAAAATACTCATAGCCCTTCTCGCAGGTGTACTCATGGGTCCACATACATTATAATAAACTAGTTCTAGTACTTATTTGGCTCTATGTTCTTTTACTTTAAAAAAGGAACTTCTTAGTCATCTTTCCTTCTAAACAAGAATCACAGAGACTGGCAATGGTTTGACCTCAATTGAGTTGAGGGTACTATTTCTTGTCAGTCTTTGTATTATGTTAAGGTTGATGTGTCCAAGTCTAAGAGCCATAGATATGTATTACTATATAGTATGCATTTTGTTTATTATAGTTTGTAGAGGTATTATTATTTTCATTTGTGGAATAGTTTAATATATAATGACACTCACCAAATATCCGAGACAAATAGGAGCTTTATTCATCAAAAGTAAAGTGCGTTAGCGCAAAATAAAAGAATAACCTTGTCTTATTAACAAGAAAATGGGAATTATATTGCACTTTATCTGTGGGACATAGTAACAGTCTTTAAGAATTAAACACTTACCACTATTGAAATAAAATAAACTACTCCTACAGCTCTTGTCAAAAATATTGTTCATGTGCCGACTATAATAGTAAATTGGTCTTCACTGAATTTTCTGCTCTCCTGAATCATCAGCACATTGCTTCTTTTTAGCTAGTGCATCAGGACAGTCTTTTTTCTAATGTCCTTTCTGACCGCATTTGAAACACTTGCCTTTCGGCTTTCCATCTTCGTTGGTCTTATTGCCTTCATGCTTCTTGTTAGTTCTCTTCCTTTTCTTTCTATCTCCGCCTTTCGGCTTGGAAACAGGGGAGCTACCAATTGATGCATAAGCATCACTACCTTTATATTTAAGACCACTTTCCACATTTTGCAACTCATTCATCAACTCAGTTAATAGCATATCCATCTTGTGTAAGTGATAGTCCACAGTAAACTGTAAAAACATATCAAGTAAAGAGTTCAATACTATATCAACCTGAGTATCTTGATCAATAGTTGCACCCAGATTCTCCGCCACATTGAAATGTCCAATCATGGTCAACATATGGTCCTTCACTGGCGTTTCGGGTTTCATGCAGATGTTCTGTAAGGTACGAATGACTTTGAACCGAGCTCTCCTACTTTGATGTGCAAACATGTCTTTGAGGCTTTTCATTATGTCATAAGAGCTTTCAAAACTGTCATGCTTCTGCTGTAACACATTCGACATCGATGCCAAAATGTAATAGCAAACCAACTTGTATGCAGCCACCCACTTATCAAAAGAATCTCTCGTCTTTGCTTGCAGTCTCAGTGGGTTGCTCATGTCAATCTTCTTCAAGCACAAAATCAATTTTCTCAACAGTAAGAAAAATCATTAGATTACGTTTCCAATCCACATAATTTTCTCCATTAAGTTAGTTTTGTTTCAGGATAACAGAAAATGGACTGAGAGACATTTTGCTGAAAAATAACAAAATTATTGCATATTAAAATTGAGTAGCGAATTTAACATATGATGTATGAATGCACATGTAGATCCATAAAACTACAATAATCTAATGACTACTTAATCCTTGTAATTCAACAGGCCTCTATATAGGAAAGGTCACCGTATCCACTGATTAAGTTGGGACCCTTCCACCAGACAAATCATATCTTGACAATAAATGTCTAAATAAATCTAGTATAGCTTTATTTGGTCAACAATATCATAAACGATAACATCTATAGGAGGTTCATAGATGATCTCAATTTGAATGTATAATCTTTGTCTAGATCTCCAAATACTTGAAAAATAATCCTGTCATCTATAAGATGATCTCAAATTATATTCTATTTAGACGATCTTACTAAAAAAGAATCTAATCAAACAACCCGAATCATGCAGCCCTCCTATAGGGAATTCGTTGCATTACCGGCACGAGACTAACGCATTATGTTGCTTATAGATTGACAAAAGGAGACCATGTATTTTTATTTAAGGGCATGTTTGGTGTAGTTTTTTTGGGAAAAAATAGATTTTTTTGAGGAACTTTATTGACTTTTTAAACTTTTTTGTAGTGTAAAAAGGTTGAAAAATCAAAAATTGTAAGCAAAAAAATGGATTTTTTTAGAAAAAATAGCTATCGAACATGCCATAAATAAATACTCTCTCCCATTCAATATTTTAAAATAATAGATTTTAATTTAAAATAATTACCAACTGTTTACATTAATCAAATTAACATACAATTTAATTATCATGAATTTTCCTTTCAAGAAAAATTTAATTTAAATTAAATTAATCGAGAAAAAAATAATATTCTAATGAAATACATTATATTCTAAGTTTTACGAGCCATGCTAAAAATAATTCTATATGACATAATTTACAGAACAATAATATTTTAAACAAATATTTAAAGCATATATTAGCAATAAATTAACAATTATTTGTGGCCCAAAACAAGACTCAAAAATTAAATTAAAAGCTGATTGGGTCCAAACCCAATATTTAAATTAAATCTTCAATCCAAACTTTCCAAATAGCAGCTATCCATTAAACCAAACAGTCACTATTCATGGCACCAAACAAAAGCTATCCCATCAACCAAACGGCCACTATCCAAGAAACCAAACATGGATCTTCTTGTTCTTTTGAGATCTTTTGCCAAAACAATTAACCACACTGGAAAACACCATGGCTGAACCTCAAGAGAGACACCGGAGAAGCAACCAGATCGCGCGACTGTCCACCTCGACTACACCGAAGATTTGAATAAACACGTCGTCCGCGCAAATCTTAGATCTGTGCGCTCACTGCAACATAGCGCAGATCTAAGATCTACGCGTTTGCCGGAAGCGCATATCCAAGATCTGTGCTCGCCAACTGTACAGATCTCGGATCTGCAATGGTACATTGGCTGCGCAGATCCAAGATCTGCGCAGGCGCGCCAGTGTGTAGATAGGAGATCTGCCCACGTGTCTGATCGCTGTCTTTTTTTTTCGTTCCATCTTCGTTGGTCCGATCGTCCATCTTCAATCATTACAAAAATTAACTAGTCCTATTTTATGGCTCACAATTTAAATCTATTTTACAGTTAAAAATTAAATCAAGATGATGGAGTCGTAATCCACCGATCTTGTTACAGACTCGAAATTACGAAATACAATGATCAGGTGGGGTCCACAAAATAATTGGATCACAGTTTAAAATAATTCTAATTATTCAATCAACATATAAACAAATTATCCTAGACATCGCTCGACTAGAACATGCAATTATCATATCTAAATAATATAACAAACACGTGAACAATCTAGACTACTCTGATACCACTTGTTGGAAACTAGCATGAGAATTAGCCAAAAAAACAAAAAGTTTCTTTAATTCAATAAAATCAGGATCTTTTCTAGCAGTTCACGTGTTTATTATAATTAAATACTAATATATTAGTATTATACCTAAATCGATAAATGATATTAGATCTTGATCTGATTCATGAACTTGCTGCTTTTGATTCACGAACTTGCTTATCCCAACGTTCAAGTCTTCTATGGTATTCTCCAAGTATACATTACACCGGTGTGTGGGCACCATTTAATTGAATCAAAAATTAATTTCTGGACTAGTTGGATTTAGAAAACTAAGAAGATAAAATTCAAGTCAAACAAGACTTAAGAATTTCTCTCTTCTCTTTTCTTAATCGTTGGAATTGTTCGAATTGATTTATGTCACAAGCAATGTGATATAAATACGGCAAACGTTCTAATTGTAAACAATGACAAGAGTCTTGATTGCATCTAACTCCAATTAGTTTAGGATTGATTTAATTACATATGTAATCCCTGAACTTATATCACAATTACAATCAAGTCTAAAACTTTCATAGTAACTGTGATTAAGTCCAAAACATATAGAGCTACGACAAGGACCTGTTCGAACATATATTTTTCAAGCTTCAATAATTAGGTTTATATATATATATATATATATATATATATATATATATATATATATATATATATATATATATATATATATATATATATATATTTCATCCCTGTCTGGGATTCAATAATTAGGTATTAGCATAAATGACTGTTTTGCCCATCTAATTATTCTTACTAATTTTAAGTTACATTTTTTTCAACGGTCTTGTGAACTAATTCATAGATGTCGAAGTTTATCCGTCGCTAAATATTCAACTTAGATTTATAAACGTTCAACAAAAAATACTTAAGTTGTCACTCGACCCATTTTTTAGGGCTACAGTTCTCGACACGAATTCGTGTTCTCTACTTCGCTCATTCTGAAGCTCCAAACTCATCGAGATATTTGATCAACTAAATTGATCTCACTCATTTGGTGAATCAAAGAACCATCAAACTAACGAAAATATATACACAATCTTGTCAATAGATTTAGATGAAATACCTGGTGATTAAGTGGAATTTAATTATTTGCACGGTCATGTCATATAATTAAATTCGACACGTGGTCCGTTTAATACACTCCAAGTGTATTAGTGTCACTATTAATCTATTTCTACGATAAGGACAAATCGCAAATCCGAATGATTAAATAGTCAACACTACAATCTTCCAATACAAATCGCCAACTCTAATACATTAGTTGTGAACAATTTTATTGATAATCAAAATATAAGTTGTGTCACACTATGCTTCTCAACGCCAAGTGATCATTGACACTTTATTTACATGCTCAATATTAAACAAATGTAAAATTATAATATTTGGGCCTACAACCCAACACTAGGTACCTTAGCACCAAGTGAAATGCGTATTGGCAAGAAGAGTCTAGAAGAGATGATAGCACAAGTTCTGTCTAAAGATCTCAACGGCATCGAATTTGTGGACTTTTGTAAGGCTCTCATTGATATGATTCAAAAGTGACGTTGGACGCAGAGGCGGATCCATCACATGGCGAGACCCCGCGTCCGCCCGTGCTGGAATTTCGCAAAAAAATGGTGAAGAAGGCTCGCTGGAAAGTCGATAAATGAAGCCGGAGAAGAAGAATGGCACTGTGTGTGTGCATTCTGTGTGTATGTATTATGTATATGTATATATAAAAGGTTGAAACGTGTGTGTGAGATAGAGAGAGAGAGAGGTATATGTATATGTATATGTATATGTGTGTGTGTGTCAGTTGGAGAGAGAGAGAGAGAGGTGTATGTATATGTATATGTGTGTGTGTGTGTCAGTGTGAGAGAGAGATAGAGAGAGATGTGTATGTATATGTATTATATATTTAAAACTTATTGGTTGAAAATGAGAGAGAGAGAGAGAGAGAGAGAGAGAGAGAATGTGTATTTTTAATTCAAAATCTCATTTGTGGTGCTCAATTTGAAAAATTAAAAAATAAAGTAATTGCATGAATAAATGTTTAAGTAAGGTTTTATTATTTATTTTTAATATAATAATTGCATAATTTAGGAAAGGAAGGTTCATAATTCAAAAATATAGAAAGTATTTATTAGAGCTTTTGCTCTTTTTTTTTTATTTGCCATATATTTGACTTTATTTTAAGTTTTTTCTTACGTAGTATTGGAAGCGAAATCATAGTAGCATGCCACGTTAGTGCATAACGTGTCAATTTCTAAGCGTCAATAGCATAGGCGGTGCAAATCTTAAACCTGCTCTAAGCCACTGAACTTCAATTTAAATTTCAAATCTCGTCGAGACGATCTCGAAAACATATTATAATAGAAATTCTGAGTTTGTATGTGAAATCTATGCCTGTTTCTTTAAAGAATCACGATTACAATCCATCGCGTCCAGATAAGCCAAAGCTAGGTCCTCTACGCCATCAGTTTGTTAGCCTGCAATTCTTTTTTTATTGAATCTGTGAGTCTGCAATTCAAATTGGGGGATGTTCAAAGAAATAGAGAATGAGGCGATCTTGAAATGGTTTCAGACTATGCGACCTCAGAGAATGCAATTATCTAGTCTCACAAATTGAAATTGGAGTTGTACTAAACAATTTTTAGCATTATTATGGCTTGTATCGAATTATATTTCACTATTATATGATTTTCTTGTTGTTTGATAAGTTACGTATTTATTAAAAATATTTTTACATTATTTTTTTACAAGCATCGGCCAACGTCCGCCCTAGCTGAACTTCAACCCTAGATCCGCCCCTGGTTGGACGACGAGGTTATCAATCAAAGAGAACAAATGAAGTGGAAGATAAAGAAGATCCAAAATAGGGTTTAGATGAGGCTTAAGTTGGAGATGAATAGAGCCTATAGATAGGGTACTTTGGAATTCTCATCTTATTTGTATTTTCTTCTTATCTTAAGGGCTTGTTCGGTAGAGTTTTTTTTTTAGAAAAAATGGATTTTTTTTGTTACTTTTTGACTTTTCAAATTTTTTGGTAGTGTAAAAAGTGTTGAAAAGTCAAAAATTGTAGGCAAAAAAATGGATTTTTTTTAGAGAAAATAGTAGCCGAACAAGCACTAAATAAGTCATTTTAAATGACTTGTACTCATCCGTTTCAATAAGTTTTCAAATGACTTGGGATTATAAATAAAAGTGCATGTTTTTTTTTATCTAAATTTTGTTTTGATGTTGGTAAATATATCCATTTAATATATGGAATTAATTTTCTTTTCCACAAGAAAATGGCGAGACCAAAATAAAACACTTTGATAAAGAATTTGTGGCATGCCTTTCAGGAGCTAGGAAGGCAAAACAAGCAGTAGCCTCATAGCCAATTCATACTGCTAATGCTTCGATTAAGGTGATATTCACAAGGTATAAGCCACCTTCTTTAAATGGTGGACTAGTCTTTTAGTAGTTGAAGAATGGCTACAAATACTAGAACGCATATTTTGGGTTATAGCATGCACCGACGCACGGAAAGTTCAGTGCTCAGAGTTTATGTTTAGGATAGCAGCAAGCCACTGGTAGGAGTCAATGTCCCGAACCAGAACTGAGGACAGAACAGCTTGCTTTTTCATGGAATCAGTTCGTAGAGAAAGTTACTGAAAAGTTCTTTGTGCAAGCTTTAATAGAATCCAAAGAAACCTTGTTTTTGCAGCTCAAGTAAGAAAGTGTGTCCCTCGTGGATTATTATGAAAGGAAGTCTGATTAACTCACAAGGTATGCTCTACATATGGTGGACACAAAATCTATGAAGATCGAAAGGTTTGAGCAAGGGCTTCATCTAGATATTAGCATAATTCTTATGTCCCATCGTTTCACTTCTTATCGTGAAATGCTGGAACAAGTGTAGGAAGACTAGTTTCGAGAAGTATATACAAAAAACTAGTTTCAAATAGCATGGTCAAGTAAGTGTTGGAAATTGGTTTAAAATGTCGAGAAATTAACTAAGTGACTCCGTGTCAACTTAGCCAAATATACAAGTTCCGACCCAATCCGTTTAGGCAAATTTGTTTGCCACTTCGACGCACGCTTCAGGGGCAACGCCCCCGTAACGGGGATCGACCTGCCCGGTCAGATGTTTGACCATGCGATCGCACAGGTATGTAAACCTGCGATCGCAATATGGCTAAAATTTTAGCAGAGTGTATTTTGGTCCTTCCATGCGATCGCAGGAGGCAAAGCCTTGCGATCGCATGGTTAATCTGGGCGAAGTCTTGTTCTAATTTTTGTGCTGTGCGATCGCAGCTTGGTTAAACTATGCGATCGCATAGGTTTGCGTGAACAGACATGTCCTTTTGAAGAGTTGCACGATTTGGTTCATTCCTTTTCGTTTCCAACCAACTCTCCAACGTTAAAAAAGGGCTATGAACGTCCATTCTGCACATATATTGATACAGAAACGTATTGCAAACAAAAATCACTCATATTCTTCATCGTTGAACCAATTTTATTGCATAAAATCTGGTTTTCCATATCTTTCATCCATTGGAGTACAAAGCCATCCTTGGTTCGCTGTACTTGAGTGTTTGTTGTGCTACAAAACTCAAGCGAAACCGTTGTATCTTGGGAGTCATTTGCCAAATACCGAAAGCACCTTGCGGGGCAATTTGACTTAAGGACAAAGAGTGCAACTCTTGCCTCGGTTTATCTTCTTCATTTCCAGATTTTCGGTTCTTGTTTTTATTGCTTTGGGTCACTTCCACAGAATTCCGCCAACAGTAAGTTAGTAAACCAAAGGTTTTTCTAGGAAAAGTGAAATGGCAGAACAAGAAAGAAAATATCGGGGATAATTCTATTCCACTTTGTCTTAAGTGAACAAAACCTATAAATGAGAATGTTTGATAGAGAATAACGTCTTTTTTCATTGTGGTAAGCCAGACCACATTGCCAGGAATTGTATGAAGTTTGCTCAGAAGAGGAATGATGATCAGGATACGAATAACAAGAAAATGGTCTAATTTTTTCTTTGACAGAACAGGAGGTAGAGCAAAACTCCAATGTAATAACATGTAATCTATTGTTATCTAATACATCTGCTTATGCTCTTTTCCATTTGGAAACAATGCCTCTTTCATTTTATCGTCTTTCATTGCTAAATCTAGTATTACATGTGTTAAGTCGGATAGCATACAAGAGGTTAGCATTCCCTCGGGTAGAACATTAGACACAGATCGGATATTTAAATATGTTAAGTTGGAGATTAAGGAAAAAACGTTAGAATAAAATCTATACCTTGTAAAAATTAAAGACTTTGACCTGATCTTAGACATGGATTGGTTGTATTAGAATTCTATTTATAGTAGAGTACCATGTAGTAGGATACCATACATGTAATATTCCTATTCTAGGTAGAACTTTTTTCCTTTTCTTATTAGGTTTCTATTAGTCATTCATTAATATATATATATATATATCTTGTACTCTATTCATTATTTATATTACATCAATATACAAAGAGAATTATTTCTCCACATATGTTTTCTCTCATATTTTACATGGTATCAGAGAGACGATTCTGAGCGACGATGCTTCGCACAAACGATGATAGAAAAATCATAGAGACGACGATTGTCCAATCGGATCCTATGGCTCTACAGCAATCCGATCATCCCGGCTTCATCCTCGTTTCTAATCCAATTAATAGAAACAATTATGGCACAAACACCTTAGAGACGATGATTGCCCAATCGGATCTCATGGCTCTACAGCAATCTGATCATGAAGGGCAACATTCAATCAATTGGAGATCGAACCGAAAAGGTGACGATCGGCCAACCAAAAATCTGTCGGACCGGTCGACCGGTTCGTCCAACCGGTCAACCGTTTCAACTGGAACCGGGCAGAAACAGTGCACCTACTGCAAGATGATTGGCCACATCGTTGATACATGCTATTTCATCCATGGCTTCCCTCCAGGGCACAAGTTTTATGGAAAAGACGTAAAGCCACAAAACAAACGCTTCACAAACACTACTACCGCTTCTACTCCTGACCCAGAGGAAGGAAAAACGCTCACAACCAAGGAATATGAACAGATCATGACACTTCTAAACAACAAGTCGGGTAATGACAAACCTTGTGTTAACACCTCAGGTATCAATCTCTCTACTACCCCTTTGAGTAATTCATGGATTATTGATAGCAGGGCCACTGACCATGTGACGAAGGATGAGATTCTTGAGAATAAATTCATGCCAATGCACAAAACTGTGTAATTACCGAATGGGGGTCATGCTCTTATTAAATCTATTGGTACAGTTAAATTTGAAAATAATATGACTGTTGATAATGTACTTCATGTTCCCAAATTCAAAGTTAATCTATTATCTATCAGTAAACTTACTAGAGAGTTAGGTTGCTATGTGACATTTTTTCCTGATTTTTGTGTCATGAAGGATCTGACTACGAAGAAAACGATTGGCTTGGGAAAGCAGAGTAACGGCCTATATTACCTTTCACAAAAACTACAAATATATCATACTACCAGTGGATCAACCAACCTATGGCACAAACGTCTTGGACACCCTTCAGCCTCACCTCTTCAATTCCTTGCACAAAGTAGCTTAGGTATTAATTTTGATTCCCACGATATTTGTGATATTTGTCATCTGGCAAAACAATCTAGACTACCCTTTAAAGTCAGTCAAATATCTAGCAATAAATCCTTTGATTTGATTCATTGTGATATATGGGGATCTCATATGATTTATTCTTATTCTAGTGCTAGATATTTCTTTACAATTGTTGATGACTTTTCTCGTTATACTTGGGTACACCTCATGCATCACAAATCTGAAACTCAAAGCATAATTAAAAATTTCTTTGCTTGGGTTAAAACTCAACACAACCTGACTATAAAAATCCTGAGATCTGACAATGGCCAAGAGTTCTTATCCTTGCAAACATTCTTAAATGAAAATGGTACCATTTTTCATAGGTCATGTCCTTATACCCCTCAACAAAATAGAGTGGTAGAAAGAAAACACTGCCACCTCCTTAATGTGGCTCGTGCCATTAAATTTCAAGCCAATCTTCCGTAAAAATTTTGGGGAGAACATATCAAAACAGCTTGTTACCTTATCAATCGGATATCTTCACCATTGCTCTCACACAAAACACCCTACGAAAGATTGCACAAGAAACCACCACCTTATTCTCATTTACGTGTCTATGGTTGCCTATGTTTTGCCACCAACCTTAGACCCAACCATAAATTTGACACACGAGCCAAACGGTGTGTGTTCTTTGGATACTCCTCAGGACAAAAAGCATACACCTTATATGACCTAACCGACAAAAAGCTAGTAGTATCCCGAGACGTTGTATTCCATGAAAATATATTTCCATACACTTCCCAACAACATGATGAAACCAACTCCATCCCATTGCCACAATTTATGCCTCTAGATGTTGAAACACCATTTTTCACAAACCTAGAGGACCAACACATAGCAAAAATAGATAACTTGCCTGAAAATCCCGAACCATCATCCGGACCAACCAGTCGACTAGACGGTCGATAGGTTGGCTCGTCTGCTTCAACAGAGAGTCCAACCGGTCGATCCACCAGTTGACCGGTTACCTCATCCGGTTCAACAGAGAGGTTAAACGGTCGACCGTCTTCACCTACCGGTCGATCGATTGAGTAGTGTCCAACCACAATTGATCCACCTACCTCTTCTTACCCCCAAGATGACCAACTTAGACGATCCACAAGATCAATTCAAACCTCATTTCACCTGAAAGATTACTATATCAATCATACTCTGCATACTCAAGCCGGGTCTCTTCCAGTTAAATCAAGCACTCAACACCCTATATCAAGGTATGTATCATATAGTAACCTTTCTTCTATTCATCGTGCATTTACATATAATATTTCTCATATCAGTGAGCCAGCTACATATGAGGCAGCTTGTCAAGATCCCAAGTGGGTCGCTGCTATGAATGATGAAATTCGTGCCTTGGAAGAAAACAATACTTGGTCACTTGTACCACTTCCTCTAAGTTCTCATCCTATTAGTTGTAAGTGGGTGTTCAAAATTAAATTTCATTCTGACGATACAGTTGAACGTTACAAAGCACGGTTAGTGGCAAAGGGGTTTACACAACGAGAAGGGATTGATTATAATGAAACTTTCGCTCTAGTTACAAAGTTAACTACAGTCAGATTCTTGCTTGCTATCGCCTCTATTCGTGACTGGACGCTTCATCAGATGGATGTACACAATATCTTTCTTCATGGTGATCTTGATGAAGAAGTCTATATGACTACCCCTCCTGGATTTCGTCAACAGGGGGAGACACCAATTGTATGTCGACTTTATAAATCTTTATATAGATTGAAACAGGCATCTCGTTCTTGGTTTCAAAAATTTGTGTCTGCTATTATTCAGTTTGGATTCAAACAGTCACATGCAGATTACTCACTCTTTACAAAGGTCAATGGTAATTCATTTACGGCAGTTCTGTTATATGTGGATGATATGATTGTCACAGGAAACAATAGAGAAGCAATATCTACTACAAAAACCTTCCTTGCATCCCAATTCAAGTTGAAGGACCTTGGCACATTAAAATACTTTTTTGGAATAGAAATTGCTCGCTCAAGATCGGGGATTTCAATAAACCAAAGAAAGTATACTATTGACATTCTTCAAGAAGCTGGATTACTTGGATCAAAACCTGCAGCATTTCCCATGGAGCAGTCATTGAAATTTAATTTGACTGATGGAAAGTTATTGAAAGATCCCACATACTATCGACGGTTGGTAGGAAAGCTCATTTATCTCACCATTACCAGACCAGAAATCTCATATTTAGTCAATACACTCAGTCAGTTTATGCAGACACCTAGACAACCCTATCTTGATGCAGTTCACCGATTACTCCGATACTTGAAAGGGGCACCAAGACGAGGATTATATTTTCCATCAAGTGAGAAATTACAACTAGCAGGATTTTGTGATGCAGATTGGGCCAGAGATATTACTACACGACGGTCAGTTACAGGATATTGTGTGTTCTTAGGAAAGGCACTTATATCATGGAAAAGCAAGAAACAAACGACTGTGTCCAAATCTTCAGCAGAAGCTGAGTATAGGGCGATGGCTTCTATTACATGTGAGCTTATATGGTTGAGACAATTACTAACAGATTTATGTGTAGATCACTCACAAGCAGCAATATTATATTGTGATAATCAAGCAGCATTGCATATTACTGCTAATCCAGTATATCACGAAAGAACAAAACACATTGAAATAGATTGTCACATTGTTCGTGAACGAATTGATAAGGGAGAGATCAAGACTGCCTATGTTCCAAGTACTCACAAGTTGGGCACTTTTGACATACATGCTCCAACTTGAGGGGGAGTATTATAATTCTATTTATAGTAGAGTACCATGTAGTAGGATACCATACATGTAATATTCCTATTCTAGGTAGAACTCTTTTCCTTTTCTTATTAGGTTTCTATTAGTCATTCATTAGTATATATATATCTTGTACTCTATTCATTATTTATATTACATCAATATACAGAGAGAATTATTTCTCCACATATGTTTTCTCTCATATTTTACAGGTTGTAATCACGCCACTATCTAATGATGTGAGAAGGAAATGTCTTTTCAAAAACCAGGAGACGAATATTTTTTCCTTTGTAGCAAAGACCAAATATAAACCTCATTGAGTGTCGACGTTGAAAGCATAGAAAATGTTAAATAAGAGAACATGTCAAGGGTTCTTATTCAGTATCTCTAGGTTGCATAAAGTGCCAGTAGTGCTTGAGTTTCTGGATGCATTTTCGAAAGATCTACCTGGTACTCCACTAGATAGACAAGTTGAATTCACAATAGATGTCGTTCTGGAGTGATGTCAGTATCTAAGGGTCTATACCAAATTTCACTGAAGGAGCTTCATGAATTAAAATTTTATATACAAGAGCTGTAGGATAACGATTTTATCTGACCAAGTATTTCACTATGGGTAGCCTTAATCATGTTTGTTAAGAAGAAAAATGGTACTATGCAGATGTGCATACATTCTCAATAATTAAACAAGCGAACTATTAAGAACAAGTACCAACTTCCAAAAATAGAATATTTGTTTGATCAGTGAAAATGAGCAAACGTGTTTTTCAAGGTAGAGATATCATTAGTTGAAGATCAAAGCAAGTGATGTACTGAATTCAGCTTTCAGAACTCGCTATGGACACAACGAGTACACCATTATGCCTTTCAATTTGACTAATGCCCCAACAATGTTCATGGATTTGATGAATCAAGAATTTCATCAATACTTGGTTTGATTCGTCATAGTCTTCATCGAAGACATCTTGATCCATTCTCGAGATAAAGATTAACATGAAGAACATCTCAGAATTATATTAGAGACTTAGCATAAAGAGATTGTGTGCCAAATTAAAAAAGTGTGAATTTTGGCTTGACCGCATTAGTTTTCTTGGTCATGTAGTTATTGGCCAATGAATTGAAGTTGACCCAACTAAGGTAGACTGGGTAACTAACTAGAACAGGCCCACTAACACGTGTGAAGTTGCGTAGTTTTCTAGGATTGGCCGACTATTATCAAAGAGGGTTTCTCTAAGATAGTAGAACCGATGATTTAGTTGACACAAATGTGAATAGAGTTTTCAAGAACTGAAACAACATTTAGTCGCGACTCTAGTATTGACTATACCCGAAGGTTCAGATGGTTTTGTTATTTGCAGCGATGCATACAAGTACGTCTATGATGTGTTTTGATACAACATGGAAATGTGATCGCCTGCGCTTCAAGATAGTTAAGGTAGTCTAAGCAGAATTGTCCAACACGTGATCTAGAACTTAAATCAGTAGTTCATGCATTGAAGATACAGCATCACTACATGTATAGTAGTAAGTATCAAATCTATACAGATCATAGAATTCTCAAGTATTTGTTCACCTAGAAGGAATTAAATATGTGACAAACTAGATGGTACGAGTTGGTAAATGATTACGACTGCTATCATTACCATCCGAGTAAGGCTAATCTGGTCGCAGACGCGCTAAACATAAAGACAGTGAGACATATGTCAACTTTTATCTCAAAACAAGATCAATTGGTCAGAGATTTGAGAAACTAAAAATCAAAGTTGTTTCATCATCGAACCAAGTCTCAACCCAGACCGCTACCTAGCGACCTTAATAGTTTGACCCACCCTTAAGGATCGAATCATAGGGGCACAAGAGAATAACTTGTTTCTTCAAAAGATTAAGAATGAGGTTGGATCGAGTAAAAAGAAGGGTTTTGAGATATCTTTAGACAATGCATTAAGGTTTAAGGGTTTATAACCCAATGATGAAAAATTGAGAGAAAAAAATTAGAAGAAGCCCATTCCACCCCATACGCCACACATCCTGATGGTAGAAAAATGTATCGAAATTTTCGTGATACAATTTGGTGGGGAAATATGAACACAAGTATTAGTTTGTTCGTTGGGAGGTTCATCATTTGTCAACAAGTTAAAGTTAAGCACCAAAAGATGGCATCATTACTGAATCCTTTGTATAGACCAGAATGGAAATAGGAGCACATCTCTATGAATTTTGTGGTGGATTTTCCAATGTGAGTAATAGGTCACAATGTTATATGGGTGATAGTCGATCGATTGACTAAGACTGCTTATTTTCTACAAGTGAAAATGACCTTCAGTTTGGATAAGTTAGCACAACTACATATAAGAGAGATTTTCAAACTACACTAAGTTCTCGTCTCCATCTTACAAATAGAGGTTCGAGGTTAATATGAGTTCTGGAAGAGTTTACATAAAGCTTTGTGAACAAAACTAAATTTCAGCACGACTTATCATCCTCAGTCTCATGGACAATATGGGAAAGCCATTCAAATACTGGAAGATATGTTGCGAGCTCATGTTTTGAATTTAGGGTGCAGTAGGGAATCATATTTACCATTGGTAGGGTTTGCATATAACAAAAGTTTATAATCGATCATTGGTGTGGCGCCTTACGAGGCTCGCTATGGTAGAAAGTGTATACCATCAATTCATTGGGATGAAGTCAGTGAAAAGAGGATTTTAGTTCCAAAGATTGTTGAACAAACAATTCAGACAGTCAACATGATAAGAGCCAGAATAAAGACAGTAGGAGATTGACAAAAGCGTTATGCTGTCAACTAAATAAAGGACCTAGATTTCCAAGTGAGAAAGAAAGTGTTCTTGAAAGTGGCACCGAAGAAAGTTGTACTCTGATTCGGCAATAAGGGTAAATTGAAATTGCATTTTATCAAACCTTTCAAAATTCTCGACAAGGTTGGTAACGTGGTTTATCGATTGGCCGTACTAGCCGAACTCTCAGCAATACATGATATATTTCATGTGTCCATGATCAAAAAGAATATGCATGATCCCAGTCGTGTGGTAAATCATCATTCTTTGGATATGCATAAGGACTTGTCTTATGAAGAAGCCCTGATCTCGATATTGGAAAAGATAGTCCATAAGTTAAAAAGCTAAAAAGTAAATAAATTTCTTTGGTTAAGATTCAGTGGTGTAATCACGATGGAAGATGTTACTTGAGAAAGGGGAGAAGAAATCAAATCCAAATATCTGGCACTTTTCACCTAATTATAAGGTAATTTCGAGGACAAAATTCTTTTAACGTGTAATGGATGTAATATCCTAGAAATTTTTCTATCATTGGTATGTCTAGCCTAAGCCAAGAGACTAGCTTTTAAGGTTCGGCCCATATGAATTAATAGCCCAAAGTTTAAAGTTCAATTTTGGCCCAAAAGTGAAGTCATATAAAGTTTTAAAAGAATTTTGTTTCCATTCACCAACAAATAACTGTGTTGTTTAACATAATAGTAATCTGCATGGTTTGACTTATAAACAATCTAAGCTTGAATCACCATGCAAATATTTCTTTTTTTTTTTTTTTGAAATATTTTTGTGTCAATGAAGAGTTGCAAAACTCTTTAACTTCCAATTTAACTCTGTTAAATCCATGATAAAAAAAATCATGCAAAAACCTCCATGTTTATTTCACACATTGAAAGGTTGACGTTATAAGAGAAAAATATCATCTTTTCTGAACTCATAAGATAAATAACTTCTAATCTCTCGCTTTCTCTCTCTCTCATATTTTGAAGAAGGAAAACCAATGATTTTTATTGCAAGTTTTGGTTGGAGTAAAACTGAATTTATGTTTGTGCAAGGCAAATGATTTTTATTTCCATGTCAAGAAACAAGAGAGAAATATGTGTAGTTGTTTTACACATAGTATTTGATTGATTTTATGTAAATAAGTTGTTTTCATAGTGCAATGAAATAAAATGTTAATCTATGACCATAACTGGAATTACGAGCAATGACATTTTTCAGAATCAAGGATTGCCGGTAATTCATCTAACATTTATGATTCTACGGTATAAATTCTAGTTTGTTTATGTAAATCATGATTTGATCAGTCTGTACACTAATGAAATATTCCTATTGAGTATTTTTGTAGTTACTCCCTCCCTATTTTTCACTCTACAGATTAAAGGGATTTCAAGGATAGATGCGGGTTGATTGGATGTAGTGGAGTCGCGGGGAGGAGAAAAAGTCTTGCATCTATGTTGATGAAATGTTTAAGGTTCCAAAGTTATGTTTTGTTAAATGAAATGTCAAATTTTCTATTCCAAGTTTATGCTTGAAGTGATGTAAAAGACTATGTTGATTTGAATGTTTTTAAACTCATGTTTCCGTTATGACTAAATTGAAATTTTATGTCATATATGTTAGATATTGAACCCATCCATGTTTACTTCAAATGAATTGTCAAATTATGTTTGGGAATTTATGTCGGTAGCTAAAAACATATTTATCAGACAAGGCCAGTTGATTTGACACCCATTGAGTTATATGTCCATAGAACTTGGAATAACATTAGACGGAGGCTTGTAGCATTATTTATGGTTTTTTTCCATAGGCTGCAACGAGTGTACCTGGGAGTAGATTTTCTTCTTGAATGAAAAATAATTGTGACAACCTAAATGAATTAGTTAGATTGTGAAATTTTACAATGTTGGGGGTTGATTAGTTATTAAGTCACTAAACAATTTTGTAATTTTATGGTTTGGTTTGATAGATCAAATTATTTTTGGCAACAAACTGTGCGTCTTGAGAAACTAATTTGGTAGTAACGTTTGTTAGCTTAAAATCGTCATTCGTTCCTGTTTTTCATGGTGTTTGATTATTGATGATGAGGTGTAATTGGATAAGAAATGTAGTTGTCAATCCATGGCATGCGCTAATCTAAAATTCAATTTTTAAGAACGAAAATCGAAGACGTAGGGGAGACAGAATCTGCCTAGCGAGGCACCGCCTTGCAGGCATTCCAGGGCAAAGAGGCATTTAAGGGCAGATAGAGTCTCTGCCTCTGCCTCTGCCTCTGCCTCTGCCTCGCTCCCGAGCACCTGGTGTGTGGCTGCACAGCAAGGCAGACTTGCAAGCCTCAGTCCCTAATTCTATTTTGTTATGTTTCCGTCCGTGTTCATTCCATTTCATTATATAATAGGGTTAATTACATTAATCGTCTTTATTCTTTCAGGTTTGTAACAATAGCATCTCTATTAAATTTTATTCGCAGATATCGTCTTCATCCTTTCATTTATTCGTACATATAGTCCCTAAATGAATTTTTTTTGAATATTTTACCCTAAATTAAATAAATTAAAATAGTAGAAAAAAGAAAATACAATGGAAAAATTACAATTGGGACTCTAACTTTTTCAAAAGTATAAATGAATCCTAAATTTTTTAATTTTTTTTATAGATTTTTACTTAAAATAATAAAAAAATGTGTCATCAAATCCCAAATTTATAATTATGTTCACCAAAAGGATATTTGGAATTTTTACAAATTTTGTCCAGTGATCCGTTAATTGATAAAAAAAATTATACCCGAATCTAAATTTGACCAATATAATAAGAACAAAATAATTTATTATATTCTATTATTCAAAATAATCTATACTAATTCTAAAAGACCCTAAAAGGGAGAAACAATTTTGGACAATTTTACCCTCATATATTACATATTTGGACTATTTTACCCTCCTATATTAAATTAAAAAATCCAAAATCCTTTCATCTCTTGGACTATTTTACCATCCTACATTAAATTACCTCATACATTAAATTAAAAAATCCAAAACCCTTTCATCTCCCGGACTATTTTACCCACCTACGTTAAATTAAAAAATCCAAAGCTCTTTCATCTCCCACCATTATTGAACAAAATAAGTTGTTTGGGACCTTTGGACAATTTATGTTAGGTTTTTTTTTTTTTTTTTGAATTAATGTTATAATTGAATTCTTAATTTAACATTTATAATCACGTATAGTCCTTAGAAGTTGAAAATGCTAAAAGGGACGTAAAGAGAGAAATATATTTGGACAAATATGTCATCATTAATATTTTATATTTTCTAAATTGTTCTTGAATTAATGTTATAATTGAACTCCTAATTTAACATTTATAACAACATATAATCTTTATCTATATCTATACTAATTCTAAAAGTCACTTAAAGGAGAAACATTCTTGGACAATTTTATCCTCATATATTACAACTTTGGACTACCTTACCCTCCTACATTAAATTAAAAAATCCAAAACTCTTTCATCTCCCGAACTATTATAGCCTCCTATATTAAATTACCTCCTACATTAAATTAAAAAAAATTCAAAACCCTTTCATCTCTCGAACTATTTTACCCTCCTACATTAAGTCAAAAAATTCAAAACCCTTTCATCTCCCAACATTATCGAACAAAATAAGTTGTTTAGGACATTTGGACAATTTATCTTCAGTTTTTTTTTACAATACGGAAAACAAATAATGATATGATGATTCCAAAAACCTTTCATTTTCACATTTTTTTTTTTTTGAATTTTCTTTTACCTCCTAATGCCCTAACGCTTACTTCATGATTTATTTTTTGTGGTAATGATTTTGAAATTTGATGAATTATTAGATTTTTTTTTATTGATTTTGGCATGTAAATGATATGAATTTAGGAAAATTGAAATTTCTTCTGTGGGGTCAGGTTCAATGGAGTAATTAATAGAAGCTAAATTTTTGATAAAATTGTGCATAATACTGCTGAAACAACTTTCTAGACTTTTTATCACTTTTAGGAAAAATAGGTGAAATGAATTTGTACATGTGAACTTCAATTTTTGTCAATATTTTATAACTAAGTTGAATTTGAAAATTTGAAATCTAAATGAAATATTATATCATCCACTAATTAGAAATCAAAAAGTTGCACTTGTAGTGTAAGTCTATAGCTTACACGATAAAATTTTCAAATAAAAAATTGGAGCTGATATATGTTTCTATATGATAAATAAAAGAGATAACAAAAATTTAAAGCCTTGAAAAAAAAAATGAAAAATCCAAAATCAGACCTCCAAACATCGATTAACAAACTGCCTCCTACTTGAATAGTCATCACTTATATAGCATCCAATAGCAACAAGATAGAGTCATTCCCTAACTTGCTATTATATCTTCTATCTATTCTTGGATTTATGAAACATCTTTTTGCAAGGGATTGAGCTAAAAAAACCTTTTATTTATTTGTATTTATTTTATTTGTAGGTATCATGTTGGTAGAAGAAAAATATTATACTTTTATAAAAGATCTTGAGTTATATCAAAAGGCCGAATGGACTATAAAAGTGCGAGTGGTGAGAAAATGAATTGTTGAAACATAATCGTAGTGGACTACTAAATATTATGAAGCTCATTTTGAAGATGTTAATATTATTATTGACATAGCTTTCGTTTATCTTGACATATAAATTTAAATTAATAGTCCGTGTTAGTTTCAAATTATAAATTATTTCATTATACTTCAATAATAAATTTGTTTTTGGGTAGAGAACTAAAGTACAAGTGTTATTGTATAACAAAACTATTTTTCGATTGGAAAAGACTATAGAAAAGGACAAAACATATTTTATTCAAATGGAATTAAACCAGTGAATAGTAGATTGAAATATCATTGTCGTCATCAATGGCGGACCCACTTAGGGACCAGTGGGTGCGACTGCCCCCACTGGGTTTCATACCAGAGCCAACTGCCAAGAGCATATTTCTTGGTCTATATCTGTGAAACTTTTCCCAATTTCTTTCCTTAGCAAAGTCATCCATTTTCCTCTTGAGAAGATAATACTCACTCTTTCTTTTATGACCCCTCCCATCTCTCTTTTCTTCTTAAAATCAGAATCAGAAAACACATGAGAATGATATATAGCCAGTTGTAGCCTGTGCTTTGGCATTTAAAGAATTGAATGCTGTGGAGCTTTCCCCATGAAAACGAGGGGTCTGGTGACATACATTTGTGGGTATATATAATGGAGGAATAGTTTTTTAGGAAGTTAATAAGGACTTGTTTGGTTTGTTTTTGTCCTTTCTGTGTTTTTTGTTTTTGAAATTTGTGCCCAATAAAGGATTACTGTATTATCCACTATTGCTCTGGGAACATTTGGGCGGGAAGTTTTTGAGGTTTGTCTTTGCATTTTATTTACTCTCTCTCACACACTTCAAAAATGTGAGCTTGTTTTCTCTGAGTTTCATGTTTGGAATTTCATAAAATTATTTATTTGGGGTCTTTTTTTTGTCTTTCATAACCTAAAATCTTTGTTTTCTTGATTTTTCATAACCAAAACTACTATTTTTTGGGCATTTCTTGGCCTCTACATGCTTGAGGTAACAGAGAAGCTGTAAAATGAGGGTAAAGTTAGAGTCTTTTTGCTTTATTTTATTTGAAATGAGCAAAACACATGCTGAATTTAAGCCAAAATTTTGTTTTCTGTTTGTCTCATGTTTGTGAAATGTGAGAATTTTCCATTTTATTACCTTTTTTCTTTCAAATTAACCCAAAAGGGGTGAAATTTACAAAATTGAGCTACAAAATGTAATCTTTTGTTACCAAGTTTTTCTGTAACTTGCCATTTCTTGAATTTTTCAATGTTCTGAACTTCTACTTCTGTAACTAAACGTTTTAAGGTATGAATTTGATGTTTTCGTGCAATTCTGGAACTTTACTATTTTACCCCTATTCTTACAGGAAAAATTACTGCAAAATTTTCACGTTTCGAGGCCTTCTGCATTTGGTTCTTGAAGCAATTTTTTTTTCTTTAGGTCCTTCATTTTTGTCATTACTTCACAAAATTTTGAAGTACTCTAAATTTAGGTTACTTGTTAATTCTTGTTTGGGTGTTTAAATTATTTTCTAGGTAAATTTTTATCGTCCCCATTGAACCAAATCCTGGGTCCGCTCCTGGTCGATATTAACCAATGTTTGTGAATCTAACGACTGTATTACAATAAAAAAAAGGCTATATATATTTTGAAAGAGCTGATCAAGATTCAAAGAATGTCACTATGATGATGGGTGTTAATTCTTTTTATGTAATACATTGGTACATTATGACTAAATTTTTTTTCTTCACAATGCGTTCAATTTTTTCCAGATTTTATAGGTATTGTTATAAATGTAAGGCAACCTTTAAGCATCAAAATCAGAAAAAATACGGCATGCAATATGAATAAAAGAGAAATAACACTTATCGATGGCACATAAATATATATATATAAAAGTTTACAAGTGTGATTTTTAAATTCTTGTATAACATTTCATATCATTTGTTAAACATATCTAATATAATTAAGGTTGCTTTGTGGGGCTGATTTGGCTAACAATGAAGGGCAAATACTTTCAGTATCTGAAAAACAAGAAGTAATTATCAAATGTTATCAAAAACCGTGTTGTTTTACTTTTACTGTAATTGCAATTGCTATATTAACATTTTAACTATTAACAATTAAAAAATAAAAATTTTTAAAATACTAAAAATTAATAAAATAATTGTGAAATCACATGCAATGCACGTGTTTCTAACTAGTTTATAAAAAAACCAAAAAATGGATCATCATCTTCCTCAACCCACCCCCACCCCCACCCCCACCCCCACCCCCAAAATTGGGAAAGGAATGGGGGGAGGGGGGATTTCTCCCCCTACGTTTGCCGGCAAAAACTGCAAAATAGTTTATTTTATTCTATTATAGTTTTAAAAAAAATGCTAAAAAATGGATCATCATCTTCCCCCACCTCCGAAATCGGGAGAGGGGTGGACTTCTCTCTCCCGTTTGCCGGCTCTCCCCGATTTGTGTGGGGGTGGGGTGGTTTGGGGAAGACGACGATCTATTTTTATAAGAATCTAAATGTGACCGATTTAATAAGAACAAAATAGTTTATTATATTCTATTATTCAAAATAATTTATAAAAAACCAAAAAAAATGTATCACCGTCTTCCCCAACCCACCTCCCACCCCCAAAATCGGGAGAGAGAGGAATTTCTCCCCCTCCTTTTGCTGGTGGAAACAACAAAATAGTTTATTATATTCTATTATAATTTAAAAAATATACAAAAAAAGGGATCATCATTTTCCCCCACCTTCGAAATCGAGAGAGGGATGGATTTCACTCTCCCGTTTTTGCCGCTAGAAAACGGAGGGGGAGAAACCCCCCCCCCAAGATTTGTGTGGCGGTGGGGTGGTTTAGAGAAGATGATAATCCGTTATTTTTTAAAAAAATTATTTTGAATAATAAACTATTTTGTCCTTGTTAAATTGGTCAAATTTAGATCGTAAGTATAATTTTTTTTGTCAATTAACGGATCAGTGGACAAAATCTATAGAGACTCCAAATATCATTTCGGTGAATATAAATAGAAGTATTGAGAGTTGATAACATATTTCTTATTATTTTAAGTGAATATATGTAAGAAAAATATAAAGATTTATGATTTATTTATACTTTTGAAAAGGTTAGGGTCCCAATTGATTTTTTCATTATATTTTCTTTTTTCTATCATTTTAATTTATTCAAGTCGGAGGCAAAATTGTCAAAATAAAAGTCATTTGGGGACTATCTAACAAATAAATGAAATGATATAGACGATGTTGGCCTCGATCTAGCTCTGCCACGTCAGATGCTACTTTACTCAACAGTCCGGTATGATGTGACCAACCTGTAGTGGAGCTTTATAGTTCTCAGTTCAGACCTCATTCTTAATTCTGGCTTTGAGCCCAGCTTGGCCTTCAATTCAGTTCGGACCTTGTCCTTGGATCTCCAGGTCGGACATATCTGGCGTCATGCTCACGTCATCGGTATGGCCTGTCCTACTCATATGTCAGACGTCACTTCGCATTAAATACCCCCAAAAAGAGAATGTCTTGTTAGCATTAAATGCCTAGCTTGGTCATTTAATGCCTAGTCTAGCTTGGCCATTTAATGCCTAGTTTAGCATTAAATGGAGGAAATTATTACATATTTTCCTATAAATAGGAGACATAAATATCCTTCAGGTCGGACATTCAACTGCTTAACAAAAGCACTCATACAAAGATTATATAGGTCTTCGTACATATACTTACCTATCTACCAATCATTACGGTTATAACCGAACTCAACACTTATCTTTAAGTTAGCTTGGAACTAGTATAAACCATTTTCCAATGTCAGCAGTTTGGCACTAGAAGAAAGGCGCTCTCCCTAAAAAAGCTCTCCATATTCCATAAACTCACCTAATCATCATACATAAACACTTCAACCTATAAAAAGCCTCCAAATATGAGCCGCAGTCATGACTCAAGGGCTCATAGCCATGGAAGAACTGGAAGCCAACATGTTGACCTTCCCTAGGTCTTCCGTCATAAACAACAAGGAGAAACTTCAGCTCAAACACGAGCACCCGAAAAAGATGCAGTTTTACAAAAACTTGAGTACCTAACTCACGCTATTGAACGGCTTGAGAAGAACCAAGCCACCACTAGACAAGTCTCTGTCTCAGAAGCAGAGTCTCCAACGCGTGACAAATCCAAGGACCGTCGTGTGAAAAGAATAATGGAGTTTAGTGATAAAAGCTCATCAGAAAGCAAAGGAGGAAAAAGCATACGCCCTAGTCCTCTCAAGAAAGCTGCCACGCAGCGGTCAGCCAGCGTATTCGACCGTCTAGGACAACCCTCTCAAATCCCACGTGAGCAGAAAGTACAAAGAAAGGAAGGAGCTCCATCTATGGCAGCATCGAGTGTACAAAACACTCTGGATGAGCTTGAACTGATGAAGCAACGCCTGGCCGAACTGGAATCAAGGCAAAAGAACACCCTGGACAAATACACCACGGACAGACACTCTCCATTCACGGAGGATATCTTGGCAAAGCCCCTGCCAGAAAAGCTAAAAATGCCACAACTGACTAGCTATGAGGATGGCAACGATCCTGTTGGTCATCTTGACAGATACACCTCCTGGATGGAACTCCAAGAAGCCAGTAACGCAATCATGTGCAGAGCTTTTCTTCTAACCTTCAGGAACAGAGCGATGATGTGGTTCTAAAAATTACCACAGCGCTCCATTCGGAGTTGGAATGACCTGTCAAGTCAGTTTGTCTCCACCTTCATGGGGGCAAGAACTCGATCTACTCCAAAAGAGCGCATTGTCAGCATCAAACAAGGATGAACTGAATCCTTGAGGTCCTACATGGACCGATTTAGCAAGAGGATAGTAGAGGTGGACAAAATTTCCGATGACGCTGCTCTAATGGCGGTCTTATCAGGATTGAGAACTAAAACTCGATTCTGGTGGTCTGTTTACGAGGACGGACCGGTAACATACCAAGAATTCCTAGCTAGAGCTGAAAAGCACATCAGTGCTGAGGAAGCCACCTTCGACCAGGAGAATGACAGATCTGACCGAAGAGACAACATGAAGAGTAAAGAGAAAAACCTCAAACCAGAAAAGAAAGAAAGCCCCAAGAAAGCACTGGAATTTCAGCACCCAGGTCGGACTAGACCAGCTCCACAAAGGTTCCAGGGATACCACATCTTGAACACCTCGCTTGAGAACGTCCTGATGAAAACCAAAGGCAATGACATCCTCAAACCACCAACTCCTATGAGGGCGAACTCATTCGAGCTAAACCAAAGGAAGTACTGTAGGTACCATCAGTCTGCTGGACACGACACTGACGATTGTCGAGACTTGAAAGAGGAAATAGAAAGCCTCATCAGGCGAGGTCACTTGAAAAAGTTCTTAGCTCAACTGTCTGGAGGAGGTGAGCCACCCCAACCACAAGACTGGACTGAACTACCACCCCCACCTTAACAAGGGTGAGGTGAAATTCACATGATAGTTGGGGAAAGTTAGTACCTGGAAGGGTCAAGGAGGCAGCACCGCAAGCTCTTTAGAGAAGCTCATACTAGCTACCAAGTACTGTCAGGCGCCATAACTAATCCAGACGCGGAAAAGTTCTCTTTCTCTGAGGAAGATGCATCATACGTACTGCAACTACATTCGGATGCACTCGTCATTACTATGCCAGTCTCCGGAATCGATATTCATTGAACACTGGTAGATGACGGGAGCTCTGTGAATGTCCTATACCTGAGAACGTTCGAACAAATGGAGATTGACACCCGACATGTTAGGCCTTTCCCGAAGCCTCTACAAGGGTCATAGGGGACTACGTGAACCGAAAGGACAAATCGCCCTTGTGATCGAGATTTGACTTCTTCTATGCCACAGGAGAATCATTATAGATTTTGTAATTGTAGACCTCCCATCTAATTACAATGTCATTCTGGGACAACCAATACTGCATGAACTCAAGGCAGCCGTATCCATTTACCACTATGCCATCAAATTCTCCACTACCCACGGAGTGGGGATCGTACGGGAAAGTCAGCTGGTAGCCAGGAGCTGCAACATCACCTTCTCCCGAGTAGGAGTAGACATGCTCCAGGCAGAGCCCAAATGTCCTGAACTCGAGGAAGGCCCCGTGGAAGACCTAGGACGCCTCGACCCCAGGTCGGAACAACTTAAGAAGAAGGCCGAACCAGTGGAAGAGCTGGAACTAATTGAGGTCGACCTCAACCATCCTGAGAAAGTCCTCCGCATCGGAAAAAAGCTTAATGAATCAATAAAATCTCAACTCAGGGCCTTCCTGAAAGCCAACACTGATGTCTTCGAATGGAAACACACAGACATGGAGGGAATAGATCCCAAAATCTCATGCCACAGGTTGAACACCAGCCCGGACGTCAAATCAAGGCAGCAGCGCCGACGTCCTCTTAATGCAGAGAGGTATGAAGCCTTAGCCAAAGAAGTCGACAAGCTACTCAAGTACGGCTTCATCAGGGAATCACTTTACCCTCGATGGGTGGCTAATCCTGTCCTGGTGAAAAAGAGCAATGGAACTTGGAGGGTATGCATTGACTTCACCGACCTGAACAAAGCATGCCCTAAGGACAACTTTCCACTTCCCTGAATAGACCAAATGGTGGATGCCACAGCTGGGAACGAACTTCTGAGCTTTATGGATGCATACTCCGGATACAATCAAATAGCAATGCATGAAAGTGATCAAGAGAATATCTCTTTCATTACTGATCGAGGTTTGTACTGCTATCGAGTTATGTTTTTCAGACTGAAGAACGCCGGAGCAACTTATAAACGGCTAGTCAACTCAATGTTTTTCAAACTCATTGGAAAGACCATGGAGGTATACGTTAACGATATGCTTGTCAAAAGTACTAAAGCAACAGATCACATCCAACACCTTGCTGAGATGTTCTCCATACTGAGAAGGTATAAGATGAAGCTCAATCCTACCAAATGCTCTTTCGGTATGGGGTCAGAAAAATTCTTGGGCTACATGGTTCACCAAATGGGTATTGAGGCCAATCCGAAGAAAATTAGAGCTCTCCAAGAAATGGGACCTCCTACCAAAATCAAAGAGGTACAAAGCCTCACTGGGCGAATAGTGGCACTTAGTCGCTTTGTTTCAAAATCAACCGACAAGTGCAAACCCTTCTTCGATGCCCTGCGAGGCGGCAAGGAGTTCAAGTGGAGTGAGGCATGCTAGCTGGCCTTTGAATAACTGAAAAAACAACTAGCGCAACCCCCGTTGTTGTCAAAACCACTGATTGAGGAAGTCTTTACCCTCTACCTGGCAGTCTCAAAACACTCTATCAGCTGTGTGCTAATCAGGACGGACGAAAGAATCCAACACTCAGTGTACTACGTCAGCCAGGCAATGCATGATGCCGAACTCAGGTATAGCCCCATGGAAAAGCTGGCATATGCCCTCATCATGTCTGCAAGGAAACTCAGACCATACTTCTTGCAACATCCAATAGAAGTCCTATCAAACTACCCTCTGAGGCAGGTCCTACAAAAACCAGACGCTTCTGGAAGACTCGTAAAATGGGCAGTAGAGCTAGGCCAGTTTCAGCTCTACTTCAGACCTCGGACTTCAATCAAAGGTCAAGCTCTAGCATATTTCGTTGCCGAGTTCAATGCGGAGCACGAGCCCAGCGCCAAAAAAAAGAATATTGGACTCTCTTTGTAGATGGATCATCAACCGAAACGTGCGCCGGAGCTGGAGTTGTACTGATGAGCCCAGACATAGAACTGCTCTGTCAGTCTCTATGATTTGATTTCCATGCCTCTAACAACATGGCTGAATACGAGGCTTTGATCGCTAGCTTGAGGTTTGCAATAGGCATGGGTGTTCTCAAACTACTCGTGTACATTGACTCTCAGCTAGTAGTCAATCAAATCAACAAGTCATATCAAACCAAGGACGAGAGGATGGTGTCTTACTCACATATAGTGGAATAAGAACTCAAGTCATTCAACACCGTCAAGGTCAGACAAATACCAAGAACTCAAAACAGCCTTGCTGACGCTCTAGCACGACTCGCTACTAGCGAAGGCATAGAAGAACTGGAAAACATCCCGATTAGGAGAATCAGCAGTGCAGCAATCAGTTAGCCCGAGCACATCCTCACCATAGTCGAGCTGAACTCTAGCTGGACAGACAAGATCATTCAATTTCTAAAGGATGGTAAGGTACCCCCAGATAGCGCAGAAGCAAGAAAGTTGAGGATCATAGCAGCTAGATATACCATCATCGACAACGTCCTATTCAAGAAGGGTTTCTCGCTCCCTCTACTGAGATGCCTAAAGGAAAACGAAGCCAAGTACGCCCTCAGTGAAGTTCACGAAGGAGTATGTGGCAACCATACTGGGGGTAGTCACTGGTGCACAAAATCTTAAGATAGGGATACTTATGGGCATCACTAAAGAAAGACTCCATCGAATTCGCCAGAAAATGTGACAAATGCCAGAGGTTTGGCTGACCTCAATCCTCAGCCCCGTAACCGTTCTCAAAATAGGGGATTGACCTAATCGGACCCATGTCAACAGGAAAGGGTGGAACTAAATACGCCATAGTCACTGTAGACTACTTCACTAAATGGGCAGAAACAGAATCCCTAGCCAAGATAACAGAACAGAAAACCACTGATTTCATATGAAAATCAATCGTCTGTAGGTTTGGAGTCCCTTACTCAATCATTACGGACAATGGCAAGCAATTGGACAATTCTAGGCTCAGATCATTCTGCGAAGAATTGAATATCAGGAAACACTGCTCCACTCCAAATCACCCCCAGGCCAACGGGCAAGTCGAAGCCGTTAACAAAATCATCAAGCACGCCTTGAAGACGCGCTTGGATGAACTAAAAGAAGCCTGGGCAGAAGAACTCCCAAGCGTATTATGGTCTTACCGCACAACATGCCGGTCCAGCATAGGAGAAACACCTTTCTCACTAGCTTTTGGAACCGAAGCTGTCATCCCGATAGAGCTCGAACTCCCTTCATTCAGAGTTCGGACTTTTGATGAAAATTACAAGGACAATGCCATAAGAGCCGAACTCGACCTACTTGAGGAAAAGAGGCTGGAGGAAGAACTGAAAAATGTGATTTACAAACAAATGAGTGTAAGGTATTACAACAGCAAAGTCAAGGAGCGGAAATTCAGAGCTAGGGATTTAGTCCTAAGAAAGGTTTTCTTAGCAACAAAAGATAGCCAAGCAGGGACACTTGCCCCGAAATGAGAAGAGTCTTACAAGATCGTCACTGTCCTAAAAAATGGAGCTTACGAGCTCTGGAATGCAGAAGGTCTATCACTCGCACACCCGTGAAATGTTGAACACCTCAAAAAGTACTACCAATGAAACTTATCTACGAAGGCCCAAGGGCATGAGCTACTTCTGTTAAGAGAAGCCATGGCTTCCATTTTGTAAAAATTTCTAGCATTTATGAAATGAAGGACGTTTTGTGAGATAAGGACTTACGTTGAAAACCAAAAATCAAAACATAGCCCAACCTAACAAAAAGTGATCAAGGTCACAATCCTTTTAACACATAGGTCCTACAAAGCTGGGACCCACGTTGGGTGGCGTAAGTGCAACGTCACCAACGTCAAAACTAAAGTCCTTTCATACCAAAGACATAGTATTTCCAAAGGATACAGTTCGTCCAAGTGACCGAACTACATTCCCAAACTTCTAAGACGATTCAACTTTAGTTTGTCCAATTGACCGACATGTAGAGTAACGCACGGGGCCGAGCTAGAAACTTGGGGACATCCACACATCTAAACCAATATCTACTCCAGGTCGAACATCATCCCTGGTCTGGACCTCAATCCCAAAATGTTAGTATTCTTAGTTTCAGCTCGCCCACGTACCAAAGACAAATATTAGAGATCTCCAGCGTCTCAAAAATCAAAAGCCCGACCTTCGAAGTCAGTCCTACAAAAAGTCAAATCTTCGAAAGACTAGTCAAGGCAAGACGTCGAAGTCAAACCTTCAAAGTTAAAAAGTCAGAAGTCAGATCTTCGAAAGATTAGTCAGGCAAGACTTCGAAGTCCGACCTTCGAAGTCAAAAGTTAAAAGGTCAGATATCCGAAGTCAGTAGCAAAAACAACAAAAACAAAATATGAACACAAGTTAACAGAATGACATATTTTCATTAATAATTTAGTTCGGTACAATCAATTCTGAGTACAATACGACAACAAAAAGAAAGACTTCATTCCTCAGCGTCGGACTGATCCATCTCTTCGGGCGATGGAGGATTGAGTGTAGAATTTCTCTTCAGCTCGGCAAGCTCTTTCTTTAGGAACTGAACGTCCTAGTCAGGGCGCTTCTTAGCCACCATCTCAATTAGCTCTTCTATCGTCAGGAAGTAGACCTTCTCCTGGTCAGCCAGATAGGAGTCGAAAGATTTGAATTCGACCACGGCCTTATCCCAGTCGACAGCCTTATCCAAGGCAACCCTGAGCTCAGCCCGGCTTTTCTTCTCAGCCTCCAGCTCCTACATCAGTTCGGCTTTACTCCTCATCTTCGCCTCCAGATCCGCCGCCAACGCCTTAAACTCGATCCCCTTCCTCATAAGCTCCTCCTCCCATCTTATGAGGACGTCCTCGGAGGTAGCCCTGAGATTCTTTTCCTCGTTCAGTTTGGCCATAACCTTCTTCTCCTCTTCCCTCATAACTTGGACATCCGTCAGCATCCTCTCCATCTTCTCCGTGGCTGAAGCAAGCTGAATGGCCGTCCTGGAGAAATTGATCGACGCTGCGATGATGGACTCCATGGTCTCCATGCTGTCCAAATATCCCTGCTAGACTGGAGTCCAGCTCTTCCCAATCACAGTTATGGCCTTCTTTACCAAAGAAGGAAGGCCGGCAATGTCGCCCCTGGTGGGAGAGTTTGACCTAAAGAAGTCACGAACTAGCTTGGGAATAGTACTGCAGAGCCTTATGTACTCCTCATCATTCTCCGGAGTTGAGCCCAAATATACGGGCAGAATCTGCGACGCCGGTAGAGGAGGTCGATGAGGCTGGGATGAGGATGGCTCCTCACGAACCGGGAAGGAGGCTATCTCTTCGACACTCCGAGTTGGACTTGGAGCACTCTGAGGAACGGGCTCAGGCTGTTAGCGAGTTTTAGCAGGAGGCGCTGGATCGACAGTCGGGGCTTTTCTCTTGCCCTTTCCGACCTGACTTTTCTTCTTGAGGAGGGCTGATATATCCTTCATCCCTTCCCCGGGTTGACCTGAAAATGGTGAAAGTCAGAACTGAAAAAGTTAACATGAAAATAAATCACAAGCAACGAGTTCAGGATAGCTCACGTGTTTGCAGACAATCTGAACTGAACGTGGAGAGACGAACTAATACCAAATTCTCTTCGGTTATCAGTGCACTGCTGGATCGAAGTTCCTTACTGATATCTCTGGCCCTCTGAGCTTTATCTGAAGATTCTTGTGTTGGGTCTTGAGAATTATACCCTGGAAAACAAGGTAAATAAACAGTTTAGTACGGAATGAAGTTAACCAAACTCAACAAGTAAGGAAATACGCTTACTTAGTTCGTGGTAACAAACTGGAATGTTCACATCTGGCCTAGAATCATTCACGAAGAATTGCCAGGGACCTCGGACAAAGAACCATAACTTCTTCCAATTTTTAATTGAGTCCGGGGTCTGGGTAATAACACTACCCCCTGTCTTTGCTTTCATCGACGCGTACCACCAGCCCGACCTCTTTCCATCCAATTTAAAAGAATACAAACTGTTAAATTTCCTAACTGACGGACGAAGGAAGCCGAGCTTTTCCCAGAGGATAAGAAAACCTATCATAATCCTCCAACCATTGGGATATAGCTGGGTTGGAGGTATTCTCCACTCACGCAGGAACTTCCTGATTATTCTAGGGAATGGGAGTCTGAGTCTGGCAGCCAAAACGTCCTGGTTCAAGGCCACACGACCCACCGGTGGATCATCAGCTTGGTCTTCGGGACTAGGGACGAAGAACTCTATCTCATCCAGGATTCTATAAGTCCTATGCCAATCCCGAAGTTGTTTCTCGTTTACTTCGGAAGGAAAAAACCTGCATTTCCACACCGGGGCCATCCTAAGCCCTGCCTCAAAATCCGCCTCCCTTCGACCTAAAGTTTCAGGCCCGACTTCCTCCTCACCACTTGTCTCCACTGTGGAGACAACCTATTTGGAGGAAGAACAGTAGTTAGCAGAGCCAGACTGAGGACTTCATCCTCATCTATTCCCTCTACCATCCTACCTGAGCTAGCCTCTTCCTTTTCCTCATGACCTCTTCCCCAAGACATAGCTTCTCTCCCGCTATCACTACCGACCTCGCTAGACATCCTAGCAAATGAGCTCAGAGAAATAGAGAAAGACAAAGAATAGCGTGAAAGAAGAAAGAATGGGTACTGACCGTTCTGAGCCCCAATTCGAATCCGACAACTACAGTGACCCCTAGATCAGAAGTATCCTACCGCTCTGACGATCAGCTCAGAAAAGGAGAAAACGTTGAAGGTAAAAGTTCCAAATGACTCTCTTCCTCCCTATTTATAGACGAAGAAGGCAAAGGGTCAGCACCATCAATGCCACAATCATGACACCACGAAAGCGTGTCCTCGAGCCACGCCAAAGTTTGACGCCACCACTAAATCCATTCCACGTGTCAACCAACGAGGTGGGTCGACAGAAACATCACATCGATACTGTAGAACTCAGATTAGCACACGTCTGAACCGCATTAAGATCTGAAAACCTCTTTTGTCCAAGGTCAAAACAGGTCTTGATGGACAATTGTTGGCCTCGATCTAGCTCTGCCACGTCAGATGCTACTCTACTCAACAGTCCGGTATGATGTGACCGACCTGTAGTGGAGCTTTATAGTTCTCAGTTCGGACCTCATTCCTAATTCTGGCTTTGAGCCCAGCTTGGCCTTCAATTCAGTTCAGACCTCGTCCGTGGATCTCCAGGTCGGACAAATCTGGCGTCATACTCACGTCATCGGCATGGCCTATCTTACTCATATGTCAGACGTCACTTAACATTTAAATGCCCCCAAAAAGGGAATGTCTTGTTAGCATTAAATACCTAGCTTAGTCATTTAATGCCTGGTCTAGCTTGGCCATTTAATGCCTAGTTTAGCATTAAATGGAGGAAATCATTACATATTTTCCTGTAAATAGGAGACATAAATGTCCTTCAGGTCGGACATTCAACTGCTTAATAAAAGCACTCTTATAAAGATTATACAATCAGGTCTTCCTACATATACTTACCTATCTACCACTCATTACGGTTATAACCGAACTCAACACTTATCTTTAAGTTGGCTTGGAACTAGTACAAACCATTTTCCAACGTCAACATACGATATTTGCGAATAAAATTGAATGAGGATAATATTATTACAAACATGAAAAAATGGGAACGATTAATATAATTAACCTATATAATATTGGAAATTGTTAAAAATTAATACTCTGTGCTATGAAATTCCTATGTAACTATGTTTGAATTATTTTTAAAGAAAATGTACAAGGAATTTTCGAAAGGTTCGATCGAAGTTCAATTGTGTTTTTCGCACTAATTTTTAAATTACAACAAAATACTATGTTTTCAAGTAATAGTCCAGACCTTAGGACTCATGATGTTACAAAGGTATGTTCACAGCCATATCTAATACAATCCTTGTCAACGAAGCTACCTTCTGCTTGTTCCTATGGTGGTTGATCTTCTGCATGTTGTTTTCTACGCCTGTTTGCTCATCAAGCTGTCTTTTTAGATTAAGATCATTCAAATTTACTTCGTTTTCACAGGTTTTCGGGTTTTTTTTCCTTCCTTCGACTCGTCGTTTATCATCTTTTATTCCTACAATCTGTTGCTTTCAACATATGGTAGGATAATCCCCAAGTACGACCATCTTCAAACCAACTTGAGTTAAATCGCCTTGACTTGTCCCCATACATTGAGTAAGAAAAATCATGACCAGAAGGTTGACAAGGACCTTTTTGTAAATATGCTCTTCTAACTTCGTCTTGAATATTTGGAGGATAATCTGAAATTCGTGGCCGCTCTCCTGGATCTGTAGGAAGATTTGTCAAGTTCACTTCATTACAACATTGTTTTGCACTTTTCTCATTTCTATTTGGAGCTAATGTTAGCTCCAGAGTTGAAGTTGAATGAGTCGATATTGTATTGAAGTATCTCTTCATCACTATTTCCTAAAGAAAATGGAATAAAAAATTTATTGTCAAATAGATAACTGCATTTGAAAAAATGCTTGCCAATTCATGGATTTGGCCACTAAATTAGAGCACTAATAAGCCAGCCAATAGAGGTATATACTAGTTAATCAATAGAAGGAAAAAAAGAAAAGAAATAAGAACATAGATTAAACATGAAACAGAACAGGCATACATTACTTCGTCAAAATACAAAATCCCAAAACGATTTCTAAAAAAAAAAAATCAACACAGGGAAAAATCAAGTTCGCCACAGATTCACGTTTACAATAGTCAAACCATAGCTCAATCAAAGAATCACCGCTAAAAAATAAATCAGGGACAAGAAGAAATACTTACGCGGAAACTGAGAGAGAATTTCTATGTTTGAGTTTCAGATAAGGCTTTAATGGTAAGAATATATTGACATTACTCATTCCAGAAATGGGGCTAATTAGCTGCAAACGATCAGTTTTCCAATTTCAGAAACTGATATGCCAAAAGAATTCAAGGCCTCATTTGGCTTGGTCTAATAAGTTGTTCCAAACAGAATAATTTATTGGCTGGGTAAAAATTTATCTCTTAATTGGGGATATATAATCTTCTACTTAATAATCTCCAGCTCTAAATTAAAACAATGGCACGATTTTAAAGCTCAAAAAATTACCTCAAATAAATTCAGAAACAAATGTCCAAAATTTGACAAGCCATGTCCATATTCTGATATTCATAATGAGGAAAAAAGAAGAAGGAAAAAAGTACCTGGAAAATGGAACGACCACTGGGCTCGCCGCCTCGCCGGAAATCCTCTTGACACACCTTGGAAGTTGGATCAACTATCCTCCTTAGCTGGGGCCTGGGAACTAGGAAGGATGATTAGGTCAAGCGGAGTTGTGGATAATCTGAGAAATGAGAATCAATTCATATGGAGACCGGAGTTGAAAGGGGGCCTAAGCATTGGGCCTCTTATTGGGCTTACAAAAATTTTAAAATGAGAGGGGGCCTGGCCCCCTCTTGACCCTTAACAAATCCACCACTGGTAGGATTGAACCGCCAATAAATATTTGCCAGTTCTCGGGAAAATAAGACCACTATGTAATACAAAAAAATAGATAGAGATTTGGCTAGGGTTTGATTTTCATACATTTTTCTTGTACTTGTGGAAAAACTAAGACCATGTTCTCTTTGGTATTTTCAACCCGTTTTTCGTTTTGTGTTTTTGAAAATAATCAAAATGTGTTCTCTTTGCTATTTTTGAAAATGCATTTTTGAGAACACAAAGGAAATAGAAAACGACATATTAGCCGTTTTCGCATTTCTTTCACAAAAAATGGGTGTTTTCCAAAATGGCCAAAACACGCGTTTTGGCCGTGGAAGTCCCCGTTTCGAGCTATTCATTTGGCATTCTGACGTTTCTTTTTTTTTATTTTACGCTGGGCGAAACAATAATGATTTAACCAAATTCCACGTTTTATTTACAAACATGCGGCTCCTATCCAAAATGACAAGGCTTGCCATTTTCCTTTGGTTGGTCAAGAGTTCAACTCCCAAAAGTGTGCATTTTCTTTTTTAATTGTTTTGAATTAATATAATTGTTTTAAAGGGAAATTGGCCGAAAACGCCCCTAACGTATAGACCCAGTGCCCAAATCATCCCTACCTTTCAAATTTTGGCAATTACATCCCTCACCTATCCATGTAGTGCCCAAATCATCTTTTTGGATGAAATCCATCCAAATTCTGTTAAAATCTTTCGAATTTTGGCGCAAATGGTCTCTAACCTTTGTTCTTAGTGTGGAATTGGTTCCTAACGTTTATGTTTTGGCAAACAAGTCCCTAACATATGTGTTTTAGTGCGAAATTGGTCCTTATGGGATGAAAAAGACAAATATACCCTTAGTTTTAATTAAAAAAAAATTGTACGTGGATTTCTAATCATTAAAAAATGTGTCAATAAGTCCAATACTTTTATTTTTTATAAAAAAATTAAATAAAACTGATGAATTTTTTTTTAATTAACACTTTAGTAATAAAAATGTCAAATAAAATTATTATTTTTATTATGAAGTAATAAAGAGAAATTATTGTGAGAAATCATTTTTCTCCTTCTTTACTTATAAATTTTTTTCTCCCTCTTTACTTTAAAAATTAAGGGCTTATTCGGTAGAGTTTTTCTGGAGAAAAAATGGGTTTTTTTCTTTTTACTTTTTGACTTTTCAAATGTTTTTGTAGTGTAAAAAGGGTTGAAAAGTCAAAAATTGTAGACAAAAAAATAGATTTTTTTGAAAAAAATCTCTACCAAACATAACTTAAGTTAAATATATAACAAAATGACGTATATAATTTTATGACATTGAACTAATCATATTACATTTTTATTTAACATAAAAATACTAATAAAAATTAATTTACACATTATGTGTTTTATTTTTGAATAAAAATAAAACGATAAATTAAAATAAAAAGAATATAGTTTGATTTCTAATATTTGTAATTAATAAACATATAACTCAATTAAATAAAAGTATTTGAACATCAAGTTTGTGACAAAGTTATTTTTTTTATATAACAATAAAATAAATGTTTTAATTTTAAATAATATATTTATTACTTAATAATAAATATAATAAATTTATTTGACATGTTTATTACTAAAGTGTTAATTCAAAAAAAAATACTCATTAATTTTTTTTATAAAAAATAAAAGTATTGGACTTATTTGCACATTTTTTAATGATTAGGAATCCACATACAATTTCTTTTAATTAAAACTAAAGGTATATTTATCTTTTTCATCCCATAAGGACCAATTTCGCACTAAAACACATAGGTTAGGGACTTGTTTACCAAAACATAAACGTTAGGAACCAATTCCACACTAAGAACAAAGGTTAGGGACCATTTGCACCAAAATTCGAAAGATTTAACGAAATTTTGGATGGATTTCATCCAAAATGATGATTTGGGCACTATATAGATAGGTGAGGGATGTAATTGCCAAAATTTGAAAGGTATGGATGATTTAGGCACTTGATCTATACGTTAGGGATGTTTTCAGCCAATTTCCCTTCTTTTAAATCCCAAATGATTCCAAATATAATTATTAATAATTTTTTTAATTAATAATTATTTTTAATTCCAAAAAATTCCAAATTTTTCATTGTTTTTAAATATTTTTAATTCCAACAATAATTGTTTTTAAATATTTTTAATTGTTTTTAATTCTAACAATAATTATTTTTAAATATTTTTAATATTTTTAATTCCAAAAATAATTTTTTTTAATTGTTTTCAAATTGTTTTTAAATGTTTTTAATGAATAATTGTTTGTATTTTCAAATAATTCCAAGTTTTTTATTGTTTTTAATTCCAACAATAATTATTTTTAATTTTTTAAATTTTTTTAATTAATAATTATTTTTAATTCTAAGTAAGTCCAAATTTCTAAAAAATTTCAAGAAAACACGTTTTCGAGTTCTCTATTTTCATAAACAATTTTCGAAAATTCCAAAAAAGAACGCATTTTCAAAAATCTCAAAACAAACACTGAAAAAACAAAACACAAAATGAATTCAAAACACAAAAAACAAACGCAAAGAAAACACCACCTAAGATTTGGGATATTTCAAATCTTTTAACTTGTTTGTACACTTGTCACTTTATCATTGGTGAGATTATTATCAACGACTTATTCTTGTTTGATTATATTTTATACTTTTTAATATTTTCAACCTATATGGTAGTTAACCTTTTACCACGTGGCAAAAAAAAGTATTATATTGTTCCTTTATCTAGAACATAAAATATGGCGTTACATGATTTATGCTTCACCAGCCTTCATTTAACTTTGTATGATACTTAGATGATTTCTCCAACATCTTTGTCTATGGGATGGCGAGGTTGACGTTAATCTTTTCATACCTAGCCAAGAGGTTCGCAAGATGTCAAACCCCCTTTGATGACTCCCTCTTCGTCGTTGATGGGACATTTAGCTTCAGCATCTACGGAGTAACATTAGCGAGACTCATAAGAGATTCGTTGAAGTTCAAGGTTTCCTTGATTAAATGGCATGCATTTGACACGTGTTTCTCACATAGCATTTACGTGGGACAAGGTAGTAACACATTTAGCTTATAATCTTAATCTATTAAAAAATTATTTACATTTTTTATGTTCAACATATTCAATTCTATACAAGATGAAGTTCATTTGCTTATTAAAATTTCGAAAAAGTAATATTTTGGTAAATAAATTAGCTGTAATATTTAAACCCGCTTATTTATATGTTTAGATTATATCTAAATATTTATGGTCAGAGAGATTGAAAAATTTGGATATGCAAATTAGTGGTGAGCCACAAAAAGGTCCAGCTTGGCCCCTAAATATTTTGTGATCATGATTAATATACAGCTAGTTGATTGCAAATTATTAAAATATTTCTAATATACTCTGTCTATTATTTAATAAATGTGTTACATAAATATAAATAGACAAAATTATAAAAAGAGTCCTCTCGAATATATATTAATGAGAATTCTATCTAGCTGATATGGCACAATAAAAAATAGATTTTGTCTAAAGGTCCGTCTAAATTTCACAAACTTTTAGATGGCGTGACTCGACAATTTAAATCCAACTCCGCATTTTATTTAAAAAAAATCAAACGTAGAATATAAAAATTGAAGACCCACCAATTTAAAAAAAATTAATATCACATAAGCGATAATATTAGTTTTAGACAGATTCTATTGGAATTAAATTTTTAATTTGACTTTCTATTCAATAAAAATAGGGCCACATGGGATTAAAAATCCGTTTATTTTACCTGCTATGGAAACTTTAATAAACAGAGTACATTAAAAATGTTATTAGTACATCTAGTTATATATATTTAAGAAATTAAAATATACTGATATATTTTAATATTTTGAAAAATATTGATTAATTTATAAAATTCATTGATAATTACTGTAACTATAAATTTTTAAATATATTTGAATAAATCATTAATTCTAAAATTAAATATGTAACAAAAACTCTTAAATCAATGGACCAATATGCAAGCTACCATATTAACTAAGTTTGTGTTTGGTTTAGATTAAAAACCGTTTTTGATTTTTTTCAGCCGTAATTTTTGACTTTTCAACTCATTTTTAACATGAAAAATCAATAATTTCAACTCAAATAAACTATTTTTAGTTTATAAACTGTTTATAATCTCTATCAAACGCAGTCTAACTCAAATATCGGCCTTTTCAATTTAGTGCATTTACTCCTTCATTTGCAATAATGGGCTTGATTCTTTTTTCATAAAACTTCCATATTTTTCAGCAAATGAAACTATTGAGTTTTACTCTGATAATTTAAATGAGAATAATAGATAGTAAATCTATGTGACATTATTTGATTGAAATAATATATTTATAATCAACAACTATAAATAATTACTCTAATTGAATAATATCACATAAAATTACTACTGGTAGTGAGCGACTATAAATATCATTACTCTTTAAATGATCATTTAGTTTCAATAGTATCAATCACTTATGAATTCGAAGAAAATCAATAAGAAATCTACTTGTTTGATTATTTCTGGAATCAACACTTCATTCCTCTATATTAACGTTCATTGAATTTGGTTCATACAAACAGTAATAAAAATCTTGAAATCAACATTGAATTACAAGCATCGGTTCCAGAAAATAACATGCAAATCTTGAACAGTATACGAATCTTACAACAATAATGAAAATCTTAAAAAGAATATTAAATAGTAACATCGTTTAAATTTTGCTTTTATTAAGTACCCAATATTTTTCAATTAATTTTGTTTGTAATATTATATATTTTTACAATTCAATAAATTTCAATTCTCAATCACAATATATATATATATATATATATATATATATATATATATATATATATATATACACACACCATAGGTAGGAGATCATTACTATATATATATATATATAACCATTTAAATAAAGCAATGCTTAAATATGTTATCAGTATCAATATTTAGAGGACACCCTCAGCGTATTGGAAATTAAAAAGCTCGTACAGTATATTCGACTCGATATGAAAAGTCACAAATTTTGTCATATTTAGTCACGTCTATCTAATTCAACGTAATAACCATGCAGATAAAGCTGAAAATCCAACCCAATCCACGTTCATGTGGCTACATATTAATTCTTTGCCATGATCAACAATACTACCATTGATATACTAAGGAAAGTTTCAAGGTATGTGATCCAGCAGAATTTGCAAGTCCTAATTAAATAAATAATCAATATTTAATAAATAAAATATATGCCCAAGAAAAAGGTCTACGGCCCCAAAGCCTCCTAGGTGCCTCCAACCGTGTGCCAAAAAAAAATTTAATATAGCTAATCAATCATATAAACTTTACACAAGGGAAATAAAAAAAAAAATCAAATGTTCTGAATCGTGGGGCTGATTTTGCAGTCGGTAGGACAATCCGCACTTGCCTAATCTCCATCGAACTTTAGAGTCACCGGTCGGAGAAGAAAAGAAACAGAGTTAGCCGGCTGGATTAAAAGATTGTGGGGCTGATTTCAACAGATTGGTTCTTGATTTTGAATTTTTGAAGAAATTGAGTAAACAAGGTGAATGAAATTTAGGTGAAATTTGAACTGGGGTTGCTGGGTGGATGAACTTATCAATTGGCTAAACTTAATAATATTGGGTTAGAGTCCGAAATTGACAAAAAATAATAGGGAAAATTGCCTATAAGTCACTTCTACATGACTTGTTTTAAATTATGTCAAAAAAAAATTTTAAATTGTGATTAAGTCATACTTTCAATAATATTTTAAATTAATTCCAAAATCACCCTTATAATCCATATTTTCTATCCACGAGTTTTTCCACCCCCACAAACCTCCTCCACCTCCACCTCCACCTCCACCTCCACCTCCACCTCCACCTCCGGCTCCTGCGAAAACCTTCTCCACCTTCGGCGCCCTCCGACGACCTCCGACGAGTGCTTCTACGGTGCAATGTCACTTTTTAATTCTCTGCGTGTTCAGTGGAGGAGGTCACTTTTTAATTCCGCCGCGATTTGGGTACTATTTTTTGGCGTGGGGGTTGAATTTGATGGTGTGAGGCTGGGTATGGGTGCAATAAGGATGACCGAATGTGGTCTAGTGAAGTCGAAGTCCGGGTCCGGTGGTATTGGGTCGGGTCTACCATAAGAAATCTGGTTTTGGTTTCTTGTTTTCTGATCATTTTGCACACATGAATAAAAATCAAGTCGTGTTTATTAGTTGTTGGAGTCAGATGGGCTTTTGTCTATGATTCAAATTTCAGACGTCTGGATGAATATTTATATAATGGAAGATTATGCAAGAGAAGAATGGCATATGGTTGACAGGGATGGTGCCTAGCATTTTTCCAATCTGTCAGACTGGTGAATATGTTTTCCTTGCAACATACAAGCAAGTATTGGTTTATCAAAGAAATAGCTGAGTTTGGAAGGAGATGTATTCTGTGAAGAACAATGCCACCCTGCCATTGTGGTTCTCTGTCAATAAGGTATAAGGTGTAGATGCTGGATTGCATACTTGATGTTGGTGATTTAAATTTTGAATGTACATGTCTAATTGAGTTTTTTTTTTTTCTTATAGTCTTTGGTACTGTTAATGTATCCGTGACTGACTTGCAAAGTTTGCAATTTAGTCATCAACCAAAGCTTTGAAGTAGTACTAGATTGTGTAAATCAATGATGGTGATAGTTTCATAAAAACATATTTCATGGTTCTATGATAAAAGTTGGTCATTAGATTATTTATCTGTGTTGTTAATTAGTCATAAAAGTTGTTTATACAAAACAGTATCACAAAAACAATATCACAATAGAAATGGGCATAGAATTCGCATACGTGCTCAGAATTTTTATTATAATATGTTTTTGAAATGGTCTCGACGAGCCGGTCAAGACCAGTCGCTTAGCCACTGCGTACGATGGATTTTAGCCATTTGAAGTCGTCTCTTTAACTTAAAATAACAATCTTTAATTTTTCTTGTCAAAACAGTATCATACATATTAAAACAGTATCACAAAATATTATCATAATAGAAATGGCATAGAATTCGCATACGTACTCGGAATTTTTATTATAATATGTTTTCGAAATTGTCTCGACGAGACGATCAAGACCAGTTCATTTGCCACTACGTACGATAGATTTTATCCGTTTGAAGTCGTCTCTTTAACTTAAAATGACAATCTTTAATTTTATTTTCAAAACAGTATCATACATCCTCTAAAACAGTATTGCAGATAAATGTTATACATGAAAATATGTTGTTCAAGTCCATTGATAGTGTTTGCATTCAATAACATTTTCATAGATTAATACAGTATCATAGATGTTTTACTAGTTGAAGTAATTAAACTGTTCTTAAAATACTCCACTAGTATTATAAGACCATTGATACTACTTGCACTCAATAACATTATCATATATTAAAACAGTATCATAAATAAAACAAAGAGATTGATACAGTATCATAAGTTGAAACATTATCAAAGATAAAAGCATGATATAAGTATACCAATTCACATTAATTCAAATAAAACGGTATCATAGATAAAACAGTATCATAAAACTAAGCATAAGATATTTTAATGGTTGAAGAAATGATATTTTTTTAATATAGTATCATAAGTTGAAACATTATCATAATAAAACAGTATCACAGATAAAAACATGATATAAGTATACCAATCCACATTATCTAAATAAAACAGTATCATAGATAAAACAGTATCATAAAACTAAGCACAAGATGCACAAGATATTTTAATGGTTGAAGTAATGATATTGTTTTAATACAGTATCATAGGTTGAAACATTATCATAATAAAACAGTATCACAGATAAAAACATGATATAAGTATACCAATTCACAGTATCATAGATAAAACAGTATCTTTTGATATTGTTTTAATCCATGATACTGTTTTAATCCTATGATATTGTTTGAATGTCTTACTTTTAATCCATGATACTGTTTTGTTTAGGTAATGTGCATTAGTATATTTTGATATTGTTTTAATCCATGATAATGTTTTAATCCTATGATACTGTTTGAATGTCTTACTTTTAATCCATGATACTGTTTTGTTTAGGTAATGTGCATTATTATATTTTGATATTGTTTTAATCCATGATATTGTTTGAATTTATGTGGAATGAATTTTTGTTATGATACCGTGCTTTTATCTTTGATATTGTTTAATTATGACAATGTTTGAACCCGTGATACTATTTGAATGTCTTTGTTTTGTCTATGATACTGTTTTAATCCATGATAATGTTTTGTTTAGGTAATGTGCATTAATATAAATTGATATTGTTTTAATCCATGTTTTAATCTATGATACTGTTTTGCATAATACAGTATCAAACAAAACATATGACTAATTAAACAATATCAAAGATAAAAGCATGATATCATAGTCATGTGTATTGTTTGATACTGTATTATGCAAAATAGTATCACAATAAATAATATCACAATAGAAATGATTATAGAATTTGCACACGTGCTCAGAATTTTTATTATAATATGTTTTCGGAATGGTCTCGACGAGACGGTCAAGACCAATCGATTTGCCACTGCGTATGATGGATTTTACCCATTTGAAGTCGTCTCTTTAGCTTAAAATGACAATCTTTAATTTTTTTTTTTTTCAAAACAGTATCACAAATCCTCTAAAACAGTATCACGGATTAATATACATTCTTTTGCTGCAAATTAAAGCTCTTCCAAGGTATCTGAGTCTCTTAAAAGCAAACACATACTTCACCAGAGCAATGCCAAGATGAAGAAAGAATAATTGCTCACTATCATTAAAAACAAAGAAAAAAAATCAATAAATTTCACTATCATTAGAAACAGTATCATATATTGAAACACATCTATTGAAACAGTATCAAGCATTTTACATGATCTAACATAAAACCCTAACTCACAACAACTACATTATCAAAAACTAGTTGAATCACTTCATTCAAACTCCATTCATTAACTGCATTGCATATGTTTCAATTGGAACAATATCTCAATATTTTCATGATTATTTTTAACCAAAAATGGTTACTTTATACAAAAAAAATAAATAAAACAATATGTTCGCCATTGAAATATCAACTTTCGAATTGTTTATATACAGTTACAGTTTATGGTGAGAAGAATCAAACACAAGAAGAAGATGAAAATTGTTATAAGTAAATGAATGAGTTTTTAAACAGGCATTGAAATGATTTTGTTGGTTTTTACGTGTTTAAATGACAGTTTTTACAATTGGGGGTATATTGGTCTTTTAGTAATAAAGTATGACTTTAGTTAAATTAAGATTATATCATATGACTTTTCAGCCCACCATGGCGTTAACAGTATGACTTTTCAGCCCACCATGGCGTTAACAGTGACCGGCCCAAAATTTTCCCAAAATAATAATAATATCGGGCCAGCCAGAAAAAATGGGACCAGTGCGACCCAAGCCCAATTGGCCCGGCGGGCCAATCGGGCTGTGCTATTATACTAGGCTGGCCCACCGAACCAGGCCAGTTTTGCCACCTCCAAGTTCGAAGAAAACATAGCAAATAGATGCATTTTCACTTTTTCAGAGCAATTTCAAAATTCCTAAAAATTTTGAACAACTGGGTATACAACACATAAAAAGTTAAAAACAATACAATCAAACAAAAATCTTAATTTGAAGTAGTACAAGAAATATTGTATCTCGACTTAAACATCCTATATCTTGTCAATTGTAGGCTTGTAGCAAAAACGTGTCAAACGAATAATAACAGCCTGAGATCACAAGAGCAAGCAACTTAGAAGCAAATTTTAGTTGTGAGAAACTTCAATATGTATTGAGAGAACTATAATTACTTGATACCTCAACAAGTTTGCCACACAGGGTTCTGATATAGTGGAAACAATTTCTTCTGCTGTATGTTTCTTGATCTATCTACCATCTCTGTTTATTAACTGGGAAAAAACTCTGCTCGTGGTTATATCTGAAGTGCCATCATCGCCATCCCCTCCGACCATAGGACTGCTGGAGGGAGCTCCCAGAATGGCCCTAGGCGTCGTGAGATCAACAGAACCAACTATTGTTTCCTCATGAAGTTCTTGTGGCCTTTCATTTACTTGAATCCGAAGTGCGTTTTCCAAATTCCACAAGACATCGCCCATAGTTGGCCTATCAACACCATATTCAGCCAAACATTTCTCAGCGGTTTCACCAAATATTTTCAAAGAACTCGGTTTTATCTGACCTCTGAGATGAGGATCAACAATTTGCTCAATCATCCCCTTCTTTAGCCATTCTACTGCCCATTCGGCCAGATTCACCTGCTCCCTGTCAAGCATTGGATCAACAGCAGATCTAGCACATAGAACTTCACAAAGCACGACCCCGAATGAATAAACATCAGATTTGTCGGTAAGCTGCTGCCTCCGAAAATATTCTGGATCAATGTATCCAAAGCTTCCTTTAAGAGCTGTGCTTACATGAGTCTCATTCAGACACGGGCCAGACCTCGAAAGACCAAAATCCGCAACCTTAGCAACATAGTTTTCATCAAGCAAAATGTTAGTCGACTTTATATCACGATGGATGATTCCTCGTGCCGAACCCGTGTGAAGATAGTGAATACCTCTAGCCGCACCAATGCATATTTCGAGCCTTTGCTTCCAAGACAAAGGTGTGAATACTGAACCATACAGATGACTCCTTAGAGTCCCCTTATCCATGTATTCATAAACAAGTATCATTTCAGATTGCTCTTCACAGTAGCCAACGAGTGAAACAAGATGTCGATGGCGAATTTTAGACAAAACAGTTATTTCAGTTTGGAATTCCGGGAGTCCCTGTCTGGATCCCCGTATACCTCGTTTCACAGCAACCTTTGTGTTATCTCGAAAAACCCCTTTGTAGACCATGCCAAATCCACCTGAGCCAATTATCAAATCCTTGTCGAAGTTATTTGTTGCCAACTGTATATCAGTGAATGGAATCTTTAAACCATAATATCCATTTGCACCTGGAGAAGAAAGGGCAGTTGCTTCAGATAATGTGCCTTGGGTGCTGACTCCATATACACGCAAAGGAGTCCAACCCGTACTTTCGATACATCTTGGTTTTGGTTTTGGTTTTGGTTTTGGTTTCAGTTTTCTCTTTATGCATTTCAGCATAGCTAAAACTGCAAGAATGGCCAAACTCAATGCAAAAATTCCTCCAATAACTGAACCTACTAAAACCCAAATATTTTTTTTCTTAGATTTCCTTGGAAGAGGTACAGAATTCTCTATTTTCATGATCTCGACCCCATTCAAAATTGCATTCTTCCTCAAAGAATTACTCAATTCAGAAGGACCAATACTAATCCGAATGGAATCCGAATTATCTGCACTTTTCACTACGAAATCTATATAATAAGGCGACGCGAGCCGGTGAGATGTAAGAAAAGACAAATCAAGATCTTTATACGCTGTGATCCCATTGATATATACATTGAAGTACAATGTGTTAAGAGCAACACTAACAATATCACAGAAATGCAATCGAACAAAATGCACATCAACCGTGGAAGTTCTCACAGGAAAATCCCACGTTACGTTGAACATAAAATTCGAAGTTCCATTTTCAACATTCATTTGCTGTGCAGTCATGTATACATTATCTGGGGCAATTTCTCGAGTCGCCCCACCTGGTTGGTAATTGGGCGGATCACTAGTCCTCGCAAACTTAGCTGCAGATTTCAAGACAAGAAAATCTTCATCCGGAACCCAACTTCTCCAAAGGGTGTCATTAAAAGGTGTTAATTTTGATCCTCCAACATTAATCCTATGAACAGTTTCAAATATTTGAAAAGAAATATTCTGCTTGAATTCTTGAGTTCCACTAGGGCTAATCAATACCATCCCACTAGCATCAATAAAGAAATCTTTGGGTGCAGAAAACACTTCAATTCCATTCACAAATGCAAAACTGGAATCATTAACAGGTGTGAACAAAATTTCAAGCTCTACTTTATCTACCATCAAAATGAACTCTTTAAGCACATTAAAATTTGCACCAAAATCACTCAAAAGAGATAACCCATTTGCAGAAACCCCAAAATTTGCATTCTTGAGATCATAATTCTGAGAAGTGAATGGAGAAAAATGGAGACGTACAAAATGGGTCCCAGTTTTCTTGATGTTAAATATATAGCTTGCAGCAGAAGTGAATACTCTAGCTGTGGTGTGAAGTAGAGAAGAATTGGAAGATGGGTTTGGATTTGTGAGGGAAATTGACTTACCTTTAGACAGATAATTTGAGCCATTTTTTGATGAATCCCGAACAAAATTTCTGTTGTCAATTGCAACATTACTTGTGCTTGATCCACAGTTTATGAGGTAATTATCTTGGGGTGTAAAAGCAGCTTTTGAGATAAAAAAGAGAGAGAAAGTTAGAGAGAGAAAATGAACAGATTTGGTATCCATTGTTGTATAATTTGTGACTTCTTGAAGACGGATTCAAGGAAAGTAAAGATTCACAGAGAGTCGATAAGAGTGGGAAACAGAGAAAAACATTTTTCAGAACAGCCAATTCTTGGAAAGTCACAAACGAATAATCTTCAAGACAGTTCAAGCTCAACCTGTTTCACTTAATTTTCTGATTATTTTAAGATTATTATTGCAGTCGAGATTATAAGGTTTAATCCATGATTTGAATTTGGGGGCTCTTGAGTAAAAAGATGTGGGGACCTTTGGAGAAAAAAGTAGTACAAATTATAGTGTAACACTGTTCAAACGGAAATGCAAGTACATCAGATAATTCATTTTCTAACCCTTCATAAGTTGGTGTAAAAATAAGTGATTATTCATATTTAGCAAATTTTTCCACTTGAAGCACAAATAATTTCCATTAGCAGGCGGCAGCAGTGTGTAAAGTGTATTTGACAAAACAGACTTTTCCAACTTGTCATTGACAGCTATATTTTTTTCATTTTCAATTATGTAACCAGCTTTAAATCCACAAACAAGGGTTAAAAATAATTGCAACTTGTTAATATAGCCCGTTTGGTGTGGATTATAAATTAGTTTATTTGACAAAAATAGTTTATATAACAAAAAACGGTTTATTTGACCAAAAATTTTGCCTTGTAGCATGACATTTTTTACCATTATTTGTCAAATAAACTATTTTGATCAAATAAATCAGTTTATAATCCACACCAAATGGGCACATAATCAAAATATACCGATGTAATTTTTTCTGTCATAATTAATTATTCTTCGACTTTTCAAGTTCGACCAATAAAATTTCATTTCGAATGCTGCTTAGCATGTCACACTATCAACTTAACAGTTTTAGAATGTGTGAAATAAATGTGACGAAAGTTGCTACTACCCCCAAAGTTCGTATTATTTTTAGAAACTTTTGCTTTGGTTTAATATTGATATCATGTGACGAATGTTAAATCTTTGAAAATAACGACGATAATTATATCAAATGATGAACATATACGCAAACAAAATTCAATTTGTTTTGCACTTTCTTAGTAGGAATTTGTTGGTAGTGCGTCCAAGCTTGAAGATCCAATAATTCATATTTTAGCTGCTTCTTTTTTTTTTTATCCCATTGTATAGCATCAGATTGATCATTTGTTGGCGGCCAATAAATTGGGTGTCATTTTTTCTTGAAATGAAAGAGTTGAAAAAATGCATGAGTTGTCAACTTCATAGGTTTACTTGCATGCTTTGACAATTACAAAAAGGACCTAAGGCATTAAATATGTAATGAATTCGTTACTTCATTTCATTTCAACTTTTTTAAGTTTATTTAGACCCTATCTTATTATACTCTCAAATCTATTAAAAAATTGTGGTCAAAGTCTACTACTATAAAAGAAGGCTTTATCGACGAAAAATTTCGTTAGTGATGCCAATTTTTTTGTCGAAAATGGATAATTCCAACAATCATACGCCGTTGAAAATTCGGCGGGTAAAATCCCGCCGGTAAATTTTTCGAGGGAAATCAAAAGCCGTTTGAAAATAGCGACAGTTATTAAAACTGTCCCAAACCACGACGGCTTTTAATTTTCCGTAAAAAATTTAAATATCACTTAAAAAAATATTTTCAATGTGCATTTAGCATGAATATGGACCGTTCTATGTATTGGATCATTATCTAAAGATGGACTGAGACAGTCTAATTTTCTTAAATAATCGAAAAGGATATTAAATTTGGAGTTTAACACATTTTATGAATCGTGATTCATGTTGACGTATAGTTAACTTTAATCTTAATATTTTAATCATAACAAGCAAGTTAATCTTGTTTTACTAACATATATCAACTCCAATTTTATGTTTGAAAATTTTCTATGATTGAATTTCCTGGTCTTGCGTTTAGCTTACACTACAAGTAGAATGTAATGGATGACGTAATATTTCATTTAGATTTCAAAATTTCCGATTCAACTTAGTTATAAAATATGACAAAAAGTAAAGTTCACATATATAAACTCATTTCACCTATTTTTCCTAAAAACAATAAAAAGCATTGAAAATTATTTCAGCAGTATTATGCACCATTTTATCAAAAACCTGGCATCTATTAATTACTCCACTCAACCTGACCCCAAAAAGAAAATTTCGATTTGCCCATATTCATATCTTTTACTCGCCAAAATCAAAAAAAAAAAAAACTCTAATAACTCAAAAAACATTAACCACAAAAATAAATCATAAAATAAGTATTAGGACATTAAGAAGCAAAAGAAAATTCAAAAACCAAATGTATGAAAGTTGACGTAAAAAATTTCTATAAATAGAAACACGAGTTTCCACATATACATACAACAAGGGAAAGAAAGAACATAAATCAAGGTTATCGAAACGACGTCAGATCTTCGCTAGAGGTGGAGTTCTTGATACTTCTAAATATGGCGGATGAAAATTGAATCTCTTGTCAAACTCAAATATTGTGTTAAATAGTTTAATAATAGTGGGAGAACAAAGATTTTTGAATTTTTGAATATAAAAGGCTAAATTTTTATAAAATAATTGTACATTAATAATATCATATTATACCATATAGTTTAATAACAATGAAAAATGAAAGGTTTTTAGATTTTGAACATAGAAGGGTAAAATATTATAAGATTATTGTACATAATGAGATTGTGTTATATAATTTAACAATAGTAGGATGAAAGATCTTTTGATTTTTGAATATGGGATAATTTGTGTTATGCGATTTAATAATAATAGACAAACTTGTGGTGTTAAAAGTTAACATAGACAATAATGGGATACATCAGTCAAAAGTATACGTTACTCTAGCTTTTCTATTTTTAAAAACATTGTCTGCCATAATTTTTTATAAGGAAAATGTAACAAATGCATATTACAGTTATCAGTTTTGTTTATTGTATCGGTGTGATATACATAATATTTTACAAACTAAAATAAAATTAAGCACTAATATAGAATCTTAAAAATTTTGTAAAAATTTAATTGTCCAAATATATTTCTCCCTTTGATCTCTTTTTAGATATAGCATAGATACATATTTTTAGAGGCTTTAAATTTTAATACAAGAAAATAATGCCCTTTAATTATATTGTGAAAACAGAAAGTTTCTGCCAAAACAGTTCCTAAGTACAAAAATCGTAAAATCTAATTACGACTCATACATAGTATCTGTTTAATTAAAATGTAATAATTTGACCATCTTCCCGTGAGCATGCTGAATTGGCATTCCCGAAACCCTCAAATTTTTCTACATAATCTATCATATCTTAATGTCAAAAAACTTCAACTGACTCGAAGCCACCTAGGGAAAAGTCTAAAATTCTAATCAGTCTGTGAAAATTCCCAAACATGAAACATATACCCTCACATAATTTGGAACTCAAAAATAACATTAGGCTAAAAAACCCTAAATTCATAATATTTTCTAAATTAAAGTTCACAAAGTTGCAAATTGATCCTCAAACTTACCAATATTGCATCAACGGCATAAACATGCAATTTTGCTTAAATTTCAATTTAATCCCTAAGCTTTTCAAAAATTACAATTAATAGCCCAGTCCAGACATGGGGAGAGTCATAGTCAACTTCCTTTGGAGCCTTGATTAATTAAATTGAAGAAAGTGAGAGGAGGGCTCGATGAGCTACAACATGGCTCAACATAAAAAAGAAGACAATTTGAAATATAAAGGTGTTGAGATAGGCCATAACAAAAAATCGTACGTAAAAACCTGACAGTAGCGGTAACTCACAAATGAGAGAATTATGAAGCAACACCACCATGTAGCAGCCAAACCTGAACATTCTTGCTCACTTTATTTTCCCACGAACATCACTTTTTGTTTGCCTGTTGGAGGTTGGGTTGCTGTACCTATATTTTGTACTCACATGGTTGACTTCAAACTATCATGTGACACCATAATGCTTCTTGAAACTATTATGTTATGCCTTTGGGTGTATGCATGAATCATAAATGTCTCTTGGCAAGGTGGATCTTCATGTAGACTGTTGTGCGATATATATCCCGCAAGTGGACGGATCGTGGACAAGTAATATAATGATGAAATAAAGTGTCGAACCCACGAGGACTAGATACTAAATTACCAATTAATTTCACAACTCAAATTTTAACAATGGAAGTTAACACAGATTCAATTCTTGATTCTTAAGATTCTAAGCTAATTAACTATTTTGATTAAATTGAAATTCACAATAAAAAGCAACTTTGAAATATGAGAACGAATTAAGATTTAACAATACTAGGATTCTTGAATCCACCGACACGTTCTACTCAATTATCTATTAATCACTTTTTAGCTTTTAATTACCTTGGACTGAAAATCGGCGCTCCTAATTTAATCGAAAGCCTCTCTCGATGGTCAATCAAATCTATATGTTATGCGAACTTCATTATCTCTAATTAAGCTTCGAGCATAAACACATGCATTAAAATCTCAAGATCGCCTAAATGGATTTCATAAGGCATAATAGTAATCTCTATCTATTATTGGACCCTATGTTATTCAATACCACGTGCTAAATCTATATTGAATCTCTCGACTTCAATACAGATCACAATATATTCTAATGGTGCGCAAGCATTAAAATAATAAAGAAACTGAATAAAGAATAATCAATCCACGGCAATGAATTACTAAAAAGGGAAAAACTGCTAATTAATCAAAACGTGAGGTTTCATCATTCATCCTAGATAAAGTAAATTAGCCGGACATGATTCCTTCAATTACCGAAAGAACTGAATTCATCATGGTCCGGAGAAAGGAAAACAAAAAGTAAAAATAAAACCCGTAATCTCGGCTTGATGATCTTCGATTTCGCGCCTTGATCTTCGTTTTTGCCTTGTATCTTGTTCCTCTCCAATTCGTCTTCCGCGAAAAATCTATCTTCTACCTTTTATAGTACTCTCTCCGACCTCCAAACGTGTGTTTGGTTGTTGAGGTTAATTGGACTGGTAGAATTCTATCTGAATCAGGTTTCTGCAACAATTCTGTCACGATTAGGCTGTGCGATCGCAAGGTTGTAGGACCTGCGATCGCATGGCTTTGCTGTTTTGCATTCTGCTGGAATTTTATTCCCCTTGCGATCGCACCAGGAGAACACCATGCGATCGCATGGTGTATCCTAGTTCTGAATTTGAATTTCCCGCCTATGTATTTGCACATCAAGTCCCTGAAGTTCCATTTCTTTAGCAATTAGGTCCCTTTATCTTCATTTTGCTCTCTTTTCATCCCGTTTATACTTGACTTTGATTACTTCCTAAATTGATAAGAAAACATATGCAATTAAACCGTAAATAACCAAAAGAACTTATAATTGTCCATTTTTGTGATATAAGATAAGTATACAATCGTACTTATCAAATACCCCCAAACTTGAACTATTATTCGTCCTCGAATAAACTACTATAAACAATCTTGTACTAGATGGAATAAGCAATAATAAAGTTCACAACATAAATAGCTTGCCGTCTTTGCTTCAGATTTTTGCAAAAAGAAAAACTTATAATTCATGACGAGTGTTCAGGTTATACATTTGTAAACGTGATTCCACTTAAACATATTTGAATCGTGTGTGAGGGCAGTTCATCTGATCAGCTTTAATTCTATGGAGGTGATAGCCCGACCACTTAGTCAATTTTTCCTTACCCTCTCGTGAGATACACATCCCCCAAAAATAATTGTTTTCTCTCAACATTTCGAGATTTCTGGGTCTAAGGTTGTTCACTTTCTTTTCTTTCAAGAGGCTGGTTGAGAAAACTAATGATTTTGACAACCTAAGCTTATGAAGATTCTCCAATTTATAAGCACCCTTGACCAGAAATTTTCTACTGAGTAAGTCAAACCCATTAGTCATCTAATCCTCAGGTTACTTTGCAAAGAAATTTTATTATTTTTATTTTCTTATTTTTAATCTTATGTGCAGAACTCAGTTCATTAAACTTTCTAAATGACCCATGTAACGAGCTTTAGGCCGATGACTCTCGAGTCTTTCGAACTTTAGGGCATCGGATTTTGAGAAACCCCTACGGGCCTTTTCACTCGAGTCAAATAGGCTACGAAAGGAGTTATAAGATATTTAGTCGTATGCGAAACTCATTCCATTAAGCTTTCTAAATGACCCCTGTAACGAGCACTCGAGTCAAAAAGGCTTCGAAATGAGTTATTTAAAATTAAAAAGCCTTGTTCTTTGCGTGCAATAAGTTCATACTGAGGGATTAGATTCCTAACATTCGGTCATTACTTAGTTTCCTCTAACTGGTCTAAAGCGCTCCACACAATTTTATTTTATTTTTTTTTTTTTTTCGACATACACGGAATCCAACATAATCTAGATAGCCGCCATCACAGTTTACTCGCTACAATCACTCGCTACATTGGTTACTTAGTTGAGATACAGATAATTTGAAGGTTTTGGGGATCCTATTGTTTTCAACTTAAGTGCACCAACATAGCCACTTATCATTTTCACGAGCCGACACAACACAATATCAGATATGATTTAACAGTCTCACATTTAAACAACAATATATTCTGTTCACAGGTCATGATTTACAGTGAAAATTAAATGAAAATTATCATCAGTAGCCGGCAAGGCTATTCATGTCACATAAACATGCAGACGAAATAATTGTTTTTTTTTTTTTTTTTTTTTTATTAAATAAATAATAATAAACAAAAGACGAACTAAGTCAACAGTCAAATATCATATAATCAAATATCATGAATATGTCAGATTGAGCAAAATTAAAAATATTTATCCACCACCCCCAAACTTAAAACGTGCATTGTCCCCAATCGCATGTAAAATAAAGAAATACATAAAAATTTAGGTACTTCCCGGGGGTGGATCGGAGGGTGCCTGAAGAAGGAGTGTGGAGGGGTCAACTGGTGGAGGAGCCGGCGTGGGTGTCGGGCGGCATATCTGATCATGGAGGTCATCCAGCTTGCCCGCACATCTGTCTAGTCGACGCTTGACCTGGTCACAGTCAGCCCGAATCCGACTCTGCTCAAGGGAAGTCTGACTCAGGGTAAACTCCATAGACGACTGAGTGTGTCTGCTTGCATCCACTCGAGCCCGTAGAGTCGCCAACTCTTGCTGCACTGTGCAGAGCTCAGTCCTGGTGGCGATGATGAGCCGCGTCTGCTCAGCCTGACCCTCTAGTAGGCGATGTAGCAAGGTGGCGATATCTCCAGGTGGGGCGGCTGGCTGGGGTGCTGCTGGCTGGGGTGCGGCTGGCTGGTCCTCAGCAGGGTGCTCGTCTGCAGCTGGGGCTGCCCCCATAACTCGTGCAGTGGCCCGTTTGGCATTCTCCAAGGCAAAGCGGTTGATGGGTCCCTTTCCCCGAAAAACTGGCTCCGTCGGTGAAATCGGGACCCCCGCTGCTGCACAGATACCACTGATCAGCGCGGGGAAGATAGCTGTGTGCCTCTTGTCCGTCTGGGAAGCCAGCAAGCTGATCAGGTCATAGATGTAACTCCCCAGGTCGATCTTCCTCCCGTGAGCCAAATGGTATAGCAATCGAGCCCTAGCATCATTAATGGTGGTGCGATGCGTAGTCGGGTCGATATTGTGACTCACAAATACGTTCAGGATAAGGAGGGAGTCTGTCAGCTTACTGTGCTCGAAGTCCCTCCCGGGCAGTGGCCATGCATCTGCTCGACCATACAAGAACCGGGCCACCTCGCCCATATCCTGAATGTCTGGCAGAGGGTGAACATCATCAGAAGATAGGCCATAAAAATCGTCGATGACCCTCGGGGTGAACATGATCCATTTGCCCCGGACCCAAGTCTGCCCGTAGTGCTCTGTCCCATGAATATCTATCTCCTGGTTGAAGTTCGTGTAGAACTCATGGACGAGCTGGGAGTACATTCGATGTGGAGTATCGGCCACCTTGGCCCATCGACAGACGTCAAAAAGGTTGAAGAGCTCGGAATGAGGAAAGTCGTCTAAGTGCACTCTTCGCTCCCCCCAAAGGGACCATTGGCTCACGGCATTGGTGAACCTCTCTTTATGCTCATCGGATAAATAAAGGTGAGAGGCGTCGGTGTCTGCCGTATCGACCCGAGCCCTCTTGGAAGTGCCGCCGGTAGCCTTCTTTTTCCCCTTTTCGGCGGCAGTCGGTGGTCGTTTCGGGGCCATAATCTGCAAAATGAACAAAAAGAGGTTAGAAGTGTATTAAAACATATAAGGATCAAGATAGAACCCCCAAACTTGTTGAAACATTAGGTAAAAATTCGACAAAAACATGATAGACGAGGCTATTTCGTGTATCGAGAACTATACCTAGGAGATTGCAAAAGTGAAACGGCCAAGTGTGACATGAAAGTGCATGATAAGGTCTACCACATAGTCAAATTTCACATGATTCCGAGGTCATTAGGATCAAACGGATGGTGGACGAAGTTGCCAACGGAAACAGGCAGCTGTGGCATGCCTGTGGGCTGCCATGGCAGCCTGTTGGCTTCGTGATTACGTTTGGAGCTATTTCGTCATAAACATGTGTTCAAGCTGAATTGAATGACCCTAGATGATTGCTTTAGTGTAATGGACTAGCCCAAGGTGTGGTTCACATCAAACTATACCAAAAACGTGGATGAGGCAATATAACAAACACCTAGTATGCATGTGATGTTCTTCAAAGAAATGACAACCATGGAGGAAGGAACAAAACCAAAAAATTTTCCAACTTAATCAACTAAAACCCAATCTAAATACATTACCCAAGTCGGTTCAAGCCTAATACTACTCAACCATTTCTCCACATTCATCAAATTGCAAGAATATTCTAACATTTAAGTCAAAAGCCGGAAATAATGCAAAAAAAAACTGAACTTACCGGATGAATTCGTGAATTAGGAAGTGAAAAATGTCTTGGTTGTGTGGAATTGATGCCCAAAAGTGACCGGATTGATGTTTTAGATGAAGGAGTGAAGAGGAACCGGTGAGTGAAGTTCAAAATGTGGAATGTGAAATGAAAGGTCCACGCCGGTTTTTAATCAACCTGATAGTCCATGCGATCGCATGGACTTAAGGTATTGCGATCGCACGTGTGATGAAATCTGGGCAGAATGTAATCTGCCCAGTCTATGCGATCGCAGGTGTGTGAACCATGCGATCGCATGGTTCAACACCTGATTTCAAAAATTTTTTTTTTTTTTTTTTTTTTTAAAAACAAAAACATAACTTTAAGATAGTATAAACGTGTATATGCTAAATGACGATGATGAAATCCTCGGAATTTAAGAATTAAAACCTATTCCAACTTTAAATCTAAAACGTGCAAAAACGTGCTCGAACTCCTAAAACTGAAATTATGCTGTAAATGTAAATAAAAGGGAAGAAAATGGGTTGCCTCCCATTGAGCGCTTGTTTAAAGTCTATAGCTCGACTTTGTCGCGGTGATCACTCCGGATTGCCCAACGTGGTAAATGACTTTTCTTTCGAAAAATCACCCTCCAAGTAATGTTTGAGCCTTTGTCCGTTCACTTTGAACTTGCCCTTCGTGTCATGAGCCACCTCCACCGCTCCATGTGGATAGACTTTCACCACCGTGAATGGTCCGGACCACCTTGAACGCAATTTCCCATGGAAGAGCTTGAGTCGAGAGTTGAATAAGAGGACTTTTTGCCCTGCCGAAAACTGCCGTTTTTGAATGTTTTTGTCATGCCAATTCTTGGTTTTATCTTTGTACAGTTTGGCATTTTCATAAGCCTCGAACCTGAATTCCTCCATTTCATTCAACTGGAGCAGTCTTTTCTCACAGGCTTCTTTCAAGTCGAAATTTAACTTCCTCAATGCCCAATAGGCTCGGTGCTCCAACTCAACCGGTAAATGGCACGCCTTCCCAAAAACTAGGCGATAAGGTGACATTCCAATTGGAGTTTTGAATGCAGTTCGATATGCCCAAAGGGCATCATCTAGTTTTCTCGACCAATCCTTCCTCGATGAACTCACCGTAAGCTCCAAGATCCTTTTCAACTCCCGGTTGGAGATTTCCACTTGCCCGCTAGTTTGTGGATGATATGGAGTAGCCACACGGTGCTTCACACCGTATTTTGCCAAAAGAGTGTCGAACTGTCTGTTGCAAAAATGCTTTCCCCCGTCACTGATAATTGCCCGAGGAGTCCCGAAACGCGTAAATATATTCTTTTTGAGAAAGTTTACCACCACCTTGCCATCATTGGTCGGTAAGGCTACAGCTTCCACCCATTTGGACACGTAATCCACAGCTACCAAAATGTAAGAATTTGAGAATGATGGTGGAAACGGGCCCATGAAGTCAATACCCCACACGTCGAAAAGTTCAACCTCTAGAATGCTTCGTAGGGGCATTTCTTGCTTCCGAGATATGTTTCCCGTCCTTTGGCACCTGTCACATTTTTTTACCAGACTGTGGGCATCTTTGAATAAAGTCGGCCAATAAAACCCAGATTGTAGGACTTTGGCTGCTGTTTTGGTAGCCCCGAAATGACCTCCGTATGGTGAAAAATGACATTGCTCCAAGACAGTCTCCATTTCTTCTTCAGGTAGGCATCTCCGAATTACCTGATCAGCTCCCCTTCTGTAAAGAATGGGATCTTCCCAAAAATAGTGTTTAAGTTCTGAAAAGAACTTTTTCCGACGTTGATGATCATAATCCGGTGGCATGATATTGCTAGCAAAGTAATTCACATAATCTGCATACCACGGTGCAATCCCCAACTGCTCAATCCCAAAAATCTGCTCATCTGAAAACTTCTCATTTATTTCACCTTCCTCATTGCCTTCCGTCTGCTCGATTCTTGACAAGTGGTCGGCTACCACGTTCTCAACCCCTTTTTTGTCTTTAATTTCCAAGTCGAATTCTTGGAGAAGTAAGATCCATCGAATAAGTCTTGGCTTTGCATCTTTTTTAGCAAAAAGATACTTCAACGCTGCATGGTCTGTGTGCACTATCACCTTCGACCCAATGAGGTAAGATCGAAATTTTTCGAAGGCAAATACTACAGCTAGTAATTCCTTCTCTGTAGTGGCATAATTCATCTGAGCGTCATTAAGAGTTCGGCTGGCATAGTAGATGGTATGTATGACTTTTGCTCTACGTTGCCCCAAAACTGCCCCAATGGCAAAGTCACTTGCATCACACATGAGCTCAAAAGGTAGATTCCAATCCGGGGGTACAATGACAGGTGCTGAGATTAGACTGTTTTTGAGAGTGTTGAAAGCTTTGAGACAGTCAACAGAAAATTCGAATTTGGCATCTTTTTCCAGCAAACTGCACAACGGTTTGGTTATTTTTGAGAAATCCTGTATGAACCGTCTATAGAAACCCGCATGTCCCAGAAAAGATCGAATTCCTTTAACTGATGTCGGAGGAGGCAGTTTCTCTATAACCTGAATCTTTGCTTTGTCGACCTCAATGCCCTTTTTTGATATCCTGTGTCCCAACACGATGCCTTCTTGGACCATAAAGTGGCATTTTTCCCAATTTAGTACCAAGTTTGTTTTCTCGCAACGCTGAAGTACCAGGGTCAGATTTCTGAGGCAATCGTCGAATGATGCTCCAAAAACTGAAAAATCATCCATGAAAACCTCAATGAATTTTTCGACCATATCCGAGAAAATTGACATCATACAACGCTGAAATGTGGCTGGGGCGTTGCATAGGCCAAATGGCATACGCCTATAAGCAAACGTGCCATAAGGACAGGTAAAGGTAGTCTTTTCTTGATCTTCCGGCGCGATATGAATCTGATTGTAGCCTGAATATCCATCAAGAAAGCAATAATGGGAATGACCTGCCAATCGCTCCAACATCTGATCAATGAAAGGTAGGGGAAAGTGGTCTTTTCGAGTGGCATCATTCAACTTCCTGTAGTCAATACAAACTCGCCAACCGGTGGTCAATCTGACTGGAATGAGCTCGTTTTTATCATTCTTCTCGACTGTGATCCCTCCTTTCTTTGGCACCACCTGGACCGAGCTTACCCAAATACTATCTGAAATAGGATAGATAATACCTGCGTCAAGCAGTTTCAACACTTCAGCTCGGACTACTTCTTGCAAATGGGGATTCAGTCTGCGTTGATGTTGCACTGTCGGTTTGTAAGCCTCTTCCATTAGAATCTTGTGCATGCATAAAGATGGGCTGATACCTCTGATGTCTGCTATAGTCCACCCGATGGCTGATTTGTAATTTCTCAAGACTCGGAGTAATTTATCCTCCTGATCCTGATCAATAGAGTTGGCGATGATGACTGGAAGGGTGGATGACTCACCGAGATAAGCATACCTAAGGTGAGAAGGTAATTGCTTTAACTCGAGAATTGGTGCTTTTTGGACTGAGGGAGGCTGCTGAGGAAGTGTGGTACCCAAATCCATAAATCTACTCCGTCGTTCTATTTGTTCTGCTCCTTGTAAATATCTGGCACATTCCTCAAGGACTGGAGACTCGGAGTTTTCATCTTGAGAATGCATAATACACGCTTCCCATGGATTTGTAGGATTTTCCAAGGCAAATGTGTTAGCAGCCTCGTGATCAATGATATCGATCTGAAAGCATGAGTCAGAGGAGCTTGGATACTGAATTGCTTTGAATACGTCAAAAGTGACCTGCTCCTCATTCAATCTCAACATCAGCTGCCCTTTTTGTACGTCAATGAGGGCCCTTCCAGTAGCTAAGAATGGTCGCCCCAAGATAAGTGGCACATCTCTATCCTCCGCCATATCGAGGATAATGAAGTCAGCTGGAAATATGAACTTGTCCACCTTCACCAAAATATCTTCAATAACTCCACGTGGGCGTTTAACTGACCGATCAGCCAACTGGAGTGAAATTGTGGTTGGCTTCACTTCTCCGAGACCTAGTTGCCTGAAAATAGAATAAGGCATCAAATTAATGCTAGCACCCAAATCACATAATGCTTTTTCGAAAAAAGAACTACCAACAGTACAAGGAATAGAGAAACTCCCCGGATCTTTTAACTTCGGCGGTAGCTTGTTTTGCAAGATAGCACTACACTCTTCAGTAAGCATAACTGTTTCGTGCTCTTCCAACTTCCGTTTATTTGACAGGATTTCCTTCATGAATTTAGCATAACTCGGCATTTGTGCTAGAGCATCAGCAAATGGAATGTTGATCTGGAGTTTCTTGAACACTTCGAGAAATTTCTCGAATTGCTTGTCAAGCTTGTGTTTTCGCAACCTCTGAGGAAATGGGATTGGAGGGACGTAAGCCGGTGGTGGAATATAAGCTGGTGGAGAGTCCTGTTCTAGTGCAACTTCTGCATCTAAATTATTTTCTCTCGCTTTGTCGGACACAGTTTCCTTTTCTACACCTGGCCTAGTCACATGAATCTCTGGTAACTGAACACCGCTCCTCGTGGTAATTGCATTTACTTGCTCCTTTGGATTGACTTCGGTGTTGCTTGGCCATGTGCCTGGTTGTCTCTCAGTCAACAATTTAGCCAACTGCCCAATCTGATTTTCCATATTCTTGATAGCAGCATCCTGTCTTTTCTGCATCTCCTCCTGTCTTTTCTGCATCTCCTTCAATTCAGTGACAGTTTCTTCCAGTCCTCCTTTTTTCTCTTGTGGCCTCCCTTGATTTGGCGGATTCTGGATATTCTGGTTGTTGCCATAGGAGAAGTTTGGATGATTTCTCCATCCTGGATTGTATGTCTGTGAATAAGGGTTATTCTGCTGACGCTGAAAATTCTGAGCATATGCAACTTGCTCAGGAGAAGGTATATCAACCTTTGTCAATGGGCACTCCGAAGACTGATGGTTTGCCCCGTATGTCACACAGATTGGTGGAGACATCTGAACCATATTAGCTGAATATTTCATCGTCTCCATCTGCTTGGCCAATGCATCGATCTTTGCCAGTACAAGCAAATTTGAGTCTACCTCATGTACCCCTGCTGCTGCTGCTTTCCTTTGTACCCCTCTGTCTGGCCACATTACAAATTGTTCGCTCATTGTTTCAAACAAGTCATGGAGATCGCCGGCAGACCTATTTTGGATAGAGCCACCTGCTGCAGAATCAGCTGAAGAACGACTGCTAGGAACTAGACCAGAGTAGAAGTAGTGATTCTGAGCTGCTAAAGGAAACCCGTGGCTTGGACACTTCTTGAGCAGTTGCTTGAATCTCTCCCATGCCTCATGAAAGTTTTCCAACTCAGACTGTTGGAAATTGGTAATCTCGTACTTCAATCTGTTCACCCTGGCTGGAGGAAAGTACTTCAATGTGAACTTTTGGATCAGATCACCCCAAGTTGTGATGCTCCCAGGCGGTAGTGAATCTAACCATTCTCGAGCTTTATCCTTCAGCGTGTGTGGAAAAAGCCTCATCTTCAGTGCCTCTTCGTTGACGCCTTGGTATTTGAAATTGCCACAGATTTCATCAAAGCGAGAAATGTGGTAATGAGGGTTTTCATCTATCATCCCGTAGAAAGGCAAACTGTTCGAGAACAAGTTGATCACATCTGGCCTCAACTGGAAGTTGTCGTGTCCATAAGGCGGATATATAATACTGGACCGATTTTCGACTATCGGTGGCATCATATATTCACCCATAAGAATGTCCCTCTCATTAACTTCAACAGGTCGAGCTATTGGTGCCTGATTGTGTCGGCCATCTGCTTGCAACGGATTCTGGATTCGGTTATCCTCCATTGTGGCTTGCTGCTGTTGCTTCTTTTCTCTTTTTTCTCGTTGTCGTCGGTGAAAGCTCCGTTCAATTTCTGGATCTAAATCAAAAAGATCAAGATCTTTTGTACGGCGCATACACACTTAACACCTGAAAAGTTAGAAAACAGATAAAATTCAGCAGTATCACGATGAATCGAAAATAAAGATAAAACTAAATAAAACTAAAAAGAATTGTTAAAAGCCAAATTATAAATTAACGTAGCAATTAATAAAACTAGTCCCCAGCAACGGCGCCAAAAACTTGTTGTGCGATATATATCCCGCAAGTGGACGGATCGTGGACAAATAATATAATGATGAAATAAAGTGTCGAACCCACGAGGACTAGATACTAAATTACCAATTAATTTCACAACTCAAATTTTAACAATGGAAGTTAACACAGATTCAATTCTTGATTCTTAAGATTCTAAGCTAATTAACTATTTTGATTAAATTGAAATTCACAATAAAAAGCAACTTTGAAATATGAGAACGAATTAAGATTTAACAATACTAGGATTCTTGAATCCACCGACACGTTCTACTCAATTATCTATTAATCACTTTTTAGCTTTTAATTACCTTGGACTGAAAATCGGCACTCCTAATTTAATCGAAAGCCTCTCTCGATGGTCAATCAAATCTATATGTTATGCGAACTTCATTATCTCTAATTAAGCTTCGAGCATAAACACATGCATTAAAATCTCAAGATCGCCTAAATGGATTTCATAAGGCATAATAGTAATCTCTATCTATTATTGGACCCTATGTTATTCAATACCACGTGCTAAATCTATATTGAATCTCTCGACTTCAATACAGATCACAATATATTCTAATGGTGCGCAAGCATTAAAATAATAAAGAAACTGAATAAAGAATAATCAATCCACGGCAATGAATTACTAAAAAGGGAAAAACTGCTAATTAATCAAAACGTGAGGTTTCATCATTCATCCTAGATAAAGTAAATTAGCCGGACATGATTCCTTCAATTACCGAAAGAACTGAATTCATCATGGTCCGGAGAAAAGAAAACAAAAAGTAAAAATAAAACCCGTAATCTCGGCTTGATGATCTTCGATTTCGCGCCTTGATCTTCGTTTTTGCCTTGTATCTTGTTCCTCTCCAATTCGTCTCCCGCGAAAAATCTATCTTCTACCTTTTATAGTACTCTCTCCGACCTCCAAACGTGTGTTTGGTTGTTGAGGTTAATTGGACTGGTAGAATTCTATCTGAATCAGGTTTCTGCAACAATTCTGTCACGATTAGGCTGTGCAATCGCAAGGTTGTAGGACCTGCGATCGCATGGCTTTGCTGTTTTGCATTCTGCTGGAATTTTATTCCCCTTGCGATCGCACCAGGAGAACACCATGCGATCGCATGGTGTATCCTAGTTCTGAATTTGAATTTCCCGCCTATGTATTTGCACATCAAGTCCCTGAAGTTCCATTTCTTTAGCAATTAGGTCCCTTTATCTTCATTTTGCTCTCTTTTCATCCCGTTTATACTTGACTTTGATTACTTCCTAAATTGATAAGAAAACATATGCAATTAAACCGTAAATAACCAAAAGAACTTATAATTGTCCATTTTTGTGATATAAGATAAGTATACAATCGTACTTATCATAGACCTCAGGTGCGATTAAGTTAGTCCGTGTGTTATTTTTCCTTGTATCATTTGATTTTGTTCTTGATTACTGACATATAGAAGATAGAGCTTATACAAATTTCATTCAATCCCACCCCTTTGAAGAACAAAACAAAAATTTGATTTGGTTATAGCATCGGGAACTCGGTTTTTGCATCACCCAAGATGTCTTGAAGGGGAATCCGAGTAACTCTTCATCTGCAACTTAATATGATTTCAATTAAAAGAATATATAAGTCAATAATAAAGAGAGATTAAACCTTCCAAAACATCCAAACGTTACAGAAACAAAAACAAAAGTCAATGGCTTGAGAAAAAGAGTAACGCTACATGGACAACAACTTCAACTAAAAGTTACACTACTACTAAAAAAATGTCAAATATGTCATTTGCAAATACATAATTCAAATTTCCATTTACATCTTTGCAAAGGACATATTTATCATTTTCCCAATAGTGATCTAACTTTTAGTTGAAGTTGTTGTTCAAAAAGCATTTCTATTACAAGAATATAGTAAACTTAGAACAACAACATTCCATTGCCTATTTTATAAAGGTTGATAATAAGAGATATTGGAAACAATATCATATATAATGAAGGAAATAAACTATTGATTCAGATGTGTGCATCAGAACTCGGTTTTTTCATCATCCAAGGTGTCTTGAAGGGGAATCCGAGTAACTCATCATAGCACAATTTACAGGGATCAAGCAAATTATCATAATATTAGAGCACAAACATCCCTTGCTAATGAATTGTCAAAAATAGAGCAATTGGAACCAAAATCACATTATTATGCAAATACCAAACCAAAAAAAATAGTAATGACAAGAATCTAAAAAATAATCAAAACAGACCACAACATGTAGTAGGTGTTTCAATTCAGGAATATTTCATATATGTATATGGACATTCAGAGAGGCTGAAAATAATTAAGACTACAAGAATGGGCTCCAACACAGAACAAACTGAAATAATGAGAAAAAAAAGGCAGAATCATGAAAATGTGTAGTATCATATTTCTTGTGAAAGAAAATATTATCCACACCGGGCTGAGCAATGTAAGAAAATATCACATCAACCATGCCAACAAGTATCATGTACTTTCATAGACGCCTTAGACTTCAACAATAGGAATAGTTTTCGTACATTTTTTAGCCAGGTTCACCACATCCCTGCCACTTGTGAGAGAAAACTCTACTGCATACATCAACCCCATTCTGCCAAAGAAAACCCCAAATGTGATCATCAGATGAGCATCAATCACCAGAATAAACAAAGAAAGCACACGCCATTATGTGCTAGATCAACTTACAGGGCCAACTATGTCAAAAACATGTGAAACACTAGAACCAAAAGCAGCTAGAAGGTAAAGCACACGAGCACCAGGTTTCTCAACCAAATGAGAAATTGAAAAATCAGGTAATGGGATGGAATGAAAAATCATTAACATATAATAACTAATAAAACTCAGAATTGGCAGAGCATTCCAAGCTTACAATCCATATGTTAACGACTCCATTAATGATGGCAGCTGCCAGCTTGGAACACAATGGATTCAATATTCTCTATTCAACCTTCGTTCCATCTTTGTTCTGCATATAATTACAAAATAAATATATATGATATATCACCAAGAGAAATACAAAACAACCAAATAATTTATAACAATCTCTTTCTGAATAAATATAGCAGGTGTTTCGGTGTTATAGAGAACTAAAACCAATATATGGTTCATCTTGTGCAAGAGAAGAAATACATCCAGTAATTCAAGGGATTAAACTGAATAATTAAATATTCTTAACATTGCAGGATAAAAATTCAAAAACATTACTCATCAAACTAATTAAAAGCAAAACAGAAAATAACCAAAAAGAATTAATCAATTCTCATATCAATTTCATACCTGAAACAGTTTCAACAGGGACCATATTGTTGGTGAGAATAACACTGTATTCAATCAGCATAAAGCAAGCCCTCGTGCCTATGAGGCAACACCACAACTTTATTTCCGCCTCTAGCTTCTCTTCCACCTCCTCTTGCTCCACCTCTCTTCATCGCACTTCCTCCTCCGCCTCTGCAACCTCTGCCTCCATCTCCCCTGCCTCCCGTAAAACCCCCCAACACGGCCTGCAGACATCGGATCAACGAAAACATTGATTAAATTGTTAATTTCCTGTTCACAAGAAGTTGGATGAATTAGTTAATACCTCTGTTCTTGCAGCCATTGCACCTACTAGGCGTAGGGATGTGTTTTCGGCTGCAGATTGAAATTTTCTATTACTGTGAGTATATGAAACCGTGGCTCCAATTTATAGACGAGAGTTTAGGGTTTTTAGGGTTTATGGGAGTGCAAAGCGGGCCGGACTGTGCAGGCCCACATGGCATCGCTAAAAGAATTGGACTAAAAAGTTTCGTAGGCCGTCTCATTAAAAATCGAATGGGCTCTCCTAGAATAGGACTAAAAGTAAACTGCAGCCTGCCTTACTTGGTTCAACTTAAGGTGTCAAGTAGATGATGTTTGATTGGGCCGGTCCATTGAGTACAGCCGTACAGGTACCTTTTTATTTAGGAATTTTTGAGAAAATTACACCTATTGCTATGTATATAAAATATATTCTTAAATTTACTTTTCTAATGTAAATATTCTAAAAATACTGAACATTATTTTTATATATTATAATTTGTACAAAAAAGAAATACAATATATTTTGCTCATTAATTCTGCGAAGAGAGAGAAAACACTCGAAGAGAAACGGTAATCATCTTCACAAACCCTATTCAGCACACCAAACCCGCCGGAAATCACGATCAGAATTGGAAAAACAGCGAACAGATCTTCATCTCAACCCCACTTCATCCCAATCATCTCTCCGCACAATCTCAAAATCAGTCAATCCCCTAAATTTCTAAGGTTCTCCGCCATCCATATCACTTAATTCCCTAAATCACTAGGGTTCTACATCTAGATGTAATCATAACTCCTCGATTTGCAGAAATTTCAGTCGTCAGACAAATAAACCACACATGGATGCACATATTGAAGGAAGTCACCAGCGAATAGGTGTTTATTAATCTATTGCAAAAGTTGTTACAAAATAAATTTTGCATTGTCCTTGTTCCTAATTTGTTGCAAACATTGTTACTAATATGTTGCAGACGATGTTACAAAAATCTGTTTTGTTGTCTCTGTTATTAATGTGTTGCAAACGTTATTACAAAATCAGTTTGCATTGTCTCTGTTACTAATATGTTGCAGACTATATTACATAAATATGTTTCGTTGTTTCTGTTATTAATCTGTTGCAAACAATGTTACAAAAATCTGTTTTGGTTATAAATATGAGGATGTTATCATCGGACACAATTTTGCATGAAGAAGACGATTTGCAGTTGGCCAAGACGAGTTGCAATTTATTGTAATGTTGGAGAGATGTTGAAATGATTAGGATTGTAAATGATGAAAGAAAGAGATTAGATTGATGATAGAGAATATCTTAATTAGTTATATATAAAATCTTAATCAAAATAGTAAATGAGATAATTAAGGATTCTGTTACAATATTTAATCAATTAAATGATTAATTAAAAATTAGATGAAAACTAGTATTTTTGGAATAAAAAACATGTTATAGGTTTTTTTTATAAATAATAACATAAGATGGCTTACTTGTGAAAATTTCCAGGAATTTTTTCATTAATGAGCCACTTTTTGAAAATAATTCCAAAAAATTATTTCTGTTACAAAAATTCTAAAAATACTGTTTTTTAAATATATTTATTATAATTTCATATATTGATATATTAATTACAAGCTATAATTACCGACTATCAAAAGAGAATTTTCCGTTATTCCAATTAAGTTGGATATCTAATTGACTCTTTGCCAAAATAAAAAACAAACAATTTCAAAAATCAGGCAAACATCATTATGTGAATAACATCATTCAGAGAAGAACATTAGTCCGCGAAGAACATCAGTCCGTGAAAAACTTTCGTCCATGAAGAAGGTCTTTTGTTAAATTAATTACAGTCCGTGAAGAACATAACGTATGTGATCAGAATAATAACATAAGGTTAATTATTGTAACATGTTTATCAATTTATCTGTGAAAAATGTTAATCAATCCAAATATATGTAATCTCTTTTTAAATAAATATGCTTATATGTAGTAGTCCAAAAAATTCTGTGTTTGAATAAATATGTTACAAAAATACTCAAAACAGTTTTATTTGTTACATTATATTTGTGTTATGATCTTGTAACATTTGGAAGTTTATTGTTTGCGCAGATATTTATTACATTTACAACATTTCCATATGTTACATTTACATATGATACATTTACATGTTTGTAACGTATTATTTTATGTTATTATGACTCTGAAACGAAAATGTTACAAAAAATTCTCAGAATTCATGATATTTTATATTTATGTTACAGTGAGAACATTTACATATGTTATATGATATTTCTATTATGATCTTGTAACATTTGGAAGTTTCTGATTTAAGTAGATTTTTATTACATTTAGAATATTTGCGTATGTTACAATCTCATATGTTACATTTTTCGTATGTTACATTTGCGTTTGTTACGTTTTCGTATGTTATATTTACATGTTTGTAATATATTATTTTATGTTATTGTAACTAAATTTTAAATTTTAAATTTTTTTATCACAATATGTAACGTAAGTAACATTTCACGTTATGTTATATTTATTTTTGTAATATGTACTCTTTGTAGTTATGTTTGATAATGTAGATTTATGTTTACTACAAAAGATGTTACATTTCAATATCTTTTCGAAAATATTGTTAAATGTTACATATCATTACTCTAATGGATTGACGTTGCCCGTTAATGGTTTTAAAGTATATTACATTTGCATTTATTGTTTATTTGCAGAATTAGATACTATAAACATTCTCATTGATAATAATGGCAAAACAGTATGGATTTTGGTACCACATGGCTGTAGCTACATTCAGCTGATCAACATGGTAATGTCTGTATTCAGTTATGATCAAAATAAAATCGTAATAGCATTACATTATAATGTGGGTGGTGGATTGGCTCCGATAAGAATAACGAATGACAATGCGGTGTTGTTCTATTTGCGGTTAAAAAGTAAGGAACAGTTGTTAATTACTTGCCTGCTTCAAGTTACCGTTACAAATCTATTGGATAATATTATCTCTGTTGAAAGTTTGAATAATTCGCGCAATATTACTGGAGATGGAATTGATTTAGAACATATTTCTAATAGTAGTATCATCAGCGGTGATATATTCACATCTAGTGATTACCAAACAATTCCAGATATGGTAGAAGATGAATTTGACGTTGACAATTGTGTAAGTGAACATTCGAATTTCAACATAATTGATACCCAGTATAATTTTTAGGGATAAAAATGTTTTCAAGAAAAAATTTCGTTATATGTCATTCAAAACAATTACCAGTACATTATGGATAGATCTGACAAAAGGAATATGTTCTCAAGTGCAAAGATGAGAACTACATGTGGCAATTTAGAGCTTCTAAAATTGGTGAAACAGAGATGTTTAAGATAATGTATATCAAATACGGTCATACTTGTTCGATGGATATAATTATGGGAGATCATAAACAAGCAACGAATTTACTATTTGGAGATTGCATAAAACACAAGTACATAGATGCCAGAATTATACACTCCAAGAGATATAATAAATGACGCGTCGAAAATTACAGCGTAACATTGAGTTATGGAAAGGCTTGGAGGGCACGCGATTATGCCTTGGAAAAAATATTAGGAGATCCAGGAAAATCGTACAATCACATCCCATCTTATTTGTACATGTTGAGGGAGAAGAATACATGTACATTTACGCGTATTGAGATAAGTACAAACAATATACTTTTCTAATACTTGTTCACGGCGATGGGAGCTTCGTTGCAAGGATGGAGACATTGCAAACATGTGGTTGTAATAGACGGAACATTCTTGACAGGATATTACAGTGGTACATTGTTTACTGCTTGCACACAGATGTGGACTACAACATATTTGTTCTTGCTTTTGGTATTGATGACGGTGAGAATGACAATTCGTGGAAATGGTTCTTATCAATGTTCAAGGATGCTTACGGAGAGATTGAGGAGATGTGTATCATCTATAACAAGCCTGGGAGCATACAAAAGGCAGTCGAATGAGTATATCCAAACATAACACAAGATTTTTGTGCGTATCATTTGTTACAAAATTTAAAAAGTGTGTTTCAGAAGGTTGCAAAACACGTTACAAAGCCATTTAACGCATCCGCTAGGTTTTATACACATACTGAATTTGAGTACCATATGAATATATTGGACAACATACATGAGGGCATCCGACCCTATTTGGTAAGTCATATTTTATTTCATTTGACCAAAATCGTTTGTCTATTTTATCATGAATTGATGTGTGTGTTACAATATATTTTACAGAAGGATAAGGTTGGCTATTGTAGGTGGTTGAGAGCTCATATGTCAACTAACAGGTAAACAACGATCTGTGAAGAAATCAATAAAGAATTATCCAATTATGACTATGATGGAAAGCTTGAGGAACATATTGCAAGAATAATTTTACAAGAATATGAATAAGGCATATTCCACACTTACACAGCTTTTAACAAAGAATGAGAATTTGTTGCGAAAAAATACGAGAAACACCCTAAAATTGAAGGTAGTTTAAATGTTTATAATGGTTTGGTGAAATTGAATTGCATAAGTGTTGCCGATTTATATATTTTGTATTTCTAACACAGGTTTCGAGTTTAAGCGATGTCATATTTCAATTTACAGACGAGAATACACAAAATATGGTTGACATTGGAAAATGCACATGCACATGTAACATGCTTCAAGTTGGCGGTATCCCGTGTCAACATGCATTATTTATTATTGGTAGGAATGGTATGGAAACATACAAATATTGTTCTTCATACCACACCTGGAAGGCTTACATAACAGCCTACGAAGGTAGCATTATACCCCTTGGTAAAAGTGCTGGTTGGGCGATGGCTAGGAGTACAAACTCGATGATTGTATTGGCTCCGAATCCATTGAAGAAGGCAGAAAGGCCTAAGGAGAGAAGGTTCATATCAGTTTGTGAACGAAACAGTATTATAAAGTGTAAAAGATATGGGCGATACGGTCACAACAAGAGAACTTCTAAACATCCATTAGAATTAATCATCACGCATAATGATAATTGATGTACTGTTAATGTGTTCTATAATTTTCTTCTTCAAAGAATTGAATACATTGTTACAACCTTAATAAATAGTTATTGTTTTGTTACATTTATATAATTAATATTTGATGCAATTCTTTTAAAATTGTGCAAAATTAGTATGTTGTGTAACATCAGAGATATAGAATAAAACTCATGATAATATTAGTTGTAACATAGGTAACATCAGTGATAGAGAATACCAATTCATGTAACATATACTGGGTAAAATAACATGATATCATCTGTAACATATTTAGTGATACAAAATGTCGTTTGTAACATCTATATCAGACAGTAATATTGATGCACAATATCATTCATAACATCTGTATCAAACATTTATATGCAATATCATTTGTAACAAAAGCATCAGACATTTGTATTAAGCAAAATCTGTTACAATTGTTACAACAGCCAAACCAAATCTAAACTTTAACAAGCTCTCATTAATATATACAATGTACTGTAACAGACCTATAGATACATATTATGTAAGAAAAAAAACGTTTCATACAGATTCCCTTCACCTAATTGAGTTAAGATTGTCATGACATGACGTAAACTAACAAACATATAATTGCTAAAGTCAATGGTTGTTCTACTTCTACTTTGCATTCTTTTTCTTAGCAACCTTCCTTGCTTTTCTTTCTCTTCTCGACGCAAAATCGAGATTTATTCATATCCCTCATTACGCTATATTCCATGTTTGAACAACAGTGCTGCCAAATGAATTCTTTCAATTGTAGCTTCAAATATATTTGGCATTCTTTGTACATTTCTGTTCAGTATGTGTTTGATGACAAAAATACTGCAATCGGTCATAGTAAAAATAATATGTTTGACATCAAATACGATGTTAACTGTCGATGGAGGTTGTGATACAAAAAGATAATAGACGATAATGTAGATACTAACCCATTATCTTGTTGAGGTATGTTGTGTATAAGATTGATCTGTAGAGGTTCGATATGTTCTACTCCATTGACAATTGATGGCTGCCATATGCCAATCCTTACCAACAAGTGAGGGATAATACACACAAATGATTTCACGTCAGCTATAACTTCTACGTCTCTTATAGTTGACCAACATGACTTGAATATATTTAAAGATCTTGCTTTCATGTTCAAGTCTCCAAGTATCCAATGCGTATGTTCACCCATCATAATAGGTATCATTACATGATTGACATCTGCCCACAGTCTGTTATAATGCAAACATTCTCCAAGTGGATATTCAAGCATTGACATATTCCTGGCAAAGGCATTGACGTTATCCTTGAAAGATAGAAATATACCCATGACCATGCCGCCAAAAAACGTGTCCGTAGTGGTTGCGTTGAATGTCATTTTGGGGCTACAGGTGGCCATCTTCCTCAAGTAGTAAAAACAGACATCTATGTGCTTTGGAATCATGTGTGTAATGATATGCAACATTAGTAAAAATTTGACATCAATTAGATTTGTTATATCTATAACATCAATGTTACAAATTGGCATGTAAATCAATATCCACTTGTAACATCTTTAAACAACCCATATACTGAATAAAAATGATATAACATCATTGGAATATAAACATGTAACACACAATCCAAGATTTAACCAAATAAAACTCACGATGTCATTATTTGTGGCATATGTAACATCAGCGATAAAGAACATCAATCCGTGTAACATATTTATTGTGTGTAAAATAAAATTGCATAGTATGTAACACAGCCATTTAACAAAGTTAGTGATGCAAAATAACATCTATAACATCTGTATTAGTCAAATACACACAATATAATTTGTAACAAATGTATCAATCATAGGTCATTCTATAATATGCAATATTAGAATTAATCTATAGGAGCATGTAACAAAAAAATATGTATGAAAAATATAATACAGTGTCTCTCAGAGATTCGTCAATGTCTCGAAGCTCATACTACAATGTCTTCTCGCTAACTTCAACAGGGCCAAAATCAAATGGGGGATCAATTATCATTTTTGACAACAAAAACTTCATTTTCCTATAAAACAGAAACACACATTAGAATGTATTTATTTAGTGGATATAATGATATATAAATAAAATTATGTCTTTCACATTGTTAGGTTGATAACCATCCCGAAACCATTTGTCAAATGCTCTAACTTCCTCGATAGTAGGCGAAACCAACCCATAGTTGAATGCACTTGCCTTAATTTTTGATGTTGAAGACATTGTGTTCTGTTGTCTTGCAATATATGGGGATTTGGTTAAAACGCCTGGTCTTTGTTGACATTTAACCGGTATTTCAGTCGTTGTCTCATATTGCAAATAACCCATATCTTCGTATTCAATCTTTGTACACAAATTGAAAAGTTACAATTCATGAATTTTGGTACTCTCAAACTGATTTTGTATGTTGTTTGGGTATACCTTAATCGTTTTGGATTTATCCTGCATTTCTACAATCTTTATTATCTTTTCAACTTGTTTCATCACCACTTCAGTATAGAATGAATCTTCCATATGGTCACACTTATTGACATTATCATTTTGATATGTGTTCCTGACTTGATCGTGTGGATCAGCAGCATAAACAACGTCAGGGATTCTTCTTGTTGAATCAGTTGGACCACTGTAATCAAATGCTGCTTGAAAAATGAAATGTAGCATGTGATATATTAGAAATGAAAAGATTCTAGTACTATGATAACATTGGAAGAGATCTTAAATAATTGGTATATTGCAATACATTTACCTTTCTTAAAAATTCTTCACGGTCATTGAAAACAACCATTTGCATGTCATGGACTTCCATTAGAGAATTTGATTTTGAAGAAACTTTTGTCCTTAATTCATCCATAAATTCATCAAGTTTAGCATCAATCTCACAATGAAGTGTCCAAATATCAAACTTCAAATCAGTTTGTTGGGAGATTATTCGATCCTGTCGAAATCGTATATCCACCAAGAGTTTTCCTAACTCTTTCAACCCAACATTGCATCATCATGTCAATAAATCCACATTAGTTACAGGATTGTATTCAAAAGAAATTAAAAAAATATGAATGACAGTAATGATAAACATATGAAAACTACAGAAAACATATTTCAGAATTTATTAACCTCTTTGGGGACTGCTTTAGTCTTTTTTGAAAAGTTGCTATTCCGAGTAACTTTTGGAATTGAAGAACTATGAGCATTGACCTTCTTTGATTTCATAACATGGGGGTCTACGGAATCACTGTCATTATCGTGTGTTGCAGAAGGTCTATCACTACCAAACAAACCAGCTAGGTATGATGTCACTCGCTCTTCATCCGATTGGATGTCATTAACTTCCATCTATAGTATACACATAAAAATATTATTTTGCAACAGAAAGATTACACTAAAATAATTACACAAATAACAACATAGTAAATTTATGATACAAAATAACTTACATCTAGTAAGTCAAAATTAATCTTCTCCAGTTGAGAAGTCGTTACTCGCGTTGAAGTTTTAGTCCAGTTCAATAGTCGAGGTCATGTGCGATGTAATTTGGAGCATATTTTTTTGTCTATCGAAGGGATAACTTTATGAATCCATATTTGAAAGGCAACATGGAATCCATATAATATGTACATGAATATGTCCTTCTTAATCCCATCATCGTACGTACGCTTCGTCAATGCAATGTTCAAATAACTGAATGTATTTTGAAATAGTTCCTTACCCTATGTGTACGTATCAATCAAAACTGTATCAACCAAACTAAATGTTGCATCTGATACCTATATTTTGTACATCGTAGTAAAAGGTATGACGTAATCAGATACAAAATACCAATTTTGACAACGTCTTCATCTTTCGAATTCGAGGGCATGTTCTTAAAAACTTGACATCTTTGTTATACACATTTTCTAAATCGCCAAAATAGATTTGCCTCAACATCGATTTAGCGTTTTGAGACTTAAGTACTACATCACGACCAGTACACTTCAAACTAGTAATTATATAGAACTCCTCGATTGAACATTTCAATAATCTATTTGAGATACTGAACCACATTTGTTGCTGGTTTGGCTATCTCACCTCCGTTAACATCATCTTGTGTATTAGTTGATGCTGAAGATGAATCTCGTTTACATTCAGAAAGTGTCCAAAACAAGTTGAACGAAATATTTCTTTTTGAGAATTGTTTATCTTCTAGTTGAAAGTGATGATCACGTCATGATGTGCTGATACCATTACTCTGGCTCTAATTCTGTCATTCAATCTAGAAATCTCCATAATGAAAATTGTAAATGAACATTACATTCAATCATCTACTACATATCATAATAAAATGTAACTTAATTGTCACAGATATACAATTTGCATCAGACATAATTGTAACAACCTGAAACAAATGTCATGATCTATTCAATTTCAACATTTGTTATAATCTATGTTACAAAAATTGAGATGTTACAAATCATAACATGTGTTACATTATTTTTTATCATTTTTTATTATTCATTGTTACATAATAACCATCTGTGTAACATTTGTTATATCATAAATCACTTCAGTGCTACAAAAAAATTGTATTTGTAACATCTTTATCAGTAGGTATTACATAATAACCAATGATGTAAGTTACAGAATAACCATATTTGTATCACGTGTTACAGAATAACCAATATTGTAACAAATGTAAAATAATACCAAATATTGTAACATATGAAACATAATAACAAATTTCTACGTAACATAATCTTTATTACGTTTTAACATATTAATCAGAAACATAATATACAAAATTTTACAAAACATACTCATTTGAACAAAACTACATAAAGAATAACTTCGATTGGCAAAAAAATTCATTTTATACTGTCTGAAATACCCGTGGAATGGATATTTTTCTTTTGAGCTTTTTCTTCGATTTCTTGGTAGAATCAGTTTTGCATGCCTTCATCTTTGTTGTCTCTTTTATTTTGACATCTTTAGTAGGTGTTAAGGATGGCAAACGGTGGGCTGACGTAAAAGCCCACGGCCCGGGCTCATTAAAATAAAAAAATAAAAAAAATAAAATTTACGTGGGCCCGCTGCTAGGCCCACGGGTCGGTCCAGGACATAGTCTCTTCACGGGCTGAGCTCAGCCTGTGACAGGACTGGCCAAGTCTATTGCCATCTCTAGTGGGTGTAGAGAAGGTTATTCGTCGGAGATTGGAAGCATTGGACTCCGGTATGTTTTCTCCACCACATTTAGTAGGCGACGCTATCTTTGACCTTGTCAATCTGCAATTTGGAGTCTCCATAGTTCAAATGAGATGAAAAATTGTGAAAAATGCACTACGATTTAAGAATTTTGGAAGAAGATTTACTGAAATTTTGAAATAATTTGCACTAGTTTGATAATGGGAAGTTTCTTCATGATTTGCGGTTTTTCACTGTAGTGGCGCAGTAATCTGGGAGGGTTAAAAGTGGTAATGGGTAATTAAGAGTTTAAAAATGACTTTAATACATTATTAATTCAATATTAAATTAATTAATCTAATTTTAAGTATGTAATATTTATAAAATAAATTAGTTAAGTCGTTAAATTTAGAATTATTTTAAGATTGGTAAGTAGTAGTGTAATATCTACTTTTATGTATTTGTTTTTATTTACTTTTGTAAAAAACGAGAAAGATGTAAAATCCAGCCCACATCGTCCTTAGGCCTTAATACTTAGCATTGTTCTAAAAAACTCGCTTAGGCGATGCCTAGACAGAGGCGTGACCACCACGCCTAGCCATGTCTCACGCCTCGCCATTGTCTAAGTCAGAAAAATTTGAAACCTGACCTGTACGCCTAGTCATGTTTTACGTTTTTTTTAACACTAATACTTAGAGCATCTCCAATGCTAGACACCTTCTAAAAAAATTATTTGGATAAGAGATAAGGAGAGAGAGTGGAAGGAGGAAAGAGAATGAAAAGATGAAAGAGATAGACATGAAATAATAAAAAAAATTGGTGGAAAGCTGTTTAAAAATAGACAGTCCGTTAAACAACATTTTACAATAAAATGATGTCACATGAGTTTTGTCTCTTCCACATCATCGTTGACATCAACTGAATATTCAAAATGAAAGGCAACATTGGAGATGCTCTTAGGCTTGGGGAGCACTTACAACATCTAGAAGACTAGAAGTCTAGAACTCACATATGCGTGTTATTTTTACAAAATTGTGTAAATTTATGGCAATAGAGATAAATTCACACATATATTCCTTAGGATTGTTATAGATAGGGGAGAAAGTAGGAGTCCTGTCTAGTCCAGCCAAGCAAGGAAAAAAATTATAGTCTAGTGTTGAAGTGCAAATTATTATTATTATTATTATTTTTTTTGAAGTAGTAGCTTCTCTCCAAAAATTCTAACTCCGCCACTGATTATAGAACTACTTAGATTCATTTTTTCAATAAATACAATAACAAATCGATAAATTATGGTTGCAAAAATTAAAATTTATATAATCAACTCCAAATTTATTAAAAATAAAGCTTTCGATTTGGCTGCATTTCGACATATTCATGTTAGAATCACGAGTTTCACATTGTTTACAAGTCTTTAAGAATCCTATTGCATGCAATGTTGGGGAGATGAATCAATCCAAAAAGGCATACCGTGGAGATGATTAATACAAATTGAAATCCCATCGGTGGAGTTGTGTGTTTTGATGGGATAAGCACTACAATTACCTAAATGCATTCCCCCTTGCATGCCCCTGGCCATCTTTCATTTTCAGTGGATATATATTCCTTTTTTTTTAAATTTATATTTGGATGTTTGCTCAACTTTTTCGAAGAAGTATAGGATTGGCGGGATTGCAAAGGGTAGGGGATCTGAATTTTGATTTTCCAAGTGATGTCGGCTAGTTTTGGATGTTGGAAGCAAAACAGAGTTTTCAACACTATAACATTTACAAAGGGAAGGGTTGGAGTAATTTGTCAGGTTCGAATATTTTCTTACCTAGGTTCGTGCGGCGGTAGAGAACGGTAGTGGCAGCGAGAAGTGGTTACAGTGATGATTATTTTATATATGGATTATGGGTGAATATGGTTCGATTTGAGTGGTTTTTTTTTTTTTTTTTTAATTTTCAAATCAAATTATTTAAACAAGTTTGGAAAAATTCCAAACCAAACCAAACAATTTCAAATTTCAAACCAAACTATTTTTGGCGGTTCGATTTGATTTTAAACTACGGTTTACCTATCAACATAATTGCACCGCATCTAAAATAGGTAAAAACATAAGTACATTGGTCTAAAATTTTCAATACAAGATTAAACGAAAACTTTTTAAACATAACTGTTATATTACATTAATATTTGTCTCAATTGTTAAATTACATTAATATTTGTCATAAAAGAAAATGGAAATAGAGAAAAAATTAACAAAAATTAGTAAATAACTGGTTCAATAACGAACTTGTGGGTTACGGTTTATTGTTTCAATAGTTTGGAAAATATTAAATATGTCAGTCTAATAAAAGTGCGTGTTTGGTGGAGTTTAAAAGTAGTTTTTTTAAAATATTTTTGAAAAAAATTGTGAAATGTATGATTGAAAAATTGATAAAAGTTGTAGCTCATTTTGTAAATGTGCAAGTAAGTAGAATTAATTTATTTTTAATTATATAAAAAAAATGGTTCAGTTCGGTTCGATTTAAGCAGTTTTTTAAACATTGAAATCAAAACCAAACAATTTTCAAATAGTTTGGCTTGGTTCAAAGCCAAAACCTTGGCAGGTCCATGTGGACTCGAACCAACGGATTCGATTTGGTTTGTGGTTTGACCCTTTTTTTGCAGCCCTAGTATGTATATTCAAAAATAGATTTAATCTATATTATAAATGCTACGTTCATTTTTTTTTTAAATGAGCGAGTCTTTATGTGAATAAAAAAAAAATTTATCCTCCTTTTTCCGATGACAATATTTATCTTTATTTTTTGCTTAAATTGTTATTCGGATAAAAGTGTATATGTACATCAATTTCACTCAAATAGAATAAAATGAATTTTATACATTATCTTTAACCATTAACTATAAACCAAATGAACGCTTAGAACTAATAGACTATTGGTTAAGGTAGGGGGTGTCATATTCGTAAATTATCTTTAACCATTAACTATAAACCAAATGGACGCTTAAAACAAATAGACTATTGGTTAAGATAGGGGGTGTCATAGCTATGTTGAATTCTTATACTCGTCATTCCATGACCTACATCTGCATGTTACATGACCTTAGCACCAAGTATATATATCTCGACCGGCCTATTCCATGAGTTGAGCAATTCTATTTTGTGTTGGGATTCTATAAATAGCTACATCGAGCTCTTATATTTGAATCATGATATTTTTCACGCTTTTTATAATGAATTTCGACTCAAGTTTAGGAATAAGGAAGCGAAAAGAAGGTAATATCAATAAGTTTAACTAGTTTATTACGTGATAACTCATATGTTTGATCTATTACAATTTATATGTACGAGACATTATATCTATGTAATATTTAATAGAGTATTTCAATGCCAATTCATGAACAAATTGGTCCTATGAACAAATTAGTCCTATGCATTTTTTTTTAAAAAATCAAAGTTTAAAATACTTTAACAAAAGAAAATGAGAGGATTTTTGTTTTGCAACCCATGACAATCTATTTGATAAAGAATAGTACCCTTCTTTATAATTAAATTCTTTTGTAAAATCAGATGGCAATACCTGCTTTAATTAGGTCATAACAAAAATGATTGTTTACTTAATTTGACAAATATTATAAATCAATTTTGTTTATTTAAACAATAGTTTAAATTGCATTCTTAGTCCAACTTTTAATTGGTCTTTGACCTTTAGAAGAAGTAAGTTGATCCCAACTTTTTTTTTTTTTTTTTTTTTTTTTGTACATTTTGTTTTAATAATGAAGATTGTCTAAGGGGTTGTTTGACAAAGCTTGTGATAAAAAAAATTAGCAGATTTTGATAAAAGTTAAAGAAATGTGTGGTTAGAAATTAATAAAAGTTGTGAATTCCCAGTTCCATAGCATGTGTGGTTAAAATTAACTGTTAACTTTGACTTCAACTTTTTAATAAAGTTTTTAAGCTTAACCAAACAATAGAGGTGTCAAGACGGACGGGCGGGCCAAATCCGCATCGCCCCCACCCACCTCGACCTGGAACCGCAGACCGGCTTGTGAACCAGGTGGGCCGTTCACGGGCTGAGGAGGCCGAACCGCGGGCTGTTCACGGATTAAGGAGGCTGAACTGCGGGCCGGCCCGTGAACCGGGTGGGCCTTTCAGGGCCCGGGCGTTTCGTCCTTTAACCGCTGACCTGTTTTGATTTTTTTTTTTGAAAAAGAAAAGATAGAAAATTCAAACTTTTATATTTGAAATGATATTTACAAATAAAAAAAACAAATGATAGAGAGCCGTTTAAAGTGAAAGATGTGACAGATGCCTGCTGTTTTAGTCTTTAAATATATATGAAAAAAATAGAAATTGAATTACAAAATTAACAAATGTGAATTTATCTTTGTTATTTATTTTTTATTTAGTAATTTAACACATTTTTTGCTATAAATGTAAACATTTTTTTTAATTATAATAAGTAACTAATTTTTTTTAGTAATTTCATAAAAAATAATTTTTTATTCATATGGGCCAAACCGGGTCGAACCGCGGCCCTCATGGGCTCGACCCAGATAGGCCGACGGGTGGACTGTGCTAGTGTTCAATTTTTATGGGTTGGGTTGATTCGGCCGCAACCCGCGATGGTGCGAACTTTTTCTAATGCGGACCGTTATCGGACTTTATCAGATGCGAGCCGGACCCGGATTGGCACTTCTACCAAACAGGGGCTAAATTTTTTATTAAATTATTACATAGTCCTAATAAAAATGCGTTTCCATTCAAAATTTTGCGTATTGATCTAAGTTGGATATGAAAAACTATCTGCGCAAGTTCTAACATGCAGAAGAACGTCAATGATTACACAATTTTGAACTTTTCTATTAGTAGAGATTGGATATGCAATTATAATGATAGATTAAGAATTATTTGTTCATTTTTAAAGATTGGAGACCGGTAATGCAATTTCCTTAAAAAGTTAATTGGGAAAATTATGAAATTCAAATTATGATTATTCCATAAATTTGTTTACGCAGCGTCCTTTTCTTTATGAATAATTAATATTACAATAATTATTTGAATGCTCCACTCTTCGCGTCTCTCTCTCCTCTCTCTCTCCCCCCTTCTCCTGCACTCACTCCACTCTGTCTCTCTCTGTCTCTCTCTGCGAACTCGCTAAAATTTTCAATTTGAGTTCTTCAATCGCGCATCGGCTCTTGCTTGCTTAATTTTATAGGGTTTGGTTTTTCAACATTTGGGTGTGGAGGAACAATAAGTATCAAAGGTCCGAATTTCGTTGAATCTGAAAAGCGAGTGAGGTAGTGTTTGCTCGTGAGATGTGATTAGCTGAGAACTTGAGGTAAGTTTTTTAGTAGCATTTTTTAATTTACTGCGATTACTGACAGTTATAAATATTTTTTGCTGAAATTTAGCCAATTATGTTTAGATCTATTGTGAAAAGCTGCGTTTTTGAGTAGTTGAGATAAAAGTTAAATACTTTACTTAATTAATGAGAGATCAGTAGTATTAGTAGATAATTTACGAATAAAATAAATAGCAAGAAAAGAAACAAACTCTGGTTGTTATCTTTGGAAAAGGGGAAAATAATTTTTTTTTTTTTAGAATTGATTATTTCGATTTTGGTGGAGTTGAAGTTTCTGAAGTTATATGGTCATGATTCAGGAGTAATGGATGTAATGGTGAATCTATTCAAATAGGGTTAAAAAAGAGATGGAAACATGGTGAGTAATAATGCATACTTTTGGCTACGGAGTTTTACCACCAGCCCCTCAAAAAGGAAAAAAGATAAGGATCTTCCTAGAGTAGGTGAATTTGAATGTTCTTCCCAATCTTTTATCGTGGCAGCAAATATTACACATCATTATTTTATTAGGTGGAAATATGTTTCTAGATAAAATTTAAAATTTTGAACTCCGGTCTCACTGACAGAAACATAAGTTATCGGCAGGATGGGTGGTAGAAAATTTAATAATTGCTTCATGGAAATGGGGTTGCATACTTGTCATGCAGAAATCTTACTTTAATCTTGTTTTGATAATTTGTTTCCACCATTGAATAATCTGTTAATTATGATCTTATATTTCAGAAAAGATGCCTTCATGGTGGGGGAAGTCATCTTCAAAGGATGCAAAAAAGAAAACATCCAAAGAGAGTTTTATTGACACATTAAATAGGAAGTTTAGGAGTCCTGAAAGTAAATCTTCCAATAGATCAGGAGGATCTAGAAGACATTCCATTGACACGGTTTCAGAGAAAGGGTCTCAGTCACGAGCTGAGTCAAGGTCAACATCACCTTCCAAGCACGTTGCAAGATGTCAAAGTTTTGCAGAAAGGCCCCAGGCCCAACCACCCCAACCACTTCCCCTGCCAGGTCTGCGCCCTGCAAATGTAGGGAGTACAGATTCTGGAATTGGTGATGTGGCAAAACCGAAATCGCAAAGGATCTCCAAACCTTCGTTATTTCTACCTCTCCCAAGACCTGGATGCATCCGACGCAGGCTGGACCCTACTACTGACTTAGATGGTGAAGTAGTTGTTGCTTCAATCTCTAGCGAATGCTCCATTGAAAGTGATGATCAAGCTGACTCACGTCAGCGTAGTCCACTGGCATTCGACTATGACATTGGAAGTCGAACTGCTGCAGGCAGCCCTTCAAGGTGAGTGGAGTTCCCAAATTTAAAGAAGTACTATAGGCAGTTTGTTCGCAGTCCTGTTTTGATTATGCATGTATAATATTTCATCTGTTTCACCAATGTCATGATTCCTTTTCCCCATGTTTTTTTTCCTGAAGCATTTTTGTTAAGGATCAGTCCGCTGTTGCACCAGTAATCTTAAGTGAGTCACCAGTTCCAATGAATCTCTCATCCAATAAAAATGTTTCCTCTTCACCTCCTACAAGAAGACAATTGAGCAATCAAGTGCCAAATCTACAAGTCCCCCATCATGGTGCCTTTTGCAGTGCTCCAGATAGCTCAATGTCAAGTCCCTCTAGAAGTCCGATGAGAGCTTCCCGTTATGAGCAAGTTACAAGTTCTACTTTTACTACTGGCAAGCATTACCCTGATCTTCTCTTTCTTGGTTCCGGTCCCTGCTCCAGTCCAGGCTCAGGTCAGACCTCTGGGCACAATTCAATGGGAGGAGATATGTCGGGGCAATTATTTTGGCAACCTAGTAGAGGAAGCCCAGAATGTTCTCCGAATCCTAGTCCGAGAATGACAAGCCCTGGCCCTAGTTCCAGAATTCACAGTGGTGCTGTTACTCCACTTCATCCAAGAGCTGGAGGGGGACACTCTGAATCTCAGACTAGTTGGCCTGATGACACAAAACAACAAAGTCACCGCCTGCCCCTTCCTCCCGTAACAAGTTCCAATTCCTCCATGTTCTCTCATTCAAATTCAGCTGCAACATCACCTTCTGTTCCGCGAAGTCCTGGACGAGTAGAAAATCTTACAAGCCCTGGTTCACGTTGGAAAAAAGGAAAATTGCTTGGTAGAGGCACATTTGGGCATGTTTATGTTGGTTTTAATAGGTGCGGGAATCTGTTTAGTGTGTGCCACTTTTCTTGATCTTTTCTTCATTGATTACAGAGTTATTATTATATGTTATAGAAAATTCATCATTTGCTTCTCTCCTTTACTTTTAGATGGAAGGTTTTTGTTCTTATAATATATCTTTGGAATTCTTAAACCATCTTTACCATTTATTAAATTATTTACATACTTATTATGTATCTATGTGTTAGTTTTTCAATTGATTCATTTCCTAAAGTTGATTACTGATTTATATATTACACACGTGGCCTTATGATGCTTCAGTGAAACTGGCGAAATGTGTGCTATGAAGGAGGTCACGTTATTCTCAGATGATGCAAAGTCGAAGGAAAGCGCAAAGCAGTTGGGACAAGTGAGTTTTTAAGCCATTTGATGCATGGAGAGGTTTTTATCGATTGCAAATAAAAGTCAGCTTTATCTATTCATGTCTATTACAATCATTTCTGTTTCTTACAGGAGATTGCATTATTGAGTCGTTTAAGGCATCCAAATATTGTGCAGTATTATGGATCTGAAACGGTCAGTTGTATTCTTGCATCCCTTGTCATCCCTCATATAATGATGCAGCTTCATATATAAATCTTCTCTAATCTTCAAACTTGAGTCAACAAATGTCTTACTCCATATTTGGTTATAGAAAGCACTCGCAGATGACTTAGTAGGCACATTTCTTTAATCTATTATGAAATTTGTGGAAATACACCGTTAACTGATATCGAAATAAACTACCATATTGACAACATTGGTCATAATTCTATCCGTGTAAAGTTGTGTATGTTGCTGTTAAATTAATGCGTGGAGTCGTTTTCCTTGTTTTGCCACTGCTTCTTAAATTTTTTTTCTTGATTAGGTGGATGATAAATTATACATCTATTTGGAATATGTGTCTGGTGGTTCCATCCATAAGCTTCTACAAGAGTATGGAAAGTTGGGAGAATCAGCTATCCGTAGTTATACTCAACAAATTTTGTCGGGGCTTGCATATTTGCACGCCAAAAATACCGTGCATAGGTAAATTTGATTTCCTTTATTTAAATAAGTTTTCCGCTTCTAACATGGATGTGAACCATACTTCATTTCTAAGCATGTTGTTGTCTTGCACTTGTGCTGTTTATATATTGCAGGGATATTAAGGGGGCTAATATCCTCGTGGATCCAACTGGTCGTGTCAAGTTGGCTGACTTTGGCATGGCAAAGCATGTAAGTGTGGCCTTCTCTTTGAATTTCCTTCAGTATCTTATTAATGGTCAATAAATGAATAGTCCAATTCAAAGAGCTTAACCTCCTGCAAAAGAAAACTCAAGAATTATGTAATGGGCACTATCAACAAACTTCCAAATGCAAGGAAAGATGGAGATGACACAAATTGATAAGCCTTCTCTTTGAACTGTTATGTTTTGACTTCAAAATTAGCACCACATGACTGTATAAGACAGTTTTTTACTATATTTGCTATTCCTGTTATCTTAGCTTATTGAACTCTAATTTTTAAGTCTATCACACATCTTAATATTAATGTTCTTAGGAATATTTCTTTGCTGTTTTTTCTCATCAAATAGAACTTTTCATCCTATGACGGTATTAACATTTATGTGCATTTTCCTGTTTTGCAGATTACGGGGCAGACCTGTCCATTATCATTTAAGGGCAGTCCTTATTGGATGGCACCTGAGGTTGGAGATATTTTTTTCGTTTTTTATCCGCAACTGTAGCACTATATGGCTTTCTTTCCAGTTCTGTGATTGTATTTCTTTCTATCCTGCTTTTTTAGGTTATAAGGAATTCAAAAGGGTGTAGCCTTGCTGTTGATATATGGAGTCTTGGATGCACCGTATTGGAAATGGCCCTGTCGAAGCCTCCTTGGAGCCAGTATGAAGGGGTCGGTAATTTGAGTTCTGATTTTCTGTAAAATTACTCTTTCTTAGTGTGTGTGTGTGTCTGATGAAGGTGCCTGTGTTGTACTTTTCCTGTGTCACCAAAGTACATATTGTTGATAGAATGTTAATTTGCAAAAATTAATGATTGGAATATGTTCTGTGGACCTTATTTATCTGATATTTTGTTTTCTGGCTAAAGGTTGCGGCCATGTTCAAGATTGGGAATAGTAAAGAACTCCCAACAATTCCAGAAAACCTCTCTGATGAAGGCAAGGATTTTGTGAGGCAGTGCCTCCAGCGGAATCCGTTGCATCGTCCTACTGCTGCTCGGCTTTTGGATCACCCTTTTGTGAAAAGTGCCATGCCTCCAGAAAACTCCAAATTGGGATCTACACCTCCAGATCCTCCCGTGGTAACAAATGCTGTAAAATCTGTGGTATTGTTATCTATTTTTGTCACTTCTTCACTGTGCTGAGATTTTGCAATCTATTTTTGTCACTTGGATCAATATTCGGTATTTTTTCAGGCCAATTATATGACCCCCTAAGCAACTTCACCAGGTTGGGTGTAAAGGGAAAATTCTAGCTCCATTTTTTCGGGATTCCAATCTTCTCCTCCTTTGGAGTGAACAATTTCTGTTTTTAACTTACAAAACCTTAAGAAAGAGAGAGACCCTGAAATGATTGGCATACAGAATCAGGGGGGTTGTGAAGCCTTTTCTCTTCAATATCAATAATAACTTTTGACGCATTGTTTTATGCAACATGTGAAGTTCAAGTTGAACCTTTATGTGTTGCCTTGTATATTTTGTCACGTCGTTGTCAAAGGCTTTTTAAGGTGGACGGGTAGTCTTGCTTGTCATTTGAGACATTTTGGCCACTTCATGTATTTACTGCCTCTTTAATTTTTAAATTATCTACAGGGCATTGTACACACGAGAAGTCTTCAACTCTTGGATTCAGAAAGACTTGCTATCCACTCATCTAGAGTATCAAAATCTAATTTTCATTCCAGGTGCTACTCTCTCCCTCTCTCTGGTACATAACACCCGTCACCCTTTCTTCAACCAAAAGAAATTAGTTGAAGCCTTTGTTAATGCACCATAACATTTCTAAGACATAGCAAAAGGATGAAGATATAGTGATAATTGGCTTTGTTCACTGATGTATTCTTTATATTTCCAGTGATATTTATATTCCAAAGAATGTATCGTGCCCCGTCTCTCCAATTGGGAGTCCTCTTCTACATTCAAGGTCACCTCAGTACCCAAATGGGAGGATGTCTCCATCTCCCATATCTAGCCCCCTCACAACTTCCGGCTCATCCACACCTCTCACCAGTGGGAATGGCACCATCCCGTTTCATCTTCTTAATCAATCTATATTATCGCAAGACATTTTTTCTAACTTGCCTAAGGCCCCGACCAGTCCCCGTGTCAATAACCCGCCCTACTGGGATCCCGACATTTTTCGAACCGCACAGTCGGGATCTAATGCTTTTCGGGAACTGACATCGAGTGATAAAGATGCTCCAGGAAATCAGTTTGGAACGACTGCCAATGGAGAAATGTACGACAGACAATCAGTCTTGGCTGATCGTGTATCTCAGCAACTCCTAAGAGATCCCGTTAAGCTGAATCCATCTTTTGATCTGAATCCTTCCTCTCCATTGGCAAACCACCGCATGGATGGAGTATAACTTCTTTTGTTGTCGAGGTTGCCGTTCAAGGAAACTTGCCTATGAAGGCACATCCCTTGCGCAACAAGAGACATGGCTACAACCAGACCTGCGACAGATGTGTGGCTTTCAAAAAACAAATCTTCTTCTGCAATCACGAGATTCGGTTTCACTAATGGTTTACTGTACACTATGTCAACTTAAAGTTCAAATGAAAAATTAATTTGCCTGGGGATGATAGGTTGGGGTGTATAGCTGATCCTGCACTGAATCTTTGGTCTGGAAAATGTATATCTATTTTATTGCATAGAGAAGAGAAGAAAAAAGCAAGGCTGGACAATAAGCAGGTGTAGAACTATTTTTCTTCCAGTCTGCAACTGCTGTACAGAGAATGGGCTGAGATTTACATCTTTGCTATTGAAACAATTTTTCCTGCACTCCATTTCCTCTTTCTGTAATAGCTTTGGACATCCCTCAAATTGATGAATCTGGGATTGGTGGTGAAACGAGCAAATAGAATCGGGGGCCGGCAGTAAGATGTGCTAGGTGGAGTAATTGCTTTGAAGCAAGTTCTTCGACCGGACTATTTGGCACTGAACAATATCGAAAGTTCAAATATAATGTCCAGAATTGTCTAGTAATGCATATTTGGATAAACAAATTTCAAATTTTGGATTAAAAAAATTGCAGTTACCCTATTCGGGTAAAAACATTGTTATTTTATTGTCCAACATTATGCTTTGCAGGGCTGAAACGGGCCTAGGATTTTCTGTGATGACATTGGTAGTAATGTAAAAATGAAACAAAAATGTAACTTGGCTTATTAAAAGTGGTGTTATAAGAATCAGTCTGGTTTGGTTGGTTGAACTGATAAAACTGGGAACTAAGACCAAAATTGGATTGGTTATACAGAAAAATCTTTTATTTAAAAGTCTATCCATCCGTTCGATTTTGAAGAATCTATTGAACTATTTTTGATATCACTAATTTTAAAAATCATCTTTTTTTTTTTCAATTACTTGTAACTAATTATTGAAATTCATCTCCTATGTACGAAATGGACCAAAATAATGAAAAATAGAAAAATGTACAGCAATTTTTGTGATTTCCAAAAATTTGTTTTTCAATTTTTTTTCATTTTTTGTAAATTTTTTATTTTTAAAAAAATCACCGGACAACTCCTTCAACCTTTTGAGCCTCGACCATTTTTCTTTTTTGGGTTGATTTTTAAAACATTGATTAAAAATATATTTGGTATAATTTTTTTTCAATGATTAATTACATATTTTGTAAGAGTCACAACTTTTATCAATTTTTTAACTACAATTTTGACTAATTTTTTTCAAATTTTTTACAAAAACAACTTTTAAATTCCACCAAAAAGCATTAAATTAGGACAAAATCAAGCTAGGAAATGATTTTCTTGAACATAGTAATAGAATTGGATTCATGTAATCACATAAAATCGACGAAAAGAAACGATTTTTTATAATGACAAATTAAACACTTTTTCAACAATAAAATTGACTTTTAAAATCCAAAATTAAAAATAATTTAAAAACTCGAAACTGATGTAAATTGAAGAGAATCTACTAGTTTGAACTAATTAGTTCTGTCAATGCCTATGCCATTGGTGGGTATACCTTTTGTTTTTCACTTAAAGTGAAAAACATAATAAATAAAAGCTTGGTAAATGATCTTCAAATGTATTTCACAGCCACAACTCTGTCACGTCTTCTGTAAAAGTGTTTACATAAATTTGATTAGCAATGAATCGAAATTATTAGATTGTTATTTGTTTCTCGATCCCTATTCAAAACTTTTTCTTCGAAACTCGAGAAAATAAGAGAATATAATCTGTTCATTTTTCAAGAATCGAGTGCTCCTGCCCCCTTTAAAATGGTCCAAGAGAGTGCTCCCACTGGCTTACAAAAAAAAAAGAAGGATACTTAGAAACAGAAAATACTAAAAATACAAAACATTGGTCCTTAATCTTTCGGTTAGAGTAATATAATTTAAAGGCCTTTGGGGAGAAAAACAGGAAGCAAAAATCCAAACACCAATAAAACATGTTAGCCACCGCAAGAGCCCTTCCAATTTGCACCCTCGTTGAACTGCCGCTGTATTCCGCCGCCCCCACCTTGGAGATTTCAACCCTCAGCCACTTCACAATGGTTAAAATCCTCCTCGTATTGAATAAAACATGCATGAAAACCAGAATAGGCAACGAAATACCATCTGCAGAGGCCAGCCCCTCGATGAAAACTTGACTGGCTAATAAGAAAACATGTGGAGCTGCACCCGTAATGCCCACCTTGTCACCTTCTAAGATGCCGTGAAATATATGCTATGGGAAAAAATAATCCGATTAGAGCTCCGGTGAACACGTAAAGGCTTAGGAACTTGTTCTTTTCACCGAAAACAGAAGGCTCATCACCCAAAGGTGTCACCGGAAATGCAAATTTTGATATGAAATACATGTAAATTATGGAGAAGATGACGAAAGCAAAGTCTTCAATGCTTACCAAGCCGCCATCGGAGATGATGATGATCAAGGCGAGGGCATTAAGCTGCCGGAAAGTGAAGAAATAGCCGCAATTTGGTGGTTTTACGGTGGTTTTTAGGGTAGTTTTGTTAATGTCGGCCGGTTCATGCACTTCTTCTTTGGTTACACCGATATCTCTGGGCAGACCAACCGCACCTGACATTTTTTTCCCCTCCTTTTTTTATGCTAAATTCTAATTTTTGAGTTGATTATTTTCTCTTAAAGTGGAATCTCGAGAGTGATTTGTAAGGAATTGAAGTATACATATACAATATAAATTAAATCTACAATTCCTATAAGCTGAATCAATCTTGTACTTAGATAGAATTTTTGATAGAAGTTTACATTTGATGAACACCGTGAAATCTGATTATCTGATTAGTTGGAGGTGCAATCTTCAATATCATAGTTGTCCAATTGTCCAGCCTCCAATTGTAATCCACACAGCAAGAACAGATCTGGACTTCCACGATCAAGAAAAAATGAAAGCAGAATCTTTTGAGAGTAATTGCATTGAGTTGTCTTTTGCTTGTGTTAGCAAGTAATAAAGATCAACTCTTAACCCTAATATGTTGTGCCATTGTATTTATAGGCAGGGCTAACCCTAACTCTAACCCTAGTTTTAGTCCAACTAGAACCCATCAACAAACGGACCCAATTAATTAATCTAATTAATCAATTTGGTCCAATAATTAAATAAGTCCGACCCAATTAATTGAACATTGGACATTAATTCTTACAATCTTCCACTTAGACAAGGTCTAACTCCAGATGTTCAATTCTCTCCTTATTTGTGTGACCCATTAGTTTCCCATTCACGATGGCAAACACAGCGATATTCTCATCGATTCACCCAAATCGATCAATTCATGTCGCCGTCCAAAATTGACATTTAGCAATATGTCAAGGCAATCCATGTGAAGGAAAATATCATGTGGTATGACAAAACCAATATATGTGTGGTTACCATGAAAATATAATCACTTCATCAATATAACCCAATTGGTTAAGAGATATGGATTAGCGTCAATCTCATTTCAACCAATTATATTATTCACCTCAACTCTTTGTTGATCTAATCTTGTTATGATTGAAACATTTTCAACTCATAACTCCACCACAGCCGAGGAAATTTATATCAATTCAAGTGGACAAAAATCAGATTATAATTTCCTACTTTCCAGGAGTGACGAATCCTCATATTGGACATTCACAACCTTCATATGATTCTCACTATACCCGTACGACGTCTTCCTGGTGACTCAAATCTTCGAGTCCCATCAAACGCTCGCCAAAGTATAGTGGTCCTCACATAAGATTCTATGATGTTCTCAAGTCAAAGGACCAAATCCACAACCACGCATTAGAGATTTACCACCGATGCTTGGATAGTTATCCATGTGGAATCTCTAGGCATATCATCCAATGTCATGTTTTCATAACAATGCATTTATGTGCTGATTCAGATGTCCCTCTACATCTTATATCATGAGATCATCTACTTTCTTTAAAAGAAATACAACACATGCTAGTCTATCCACAATAATGATATCCGTATCTCATTATTACTATGACTAGGGATATTTCAAGAATAAATTACTTATAACTTGTATCTCACAATCCAACACCTTATGATTAACAAGTTATTATGAACTTTTTTTCGGACTCTATTATTTTAAATAATGAAATTTAAATAATAACATATATGCCATTATAATGTAGACAAAATATTTAATTAATAAAATTAGTCATATACTTTGATGTCTAACAAAGAGTATATAATAGAACGTCTCATACAAACTAAATCCATTCACTCATGCATCTAATACCAATAGATTTAGCATGACTATCATGCTTGTGCTGGGACAACGGCTTTGTCAAAGGATCTGCTACATTGTCGTCAATCGGGACTCGTTCTATCTTTATGTCATTTCTTAGGATTATCTCTCCGATGAGATGATATCGCCTCAATATATGCTTGGATCATTGATGAGACCTGGGTTCCTTCGCTTGTGCAATGGCTCCATTGTTATCTCAATATAGAGATATTGGATCAACAATGGTAGGAACTACTCCAAGTTCTGAAATAAACTTCTTGATCAAGATCGCTTCCTTTGCTGCTTCTAAAGCAGCTATATATTCGACTTCTGTAGTTGAATCATCGATCGTTTCTTGTTTGGAACTTTTCCAATTGACCGCACCACCATTTAGAGTAAATACATACCCGAACTGAGATTTGCTATTGTCTTTATCAAACTGAAAGCTGGAATTGGCATAACCTTGAACTCTAAGTTCATTTCCTCTATACACTAAAAACATGTCTTTAGTCCTTCTTAAATACTTAACTATGTTCTTGACTGCGATCCAATGTTTCTCGCCAGGGTTCCCTTAGAACCTACTTATGACACTCAAAGCATATGAAACATCCAGTCAAGTACATATCATTGCATATATAATAGATCATATTACTAATGCATAAGGAATTCTATCCATGCGATCTCTTTCAATTTGTGTCTTTGGACATATCTCTTTTGAGAGAAAGATCCTATGCCCGATGAGACAGAGTCCTCTCTTGGAATCTTCTATACTAAATCTTCTCAAAATTTTATCTATGTACGTAGATTGAGATAGACCAAACATTCTATTAGATCTATCTCTATAGATTTTTATACCGAGAATTTACATTGCCTCTCCCATATCGTTCATGGAGAAATTTTTGGATAACCACAATTTTATTGATTTTAACATCAGGACATCGTTTCCTAATAATAGTATGTCATCTACATACAAAATTAGAAACACGATTTTACTCTCACTAACCTTTTTATACACACATGGTTCATCTTCATTCTTGATAAAATCAAACATTTTGATTGTCTCATCAAAACGAAGATTCCAGCTCCGAGAGGCTTACTTTAATCCATATATGGATTTTTGTAGTTTGCACAACTTGTTTGGCTCCGTGGATTCAAAACTTTCAGGTTGTGTCATGTACACATCCTCACTAAGATTCTCGTTAAGGAATGCGATTTTGACATCCATTTGTCATATTTCATAGTCATGGTATGCTGCTATCACAAGTAGAATTCGAATTGATTTAGACATGGTTATTGGTGAGAAAGTTTCATCAAAGTCAATTCTTTGTCTTTGCTTGTAACTTTTCGCAACCAATCTTACCTTGTAAGTATGAATATTACCATCCATGTCGACTTTTTTCTTGTAAACCCATTTACAACCTATTGGTTTTACCCCTTCAGGCGGGTCAATCAAGGTCCAGACCTTGTTTTCATGCATGGAGTTCATTTCGGATTCCATGACTTTCTGTAATCTCTTTAAGTCAACATTTGACTTTGATTGTGTAAGTAGTGGGTTCATCTTCCTTAATTAGCAATGTATAATTGGTAATTAAGAGATCGTATTTCCTAGGAGGACGAATGACTTACATAGAGCTATTGTGTCATCGGGGACTGATGGTTCTCCACTTCCAATATGTGCCTCATCAAATGCAGGCTCAACTATTGACTTATCTAATTGGTCTATATTTGTGGTTTCTTGAACCTATTCAAAATCTACTTTGCTCTCACTGGCCTCTCTTTGAACGAATTCTTTCTTTAAGAATACGGCATGTTTCGATACCACGACTTTCATCTCGATGGAATTGTAGAAATAGTATCTAGTAGTTTCTTTTGGATACCTCACAAATACGCATTTATCAGATTTAGCTCCTAGCTTGTCCAATTCTACGCGCTTCACATAAGTGTCGTAGTCCCAAACTTTCATCTATGAAAGTTTGGGTCTTTTTCCTTTCCATAGCTCGTATAGAGTTTTATCAACCGATTTAGATGGGACACAGTTTAGTGTGTGACATGCAGTGTTAAGTGCATATCCCCAAAACAATTTTGGAAGAACTACATGGCTTATCATTGATCGCACAATATCTAATAAGGTGCGGTTTCTCCTTTCTAATACACCATTTAGTTATGGTGTATATGATGGAGTCCACTGCGAGAGAATCCTATTCTCTTTTAGATAGTCTAAAAACTTATCCTTCAAATATTTTCCACCTCGATCAGATCTAAGTGTTAGAATATTTTTTCCAGTTTGTCTTTCTACTTCTTGCTTGAATTCTTTGAACTTCTCAAAGGCTTCATACTTGAATTTCATCAAGTAGATGAAACCATATCTAGAATGGTCATCTGTAAACGTGATGAAGTAAGAAAAACCACCTCTAGCATCTGTAGACATTGGTCAACATACATCAGTATGTACAAGTCCTAAAATGCCTGCAACCCTGACTCATTTTCCATTAAATAGGGTCTTGGTCATTTTTCCCATCAGACATGACTCACATCTATCAAATGATTCATAATTATTTGAATCTAGGTATCTATCTTTATGTAACTTGGTGATACGTTTTTCATTTATATGACCCAGTCTGCAATGCCAAAGTTATGAGTAGTTAATTTTATCGCCTTTATGCATTTTGTTGTCTATACTCATTATAGGACATTCCAAGTCTAGAATATAGATGCCATTAAAAAAATTTTCACATCCATAAAACACATCATTAAGATAAAAAGAACAACGTTTATCCTTAATCTGAATGAAAAATCCATCCATGTCCAAACATGATATATAAATGATGTTCTTAGTAATAGAATGAATGTAATAGCAGTCTCTTAATTCTAAAACAAGGCCCGAAGGCAATGGTAAAAAGTATGTCCCTACAGCCAAGGAAGCAACCCTTGCTCTATTCCCAACGCGTAGGTCTACTTCTCCCTTTTGCAGAAATCTATTGTTCTTTAGCCCTTGCATATTTGTGCAAATATGAGATCCATATTCGATATCTAATACCCAAGAAGCTGAAGGAGTAAATAAATTTATTTCAATAAAAAAGATACCTGAAGTAGAAGCCTCAGTAGACTTCTTTCCCTTCAAGATGGCGATGTATGCTTTGCAGTTCATCTTCCAATGTCCGTTGTTTCCACAGTGAAAACATGGATCATCAGACTTTGACTTTGCATTGTCTGCTTTGACTGTTTTTCCAACAGATTTGGCCTTTTTGGATCATTTCTGAAAGGTCCTTTTTGATTTATTCTTAGTGCCCTTAGAGGTGTCAATAGCCAAAATTTGCGCCTTCTCTTTGTTTATATTGGGCTCAACATTCTTTAGCATGTTCATCAACTCAGACATGGTACATTGAATCTTATTCATGTTGAAGTTCATAATGAACTGTGAAAAGCTATCAGGCAGGGACTGTAGAACCAAGTCAATACTCAGCTCGTGGTCCATGGCATAACCCAATTGATTTATTTTTTCAATATAACCAATCATCTTCAGTACATGAGCACTGACTGAAGATCCTTCTGCCATCATACATCTGTATAACTTTTTGAATGTCTCATACCATTCAGTGCGTGACTGTTCATCATACAACTCCTTGACATGAATTATAATGGTATAAGCATCCATACCATCGTGCTGCTTTTGTAACTCAGGTGACATAGCTACAAGCATTACACAAGTTGCAGTATGATCGTCATCGCTGTGTTTATTGTAAGTCTGCACTTTCTCCGACGTAGTTGCCTCAGTAGGAGCTTTTGGAATTGGTTGCTCAACGACATATCCAATTTTTTCATGCTTGAGAACAATTCTCAAATTGTGGTACCAATCTAGAAAATTTGGTCCAATAAGTTTGTTGGCATCCAATATACCTCTCAAATTTATGTGGTTACTCATGATTCAATACTAAAATAATAAGACAAAATTAATTAAATATAGAAAATTAATTTAATTATAGACTTATATTAAATTAATTATACTCTCACTATTTAAATTGAATTAATGACCCTCAAACATTAATCAATAGAACCTTGTGGATTCCTAGTGGGTTATGATCCATTTTATTTTATTAGAACATTGAGCGACTCAACAAGCCCTAATAAAACATCCAAGTAGATACATCTCTATGTGACTCTTAGATCATCAAGTAGACAACTTATTGTCGTACACATCTTATGTATTTTACTTGATTGTGCCCCTAAAATTGTATTTTCTTGAGCGACTCAAAAATAAAATAAAATTCTAGTTAAATTTGACCAATTGTTCAGAAATACGGAACATTTCATTGTGATAAACATATGTATGAGTGAGCATCCCTGAGTGACTCAACAAACTGACATTGATAATAGACTTTGATTTTTCACTATAACAATAGAAGGTACGTTGTATTAACTATTTAATATGAATTTAATATTTTGATAAAGAGGGGTTTGTCTCATCACATGTATATATATAACTAACATCTAATATGCAGTCAATCATACATAATAATAACTGTGGATGATTATGGACTTTATCTATCTAATTTTTTTGAGCCAAAAGGAAGATTAGTCGATCAATTCCTAAGAGACGTTGCATTCGTTCATTGAATGCTAAATGTAATCATCATAATCTCCTGCTACAACCCGTATCCTATATTACTTGCTTCTTTGTGGCCCAATTGCAACATGTATCATATACTAGTTGACATGCAGGCCCTGATAAATGGACACACATGTCCATAATAAATAAATAGCTCGAAAACTCAATTAAATAAATAATAAGCTCGTAGGCCCAACCAATAATCAATAAAAATAATTAATCATACAACCAATCACATGAGTCGAGTCCATAATCATCCACTAAACATTCATTTTAATATTTAATATTAAAAATATATTAATTTCTAAATTTGCAGCTTTGACAATGTAAGTCTAAACCTTTTAGACATTTTAGAATTGACTAGACGAAATTAAATAAATAATTTAATTAATTAATTAATTTTTCAACAATAAAATTTATCAATTAATCCAATTAATCAATTAATTTTATTCATAAATAGATCTTCAAAATTTATTTTTTCTCCCAATTTAAAGTCATACTCTAATTGAAGATAAAATTTGTATAGGGTCAAAATTATAATTTTATAAATTAATAAGTAAGTTTAATCTTGTTAGAAATTCAAAATATGGTTTAAAAACGATTTTAATTTAATTTTGAATATTTGACCAACATCAAATAAATTAATAATTACAATTTTTTTCAAAAAAAAAAAATTGTATTTGGGACCCTATTTTTTTTTAAAGCTTGAAGAACATAATATGCAATTTCTAAAATTGCATAATCAGCCCTAAAAATTTTTAAAACAGTGAGTTCTTCAATACAATTTTCAAAATTGTATAGAAGACCATTTTCTTATTATAAAACAGTGGGCATTCTCATGCAATTTCTAAATTTCATGAGAGACCTATTTCTTTCTTTTTGAAATTAGAGGACTTTCCATGCAATTTTTAAAATTGCAGGGAAGCCCTCGCCTTCATAATTCCAAAAACGCAGAAACCCTAATGGGATTCTACAATGCGGCGCAGTTACAAATAACTCCGCCAAAAGATCATCTGGCGGTGGTTGCGCCGGTGTCTAACACCAGCGGCCACCGCTGTTTTCCATCGAAGAGCAGTGCGCGTGGTTTCAGCAACGGCGCATGTGTTTACCACCGCGAAATCAATGGCGACGACCGTTGATTTCGCCGCGTGAGTCCGCTGCCTTCGCAAGGCAGCGGACCCGCCATCTGTCGGCCACCACCTACCTTCTCGGCCAATTTGATCCGTTCCAAATAAATCCAAAACAATTTCAGATTTCTTTTTACAAAAAAAAAAAATTCACAATTTTTATTTTAAACTGTCAAAACTCAAATCAAATTAATACATCAATAACAATTATTGTTTGATTTATCAAAGCAGTATAATGAACTTTAACAAGTAGCAAGGCAGGTTCTGATACCACTGTAAGGAATTGAAGTATAAATGCACAGTAGAAATTAAATCTACAATTCCTATCAGCCGGATCAACCTTGTACTTAGATAGAATTCATGATAGAAGTTTACCTTTGAAGAACACCGTGAAATCTGATTAGCTAGAGGTACGATTTTCAATACCACAACTGTCTAATTGTCCAACCTCCAATGGTAATCCACACAGCAAGAACAGATCTGGACTTCCACGATCAAGAACAAATGAAAGCGGAACCTTTTGAAAGTAATTGTATTGAGTTTGTTTTGCTTGTGCTAGCAAGTAATAAAGATCAACTCTTAACTCTAATCTGTTGTGCCTTTGTATTTATAGGCGGGGCTAACCTTAGCTCCTAGTTCTAGTCTAACTAGAACCCATCAACAAACAGACTCAATTAATTAATCTAATTAATTAATTTAGTCCAATAATTAATTAAGTCCGACCCAACTATAGACATAGGACATTAATTCTTACATGATTTTCCTGAAATTTTTTGAAAACAGGAAAAATAGAATTTAGAGAGGAGAATAGCGTATATATATATATAGACAGATAGAGACAAAGATGAGACACGTGGAAGATGGTGAGAACTTCACATGAGCAATTCAGCTACGTGTCATGCAAAATCTATACTAATTCTAAAAGCATCTCCAATGCTAGATATCTTCTAAAAATTCTACGTGGCAAGAAAGAGTGGAATAAGAAAATAGAAAGAAAAAATAGATGAGAGAGATAGACATAATGTATCAGCATTTATTGTAGAAAGTGTCTAGCAAGCCATCTAAGAGCATCTCCAATACAACAATGTCTACTATGTATATGTGGCAAAAGACATTGACTTTATATCAAAAAAATTCTCCAATGCAATAATGTTCATTGTGCAAATGTAGCAAATTATTATTAGCTTTTTAGAAAAAAAAAAGAGGGAGAAATGTATTGATTGGATAGATATTATTAAATTAATGATGGACATTGTCAAGAACAATGTATAGAATTAGACATTGTGCTAGACACCTTATAGTATTAATTGTGCCACATAAGTACTTTTTGGCCATTTGTTAAGAAAAGTACTAGACACTGTGTCTTGACATTATAGCATTGGAGATGTTCTAAAAGTGGACATCCTGTTGAACAACATTCTACAATAAATGATGCCACATTAATATTGTCTCATCTACCTCATCACCACATCAGCTGGACATTCAAAATAGAAGCCACCACATCTCCAAGGCTATACATCTTCTAAAAAGTCTACATGACAAGAGAAAAAAGAAATGATGAGAGAGAGTAGAATGAAGAAAGAGAAAAAAATAGATGAGAGAGATAGACACAATGTATCAGTATTTATTATAGAAGGTGTCTAGCAAGCTGTCTAAAAGTGGACATCATGTTGAATAACCTTCTACAATAAATGATGTCACATTATTTTTGTCCCATCCACCTCATCGCCATATTAGCTGGACATTTAAAATAGAAGCCACCATTGAAAATGTTCTAAGCTAGCAATCTTCTAAAAAGTCTACGTGGCAAGAGAGAAAAAAAAATGAGGAGAGAGAGTAGAATGAGAAAAGAGAAAAAAAAAAATAGATGAGAGAGATAGACACAATGTGACAACATATATTCTAGAATGTGTCTAGCAAGCCGTCTAAAAGTGAACATCCTATTAAACAACCTTCTACGATAAGAGCATCTCCAATGCACTCCGTCTATTGTAGTTTATGTGGTAGGTAAAATAGACGGACTTCCAATCTATGTGGCACTACGTCTATTGAATAGACGGTCAAATTATAAATTCGTCTCCAATGGGTTCCGTCTAAAATTAATATTACCACTTATATGGTATTAAAGTTTTTAAAAATTGGTAGATCTTCAATTTGTATTTTCATTGTCTGTATTTTTTTTAAATAAAATGCTGAGATTGGTTTAAATTTGTTGAGTCACTACGTCTAGAAGTTCATATAAATTTAGATGGACTTCTAGACGGAGTCTATTTTTGGTTTGTCAAATCAGCTAGACAGAGTCCTCGTCAATATGTATTGTAGAGAGTTTTTTATAACTCCGTCTATATATGCTTATAGGGCACGTCTAAAAAGTAATAGACAGAGTGCATTGGAGATGTTCTAAATGATGCCACATTACTTTTGTCCTCTCCACCTCATCGACACATCAACTAGACTTCAAAATAGAAGCCAGCATTGGAGATACTCTAAAAGGCCCTAAAAGGGAGAAACAATTTTTGACTATTTTACCATCCTACATTAAATTAAAAAAATTCAAAACCATTTCATCTCCCGGAATATTTTACCCTCATACATTAAATTAAAAAAATTCGAAACCCTTTCATCTCCCACCACTATTGAACAAAATAAGTTGTTTGGAACCTTTGGACAATTTAGCTTCAATTTTTTTTCACTGCGAAATATAAAAAGTGGACATCATATTGAACAACCTTCTACAATAAAATGATGACACATTATATTTGTCCCATCCACCTCATCGCCACATTAGTTAGACATTTAAAATAGAAGTCACCTTTGGAAATGCTTTAAGCTAGACATCTTCTAAAAAGTCTACGTGGCAAGAGAGAGAAAATAAATGAGAAGAGAGAGAGAGTAGAATGAGAAAAGAGAAAAAAAAAATAGATGAGAGAAATAGACACAATGTGGCAATATATATTCTAGAATGTGTCTAACAAGCCGTCTAAAAGTGAACTTCCTATTAAACAACCTTCTACAATAAGAGCATCTCTAATGCACTCCGTCTATTGTAGTTTATGTGGCAGGTAAAATAGACGGACTTCCAATCCATGTGGCACTACGTCTATTGAATAGACGGTCAAATTATAAATTCGTCTCCAATGGGTTCCGTCTAAAATTAATATTACCGCTTTTGTGGTATTAAATTTTTTAAAAATTGGTAGGTTTTCAATTTATATTTTCCTTGTCTGTATTTTTTTTAAAATAAAATGCTGAGATTGGTTTAAATTTACTGAGTTACTACGTCTAGAAGTCCATATAAATTTATATGGATTTCTAGACGGAGTCTATTTTTGGTTTGTCAAATCAGCAAGACAGAGTCCTCGTCAGCATGTATTAGAGAGAGTTTTTTATAATTCCGTATATATATGCTTATATGGTACGTCTAAAAAGCAATAGACAGAGTACATTGGAGATGCTCTAAATAATGCCACATTAGTTTTGTCATCTCCACCTCATCGTCACATCAACTAGACTTCAAAATAGAAGCCTACATTGAAGATGCTCTAAAAGGCCCTAAAAGGGAGAAACAATTTAGGACTATTTTACCCTCCTATATTAAATTAAAAAAAATTCAAAATATTTTCATCTCTCGGACTATTTTACCCTCATATATTAAATTAAAAAAATTTGAAACCCTTTCATCTCCCACCATTATTGAACAAAATAAGTTGTTTGGAACCTTTGGACAATTTATCTTCAATTTTGTTTACTGCGAAATACAAATGATCATATGATGATTCCAAAAACCTTTCATTTTCCACTATTATTGAACAAAATAAAGGCTATCTTCAGTTTTTTTAACTGCAGAATACAAATGGTCATATGACGATTATGTAATTCCTAAATATGTATCTACGATGATAAAAATAGGAATATTTTACCCTCCTATATTATATTTTTAGACTATTTTACCATCCCATATTTAATCTATACTACATCTAAAATGTTCTAAAAGAGAGAAGCTTTTTAAGACTATTTTATCATTACAAAAATTTTAAAATTTCATATTGACTCTTAGTATTCATTAATTAATGTATAATTATTTTTTAGTATTTTATTTATTACTCTTTTATTGATCATCATTATTGTATATTAAAATTTCAATAATTTATTAAATGTACAATTAAATTTTTTAAACATTTAATCTCAAACTAAATATGAAGGTGAAAAGATGATCTCAAATTTTATTTTATTTTTGCATTATGTAGATTAAAGGAATGATAAATGAGTTTCAACCAAAAAAAAAAAAAAATGAATGAGAAAAGTTGTAACTTTGTTTATTACCGCATTAAAATTTAAATCATGGTTGTCAAAACTGTAATGAAGATAAAAAGATTATTTTTAATATATTAGATTACAGTGATTATGAGCATGTTTGGTTCAATTTTTTTTTTTTTGAATTCTTTTTTTCTCAAACTTATTTTCAACAACATATTTTGTGGGACATATAACTTTTACTAATTTTTTTCAACCACGCATTTTACTATTTTTTTTTTAAATCTTTAAACCCCACTAAACATATACTATAATTTAGAACTAACGTATGAAACTTTTTTTCATTTTTAATTTAATTTAATTAATATATATATATATATATATATATATATATATATATATATATATATATATATATACTTATGTCCCTCAACAATATTCTCACAACATAGGCAAGTATTGCCACTTCTTTAATTTTTGTTTCTTAGTTACATTTATGATGGTTTTATTTACGCCGCCAAATCATACACATCTAATAAAAAGAGAACATACACAGAGATTATTATTCCCCAGAAATTACTACTCCAACAAATGTACAATATTATGTAGTCAATCATTACATTCTCTCACAATAAAATTAGTAATTATTAATTTTATTTTTCGTAAAATACAGTCCTGGAGATTATTAATTTTGAAAGATTTGATATCAAGAGTTCGTCAATCATCAAAGTTTAAATCACCAAATGGTTTCACAGGGTTCAAATTATTGTTGATATTATCATCATATAAAACCCATCTCTGATTGTAATTATACTTACATGAATGCAATTATCTTTTAATATTTATTTATTACTCTTTTATTGTTCATTATTATCGTACATTAAATTTTTAAAAATTTATTAAATGTACAATTAAAATTTGTAAACATTTAATATATTAAATTAAATATGAAAGTGAAAAGATTATCTCAATTTTTTTTTTTTTTTTTGCATTACGTAGATGAAAGAAATGAGAAATGGGTTTAAAAAAATATGAATGGAAAAATTGTAATTTTTTTATTATCACATTAAAATTCAAATCATGATTGTCAAAATTAAAATAGAGATGAAAATATTTTTTTATTACATTGGATTACAGTGATTATACTTCACAACTAACATTCGAAACTTTGTTAATTTTTAATTTAATTTAGTTTAATATATATATATATATATATATATATATATATATATATATATATATATATATATATATATATATATATATATATATACTAGTTTTAAGGCCGTGCGTTGCACGTCAGTGAAATCTATAGGAAAAATTGTATGTCGAGAATAGTTTATTGATACGATATAATATCAAATTTGATATTAATAAAATTTGACTTGATAGACAGCAAAAAATAATAATTTCGAAGCTTGAAAGGAAAGAGAAAAAACAACTAAAACGAAATAAGATAGAAAGTGAAGCAAAGTTATGCATGTGTAGGGAAACAATAGAAAATGATTTAAAATAAAGAAAAATATTAACTAATATATAAATATTAGTTAATAAAGTTAGAGACGATATATTATATTAATTTAAAATAAAATATAAATGTTTATTATAATAGCTATTTTAGTATAAGATATTATATTAAGATTGAGATTGATGAGTTTGTTAAAGAATAAGATGAGGAATCAAAAAAAGAATAAAACTTACATGTATTAGATAATGTAAATAAAAAAATTAAACTGAAAAATGAAATATATGCGTTGGTGAAGTTGTTTGAGTATCTTGAAAAATACAAAATCATGTTTGTTGCCATTGTTGGGTAACGTGATCAAAAGTGTGATAGAAAATATATTTAGTAAACAATTTAGGTAACTCGATAAACTGAAAATTGGATTTTTTGAGTTACTGGACGAATGAAGGAAATTTAAAACTTTGATTATGTTCTTTTTTTTTTTTTTTTTAGATTATGTAATACATCTAAAAACTTTTTTATTCTTATGTGGGCGTGTTATGAAAATAAATTGTAGTAAAAATTTATTACAATAATGAAATTTTTTGTTAGAATAAAAACGTCAAATTAGATAATGAAAATAAATGTGTTTTTTTTATTGAGTAATTATAATAAATCTTTTAATGTAATTTATAATAATATTTATTATAGAAATTATAAATACAGTACATAATTTAAATAAAAAAGGAAAGCCCAAAAAATGAAAAATATGTACTGTTGAAGTTAGTGGAGTAATTTGAGAAACAAAAAATTACATCTGTCGATTTGTTTGATGGAAAATGTGAAAAATTTATTTAGTGCATGATTTATTAGAAAATAGTCAAATAGAATATATATTATATAAATCTAGTATATATTAGAATCAGTTCATAGAATATATTTTATTGTATTTTATTTTAGCAGTTAGTATAATATGTTATAAATAAAAATTGTTATAATAAATTTATAGCATAGTAAAAGCAATTTTTTAGTAATATATTATTAATCAATTATTACATTATTATGAAAATGTAGTGATTAAAATAAAATTTTTATGACACATTTCTATAAATTAATAATTGTAGTATGTATTTTGACGTAATTTATAATAATATATATTATAGAAATTATAATTATAGTACATAATTTAAATAGAAAAAGAAAACAAAAAAAATGAAAAATATGCATTGTTAAGGTTATTCGAGTAACTCGACAAACTAAAAACCATGTTTGTCGAGTTACTCGATGAAAAATGTGATATAAGACCAAAAATCATAAAACAGGAATATTTTTGTGAAATAAATTGTTAACTTATTTGATAAATGAAATACATACATTTTTTTATTTAATTGATTATTTATTAGAGTATAGCAAAATAAAATATATATTATAAAAATTTAATATATATGATAGTTAATCAATAGAATATATTATATATTGTTTTATTATGATTAATTTATGTAGTAATTTGAGAAATATAAATTTGAGTTGTAAATACATAAAATAAAATATAAAATGGGAAATATGCACTGTTAAAGTTAATCGAGTAACTCGACAAACAGAAAATCATGTTTGTCGAGTTACCCGATTATAATTGTCATATCAAATTAATGTATTCAATATGTCAAGTAGCTTGGTGAACTCATAATCGATTTGTCCGAGTTACTGGACGAAGGAATAAAATTTATAATTTTTATTATTTTGTTTGTCTTTTTGATTTAAATTTGTCATATATTTAAATAATTTTTTATTGTTATTCAGTGGTATTATTTTTGAAGAAACTCGTGAGGCTAACAGTTGGATTTGTCGAGCAAATTGATAAATATTGCACATATAAAATTTTATTTAATGCATGATTTATTAGAACATAGTAAAATAGAATATATATCATATAAATTTAGTATATATGAGAATGAGTTAATAGAATATATTTTATTGTATTTTATTTTAGTAATTAGTGTAATATGTTATAAATAAAAATTGTTATAATAAATTTATAGCATAGTAAAAGTAATTTTTTAGTAATATATCATTAATCAATTATCACATTATTATGAAAATTTAGTGATTAAAATAAATTTTTTATGACACATTTCTACTAAATAGATTTCATCATGAATTATGAAAATAAATTGTAGTAAAAATTTGTTATGACAAGAACTTTTTTTGTTACAATAATTATTTGAACTATACTACGAAAATAAATGTGTATTTTTTAAATTAATAATTGTAGTATGTATTTTGACCTAATTTATAATAATATTTATTACAGAAATTATAAGTATAATAGATAATTTAAATAGAAAAAGAAAACAAAAAAAATGAAAAATATGCATTGTTAACGTTACTCGAGTAACTCGACAAACTAAAAATCATGTTTGTCGAGTTACTCGATGAAACATGTGATATGAAAGCAAAAATCATAAAACAGGAATATTTTTGTGAAATAAATTGTTAACTTATTTGATAAATGAAGTACTTACATTTTTTTATTTAATTGATTATTTATTAGAATATAGCAAAATAAAATTTATATTATAAAAATGTTAAATTTCTTTCATTCATGGATGAACTCAATCAACTCGATTTTCAGTTTATCGAGCTGCTTTACCTATTGAATAGATTCATTTCGTGTGATATTTTAAATCAAGTAACTCGACAAACAAGATTTTGGCTTTGTCGAGTTACTCGAGTTATTTGAATAATGCATAATTTTGATTTTGTTTTTTCTTTTTTTTATTTAAAATATGTAGGCCACTTAAATTTCTTTATTTTTTAGTTTTTTAATGTTATTTTTTAACGAAGTCGTGAACCTCAAAATTGGATTGATGAAGTTCCTACATAAATTCATTATAATTAAATTCATTATTTTTATAAATTTTACTAAAATTTATTTTCATAATTCAGAATGAAATCTAGTTAATATGAAATTCTTATACTAAATTTATGTTAAATACTACATTATTATAATAATATAATAATTAATTAATAATATTTTACAACAGATTTCTTTTGTTTTCCTATAAATTTGTTGTAACAGTTTTTTAGTTATAATATGTTATACTAATGGGTAAGGACATGAAAATAAAAAAAAAATATATTTTCTTAGTTTATTTTAATAAAAAACAAAACAAAACAAATTAATAAAAAACAAAACAAATTAATAAACATTTTGACTTACTTTTGTTTGTCAAGTAACTTGGTTAAATCGATTTTGAGTTTGTCGAGTTGCTTAAGGTATTTAATAGATTTATTTCGTGTCCTATTTTTAATCGAGTAACTCGACAAACTTGCTCTAAGGTTTATCGAGTTGCTCGAGCAACTTGAAGAAGGCAATACAATGAATCAGTACGTTGCATGAATAATATTTGATATCGTATAACTTCATATAATATATTATAATAAAATAGCGATTATATAAAATAATTATATATTATTTTAAAGTGAAATAATATATTATATTTAGTTTTTTCAAAAATAAAAAAACATTGTAGTAAAAATGTGTTATATTATTATTTTTTATTTATTAGACTTATTCTAATATTTTTTATAACAAAATTTATAAATAAATGTTTTATAAATTATTAAAAAATGTACTTTATATTTATTTATAATTTTTTAATATATACGAATACAAATTTTGTTATAAAGAATATTATAATAAGTCAAATAAATAAACATAATTTTATTTCATTGATCAAATATTAGAATATAGTAAAATAAAATATACATTGTAATCAAGGAATGTTATGTATTATATATTCTTCTATTTTAGCAATTAATATTGTAGTAATAATTATAATACGAAATTAAGTGAATAATAATGAATTCTGATAAAAATGAAAATAAATTTTGTTATAAATTAGGCAATCATATGCTATAACTTTATATAATATATTATAATAAAATAGCTATTATATAAAATAATTATATATTATTTTAAATTAAGATATTACATTATATTTGATTTTTTAAAAAATAAAAACATATTGTAGTAACAATATGTTATAATATAGATTTTTATTTATTACACTTATTCTAATATTCTCTATAACAAAATTTATATTCATATTTAGAAAAAGACTTATAAATACATACATAATACATTTTATAATAAATTATTAAAAAAATTATTTAATATAAATTTATTATAAAAAATTGATTATAATTACTAAATTATTATAATAATGTAGTAATTAATTAATAATATATGAATACAGAATTCATTTTATTGTGTGTTACGTTATATAAATTTAAAAAGAAAAGAAAATAATGAAAATTTTAAGTTTGATTGGTTTATCCAGTAAGTCAAGGAACTTGATTTTCATTCTGTCAAGTTACTTTAGCTATAAAAAATATTTATTTTGTATTACATTTTTGCATCGAGTAACTCGACAAACGTGCTTTTAGGTTTGTCGAGTTACTCGAGTAATTTCAACAATCCATCTATTGTATTTGTTACTTTATTTTTATTTATTTACATTATGTAATACACTTAATATTTTTGTATTTGTTAATTTTGTCATGCTATTTTTTAACTAACTCGTGGATCTTAAAAGCTATCATATAACATAATTTTATATTATTTTAAATTCAGATAATATGTTATATTTGATATTTTCAAAAATAAAAACATAGTGTACGAAAAATGTGTTATAATAGTTATTTTTATTTATTACACTTATTGTAATATTCTTTATAGCAAAATTTGTATTCATATTTATGAAAAAATTTATAAATAAATATGCAGTACATTTGAAAATAATTTATAGATGATTTCTTTCATATAAAATTGTTATAATAAATTGATTATAATTACTAAATTATTATAATAATGTAGTAATTAATTAATAATATATTGATACAAAAAAGTTTTTATTATACTATAAATTTATTATAGTTATTTTTTTATAATTTCTTATAGTATTTGCTAAAATAAAAAAATTATTAATATATTGTATTAATGAATTATGATATATATTATATTTATATTATATATATTATTTTTGACTATATTCTAATAAATGATAGGTTAAATAACATTTTTTATATACTTTATTTATGAAGTTACTTACCATATTCAAATTTGAGCCTCACGAAGTGCTTGAGAAATAATACCACAAAATAACAATGAAGAATTATTTAAATGTATTAAATAATTTAAATAATAAAGAAACACAATATAATGAAAATGTTAAATTTCTTTCATTTATCGATTAACTCAACCAACTCGATTTTCAGTTTATCGAGTTGCTTTAGCTATTGAATAGATTCATTTGATGTGATATTTTAAATCGAGTAACTCGGCAAACAAGATTTGAGCTTTGTCGAGTTACTCGAGTCACTTTAATAGTACACACTTTTGATTTTATTTTTTACTTTTTTTATTTAAGATATGTAGTCTACTTAAATTTCTTTATTTTTTTTGTTTTTTCACGTTATTTTTTAACGAAGTCGTAAACCTGAAAATTGGATTTGTGAAGTTCTTACATAAATTGATCATAATTAAATTCGTTATTATAACAAATTTTACTAAAATGTATTTTCATAATTCAGAATAAAATCTAGTTAATATGAAATTCTTATACTAAATTTATGTTAAATACTACATTATTATAATAATATAATAATGAATTAATAATATTTTAGAACAGATTTCTTATGTTTTCCTATAAATTTGTTATAACAGTTTTTTAGTTATAATATGTTATACTAATGGGTAAAGAAATAAAAATAAAAATAAAATATATTCTCTTAGTTTATTTTAATAAAAAACAAAACAAAACAAATTAATAAAAAACAAAATAAATTAATAAACATTTTTACTTACTTTTGTTTGTCAAGTAACTCGGGTAAATCGATTTTGAGTTTGTCGAGTTGCTGAAGGTATTTAACAGATTTATTTCGTGTCCTATGTTTAATCGGGTAACTCGACAAACTTGCTGTAAGGTTTATCGAGTTACTCGAGTAACTTGAAGATTGCAATACAATGAATCAGTACGTTGCATGAATAATATTTTATATTCTATAACTTCATATAATATATTATAATAAAATAGCGATTATATGAGATAATTATATATTATTTTAAAGTGAAATAATATATTATATTTAGTTTTTTCAAAAATAAAAACACACTGTAGTAAAAATGTGTTATATTATTATTTTTTATTTATTAGACTTATTCTAATATTTTTTATAACAAAATTTATAAATAAATGTTTTATAAATTATTAAAAAATGTACTGCATATTTATTTATAAGTTTTTTAGTAAATATGAATACAAATTTTGTTATAAACAATATTACAATAAGTCAAATAAATAGACATAATTTTATTTCATTGATCAAATATTAGAATATAGTAAAATAAAATATACATTATAATGAAGTAATGCTATGTATTATATATTCTTCTATTTTAGCTATTAATATTATAGTAATAATTATAATACGAAATTAAGTGAATAATAATTTATTTTGATAAAAATGAATATAAATTTTGTTATAAATTAGGCAATCATATGCTATAACTTTATATAATATATTATAATAAAATAGCTATTATATAAAATAATTATATATTATTTTAAATGAAGATATTATATTATATTTGATTTTTTCAAAAATAAAAACATATTGTAGTAAGAATGTGTTATAAGATTGATTTTTATTTATTACACTTATTCTAATGTTCTTTTTAACAAAATTTATATTCATATTCACAAAAAGACTTATAAATATATACATAATACATTTTATAATAAATTAGTGAAAAAATTATTTAATATAAATTTATTATAAAAAATTTAGTTTAATTACTAAATTATTATAATAATGTAGTAATTAATTAATAATATATTAATACAGAATTAATTTTATTGTGTATTACATTATATAAATTAAAAAAGAAAAGCAAATAATGAAAAATTTAAGTTTCATTGGTTTGTCCAGTAAGTCAAGGAACTTGATTTTCATTTTGCCAAGTTACTTTAGCTATAAGAAAGATTTATTTTGTATCACATTTTTGCATCGAGTAACTCGACAAACGTGCTTTTAGGTTTGTCGAGTTACTCGAGTAATTGCAACAATACATCTTTTGTATTTGTTGCTTTACTTTTTTTTATTTATATTATGTAATATACTTAATATTTTTTTCTTTTTTAATTTTGTCATTTTATTTTTTAACCAACTCGTGAATCTTAAAAGCTATCATATAAAATAATTTTATATTATTTTAAATTGAGATAATATGTTATATTTCATGTTCTGAAAAGTAAAAACATGGTGTATCAAAAATGTGCTATAATTTTTTTTTTATTTATTAGACTTATTGTAATATTCTTTATAGCAAAATTTGAATTCATATTTCTGAAAAAACTTGTAAATAAATATGCAGTACATTTGAAAAAAATTTATAAAACATTTATTTCATATAAAATTGTTATAATAAATTGATTATAATTAGTAAATTATTATAGTAATGCAGTAATTAATTAATAATATATTGATACAAAAAACTTTTTATTATACTATAAATTTATTATAGTTATTTTTTTATAATATCTTATAGTACTTGCTAAAATTAAAAAATTATTAATATATTGTATTAATGAATTATGATATACATTAAATTTATATTATATATATTCTTTTTGACTATATTCTAATAAATAATAGGTTAAATAAAATTTTATATATACTTTATTTATGAAGTTACTCAGCATATCTAAATTTTAGCCTCACGAAGTGCTTGAAAAATAATACCACAAAATAACAATGAAGAATTATTTAAATGTATTAAATAATTTAAATAATAAAGAAACACAATATAATGAAAATGTCAAATTTCTTTCATTTATGGATTAACTCAAGCAACTCGATTTTCAGTTTATCGAGTTGCTTTAGCTATTGAATAGATTCATTTTGTGTGATATTTTAAATCGAGTAACTCGGTAAAGAAGATGTGGGCTTTGTCGAGGTACTCGAGTCACTTTAATTATGCATATTTTTGATTTTCTTTTTTACTTTTTTTATTTAAAATATATAGTCCACTTAAATTTCTTCATTTTTTTGTTTTTTCATGTTATTTTTTAACGAAGTCGCGAACTTCAAAATCGGATTTGTGAAGTTCTTATATAAATTGATCATAATTAAAATCATTATTATAACAAATTTTACTAAAATTTATTACTTAGCATATCTAAATTTCAGCCTCACGAAGTGCCTGAAAAATAATACCACAAAATAACAATGAAGAATTATTTAAATGTATTAAATAATTTAAATAATAAAGAAACACAATATAATGAAAATGTCAAATTTTTTTCATTTATGGATTAACTCAAGCAACTCGATTTTCAGTTTATCGAGTTGCTTTAGCTATTGAATAGATTCATTTTGTGTGATATTTTAAATCGAGTAACTCGGTGAAGAAGATTTGGGCTTTGTCGAGGTACTTGTGTCACTTTAATAATGTATATTTTTTATTTTCTTTTTTACTTTTTTTATTTAAAATATATAGTCCAATTAAATTTCTTCATTTTTTTGTTTTTTCATGTTATTTTTTAACGAAGTCGCGAACCTCAAAATCGGATTTGTGAAGTTCTTATATAAATTGATCATAATAAAAATCATTATTACAACAAATTTTACTAAAATTTATTTTGATAATTCAGAATGAAATCTAGTTAATATGAAATTCTTATACTAAATTTATGTTGAACACTACACTATTATAATAATATAATAATTTATTAATAATATTTTACTACAGATTTATTTTTTGTTCGTATAAATTTGTTATAACAGTTTTTTAGTTATAATATGTTATACTAATGGGTAAAGAAATAAAAATAAAAAGAAAATATATTTTCTTACTTCATTTTAATAACAAACAAAACAAAACAAATTAATAAACATTTTTACTTACTTTTGTTCGTCAAGTAACTTGGGTAACTCGATTTTGAGTTTGTCGAGTTGATTAAGGTATTTAATAGAGTCATTTTATGTCCCATTTTTAATCGAGTAACTCGACAAACTTGCTCTTAGGTTTATCGAGTTACTCGAGTAACTTGAAGAATGCAATACAATGAATCAGTACGTTGCATGAATAATATTTGATATCCTATAACTTCATATAATATATTATAATAAAATATTGACAACATAAAATAATTATATATTATTTTAAAGTGAAATAATATATTATATTTACTTTGTTCCAAAAAAAAAACACATTGTAGTAAAAATGTTTTATGCTATTTTTTTTAATTTATTAGACTTATTCTAATATTTTTTATAACAAAATTTATAAATAAATATTTTATAAATTATTAATAAATGGATTGCATATTTATTTATAAGTTTTTTCATAAATATGAATATAAATTTTGTTATAAAGAATATTAGAAGAAGTCAAATAAATATACATAGTTTTATTTCATTGATGAATTATTAGAATATAGTAAAATAAAATATATATTGTAATCAAGTAATGCTGTGTATTATATATTGTTTTATTTTAGCAATTAATATTATAATAATAATCAGAATAGAAAATTAACTAAATAAGAATTAATTTTGATAAAAATGAATATAAATTTTATTATAAATTAGGCAATGATATGCTATAACTTCATATAATGTATTATAATAAAATAGCTATTATATAAAATAATTATATATTATTTTAAATTAAGATATTATATTATATTTGATTTTTTAAAAAATAAAAATATATTGTAGTAACAATGTGTTATAATACTGATTTTTATTTATTACACTTATTCTAATATTCTGTATAACAAAATTTATATTTATATTTAGAAAAGACTTATAAATACATACATAATACATTTTATAATAAATTATTTAAAAAATTATTTAATATAAATTTACTATAAAAAGTTGATTTTAATTACTAAATTATTATAATAATGTAGTAATTAATTAATAATATATTCATACAGAATTACTTTTATTGTGTGTTACATTATATAAATTAAAAAAGAAAAGAAAATAACGGAAATTTTAAGTTTCATTGGTTTGTCCAGTAAGTCAAGGAACTTGATTTTCATTTTGCCAAGTTACTTTAGGTATAAAAAATATTTATTTTGTATTACATTTTTGCATCGAGTAACTCGACAAACGTGCTTTTACGTTTGTCGAGGTACTCGAGCAATTTCAACAATAGATCTTTTGTATTTGTTACTTTACTTTTTTTTATTTATATTACGTAATACACTTAATATTATTTTATTTTTTAATTTTGTCATGTTATTTTTTAACGAACTCGTGAATCTCAAAAGCTACCATATAAAATAATTTTATATTATTTCAAATTGAGATAATATGTTATATTTGATTTTTTGAAAAATAAAAACACAGTGAAGTAAAAATGTACTATAATATTTATTTTTATTTATTAGACTTATTGTAATATTCTTTATAGCAAAATTTGTATTCATATTTATGAAAAAACTTATAAATAAATATGCAGTACATTTTAAAATAATTTATAAAACATTTTTTTGATATAAAATTGTTATAATAAATTGATTATAATTACTAAATTATTATAATAATGTAGTAATTAATTAATAATATATTGATACAAAAAATGTTTTTATTATACTATAAATTTATTATAGTGATTTTTGTATAATATCTTATAGTACTTACTAAAATAGAAAAATTATTAATATATTGTATTAATGTACTATGATATGTATTAAATTTATATTATATATATTCTTTTTGATTATATTGTAATAAATGATAGGTTAAATAACATTTTTTATATATTTTATTTATAAAGTTACTCAACATATCCTAATTTGTGCCTCACGAGGTTCTTCAAAAATAATACCACAAATAAGAATGAAGAATTACCTAAAGTTAGTAAATAATTTAAATAATAAAGTGCCACAAGATAATGAGAATGTTAAATTTCATTCGTTCATGGAGTAACTTAATAAACTCGATTTTCAGTTTATCGAGTTGCTTCAATTATTGAATAGATTGATTTTACGTGTCAATTTTAATTGAGTAACTCGATAAACATGATTTTTGGTTTGTTGAGTTACTTGAGTAACTTGAACAATGCATATTTGTAATTTTTTTGTCTACTTTTTGTATTTAAAATATGTATTCCACTTAAATTGTTTTATTTTTATTTTTTTTGTATTATGTTTATTATTATTAATAAGTATACATATCTAATAATAAAAAGTTAATAGTCAAAATAAAAAGACATAAAAATACAAAATATATAGATTTGTTAAATATAATTTACATCAATATAGTACATTAGAAAAAGCTTGTATCTAGAAAGGACAAAACTTTAGAAATATTACATAAAAAAACCTAATATTCATTCAAAGTATTGGAAAAAGTTGACAATGCATACAATGATATTATTTGTTTTTAAATGTTGTCTTTCTCTTTCGAAAGTCGTGTATTTCTCTCTGCTCTTGGCGTAGGCAATTTCTCTGGGATGACTTCAGTCTCAGATGAGATTGGATGTTCTTCAATTTTTCTCTTCTTGGATTTAGGCCCAGGTGAAGAAGGGAAATTAAGTTGTTTCACTGCACTTGGAAATGTTTGCCCTTGAAGAGGCATTGGTGTGTCAGCGGTATATGCTACATCTTTCCCTTTGTTACTCCTTGATCTTGTACTTGTAGAACTGATCGACATCGAAGGAACTGATTCATTAAGGAAGATAATGTCATACTTGTATTCATTGTCGATGACATTTTTCTTCATTCCTTTAACATAAAAAAATTGTGCTTCCTCCAATGTGATTCTAATTTTTTCCAAGACTTGTGATCCACTGTCCATTAGTTGTTGGGCTGTGTATTGTAAGAATTTTTCTGCTGTATCTCCAATCATAGTCCCAGATAATGAGCCTGTGGAGTCTTCAAGTTCCAGATATACACGTGCCCTAAAATATAAAAAATGTTAAAAATGTTGCATGTGTAAATAATTATAAACGATAAATGATTTGTAAACAATATTATACCTTGGTACTGCAATTGCATGAGAAAATTTGCAGAAAACGCATTCGTATGTTTCATTCAAATCAGCACTTGATATTTTCTTGCAAGTATTGCATGACATGTACCAAAAGGATTGTTTGAAAACTCTCACGTATGCACATGCGTGAACCCAGAAATATGCATATCCTGTTAGCTATTGTTGAAGATAAATTGTATAAATATTATGCAATAATGAAAAAAAAATTTCTATATAATATTTTAAATAAGATTAGGCTTACTCCAGATAACAAATTTGGAATATGTTCAATCTTTGTGATATTCTTTATGTCTGGACTGGAAAGATTCTTTGTTGCCGAGGATGGATATATCTTTGTCAAGATCATCTCATCTAACTTGTCCGAATTTGTTTCAACCCTTGCACAATGTTTAAAAATATTAGCAATGTATACACATGTATATATATATATATTTCAAAAAAATATAATAAAAAAATTTATTTTTACCAAGAAGTAAGCTCAATCACTTGTTCTAAGTGGGCATTGAAGGAGAAAATGCTGTTGGCCTTGGTTGAAATTGAAAGGCCTGTGCATGAAATAAAGATATAGATATATTTATTGGAAGATCTAAGATTGCCTACAAATTTTGTAATATTCGATTGATGATTTATAAAATTATTGACAATATATTACCACTGAAAGATGTCACTTTTAAATGGTTTCCAATGATGATTTGTTTTGTGCTCAAGTTGTCAGCAATGAAACGACACTCCTTCTCTACAAAATTATCCCACATTGTTAGCAACACAGTGTTGAAGCTAGTATAGAAACACAGAAAATATATGAGAAAGTGGTATATGAATTTCTTGAATAATATTATAATTATTGGAATATATATTTATAGATGAAAATAATATAGCTATATATATATAAACCTTGTGTCGATGAGAACTACATCTTGAATAGATGTTTGTGTTTCAAACCTAGTTTGCACCAGCCTTTTAGGTTTGACATCAATTGCAACTCCAATAATACCTAAAGGATAAAAATAAGAAATTAGGACAAATGAAATTTGTTATGAATACAATGGAATGTATAAAAAGAAACATGTTTGTTTTCTTGTGAAATAGGAACAAGTACTTATATCAGAATTTGAGTCCATATAAGGTTCCAATTTGTCGAAAGGAACAAAATTATATGTAGAAGATATTAAAACACTGTGGTCTTCATTAACTTCTTCGACTTTTGTTCGACCAGATATTGTCCATTGTATGTTGCCCATCGAAGCTTGATACTCAGGCTTTGTAAATTTAACATTTGCATTTGAGACAAGATATGTTTTGCCAAGTAATAGCTTGTCTTCATATGCCGAGATGTTCGCATCATAAATAGTTGCATGGACTCTATTTTTCTGTATAATACCATACATTTAAATTAGATATTTTGTATAAACATATATATAATTTTGGCTAGATATTATTTTTGAATATCAAATAAGACAATTTAAAGCTATAACATATTAAAGGCGAAAAAATTTTTTTAAAAATTTTATGTGGCTAAAATGAAATAAATCAAGGCACATAAATAATAGATTAAAGTAATATACCTCAGGATCCATAAATACCATATTTTGATATTTTGTTGGGCTTCGTTGAGCTACTCGTGGAAACGATTTTTCCACAACAATGATTTTTGCCGTCCAGTTTGTATCGTTGGGAGCAATATTTGGTATTAATTTGTACTGTTTATCCATTGTTTGATCCTGTAGAAAATGTCAAATATAAATTAAAGACTATAAATAAGTTATCAAAGTGAAATAATATTTATACTAATAATGAATTGTAAGAGTATATAATGAAATATAGTATGAAGTTGTACTTCAAATCTGAAAGAGGAGTACGAGGATACAAATATTGAGAATTAAAGACTTGTTGATAAATGCTAATATAGAATGTTTGTTGTGTTTGGTTTGTAATCAGAACTAATGTATATATAGAGAGGTATGTAGTATCTATTATGCCAATAGTAAGGATATGTTTACTCAATAGGGGTCTAAATCTTCTGTCCTGATTGATGCTTGCCTTATGACGCCGTAATTAATAAATGATGTGGGCCCCAATAATGATGCCATAAAAACTCATTCATAGTTGTCCTCACTTCATCCTACTCAGCCCCAATTAGTTTAAATAAAGTGCTGATTATACTTATAATAGATTTGAACATTCCAAAATATTAATATAAGCACTCAAAAATTTTATGTCAGTATTTCTACTATTATGTTAAATTATAGTAAAGGCAAATTGATCAAATTGAAATAAAGAAAATTTTATTATTATAATGTATATTATTTAAAATTATGTAATAGCAAAAATTTATTATTGAGTTAAAAAAGTTTATTAAGATTTTAATAAGTATAATTAGTTATTATACATTTAAGTATTTTTGTGTATCGAGCAAGAAAATATAACCTATAAAATTAAGAATAAATAAAAAAATAAATAATTGATGGTTAAATTGTGAATATGAAATTTGCTTTACTTAGTAATATACAATGAAAATAAGTAACTACTACAACAGAAGAAAAATATTATTCATTAGAGTTCAAACATATATGAGACTTGAGTAGATTCGAAGTTATTATTTTCTAAGCTGAAAGATTATACTGTTAGAAATTATGAGATGAATGGATGAAACTATAATAAAACAATAGGTAAGGAAATGTATAATAAAGTAAGCTTTAAATTAGTAATTTATAGATAAACCAGAATACACAAAAATCTTTTCGATAAGTGAAAAAAAAAAATTTATTTAGGATTTATGTAGAATGCAAAAAAATTAAAGTGTTCAATCACAATGTTTATACTGTAAATGTTTCTATTATTTTAATGAAGTTAAGTTAAAGTTAAAATTAGTCAAGAATTCTTAGATGCGTGAGAAATAGTGATGTTAGGACCATTTGTGACTATAAATAGGAAAATAGGAATCATATTTAAAATAGAAGAGCGAATTAGGATTAAATTGTTACAAACATGAAAGAAGAGGCAGTCCTTCTTTCAATTAATAGAAGATAAGATAGGGTCCAGCATTTATTACGTATTGCGTGTCTTCAAGGAGATACAGACCAGCCGTCTAGCATTAAATGATGCGTGGAAAGCAAAGCAAGAATTGGAGATGAGGATATGAAACTCGAATTGGGAATAACGAGGTGAAGCACAACTTGAAGATATTAATATACGTTAATGTATATACAATTTTCATACGTGTATGGTGAAAATGAATAGATTAAAGATGATGTTGACATGTGTACAATAAAAAGATATTTGTACATTTATGATCTGAATTATTACTTGTATTAGGTATGATTATATATAAGAGTAGACTAAGTAGTAATATATAGTCTATTGTATTAATTTGTCTGAATTCAATGAAAGTAAGCAATAAATTATACTTAGATATTTTTTAGTTACAACTATTGATTTGTGTTCATTTAAATATAGAGGAAAAAAAGTCATATAGAATATAAAAAAAATTTTATATTGTTAATAGCTAATGACTTTATAACATATGTATAAAAACGCGTTCAATGGCAAAAGAAATATAAATTGATAACATTAAATATTTAAATATTTGTACTTTAAATTTTTGTTTGTTAAATTTTGTATTCCATTTATTCATTTACCTAAATCAATACTACATTCTTAGAAAATCGATTACGTTTCATAAAATCATGAATAAGATAAATTTAGTTTTAAACTTTAAAAATTCAAATTCGATAAACGTAATGTATTTTATATGAATTTTTTTTCATATAATTATGTTGGTTATCAAATACACTTTATAACTATATCTATTATACAAATAAATTTAATAGAGACTAATATAGCTTTTTAGAGTTTAATATATAAGCATCATTACAAATTGTATTAATAGCAATGAAAAAAAAAATTTTATACTAATCATATTTCATAAATTCATTATTTGAATGAACGTGTTATATAATATTTAGTATATCTATAATACGAATATAAACATATTAAATATTAGCAAAATAAAAATACAATAATAAAAGATGTTTTACTTTGTTAAAAATAAACGGTCAAAAGTTGGTCTAAATTTAGCATAAATATATTATTAAATTTTTATTAAATTATTCATAATGTAAAATTAAAAAAAAATAATCATTGATAAATCTACACTATTTGTAGTATAATATTTGAAGACAAAAAAAAAACAGATAATAGTAAAATAAAATTCAAAAACTATCTAAATCAAATGATGAATTTTATTATTTTGGATTATAAATCGATGCTGTTACAAACCATACATAACTATAGCATTATACATCTGAACAGACTGGCCATTCATTCACTACAGTATAAATAATTTAAATGCTCTGTATATATTTTCTTCAAAGTTTTATACAATATCCTTCACCAATTGTAATGTAAGAATACACTGGCTCTTTATTGACTGGAATATAATTCATGTGAAAGCTTTTTAGAAGTAATATTCAAAGAACACATAGAATATACTTCATCAATATTCACTGCAATATCATTCATGTCACAGATTTATACAAGTGTTCTTCAAAGAACACATAGAATACACTTCAAGAATACAATTTAAACTATTGTTTAAAAAGTAAAAATCCCCTAATTAAAAAAAAATATGCATAATAATAATTAAAACACTATGAATGCACAATTGCTAATATCTCTGTATAAACTACATTCTTTGTACAACAAAAATGATTTTTAAATTTATCATTTGGTATAATTAATGCTTTTATAGATTTACTTGTTTTTGCTCTAGATAATGCAACATAAAGTTGACCATGAGAAAATACAGGTTCAGGAAGATATAGTCCCACATAATCTAGTGTTTGACCTTGAGCTTTATTTATTGTCATTGCAAAACAAGCACGAATTGGAAATTGCGTTCTTTTAAAAGGAAATGTACTCTTATCACTTTCAAGTGGAATAAATGGAATTCTAGGTAAAAAAAACTTTCTTCCCACGCCACTCTCCAACAGATATTTCAGCATGAATAACATTACGCTCAAATGCACGACAAATTAATCTAGTGCCATTACATAATCCTTCAGATGGATTAATATTTCTTAATAACATAACATGACAATTTTGTTTCAATACAAGTTCATGAGGTGGTATACCATTTGGAGTTAGTGTATTAAGAAAATCTTCATGAATACTTTGTTCATTTTTTTCTAATGTTTCATCAAAACTATAATATATAACATTTTCACCAGCAATTTGATTAAGTACAATATTATTTATTTCATCAACAGCATTATTTGTAGGAGTTAAAATAACTCGATTAATCATCTTATCTAATTCATTGGTATAATTTTGTAAGTTTGGATAAACACTTTCGATCAATTCTTTTAGAGAAACTATCTTGTTATCAAAGGGTATAGCTATTTCATCTGGTAATGTAATCATATTACAGGTATGCCTAGGTTGAATTCCATTGCCTATATCGAGCAGTAATTTAGAAAAGTATGGGTCTAATTGAGCTCTCATATTTTGCACCAATTGTAATTGTATGAAATTTGGCCATAAGTATGAATACACTAAACTTGATCCAATGATAACTTCTTTATTTCCCTTTTGAACTACTGGTAATACTTGTCGAAAATCAACTCCTAAAACAACAACCTTCCCTCCAAATGGTAATATAGAATCATTAACATCTCTTAGCATTCTATCTACAGCCTCTATTGCATAACGGTGAACCATTGGTGCTTCATCCCAAATAATCAAATTTGTCAATCTAAAGAAACTTGCTAAAGCAGATTGCTTACTAACAGAACATGTCATATTGTGATTTATTTCAAGTGGTATCTTAAACCGTGAATGTGCTGTTCGTCCACCAGGTAATAAAGCAGCTGCAACACCTGAGGAAGCAGTTGCTAAACCTATAAGATTTTTAGATCTAATTGTAGAGAGCAAAGCTTTATATAAATAAGTTTTACCAGTTCCACCAGGTCCATCTATAAAATACAAACGACTTGTATTACTATATACATCTGAAAGAATTTTGTCATAGGAAATTTTTTGATATTCATTCAAGTTATTTGCATACATAGTATTGTCAGCATGAATAACATTGTTTAATTCTTCATTAATAATCTTAGCTAATATGTCTTCTTGTTCCATATATATTTGAAAAGGTACAAGATGATAATCATTTATATTTTTATTATTTGCTTCTAATATAGAATTGATTTCATGTAGTGCTTTTATTTCTGCATTTGCAATGGACATACTATTAGATAAATAATCTTCACATAAAAATAGGCGAAATTTTTTCCATAATACATCTGGATTATTAGGAGAACATAGAATGAGTATGGTAGCAAATAATCTACGAAGAGAAGAAGGCATTTGATAATTAATAGCTTCATCTAAACAAAACTGACAATAATTATTGTCTTGTAATAAACCAAGTGCCATAGCCGTTTCACGAAAAGAAGACAAATAAACACCATTAACTAATTTTAAATTTTGAAATGAAGTTGCTCCTTTAATATGATTTAATAAAATACGTAAATAATATCTTTCTCCTTCAGTTATAGTAGATGTAACTATTCTACCAATAACATTTCCTTTCTTCCTTCGACACCATATTTTCCCTTGGCCATCCCATACAAAAAAATTTTAGAAAATCTTTATATAATAATGTTTTTGCAAGTTCATTTGAAACATTCATATGAAAAAATTCAGTTAACATTGTGCGTTGTCTAGATTCATTATTGATTACTGTTTCTAAATTTTCATAATCTCTATATGTTATCAAGTGGTTATTTTCAAGATGTAATTGTAATGAGATAACTGAGGGAGACATTTCATACAAAACAAATCCATATATTCTCCACATTGCTTCAGGTGGAGAAATCCAACGACCATTTTGATATATCTCAATTTCATCAATAGGATTTTCATTATTAGTATTACTAATTGAAATACTTACACGATCATAGCCTTTATACACATATTTATAGAGGTATTTAACAGCTTTAACTGTTGAACATATTTCCACATTAATATGGCAATCAAACTTTGCACACAAATATGGATTGTAAGGTACAACCCATCTATTGTCTAATAAATGTCCTCGAATCATAAATGATCGTTTATCATTCAATCGTCTATAAGTTGGATAAGAATTATGGCCAATAGAAGTATTTGAAATATATTCCTTTGGATATTTATTCTTACAATGACCATTTCTATCCATACAAACATTATGGGGATTCAAATGACCACATGGACCATGCATCATATGTTTAACAACAATAGAATGAAGGTGAGGATATTTTACTTTGTCTGGAATTTCACATGATACAATAGAATCAACTCTATCAATATTATTAATTTTCGCATTGTTTTGTAAGATAAGCAAGAAATGAGCATGTGGAAGTCCTCGTTTTTGGAATTCTACAACATAAATATATGCAGCAACAGGCCCAAAGATTTGGTGCTTAAATAGATCAACTTTAAGTTCTTCTAATTTAGCTTTGAATATTCTAGCAGTCAAATCTGGTCTATTCTGTCCTATATCATTATGCCTTAACTCTTGTTTTATTTCTACCCAATTTGGGTTACATGTCAATGTTAAAAATAAATCAGGTTTACCAAATTTTTGTACTAATGCCATTGCATCCATATATCTTTTTTTCATATCTCTAGGACCTCCAACAAAAGAAGAAGGTAAAATAATCCGACGACCAATTTGTGCACCTCTATTTTGACCATTTTCTACACTATCTACAACTTCTTGATATAATTCAGCACGAATTTCGCTTTGATTTTGACGAAAATAATCTAATCGACTTGTTTCAAGTTTAACATACATATCTACTACATATTGTTGTAGAAGTCTACCAGCATGAAGTAAAACATTGTTTTGTGTATCACGTACCTGTAATTTGAAGCAATAGTATTCACGGCAAGATACTTGTAAACCTTTCTTATTCTTCTTGTGAACTGCAGAATAGAAAAATGCAAACAAATTTAATGAAAAGAAATTCTAAATTGAATGAGTTTAAATGAAGAAACACATTAGTAATCTTTACCTTTTTTTTCTTTCTCTATTATATCAGCTGCACAACTCATGTTTTCAGTAGAAATGGAATTCTCATTTGTACTATAAATATCAACTGTATTATTTTTTGCCTTTTCAATACCTTCATGCCAACCAGTCTCACCGAAGGGAAATAATAATGGGTACTGTAGGGGATCATAACATCCATAATAATAATGTATTCTATGTGAATTATTAGAGTGACAATAAATTGATATATCACGATATCTTATGTTTGCAGATGGGTCCTCATCAACCCAAACTGCAGCCACTTCAGATGTAGAAGGTGCATTATATACTCTTTGATCAAGACCAGCATCACATCTAATTTGTATTTTGCAAGTTTGAAGATTTTCAATATCACCTAAAGAACGAAAAAATCTAGAATATGGATTAATCTCTAATATATTTACTAATATATGTAGTAAAGATGATGAGAAATTGATACATGTATTTAATCTATTTTGTATTTCGTTGTTTGTATCATAAAAATATAACTGTAAATATGATGGATTACTATCAATGTTTAGAATTGGATTTATATAATGGTATACTTGTCCTTGAACTCTAAAAGTGTAAATACCTTTGTAGTTAGTAGATTTAGATAAATCTTTATCAAACTTCACTCCAAAAGAGGTAAAAGCAAAATGGTTATTATAATTTCGCACATTATTTTTAAAATCCAATGCTTCATCTGTACTTGAAGTATATAAATCATATAAAATAGAGGGAGAACAATTGATATGCAATTTAATTTTTCCATCAGCACAACAAAAACCTTTACTTTCTTTTTCAAATTTTTTTGCAAAACAGTGAATACAATTTGTTGGAGTACGTAATACATAAGTTTCTGTGGGTACATGTCTCATAGTAATATTTGAAATACAGGGAGTTAATTGGAATTCATGATTTTGATTTTCATGTTCTTCATAATAAATATTGCTTTCTATACCACCATCTTCTAAATTGTTAGAGTCAATGAAAGAAATTTCATGTCTATCTTCATTCAATTCTTGAGCTATAAAAAATATGACAAATGAAAACAACATAAATAAATAAATGGGAAAAAATTGTGCATAACGGGAAAAAACATAAAAACAAAAAAAACTTTAGCTCACCAGATAATTGCAAACTACCTATTGAATTGACATCGTTCAACTCAACATCTTCAAGTAACTGAATCCTTGTTTTTTGAATCTTCTTGTTAGATTTATATTGTGTATGCTCAGCATACATCTGTCTTCTTTTCTTCTTTTGTTGTTCTTTATTTGAGTCAACAATTTTTTCACCTGTCATCTAATATATTTTATCATATAATAAATATAAAAATTAGTCTCATTCAATGTAGAAAAAAAAAATATATATACTATAAACATTATTAAGACAAATATGAATAAGATTAGTACATACATGTAATAACCAACAAGGAAAAAAATTGTATTGCTTAAAATTGTAATATTCAACTATAACATGTAAATACATGATATAAAAAAAAATACTTATTAATAAAGATATAATGAAAAAATAAACCAAAGAACACAAAAAATAATTAATTTCAAATTTCTATCAATGAATAATTACATACCTATAAATTGAAGTTAGGAACTCTGTATAAACCCACTGATGAAGAACTGATCAAATCAAAAAAATGAATATAAGATCTTCTACAATCTATACTCAAACTCAATAGGTGAAGAAAGGAGATGAGAATTATGATTTCAAATATAAGTAAGAAACTACAATGATTTCGAGTAAGAAAAAGAGTAAATCAACAAAATTCTAAGGTTTGATGAGAGTAGAAATAAGAGAACAAGGCTAAGAACAAAGAAAATAGAAAAGAAGCAAAAACTGTCTATATATGTCTGATACAAATAAAACAAAGGAAATATATAAAATAATACTGCCAAAATAATATCGTATATTTATAATAAGTGCATGGTTTAGATGTACATAAAATTATATATGTTATTAATAATAAGTACAAAGATAAGGACAAAGAAATGAAAAAAACTGAAAACTAAGTAAGTTATAATTTCTAAATGCGTACACGTGTTAATAATATGGTAACATTTTGAATAAATTAAGTTTAATAATTTTTTTTAATTATCTCGTAAGTTGGAAAGATTTACTAAAATACAAAAATATGCATCCAATAGAAAATGAAGACCAGATATTATACACAGATTTTGAAGTCAAACATTGCGGCTACTGTGAGAAACAAGATTATACAATATAATAATTGCAAAATGCAACAAACACAAAAATTTATGTAGAAATATTGACAGCTAATTACTCGAGGAAATCGAGAAACGACATTTCATTTTGTCGAGTTCATCGAGAAAACAACTTACACGAACAGCAGAAATTCATACTAAATTTGACAATCATTATTAACAATAATGAAAGCTGATCATTACATTAGAAATGATATAATGACTACAAAATGAAATGCCTGATATTTATAAAAAAATACATATATATATAATTTCTCATTTGTTGATGTTCTAATTTTTGTTTATGTTTTCATGAAAATCCAGTAAAAATAAAATCGAGTTAGTTGATAAATTTTGATGGAATATTAATTTTTTTTATTTTTGTTAGAGTTATTCAACAAAATCAAACTAAAATCTGTAACAAAATATAAAGGTCGGGGATGGGCAAAACAAATAAAAGGTCATGCTTAAAGTTGTTATGAAATGAAAATGATATAAAGTAAAAGTAAAAATTACAAACAATTAAATAAATAAATAAATTGCTAAAACCCCATAAAAATACGAATACAAATTTTGTTATAAACAATATTACAATAAGTCAAATAAATAGACATAATTTTATTTCATTGATCAAATATTAGAATATAGTAAAATAAAATATACATTATAATGAAGTAATGCTATGTATTATATATTTTTCTATTTTAGCTATTAATATTATAGTAATAATTATAATACGAAGTTAAGTGAATAATAATTTATTTTGATAAAAATGAATATAAATTTTGTTATAAATTAGGCAATCATATGCTATAACTTTATATAATATATTATAATAAAATAGCTATTATATAAAATAATTATATATTATTTTAAATTAAGATATTATATTATATTTGATTTTTTCAAAAATAAAAACATATTGTAGTAAGAATGTGTTATAAGATTGATTTTTATTTATTACACTTATTCTAATGTTCTTTTTAACAAAATTTATATTCATATTCACAAAAAGACTTATAAATATATACATAATACATTTTATAATAAATTAGTGAAAAAATTATTTAATATAAATTTATTATAAAAAATTTAGTATAATTACTAAATTATTATAATAATGTAGTAATTAATTAATAATATATTAATACAGAATTAATTTTATTGTGTATTACATTATATAAATTAAAAAAGAAAAGCAAATAATCAAAAATTTAAGTTTTATTGGTTTGTCCAGTAAGTCAAGGAACTTAATTTTCATTTTGCCAAGTTACTTTAGCTATAAGAAAGATTTATTTTGTATCACATTTTTGCATCGAGTAACTCGACAAACGTGCTTTTAGGTTGGTCGAGTTACTCGAGTAATTGCAACAATACATCTTTTGTATTTGTTGCTATAATTTTTTTTATTTATATTATGTAATATACTTAATATTTTTTTCTTTTTTAATTTTGTCATGTTATTTTTTAACCAACTCGTGAATCTTAAAAGCTATCATATAAAATAATTTTATATTATTTTAAATTGAGATAATATGTTATATTTCATTTTCTGAAAAGTAAAAACATGGTGTATCAAAAATGTGCTATAATATTTTTTTTATTTATTAGACTTATTGTAATATTCTTTATAGCAAAATTTGAATTCATATTTCTGAAAAAACTTGTAAATAAATATGCAGTACATTTGAAAAAAATTTATAAAACATTTCTTTCATATAAAATTGTTATAATAAATTGATTATAATTAGTAAATTATTATAATAATGCAGTAATTAATTAATAATATATTGATACAAAAAACTTTTTATTATACTATAAATTTATTATAGTTATTTTTTTATAATATCTTATAGTACTTCCTAAAATTAAAAAATTATTAATATATTGTATTAATGAATTATGATATACATTAAATTTATATTATATATATTCTTTTTGACTATATTCTAATAAATAATAGGTTAAATAAAATTTTATATATACTTTATTTATGAAGTTACTCAGCATATCTAAATTTCAGCCTCACGAAGTGCTTGAAAAATAATACCACAAAATAACAATGAAGAATTATTTAAATGTATTAAATAATTTAAATAATAAAGAAACACAATATAATGAAAATGTCAAATTTCTTTCATTTATGGATTAACTCAAGCAACTCGATTTTCAGTTTATCGAGTTGCTTTAGCTATTGAATAGATTCATTTTGTGTGATATTTTAAATCGAGTAACTCGGTAAAGAAGATTTGGGCTTTCTCGAGGTACTCGAGTGACTTTAATTATGCATATTTTTGATTTTCTTTTTTACTTTTTTTATTTAAAATATATAGTCCACTTAAATTTCTTCATTTTTTTTGTTTTTTCATGTTATTTTTGAACAAAGTCGCGAACCTCAAAATTGGATTTGTGAAGTTCTTATATAAATTGATCATAATTAAAATCATTATTATAACAAATTTTACTAAAATTTATTTTGATAAATCAGAATGAAATTTAGTTAATATGAAATTCTTATACTAAATTTATGTTAAACACTACACTATTATAATAATATAATAATTTATTAATAATATTTTACTACAGATTTATTTTTTGTTCCTATAAATTTGTTATAACAGTTTTTAAGTTATAATATGTTATACTAATGGGTAAAAAAATAAAAATAAAAAGAAAATATATTTTCTTACTTCACTCAAAACAAATTAATAAACATTTTTACTTAATTTTGTTCGTCAAGTAACGCGGGTAACTCGATTTTGAGTTTGTCGAGTTGATTAAGGTATTTAATAGAGTCATTTTGTGTCTCATTTTTAATCGAGTAACTCGACAAACGTGCTCTTAGGTTTATCGAGTTACTCGAGTAAGTTGAAGAATGCAATACAATGAATCAGTACGTTGCATGAATAATATTTGATATCCTATAACTTCATATAATATATTATAATAAAATATTGACAATATAAAATAATTATATATTATTTTAAAGTGAAATAATATATTATATTTACTTTGTTCCAAAAAAAAAAACACATTGTAGTAAAAATGTGTTATGCTATTTTTTTTAATTTATTAGACTTATTCTAATATTTTTTATAACAAAATTTATAAATAAATATTTTATAAATTATTAATAAATGGATTGCATATTTATTTATAAGTTTTTTCATAAATATGAATATAAATTTTGTTATAAACAATATTAGAATAAGTCAAATAAATACACATAGTTTTATTTCATTGATGAATTATTAGAATATAGTAAAATAAAATATATATTGTAATCAAGTAATGCTGTGTATTATATATTGTTTTATTTTAGCAATTAATATTATAATAATAATTAGAATAGAAAATTAACTAAATAAGAATTAATTTTGATAAAAATGAATATAAATTTTGTTATAAATTAGGCAATCATATGCTATAACTTCATATAATGTATTATAATAAAATAGCTATTATATAAAATAATTATATATTATTTTAAATGAAGATATTATATTATATTTCATTTTTTAAAAAACGAAAACATATTGTAGTAACAATGTGTTATAATACTGATTTTTATTTATTACACTTACTCTAATATTCTGTATAACAAAATTTATATTCATATTTAGAAAAAGACTTATAAATACACACATAATACATTTTATAATAAATTATTAAAAAAATTATTTAATATAAATTTATTATAAACAATTGATTATAATTACTAAATTATTATAATAATGTAGTAATTAATTAATAATATATGAATACATAATTCATTTTATTGTGTGTTACATTATATAAATTTAAAAAGAAAAGAAAATAATGAAAATTTTAAGTTTGATTGGTTTATCCAGTAAGTCAAGGAACTTGATTTTCATTCTGCCAAGTTACTTTAGCTATAAAAAATATTTATTTTGTATTACATTTTTGCATCGAGTAACTCGACAAACGTGCTTTTAGGTTTGTCGAGTTACTCGAGTAATTTCAACAATCCATCTATTGTATTTGTTACTTTATTTTTATTTATTTACATTATGTAATGCACTTAATATTTTTGTATTTGTTAATTTTGTCATGTTATTTTTTAACTAACTCGTGGAACTTAAAAGCTATCATATAACATAATTTTATATTATTTTAAATTCAGATAATATGTTATATTTGATATTTTCAAAAATAAAAACATAGTGTACAAAAAATGTGTTATAATAGTTATTTTTATTTATTACACTTATTGTAATATTCTTTATAGCAAAATTTGTATTCATATTTATGAAAAAATTTATAAATAAATATGCAGTACATTTGAAAATAATTTATAGATGATTTCTTTCATATAAAATTGTTATAATAAATTGATTATAATTACTAAATTATTATAATAATGTAGTAATTAATTAATAATATATTGATACAAAAATGTTTTTATTATACTATAAATTTATTATAGTTATTTTTTTATAATTTCTTATAGTATTTGCTAAAATAAAAAAATTATTAATATATTGTATTAATGAATTATGATATATATTATATTTATATTATATATATTATTTTTTACTATATTCTAATAAATGATAGGTTAAATAACATTTTTTATATACTTTATTTATGAAGTTACTTAGCATATTCAAATTTGAGCCTCACGAAGTGCTTGAGAAATAATACCACAAAATAACAATGAAGAATTATTTAAATGTATTAAATAATTTAAATAATAAAGAAACACAATATAATGAAAATGTTAAATTTCTTTCATTTATCGATTAACTCAACCAACTCGATTTTCAGTTTATCGAGTTGCTTTAGCTATTGAATAGATTCATTTGATGTGATATTTTAAATTGAGTAACTCAGCAAACAAGATTTGAGCTTTGTCGAGTTACTCGAGTCACTTTAATAGTACACACTTTTGATTTTGTTTTTTACTTTTTTTATTTAAGATATTTAGTCTACTTAAATTTCTTTAATTTTTTTGTTTTTTCACGTTATTTTTTAACGAAATCGTAAACCTGAAAATTGGATTTGTGAAGTTCTTACATAAATTGATCATAATTAAATTCGTTATTATAACAAATTTTACTAAAATGTATTTTCATAATTCAGAATAAAATCTAGTTAATATGAAATTCTTATACTAAATTTATGTTAAATACTACATTATTATAATAATGTAATAATGAATTAATAATATTTTACAACAGATTTCTTATGTTTTCCTATAAATTTGTTATAACAGTTTTTTAGTTATAATATGTTATACTAATGGGTAAAGAAATAAAAAAAAAAAAAATATATTCTCTTAGTTTATTTTAATAAAAAAAAAAACAAAACAAATTAATAAAAAACAAAATAAATTAATAAACATTTTTACTTACTTTTGTTTGTCAAGTAACTCGGGTAAATCGATTTTGAGTTTGTCGAGTTGCTGAAGGTATTTAACATATTTATTTCGTGTCCTATTTTTAATCGAGTAACTCGACAAACTTGCTGTAAGGTTTATCGAGTTACTCGAGTAACTTGAAGATTGGAATACAATGAATCAGTACATTGCATGAATAATATTTGATATTCTATAACTTCATATAATATATTATAATAAAATAGCGATTATATGAGATAATTATATATTATTTTAAAGTGAAATAATATATTATATTTAGTGTTTTCAAAAATAAAAACACATTGTAGTAAAAATGTGTGATATTATTATTTTTTATTTATTAGACTTATTCTAATATTTTTTATAACAAAATTTATAAATAAATGTTTTATAAATTATTAAAAAATGTACTGCATATTTATTTATAAGTTTTTTAATAAATACGAATACAAATTTTGTTATAAATAATATTACAATAAGTCAAATAAATAGACATAATTTTATTTCATAGATCAAATATTAGAATATAGTAAAATAAAATATACATTATAATGAAGTAATGCTATGTATTATATATTCTTCTATTTTAGCAATTAATATTATAGTAATAATTATAATATGAAATTAAGTGAATAATAATTAATTTTGATAAAAATGAATATAAATTTTGTTATAAATTAGGCAATCATATGCTATAACTTTATATAATTTATTATAATAAAATAGCTATTATATAAAATAATTATATATTATTTTAAATTAAGATATTATATTATATTTGATTTTTTGAAAAATAAAAAATATTGTAGTAAGAATGTGTTATAATATTGATTTTTATTTATTACACTTATTCTAATGTTCTTTTTAACAAAATTTATATTCATATTCACAAAAAGACTTATAAATATATACATAATACATTTTATAATAAATTAGTGAAAAAATTATTTAATATAAATTTATTATAAAAAATTTAGTTTAATTACTAAATTATTATAATAATGTAGTAATTAATTAATAATATATTAATACAGAATTAATTTTATTGTGTATTACATTATATAAATTAAAAAAGAAAAGCAAATAATGAAAAATTTAAGTTTCATTGGTTTGTCCAGTAAGTCAAGGAACTTGATTTTCATTTTGCCAAGTTACTTTAGCTATAAGAAAGATTTATTTTGTATCACAATTTTTCATCGAGTAACTCGACAAACGTACTTTTAGGTTTGTCGAGTTACTCGAATAATTGCAACAATACATATTTTGTATTTGTTGCTTTACTTTTTTGTATTTATATTATGTAATATACTTAATATTTTTTTCTTTTTTAATTTTGTCATGTTATTTTTTAACCAACTCGTGAATCTTAAAAGCTATCATATAAAATAAATTTATATTATTTTAAATTGAGATAATATGTTATATTTCATTTTCTGAAAAGTAAAAACATGGTGTATCAAAAATGTGCTATAATATTTTTTTTATTTATTAGACTTATTGTAATATTCTTTATAGCAAAATTTGAATTCATATTTCTGAAAAAACTTGTAAATAAATATGCAGTACATTTGAAAAAAATTTATAAAACATTTCTTTCATATAAAATTGTTATAATAAATTGATTATAATTAGTAAATTATTATAATAATGCAGTAATTAATTAATAATATATTGATACAAAAAACTTTTTATTATACTATAAATTTATTATAGTTATTTTTTTATAATATCTTATAGTACTTCCTAAAATTAAAAAATTATTAATATATTGTATTAATGAATTATGATATACATTAAATTTATATTATATATATTCTTTTTGACTATATTCTAATAAATAATAGGTTAAATAAAATTTTATATATACTTTATTTATGAAGTTACTCAGCATATCTAAATTTCAGCCTCACGAAGTGCTTGAAAAATAATACCACAAAATAACAATGAAGAATTATTTAAATGTATTAAATAATTTAAATAATAAAGAAACACAATATAATGAAAATGTCAAATTTCTTTAATTTATGGATTAACTCAAGCAACTCGATTTTCAGTTTATCGAGTTGCTTTAGCTATTGAATAGATTCATTTTGTCTGATATTTTAAATCGAGTAACTCGGTAAAGAAGATTTGGGCTTTGTCGAGGTACTCGAGTGACTTTAATTATGCATATTTTTGATTTTCTTTTTTACTTTTTATATTTAAAATATATAGTCCACTTAAATTTCTTCATTTTTTTGTTTTTTCATGTTATTTTTTAACGAAGTCGCGAACCTCAAAATCGGATTTGTGAAGTTCTTATATAAATTGATCATAATTAAAATCATTATTATAACAAATTTTACTAAAATTTATTTTGATAAATCAGAATGAAATCTAGTTAATATGAAATTCTTATACTAAATTTATGTTGAACACTACACTATTATAATAATATAATAATTTATTAATAATATTTTACTACAGATTTATTTTTTGTTCCTATAAATTTGTTATAACAGTTTTTTAGTTATAATATGTTATACTAATGGGTAAAAAAATAAAAATAAAAAGAAAATATATTTTCTTACTTCATTCAAAACAAATTAATAAACATTTTTACTTAATTTTGTTCGTCAAGTAACTCGGGTAACTCGATTTTGAGTTTGTCGAGTTGATTAAGGTATTTAATAGAGTCATTTTGTGTCTCATTTTTAATCGAGTAACTCGACAAACGTGCTCTTAGGTTTATCGAGTTACTCGAGTAAGTTGAAGAATGCAATACAATGAATCAGTACGTTGCATGAATAATATTTGATATCCTATAACTTCACATAATATATTATAATAAAATATTGACAATATAAAATAATTATATATTATTTTAAATGAAGATATTATATTATATTTCATTTTTTAAAAAATAAAAACATATTGTAGTAACAATGTGTTATAATACTGAATTTTATTTATTACACTTACTCTAATATTCTGTATAACAAAATTTATATTCATATTTAGAAAAAGACTTATAAATACACACATAATACATTTTATAATAAATTATTAAAAAAATTATTTAATATAAATTTATTATAAACAATTGATTATAATTACTAAATTATTATAATAATGTAGTAATTAATTAATAATATATGAATACAGAATTCATTTTATTGTGTGTTACATTATATAAATTTAAAAAGAAAAGAAAATAATGAAAATTTTAAGTTTGATTGGTTTATCCAGTAAGTCAAGGAACTTGATTTTCATTCTGCCAAGTTACTTTAGCTATAAAAAATATTTATTTTGTATTACATTTTTGCATCGAGTAACTCGACAAACGTGCTTTTAGGTTTGTCGAGTTACTCGAGTAATTTCAACAATCCATCTATTGTATTTGTTACTTTATTTTTATTTATTTACATTATGTAATACACTTAATATTTTTGTATTTGTTAATTTTGTCATGTTATTTTTTAACTAACTCGTGGATCTTAAAAGCTATCATATAACATAATTTTATATTATTTTAAATTCAGATAATATGTTATATTTGATATTTTCAAAAATAAAAACATAGTGTACGAAAAATGTGTTATAATAGTTATTTTTATTTATTACACTTATTGTAATATTCTTTATAGCAAAATTTGTATTCATATTTATGAAAAAATTTATAAATAAATATGCAGTACATTTCAAAATAATTTATAGATGATTTCTTTCATATAAAATTGTTATAATAAATTGATTATAATTACTAAATTATTATAATAATGTAGTAATTAATTAATAATATATTGATACAAAAATGTTTTTATTATACTATAAATTTATTATAGTTATTTTTTTTATAATTTCTTATAGTATTTGCTAAAATAAAAAAATTATTAATATATTGTATTAATGAATTATGATATATATTATATTTATATTATATATATTATTTTTGACTATATTCTAATAAATGATAGGTTAAATAACATTTTTTATATACTTTATTTATGAAGTTACTTAGCATATTCAAATTTGAGCCTCACGAAGTGCTTGAGAAATAATACCACAAAATAACAATGAAGAATTATTTAAATGTATTAAATAATTTAAATAATAAAGAAACACAATATAATGAAAATGTTAAATTTCTTTCATTTATCGATTAACTCAACCAACTCGATTTTCAGTTTATCGAGTTGCTTTAGCTATTGAATAGATTCATTTGATGTGATATTTTAAATTGAGTAACTCGGCAAACAAGATTTGAGCTTTGTCGAGTTACTCGAGTCACTTTAATAGTACACACTTTTGATTTTGTTTTTTACTTTTTTTATTTAAGATATTTAGTCTACTTAAATTTCTTTATTTTTTTTGTTTTTTCACGTTATTTTTTAACGAAATCGTAAACCTGAAAATTGGATTTGTGAAGTTCTTACATAAATTGATCATAATTAAATTCGTTATTATAACAAATTTTACTAAAATGTATTTTCATAATTCAGAATAAAATTTAGTTAATATGAAATTCTTATACTAAATTTATGTTAAATACTACATTATTATAATAATGTAATAATGAATTAATAATATTTTATAACAGATTTCTTATGTTTTCCTATAAATTTGTTATAACAGTTTTTTAGTTATAATATGTTATACTAATGGGTAAAGAAATAAAAATAAAAAAAAATATATTCTCTTAGTTTATTTTAATAAAAAACAAAACAAAACAAATTAATAAAAAACAAAATAAATTAATAAACATTTTTACTTACTTTTGTTTGTCAAGTAACTCGGGTAAATCGATTTTGAGTTTGTCGAGTTGCTGAAGGTATTTAACACATTTATTTCGTGTCCTATTTTTAATCGAGTAACTCGACAAACTTGCTGTAAGGTTTATCGAGTTACTCGAGTAACTTGAAAATTGCAATACAATGAATCAGTATATTGCATAAATAATATTTGATATTCTATAACTTCATATAATATATTATTATAAAATAGCGATTATATGAGATAATTATATATTATTTTAAAGTGAAATAATATATTATATTTAGTGTTTTCAAAAATAAAAACACATTGTAGTAAAAATGTGTGATATTATTATTTTTTATTTATTAGACTTATTCTAATATTTTTTATAACAAAATTTATAAATAAATGTTTTATAAATTATTAAAAAATGTACTGCATATTTATTTATAATTTTTTTAATAAATACGAATACAAATTTTGTTATAAATAATATTACAATAAGTCAAATAAATAGACATAATTTTATTTCATTGATCAAATATTAGAATATAGTAAAATAAAATATACATTATAATGAAGTAATGCTATGTATTATATATTCTTCTATTTTAGCAATTAATATTATAGTAATAATTATAATATGAAATTAAGTGAATAATAATTAATTTTGATAAAAATGAATATAAATTTTGTTATAAATTAGGCAATCATATGCTATAACTTTATATAATATATTATAATAAAATAGCTATTATATAAAATAATTATATATTATTTTAAATTAAGATATTATATTATATTTGATTTTTTCAAAAATAAAAAATATTGTAGTAAGAATGTGTTATAAGATTGATTTGTATTTATTACACTTATTCTAATGTTCTTTTTAACAAAATTTATATTCATATTCACAAAAAGACTTATAAATATATACATAATACATTTTATAATAAATTAGTGAAAAAATTATTTAATATAAATTTATTATAAAAAATTTAGTATAATTACTAAATTATTATAATAATGTAGTAATTAATTAATAATATATCAATACAGAAATAATTTTATTGTGTATTACATTATATAAATTAAAAAAGAAAAGCAAATAATGAAAAATTTAAGTTTCATTGGTTTGTCCAGTAAGTCAAGAAACTTGATTTTCATTTTGCCAAGTTACTTTAGCTATAAGAAAGATTTATTTTGTATCACAATTTTGCATCGAGTAACTCGACAAACGTGCTTTTAGGTTTGTCGAGTTACTCGAGTAATTGCAACAATACATCTTTTGTATTTGTTGCTTTACTTTTTTTTATTTATATTATGTAATATACTTAATATTTTTTTATTTTTTAATTTTGTCATGTTATTTTTTAACCAACTCGTGAATCTTAAAACCTATCATATAAAATAATTTTATATTATTTTAAATTGAGATAATATGTTATATTTCATGTTCTGAAAAGTAAAAACATGGTGTATCAAAAATGTGCTATAAAATTTTTTATTTATTTATTAGACTTATTTTAATATTCTTTATAGCAAAATTTGAATTCATATTTCTGAAAAAACTTGTAAATAAATATGCAGTACATTTGAAAAAAATTTATAAAACATTTATTTCATATAAAATTGTTATAATAAATTGATTATAATTAGTAAATTATTATAATAATGCAGTAATTAATTAATAATATATTGATACAAAAAACTTTTTATTATACTATAAATTTATTATAGTTATTTTTTTATAATATCTTATAGTACTTGCTAAAATTAAAAAATTATTAATATATTGTATTAATGAATTATGATATACATTAAATTTATATTATATATATTCTTTTTGACTATATTCTAATAAATGATAGGTTAAATAAAATGTTATATATACTTTATTTATGAAGTTAGTTAGCATATCTAAATTTCAGCCTCACGAAGTGCCCGAAAAATAATACCACAAAATAACAATGAAGAATTATTTAAATGTATTAAATAATTTAAATAATAAAGAAACACAATATAATGAAAATGTCAAATTTCTTTCATTTATGGATTAACTCAAGCAACTCGATTTTCAGTTTATCGAGTTGCTTTAGCTATTGAATAGATTCATTTTGTGTGATATTTTAAATCGAGTAACTCAGTAAAGAAGATTTGGGCTTTGTCGAGGTACTCGTGTCACTTTAATAATGTATATTTTTGATTATCTTTTTTACTTTTTTTATTTAAAATATATAAACGCCTAAATTATTAATGAAACAAAAAAATTCAAAGTTGAAAATACTAAATTATCAAATTACTTACATGCAAAAAACAATAACCAAAACATAAAATTTAACAATCGCCAATCTAGAATAACTAAATTTTTTTTAATATTTCCACTTTGCCGATTGACTCGACAAAGTGAAAAAAATGAAAAAAAAAATAATAATAATTTAAAAAAAGGAAAATTTATGAAAAAAAAATTAGACTACTTTTTAAAAGTTGCAAGACTTAATGTACATTTTAATTTTATTTTCTTATTATTAGTTTTTTTGTTTTTAATTAAAAAACCTAGCCAAATTAAATATAAATAAAAGTTTAAACGTCAGAGATGAGGGAAAAAAATTAATAATAAGAAATTTGTTATAAAAGGAAAAGGATGTGGACTAAAACTGAAAAAAAAAAAATAATAAATAAATTCCTAAAAGTCCAAAAAAATAAAAAATGTTAAAAAAAGAATTATTTCCAAGGTCTCCAACTATTCCGAGTTACTCGATAAAGTAGGATAAAGAAAATGTTTTTATTTTTCCTACCTTGCCGAGTTACTCGGCAAAGTGGAGAAAATTAAAAAAAAAAAGAATTTTTTATTTTTGAATTTTATATTTTGTCATGAAATTGTCAAAAAAAAAAAATTAATAATAATAATTTTGCATTAGCAAAATGGAGAAAAAATTATTTAAAATAATTTTTTTATATTCTGTCATGAAAATGTCCACCTATAAAATAATAATATAATTTTTACAATCAATAATCACAATATCATACAATACAAAGTAATTTTATATCACATATAATTTAATATAAAATCTTATGATAAATGCTAGAGTCAAAAAAATATATAGACGCCTAAATTATCAATAAAATAAAAATATTCAAAATTGAAAATACTAAATTATCAAATTACCTACATGCAAAAAACAATAACAAAAACATAAAATTTAACAATTAATATAAATACAAAATTACAATGACAAAGTGGGAAAAATTTAAAACAATTAATTTATTTTTTTATTTTGTCATCAAATTGTCTATAAAAAAAAATAACAATAATAATTTTGCATGAGCAAAGTCGGGAAAAAAAATGTTTATTTTATTTTTATATTAAATCATGAAAATGTCCAACAGGAAAAAAGTAATAATTTTTATAACCAATAATCATAATTTCATATAACATAAAATAATTATACATCATATATAATTTAATAGACAATCTAATCATAAATGCTAGAGTAAAAAAAATATATACATACAAAAAACAATAACCAAAACATAAAATTTAACAATTAATATAAATACAAAATGGAATATGTTTATGAAATGAAGAACAACAGAAACCACATCTAATAATAAAAAAATCTCCTAAGTCAAGTGATCGAACAATAATCACATGATAAAATACCGGACAATAAATATGTTCGAATCACTCGATAACTAAACTAAAGAAATATTTTCCAGTCTCGACAACGAAGGAAATAAACTACTAAAACAAAGCAAGATACAAAGTCAACAAAAGTTGCGCATGTCTACAGAAAACAAATCAAATGATTTAAACAAATAATAAATAAAAAGGTAAAAAGCTTTGGAAAAATGACAGCTCCCATAAAATGAAGAAAAGTCAACAAAGGCAGCCTTGTTAACAAGTTAAACAAACTTATAGTACTAATAATGAGATTTGGACAAAATGAAGACTAAAACTACATCAAAACGACGTCGCGTTGGTTGAAGGGTGAATAGTAAACATACCATAGACACTTATATTATAGTCATGATATATAGATATAGAGAGAGAGAGAGAGAGAGAGAGAGAGAGAGAGAGAGAGAGAGAGAACATGAACACTTCTTTAGTTTTTGTTTCTTACTTACAGTTTTGTTATTTTTCTTTACAATGTCAATTCAGAATTACTTAACAAAAAGAGAATATATACAAAGAATATTGTTTACAATGAGTACTACTCTAACAAAATATACAATATTATATAATCAATCATAACATTCTCTCACAATAAAATTAATACTAATAATTTTTTTTTTTTGTAAAATACAACCTTAAAGATCTTTATTAATACATCATTAATTTCATACAATTTGATATCAATAGTTCGTTCAAAGCTCAAATCACCAAAATTTTTTCACTGGGTTTAAGTTACTATTCGTATTACCACTATATAAAACTCATATTTGATTGCAATTGTACTTTTATGTAAATAAAATATCAATATCGAACAATACAATACAACATGTTATCATAACAGTACTTTTTATCTTTATTACAATTGCTACTTTAATATTTTAATTATTAACAATTAAAAATAAAAATTTTGAAAATATAAAAAATTGATAATATAATTACAAAAGCACATGCAACGCACATATGTCTAACTAGTTAAAAGTAAGAGTGCTTTGGGTTTTGTTTGTACTGTGTTTTTTAGCCGTAAAATTCTCAAAGGCAAAGGTTGTCAAGGTGCCGTCGTAATCCATACGGATGGTCCCACTATTATAAAAAGTTAGTCTAAACGGTGCTTAGGTGTGAAGTGCGACCCCCACGCTTAGCACTAGTCTTGTCTTTGTCTCATCTTCACTTAAGTTCGAAAAATTTGAAACTCGACATCTACGCTTAGACACGCTTTTTAAAATATTTTTTATACTTTATATAATTTTAAATAAAAATAGATGAATTTAAATTAATGTATATTATTATAGAGATATAATTTATTAAAGCTTAGTTCCGTTCAAAAAATTTATTAAGAGAGAGTAAAAAAAGAATCATTTGCTCTTCATATTTTTAAACAAACAAAAAATAAAATAAATATACAAAATTACGACCAATTATTTTTCATTCATTTTAAAGCACGCTAATAGATTTTTTGGACAAAATTTGTCATTAAGGACAATATGTATTAATTAATGGAAAGATAAGAATGGAACGAAAGAAATGTTAGAGACATAAATGTAACAATGAATAAAAGTTAAAGAGTTTTAATGAAATTAAAATATGGTGCATTTATGAAATAGGTGTTGTAAAATTATGAGATAATTATTGATGACTATTTAGACTTACCTGGATACTTAGTCTTATCAATATATTTAGACAAGTCTTGTTTGATTGTATCCAAATCACTTTGTAATTTAGTTTGGAATCCTATAAATATAGGTCCATAATTATAATAAAATACACAATTCATTTCACATCTATTTTATTCTTCTGTTTTATTTCTCTAGTTTTATAATATGTTATTATAACACGAGGCTCTAACCAACTGAGTTATCAAAGTAATCATTTTTTACTATTCAAAAAAAAGGAAAAAAGGTTAGAATACTCGCTTTTATATTTATTATTTATTATATTGCAAATTTCATGTAATTAGAAAAGATTTGCATGTATTTGATGGTTATGTAATTATTTGTGGTATTTACATGTGCAAAATTTTAGTTTACAATTCAATGATTTGCATTCAATATTGTCGCGCCTAATCCTCATAATTGGACATTATGATGATTATCAACTGCAATCTCGTGTAATTACATTATTCACAACAATATCATGTAATCGGTACTTTTGGATTGTTAAACTAATATTTATTTCTGAATTTCATATCTATTTTTTTAACTCCTCATGTGAATAAATTTTTAGTTATGTGGTAGATAAATAATTAATTAATCTACTATTAAATTTCATGTTTATTTGTTTAATGGTTTAAGAGATGAATTTTAATAAAGCTTCGAAATTTGAAATGTGTTGGTAAATTTTTTTTCTTACTGCCTCTAAAATCAAATATATTTGGTTTTTGTGACAAAATCTTGAACACGAAATTTCTACTCATTGCTTTCAATTAATGGCTTAGTGATGATCATTACATAAATATGATTTATGATATGACATACATATACGCAAGCATGAAAATAATGTTTACATCTCTTTATTAATTGAATACTCTTTCTGTCTTTAAATTGAATAAATTTTTTTCTTTCGATATTCTTGTATAAATTTTAAATTGATATATATCATACTATTGCTTCTGAAGAGCATATATTAATAAATGGTATGTTGTTGTTCTTGAAGAAACACAACGTTAATATTTTGATAGAGTTATATATTACACCCTAACATATAAATATTTTAGAAGAATATTTTGTTGTTATTTCATAATAAGCAAATATTTATATTACATTAATATTCTAGTAGAATATTAATTGCTCTCGAAGAGGCTAATTTTATAATATTCTATAAGAATATTATATATTGCTTCTGAAAAGCAAATCTTTATTTCAAAATAATAATTTCTTGTTGCATCTGAAGAAGCACAACGTTATAATATTATGACAAAATATTAGCTGCTCTTGAAGAGTATAACATTACAATTTAAATATTCCAGAAAAATAATAATTGCTTCTAAAAAGTATGACGTTATAATTTTTATATTCCAGAAGAATATTGAGCAGTTGTCGAAATAATATTTTATTGTGCTCTAGAAAAAGCACATGTTTTAAAGAATATCACATCACATAATTAAAATGTGATATAAATGAGTAATTAATCAACTAATGCTTATCCTTGAAGGAAATCATATAAATCATGTTATATTGACATTGATTAATGTGAATTATATAATTATACAATGCCTAATAAAAAATTAATTATATTTTCTTGTTCATTGTGTAGTTACTCAAATGACAAATATCACAAAACTTGAGTTTGTTGCACTTGATCTATCTGGAAAAAACTATTTGTCATGGATCCTTGATGCTGAGATTCATTATTTCAAAGGGTCTGGGATAGACAATAAAAGAAGGAAATGTAGCATCCCTGCAGGATCGTGCAAAAGCACTCATTTTCCTTCGTCATCATCTCTACGATGGATTGAAAATTGAGTACATTACCGTAAAAGATCCAAAAAAATACTTTAGAAAAAATTGACTGAAAGGTTTGACCATTAGAGGACTATAGTCCTTTCCAAAGCCTGGTATGAATGGATACACCTTCGCCTGCAGGACTTTAAAACAATTAGTGAGTACAATTTTGAACTATTCAAAATAACTTCAAAACTAACTCTGTGTGGAGAAAAAATCACTGATGAAGATATGTTCGAAAAGACCTTCTCCACCTTCCATGCCTCCAATGCGAAACTTCAAAAGCAATATCGTGAGCGTAGTTTTAAAAAAATACTCAGAACTCATATCCTGCCTGCTAGTTGCTGAACAAAATAATGAATTGTTGATGAAAAATCATGGGCTACGTCCAACTGGTTCGACAACATTGCCTGAAGCAAATGCAATATCAAGCCATAGACGTGGACGCAGACATGGACACGATAATGGATGCGGACGTGGGCGAGGACGAGGACGAGGACTGGACGAAATAATGGTCATTATCAACCACAAGGTAACATCTTTAAAAATCACAAAATAAATGAAAATAACTCGTCCAAAAGGAGCACGAAGAAAATTGCTTTAGATGTGGAATGAAAGGACATTAGTCGCATACCTGTCGTACGGTAAAACATCTTGTGGATCTCTACCAAAAATCAATCAAGGGAAAAGAAAAAGTGGAGACAAATTTTGCTGACTTTGATTGTCCAATTGATGTGACTCATCTAGACGTCTCTGATTTTTTTGCTGATCAAAGTAGAAATATCAATCATTTGATCGAGGGAGGTGTGATAGAAAATATAGACTAGTTTACTTTCGATATAATAGTATTTACTAAGATTCAAAATTTTAGTTTGAAATAGGTTCCTTTAAAGTTTGAAACTTTGCGTTGTTAAACTTGTTCTTATTTGATTGAAGTGTTTCTTTATATTTAAACTTTTTTTTTTAGTTTTAAACTCATTTTTAAAAGTATTTATTTTGTCATTTTTATAGATTCATGATGAATTGTCAAGATATTTGTTTATCTGATAATACAACTACTCATACAATTTTTCAAGATAAAAAATATTTTTTAGACTTAACATTAGCAGAAAATAATGTTAATATGATATCTGGTACATCAAATATCGTTGAAGGCTTCGGAAGAGCTAGTATTATCTTACCAAATAATACGAAATTACATATAAACAATGCACTTTATTCTAGCAAATTCAGGAGAAATTTGCTTAGTTTTAAAGATGTCCACATCAATGGATACCACATTGAGACGATGCAAGAAAATAATTATGAATATATTTGCATAATTTCTTTTGTATCTGGCCAGAAGTAGATAAAAGAAAAAGTCATGATACTCCCATCTGGCATGTATTATACATTCATAAAAATATTTGAATTAAACAATGTTATGAACTCAAAGTTCATTGAACCAAAAAATTTTATGCTATGACATGATCGACTTGGACACCCAAGAGCAATAATAATGCGCCGAATAATTAATAATTCACATAGACATCCTTTATCTTTTACCTAATGATTATCCATGTGCTGCATGTTTACAAGACAAGTTAGTCATTAGATCTTCTATTACAAATGTTCATGTTGAATCTCCAACTTTCTTAGAAAGAATTCATGAAAATATACGTGGGCCGATACACCGACCATGTGGACCATTTCGTTATTTTATGGTATTAATTGATTCTTTTATTAGATGGTCACATGTCTGCTTACTTTCTACTAGAAATGTATCTTTTGCTAGACTAGTTGCTCAAATTATAAAACTACGTGCTCAATTCTCCGATTACTTAATCAAGACAATCCGTCTTGATAATGCTGGTGAATTCAGATCACAATCATTCAATGATTATTGTATGTCAATCGGAATTGTCGTTGAACATTCAGTTGCTCAAATTATAAAACTACGTGCTCAATTCTCCGATTACTCAATCAAGACAATCCGTTTTGATAATGTTGGTGAATTTAGATCACAATCATTCAATGATTATTGTATGTCAATTGGGATTGTCGTTGAACATTCAGTTGCTCATATCCATACACAAAATGGTTTAGAAGAATCGTTTATCAAACATTTTCAATTGATTGCTAGGCCTTTACTTATGAAAACAAAACTTCCAACATCTGTTTGGGGTCATGCTATATTATATGCTGCATTATTAGTTCATATAAGACCAATTGCTTATCATAAATACTCACCTTTACAACTTGCATTTGGTTACGAACCTAATATTTCTTATCTACGAGTTTTTGGTTGTGCTGTCCAAGTCTCAATTTCATTCTCACAACGTATAAAGATGGGTCCCCAACGAAGACTTGAAATTTATGTTGGGTTTGACTCACCATCCATTATTAGGTATCCTGAATCTTTAACGGGTGATTTATTTACTACACATTTTGCAGATTGTCATTTTGATGAAATGACTTTCCCAACTTTGGGAGGGGAAAAACTACATCCTGAAAAATAAGATAAATTTTCTTAGAATTAAATAACTCTATCTCATTTTAAACCCCGCAGTAATCAATGTAAGCAAGAAGTTGAGAAATCATTAACTTGCAAATAATAAGCCAATTACCTGATGTATTCGTTGATACAAGGAAAGTGACAAAGTCATATGTTCCAACAGAAAATACTCCTACAAAAATTGATGTCCCTGTAGGACAATCTGCCATAGCAAATGAATCTCAAATATGCCAGAAGCGTGGTCGACCAGTTGGTGCCAAAGACTCTGTACCTTGAAAGAAAAATGTAAGAGTGAAAACCCAACTAATTTTTTTTAATGAAACAATGATAGAAACGATTGATCAAACAAACACTGATAATGTGATTCTTGAAGAATCATTAGTGTCCGAAAATAATGAGATTTCAAAAAATTATTTATTATCTCATAAATTATGGGAACGAAAACATATTGTCGAGGACAATATCTTCGCCTTTAATGTGGCATTAGATATCATGCAAAATGAGGATCCTGAATCACAATCTATTAAAGATTGTCAAAATATAAATGATTGGACAAAATAGAAAGAAGCCATACAGGCGGAATTGAATTCCTTGGAAAAATGAAAAGTGTTTGGACTTGTAGTTCGAACTCTTAAAAATGTTATCATTGTAGGATATAAATGGGTCTTTGTAAGAAAAATGAATAAAAACAATGAAATTACAAGATACAAAGTCCGACTCGTAATCCAAGGCTTCTCACAAAGACATGTGATTGATTATGAGGAAACATATTATCCTGTAATGGACACCATCACATTTAAATTTTTAATAAGTTTGACTGTGTCACAAAGGCTTGATATGCGCCTTATGGATGTAGTAACTGCATATTTGTATGGTTCACTTGATAGTGACATAAAAATGAAAATACATAAAGGATTTAAAGTGCCAGAAGCAAATGAATCATTACCCAGAACAATGTTTTCAATATTAAATTGTAAATATCATTGTATGGAAAAACAATCCGGATAAATGTAGTATAATCACCTTAGCGAATATTTGTTGAAAAAATGTTATAAAAACGGCGATGTATGTCCTTTAAACTCCTGAAGAGCTCAACAAAACTGCAGATTATTTAAAAAATGAATTTGAGATGAAAGATTTGGGAAAAACTAAATTCTGTATTGGATTACAAATTGAACATTATCCAAAAGGATTATTTGTTCATCAATCTTCTTATACAGAAAAAGTCTTAAAGCGTTTTTATATGGATACACATTTATTGACATCGTATATGGTCGTTCGATCAATTGAAGTGAAAAAAGATCTATTTCGCCCACTTGAAGATGAAGAAATAACTCTTGGACCTGAAGTACCATACTTAAGTGTAATTGGTGCATTAATATATCTTGCAAATTGCACTCAGCCGAACATAGCTTTTTTTGTAAACCTCCTTGCAAGATATAGCTCTGCACCCACTCAAAGACATTGGAATGGTGTTAAACACATTCTTCGTTACCTAAAAAGACTGTTGACATGTGATTATTTTCTTCATGAAAATTAGGATCGTCTTTAGTAAGATATGCAGATGCAAATTATCTCTCCGATCCACATAAAGCTAAATCATAAACAAGATATGTGTTTATACGTAGAGGAACATCTATATCATGAAGATCTGTGAAACAAACATTGACAACAACATTTTCAAATCATTCTAAAATTATTGCAATACACGAAGCAAGTCGAGAATGTGCATGGTTGAGAAACATGACACATCATATCCAAGTATCATGCGGATTACCTTCAACAAAAGATAGTCTAACAATATTGTATTAAGACAATGCAGCTTGTATTGCACAACTCAAAGGAGGGTACATTAAATGAGACATGACAAAGCATATTTCTCCAAAATTCTTCTATACACACGAGTTTCAAAAGAATGGTGACATCGATATTCAACAAATTCGCTCAAGTGACAATTTGACGGACTTATTCACAAAAGCATTGCCGACATCCACATTCAAGAAATTGGAGCATGAGATTGGGATGCGTCGACTCAATAATATTAGGGGAGTAGCTGTACTCTTTGTCCTTAGTTCAGGTTTTGTCCCACTAGATTTTTCTAGCAAGGTTTTATTGAGACACCATTTTCTTAATACTCCAAAACTTTAACAATTACTATACTCTTTTTTCTTTTCATTTGATATTTTGTTCCACTGAATTTTTATCAAACAAAGTTTTTAGTCAGACAGTTATTGTAGAAATAGTCATCAAATGGGGAGTGTTGTAAAATTATGAGATAATTATTGATTACTATTTAGACTTGTCTGGATACTTAGTCTTATCAATATATTTAGATAAGCCTTGTTTGATTGTATCCAAATTATTTTGTAACCTAGTTTGGAATCCTATAAATATAGGTCCATAGTTATAATAAAATACACAATTTATTTTGCATCTATTTTATTCTTCTGCTTTATTTCTCTAGTTTTATAACAAAATGATAATTATATTTACACAATACTTTTTATTTGTTGCACAACATTTCAATTGCACTTAAAGTCTTTAATAATTTGCTGATTATAGCACTTATGTTCTCAAATTTTTTTTATTACAATCTTATCATCAAGTTTTTATTAATTAGCACATATTGTATCTAATAATGATTTCGTTCAAAAAATTCTTTGTGAGAGCGTAAAAAAACTTATTTGCCTATCATATTTAAAAATAATAATGAATACAAAAGTGCGACATAATATTTTTTCTCAAAATCATCATTAAGGATGAGATATGCTAAATTAATAGAAGTTGAAGATAATAATTTGACAAAAAAGTTAAGAACATAAGTGATACAATGAACAAAGGTTGAGAACCTTCATTAAAATTAAAATGTTGTATACTTATAAGAAATTATAATGTCAATATAACCACCATATGAAAAAAAATATGGTGTCAATATAACTAATCTTAGACCATATCCAACCGGTTGCCAACATTGCGTAAAACGCCAAAATAGTGTGAAATTAGTGCTCCAACCAGATTGCATATGTTCACACCAAATTAGAGTAATGAATAGTGTTGCACAAAATTTTAATTTGATTATTATTTTTATTAACATTTATAATAAATTGTAGTCGAGTAATAAATAACAAATGGTGAATATATTAAAATAAAATTATTCATTAAAATTCAAAAGTTACAAATTAAAGAAGAAATTAGCACAACAACAACATAAATATTGAAAACTAAAATTTAAAATAAAATATAATATAAACTATCATTTTTGGATCATCCAAAACCATCAAAATATTGATCAAAAGGACTTAAAGGTACTATTAGATCCTTGGCCTCGTGATATTTTTTTTAATTGAATAATAGATGCAATATTTTAGGTAACTAAATGTAATTTTTAATTTAGTAATTTTAGTAGTAATAGAATATGTAATTATATAATTTTGAGATAAATTAATTGTTGAAAAATAAAAAAGTAAAGAAACAAAAGGAATATTTTTTTGGTGTAACATATAGGTAATGAGTTGGAGACAACTAAATAAGATATTGTGCAAATCATCTTACAAATAATGAAATATAAAGCCTCTCTTCTAAAAGTTACAATTTTGTCAATTTAATTTAGTTACTTCTTGTTTTGTTGACCAAACCGTTGCCTTTATTTTTAATTTGGACTTTATTTCCATTCACCTCCAAACAATTTGAGTAATGTTATTTCTAATCATCTACTACCGGTAGACATCATATATGTCACTAAATTGAATAAATTATTCATAATTAATAACTATAAATACATTACTCAATTAGAGTAAATAATTTATCCAATTAAGTAATGCCATGTAGAACTACTATTTGAATAGCATTACATATAAGAAAACGATAATGGTTATCAACCTAATAGAGCGTTTATATATTTGTAAATGTTAATAATTCAAATGTATTTCTCAAATACACAAATGATTATTTAATCCGGCAAAGCATCATATGTGACAAAAAACCAAAATGGAGTCTAGCAATAATAATAGGAACCCCATTTATTACAGGGGCATATGAATTAAAAAGGGAAAAAAAACCATTACCATCCAAAATGCTCTGCAATAATTCCAAATATAATCTCTACTCGCCCCCAAAAAAAGTAATCTCCAACTTACTGACAGAAGACCGCGGGTAAAATTGGAACCCCTGCTGAGAATGTAAGGGATTGAGGTTTAACTAATTGGGTATACTCAACTACTCTCCTCTAATACTAGACAACAGCATTTTGTTTCGGTATGTATTTTAATCTTAAAACTCTTTTCTACCTTTGTTTCTAAACTTAACCTGAGCATTTCTGCTTGACGCTTCTAGGCCTACGAGCTGCTTCTCCGTATTGCCATTGACGGTGCATTCGTGAAGATCTGATGTTTGTGCTGCCACTGAACAGTTGTGTTCAGTGCCGGAGCATAATGGAGGTTCCAGCTCTGAGGATAGGACTAATTTCACATGATTTGCAGAGATAGCTTCCTTCCATCCTGCATATTTGAAACCAACCGGATTGAGAAATCCAAGTCATTTGGATGCATAAAATGAATTCTAAGTAGACATAAGGAGCATGTTTGATACGCATTACTAGACAAAATTTGAACTTTTTTTTTTTGTTCTTAGAGCAGGTCTGGTTGATCTTCTAAATAAATAAATAAAAGTTAAAAGTTTAACTTTTTATTTCCAAACATATTGGAATATCATTCTTTTTTCTTACTTCTAAGTAAAAAAGTAACTCATTTTGAAAACAACTATTTACCTTACAGTCAAAAGTAACTTATTTCAACTTAGACCATTTTAAAAAATTGTTTATCTTTGACTTATAAGCAATCTTTTTTAGCTTAGCTGAACATGCTCTAAACTGTCCAATCACCTTACCAAATAAGCCAAAAGAGGCAATAGATAGACGTACTCTGTGCAAGAAACTCTTTTGCAGCAATACTGCAGAACGGTAAACCTCCTTGTTTAGCATTTCCATCTGAAAACATATCACGGTGCTTTCCACCATCATGATCATCACTGTCAATAGAGCATGATTGCATGCATCTTTCACTGCACACCGTTTGATTGCGAGCCTTGTCAAACACGCTCCCTTCAGATTCTTCACTACCTTTGTCAACTTGCCAAATACCACTAGTTTCATGCCGGTTCACGGGAATACAAGGCTTGATGGCACTAGATTTAACTAGCTTCTCCGAAATATCACTCAAAGTAGGTGTGGCATGTTTGGCGCTACAAGTATCTTGCAATTCACCAGGATCTCTTAGCGTGACAGAAATAGAACCAATCATCACCTTGCAGCTATTTCGTTCCGCTTGGTTACCCTGCAATCTAGGTTTTGAGCTCTCGTCATCATTATCCGCTTTAAATTTCTTGGTCCAAACTTTGCTGCCATTAAGTAGAGAACCATGATCTTTAGGAGGAGTAAGCTTTTGTATGGGTTCAGGTTTCACTGCTTGAAGATCGTGACTAACGTAAAAGCCGTTTCGACCACCGTTTTGTGACTTTGCCACCTGCCATCTATTGGTTGCTAAATGCCAACGACCATCTGAGTTCATCGTCCGGGTTTCGACAGTCTGGAAATTGTCTGCGTTGATATGTTCACTACTGAAATTAAACTGAGCTTCAGCACCACCTATTTCTTTGCTTGGAAACTGAATTGGTTCAGGGCAAGAGGCAACATTTACTAGCATGTCCGGAGAATTCAAATTGGAATCGGATGGAGATGGAAGGTGTACTTCTGCTGAAAGTGACTCATCTAGTGCATTAATAGAGAGATTCAAGCATGCCTTGCATCCATTCAATTGATCCTTTGTTTTCTGTTCCTTCTGACGTAGCTTTTTCTGTTTTTTTCTCTCCATTAGTTCAGCTTGCCTATTTTCGTGGCACAATCAATTGGAGAAACATTCAAACATCCAATAGAGAAGGATTGAGGGAATATAGTGTCTAGGATTATGATTGGACGCATCATTGGATTAGTCATAATATAACAATACAAGTCAGGTTTTGCTGCAATACCATAAGCTGATAGAAAACTTTTCCCAATCTATTACTTCAGCAGAATGGCTTCAATTTCCAATAGAGAGGCTATGGAATAAAATAGTTCAATAAAACTATACAATGCTCCATTTCATATAACAATAGATTGGAGTAAAATAGTTCAATAAAACTAAATAATGCTGCATATTTCACATAACAGATTGGAGAGTTCTCCTTGTGAGATAACAATAATGTACGAACAGTAATTACCAACAGAAGTTATATTACTACAACTCACCTCTTACTGTGCATACCAGTGTGGGCCGTCCACCACACAATACAGGCTATATGCCTACCTTTAAAAGTGAATGTGATTCTTTGACATGTAAAACGACAAAATTTACTAAGTGACAATGTGTCTTGTCTCGTCATTTTTCAGCCATATTATTTTTCATTCTGGAAAATGCAATATGCATCAGCATTACTCAAATTTTATCCTATTCCCAATATTATGTAGAACATCTTTAGAGTGTAGAATGGTAGCTTACTAATTTTATGAATGGCGTGTCCAAGTACCAGTATCCACAGATAAGATCCTCTTTTCACAGAATTCCAGGGTTATAAAATTTGACAATTCAATCTTTGAAACTTAGATCCCACTTATAACCAACCGAAAACAGTTGTACTCGAGTTCCACATCATAGAGTATAAGCATCGTGTACTGGATGAAGATAGAAATATTCAGCCGAGTTTCATGCATCACATGTTAACCCTCCAGTTACACAGACTAACCTCATTATGAAATTTATATCTCAACTAACGAAATCTACCTTTTCTGTGCAGCTTCTTCCTCCTCCACAAGCAACTTCTGACATCTTAAAGCCTCTGCATCTTTGTCAGCCACCCATGCTTTCACCTGATAACAAAATTGCAGTTGCTTAAAAGAAATCATATATCTTTATAAATCAATCCAGGGACAAAAGGCAAGCGAGCTGGAGAAAAGGGATAGCTAAATACAAAAAGGTAGACATGAAACCCCCCACCCCACAAAAAGAAAAAGGGAAACAGAAGAAAAGAAAACTGTAAAAGAAATAAAAGAACAAAATACAAAAATAATTTGGTTCTTGAAAGCAGAACAGGCGAGTGAAGAAAAATGTATACTCGTATGCAAGTTAAACATATTCTTGGAATTTAATATCATACTTTTCAAATTAGATTCCAAAGTCTTGAAAACATAAAACCTTGCAAATAACATGTACATGCGGTGCATAATGCATGCATGCATGCAAATGAGATACACAAAGGGGCAACTCAGAGTAAGTAAACATACCAACAGGTAAAGAACAAGGAAAAAGAAGATATACCAGTTGCTGTTCGAAAAGGAAGGTGGTGCAAGCAATTAAGTTCGTCAACTTAAGGCTATGTTTGGCAGTTTCCTCGTCAAAAACATATTTTTGCAGAGACTCAGCTGTACCAGCACATAAGAATGTATTCTCACTAGCATCATCTAGGATACTAAACAACTCCTGTGAGGATATTGGAAGCCTGGAAAGATTGGCTTGAATAATATCCTGTAAATAGACAACAAAGAATATCCTGTAAAAGATGACAATGGTAAGGGAAATAATTTTTTCAAGTAAGATGATATTGAACAGGTGAGACTAAGGGGCTGGCAGGATGATCAACAAAACCTCCCTTACCAATAATGCGGAGCCAGCTCTCACATAAACCTGTGGAAGAGTCCAAACACCTGGCTGGCGGAGAGAGGATGCCAAAGCCCTAATGACTGATGAACTCGGAACTTCCTGAAGTCGACAATGTATCTATTTCATATTAATATTTGGAGGTAGCAGAAAATTCACTCTTTATGAAAAAAAATGAAGGTAAGATGGGGCAAAGCACAATTACAGGGCATTGTCTCATATTCCACAATCAATAAAAAAAATTCAAGTATTCTCAAAATTCAATAAATCAATTTCATGTCAACCCTGAACGTTGATACTCGAATAGACAACAAATATAACTCAAAAAAGAAAAAAAAGAATTGAAAAAAAATAACTCCATGCACATGTTGCCATCTGGAAAATATTACGACTCTTCGCATTCAACATATCTTCTACTTAAAAGGAGTTTAATGTGACCACCACCAAAGGAACACACAATTTCAACAGAAAAGTGAAGATATAGACAAGCTAAAGAACTTTCTATAACGTAGAAAATTATGTTGACATCCCATGAAATAAGAACCAAAATTAGTGAGAATTATCTTAATTACATAAAGTTAAAAAACAATTCTTTCACAATACAAAAAATTGAGTGGTAAATTTATAAATTTATAAATACGTTCTCAATTAAAACTCCATGGAACTTTTGAATATTTATCAGTAAAGAGTCAGACCATGCTCAAACAAACTTGACTAATGACTTAAATGCAAGTTTCAATGAAATTTAAAGCCAAAAAAATTCAAAAAATTAGCTACAGGAAATTTTATGACCAACACCACCACACCAACTACTGTATTTTCCTTCATTATAATTGGCAATTTTCAAAACCATGGGTTCCAAAAATCAACTACCTTAAAGAATTATTAAAGATACAAATGAAGTCTCTTGGACTTAAGTCCAGATATGAACACATATATAATAAATGTACAGTTGATAGGGAAGAACCCGGTTACTACCTTTAGCGATGCATCCCTGAGGGATAGAACTTCCTTAGCCTCCTCTACTGAGAGCTATACCGAACACAAAAAATAATCATTCAGCACACGAAGAGAAAAAAAGGGGGAAATGAGGATACCGAGACAGGTAACTACCTTATCCCAAAATGCAGCCAATAAATCCCTATTTTTGTGAGATTCCTACACCGTATAAGATATGGGATCAGTGATATTGTAGAACATATAGTCAGAAAGAAAATATTCAACCTGTCTCGAAGCAACGAGCAAATGAAAGAAGAATTAACATATCCACTAGCACACAATGCATATATGAATCTGATTAAACAATAAATCGTCTAAAACTCAGACAACCTTATTGACATTTAAAGATCGGCGGTGCACACGAATGTGTCTCCTGTAGTTAACTGGTGAACAGAACTCCCGGGAACACTTCTCGCACTTCTGCATTGTAACTTTCAGAGGAGTCAGCAAAGGCCAACCAGGGAGATCTGCACAAAAAGGAGAGTCTACCAATCAATATTCTTGATTGAGCAAAACCACGATTGAACAATCTGCTTCCATATTACAGAATGTATCGCAAAATTATCCCATTAACCAAAGGCTTTTGCAACTTGTAGACCAAAGGCACCAACAGCCTTTGCCATTAGAGAGATGAATGTCCAGAAGCATTATTTCTAGTTCGCACAATTGTCCATCACATTCAAATAACAAAAATAAATCCTTAACCCCATGGACAACTTCTTGCACACAAAACTCTAGATGGTAGCATGGTACCTGGCTGATCTAATACGTGAAGTAACTGGATCCACTGGACTGGGCTGTCACCTGTTCTTGAGAAAGAGAGAAGAGGCTCCTTTTGGATAGCTTGCCTGATGGAAGTGTCAAGGGAATCATTCCTCTCTTCTGTTTTCATAGCATTGAGAGCTCCACCTGTGCTGAGTTTCGCAATTGACATATATGCTTCAACTAAAACTTGCTTATGCAAGGACTCTGAATCAAGAGTATAATTACCAAAAAAAAGGAATCAGTCACACAGATGAAACATATAGTATATGAACAGAAAAGGAAATATATCTACCTGCATTTAAAACATTTAAAAAATAACATATTTAATTAATCGGAGAAGGTAAACAAATTACTTCCAATCTTAACATTTAAATAAATTATTTAATTGGAGATGTACAATCATAAATTTTAACTACTTTCTTCATTCAGAAAACCAACTATTTAAGGGGATTAACTAAAACAATCAAATTTTGAGGGAAAAAATATAGACATGAGTCATGACAGTCATAAATATGGGATGTACGAAGTTGAATTTAGTAGACACACTCAGCATATTGACAAACATTCATATCATAAACCATACAGGTATACAGAATGAAATATAATGAGATAATCAGGATAATGAATGCACAGATGACAGATAACAAGGACAATGGATAACTACAGCAAGTTCAAGGAGTCTTAAAACTATATGTTTTCCAATACTAACAGAAAACTAGTTTTGTCATACTTAGTCAATTGTTATTCTTCATGGATAAATACATTGAGCCTTCATTTGAAATGCCTCCTAAAGACAATGTTGTCAGAGACTTGCCACAGTGCATTGATTGTATAGGGCAGAGAAACCTGTGTTTCTCAGAGCAGCTCAGAGCTCCTACTTACAAACTTTAGAGTCTGTTCATAGAACCCAACCGGTGGCCTTCAGTACAAACAAATCTTAGCTTTTCCAGCCCCATCCCTGACAAGGGGAAAATTATAGATGGCGTCCTTGCTGTTAATGTCCAAACCAAAAGACAAGAATAAGAGGAATATAGTAAGTGCTTGGTTTTGAACCAATTGTAATTACAGTACAATTGCAAGCAACTAAGACTGTCACCTGTTGATAACGCCAGCATATGTCACAAGGTACGACAAACCTCGATACCGACTCAAGTACTTGTACATCTATTTGAGCTTATCAAACCTTGATAAATGCGAGTTAATGTATGTAAGCCCAGAATGTCTTCAGCATGGAAAACGTTGAACACATTGTAAGATTTGGGTGAAAAAATATAACTATTTTTCTCATGAGCTTAAAAGAAGAAAAGCGCATGGACAACTGTAGTTTTCTCCTCATAAAAACCCCAATCACAGAAACATCACATTTATTACTGTGATTGGAGTCCACTTCTCAAAAAGTCAAAAGCTGTTGCCTACTGCTCTAATAAGCCATGTGTATCTGCTTATGATACGTGTTCGTAGCACTGGCGGATCTAACGTGGGGGCAGTGGGGTCAGCTGCCCCCACTGGCCAAGTTCAAATTTTATTATTTTTTTAAGTTTTGTTGAATTTTACTTTTTTGCTCCCCCCCCCCCCCCCCCCCCCCCCCCCCCCCCCACCCCCCCCTTCCTTTTAAAATGTATATTGATGAAATCAGGAGAAAATGGCAAATAGAAATTGATAAAATTTGAAAGTAAAAATTAAGTCAAACACCAAGTATCAAGGTATATGATTTATGAAGTTTCATTTATTTGTACTGTATTTGTATATCAGTATTGATGAAATAGACATTGATGAATTTTTTTTTGTTTTTGTATATCAGTATATATTAATATATACATCATACATGTTTATTTCACGCGACATTGTGGATTTGTGGTCAAGTAAACTGTTTGATTTTTGATTATTTGAGATATTGGCTGAGTCTGGAATCTGGATGGATTTTACCATGTACCGATTTTTTTTTTTTTTGCTTTTTCTTTTTTTTTTAATTTTTTTGGACGGTGATATTTCATTTTCTTTTAACTATTTTGGAGGGAGTTTGGGGGTCAATTGAGATTCTTCATAAGTAAATACTTTAACTTAATTATTGTGATCACTTCTTTCTGATTCTTTATTGTTTCATTTATATGACAGATCGTATTAAAGGATTTAATGATGGAAGTTGTGGTGGAACTTGGAATTTTTGTATAATGTTGTTTGGGTTTGAATATTAGAACTATGTTACAGTATTTTTTTAAACAATAATATTTTTGATATTGTGAATTTAATTTATATTATCACTTTATTCGTCCCCACAGTACGAAAATCCTGCCTCCGCCCCTGGTTCGTAGTAATACAAAATTAATCTGAATCATTTATCAATACATTATTTGGCAACAGAACTCAGAATACAAACATAAAAAGCAGTTAAAACATAAAAAACAAAGACACCTCGAACAATCTTTCCAGGTATCTTTCCAGGTGCAATCCAATAGAATGGATACTGTTATATAAAAACAAAGTCAATTTTGCAATCTACACTGAACATAACAATCAAGTCTACAGGAAACCTAACAAACACTAGATCCAATGCTTTCATGCAGTATATATTAGAATCAGTCAAACAAACAAACAAAATGCAACGCAACAACATAAAAACCATAAGATATACTTTGCCAAAACACGACCATACACAAGCAATAAATCCCTAATAGACAAAATCAAATAGACACAGTTCATAATAACAATGATTGAATTATAAATACAGGTAAAAATGAGTGAGGCTAGTATCAGAGCAAAGCAAAATCCACGAGAATAAACCATAGGAAAATTTCTAAAATAAATAAAATACGAAATCAAAAACTTGTGCTGGGGTTTGAGCTCACGTGATCTGCAATCGTCACGTGACTCACGGCACATAGAGTTAAAGTTTACGTACCAGTGTCAGGTGTATGATTGGAGAGATCGCCGGCGATCGGAGGAACCAAAGGTCGCCAGAAAGAGGTCTGTATGTATATAAACTAAATACAAGAGTTTCTATGAATATGCCTGTGTATGATTATATGAATTTATGTGTAGAGAGAGGATTATTTTAGAGAGAGAGAGAGAGGTAGAAGGGAAGAGATTGATTAAAAAGGAAGAACCGAAAGAGGAAACATAATATACGATGGCAAATAAACCCATTTTGCAGTAGCATGTATAGAATTTTTTAAGGGTAAATAGCACAAAACGTCCCTACCTATTGAGGGTATTGTGGAAAACATCCCTACTTTTAAATTTTTGGCATTTTTGTCCTTACCTACTGGATTTCTTGTGCAAAAGGTCCTTCAGTCCAAAATCATAGGGGTAAATTAGTCCAACCACTTTTTTCACATATATATTACTTCTTTTAAAATTGAGAGACTTCCCATGCAATTTCCAAAATTGCACGGCAGGCCCCCGTCCCCAAATCTTCAACAAATTGAATGCAGTCAAATCTTTTATATTTCTATTTAAAAAATTAAAAAAAAAAAAAGAGCAAACATTTCACCATCCAGCCCACCCCACCCCAGCCTAGATTCCAAACACGGCAAAGGTGGTGTACATGGCGGTGTTGGCATTGTTGGCGGCGATGGGATCCACCAGGCCGCCTCCACCCATCCCTGAGAGAGCGTTAAACATACCAGGGCAGCAAAAACACACCAATCCAATCAGGGCCACCTGAACAAGCGGTGAATTATTACCGAAAAATGGACGGTTTTGGAACTGATTCCAGCAACCCTTTTCCTGTTTCTTCATCTCATTGTAAACCCATTTGGAATTTTGATAGAAACGGAAAACTGAAAATAAATTTACGAAATTTGGTGAGGATAAAAGTGAGAAAAAATAGGAGAATTTGAAGGCAGTACCGTCGGTCGCTGCGCTAAGAACAACAGCAGCACCGCCGACCGCGAAAACAAAGCTCGCGCGAGCTCTGGTTTCGATCGCAAAAAAGAGAGAATTTCCCCCCTTTTTCGACACCGCAGTGGCGGAAACAAGGAGGGAAATTCCTCCCTGCTTTTTTTCGACCAAAAAATGGGGGAGATTTCTCCCTCCCAGTCGCCGACCGGAGGGAGAAATCTCCCCCCTTTTCTGGTTAACTTGGGGGGTGGGGTGGGGTGGGGTGGGGTGGTGAAATGTTTGCTCTTTTTTAAAAAAAATTTTAAATAGAAAAATAAATTACAATTTGTTGAAGATTTGGGGACGGGGGCCTGCCGTGCAATTTTGGAAATTGCATGGGAAGTCCCTCAATTTTAAAAGAAGTAATATATATGTGAAAAAAATGGTTGGACTAATTTACCCCTATGATTTTGGACTGAATGACCTTTTGCACAAGAAATCCAGTAGGTAAGGGCAAAAATGCCAAAAATTTGAAGGTAGGGATGTTTTCCACAATACCCTCAATAGGTAGGGACGTTTTGTGCTATTTACCCAATTTTTTAATGATATTTTTTTTTTACTAAAATGTTATACTTTTTATGGGTAAATTCAACAAATGGTTATTCAACTTTAATTGAATTTCTTCTTAACCACTGAACTTTAAAAAGTATCTCAATAGTTATCTAACTTTTAACTGATTTTTATTTAGCTACCAAACTTTAAAATGTATCTCAATGACTACCTAATTTTCAACTAAATTTCTCATATATCACATGTTACTCATTCCCTTGTAATACTTGATAAAATATTATACGTGACAAACGATCTTTCGACAAAGTGTAGTAATAATATTATCAACAAAAATGCACTACTCAAACATGCCTAATTCGCATGAATTTGGTTGAAATAAACTAAAAGCGTTTTTAATTTCTTTAAAATATGGCGTATTTGAGTAGTGCATTTTTACTAATTGAGAGAGATTTAATAATATTACTATACTATATTGAAGAAATATAACGTATTTGAGTAGTGCACTTTTACTGATTGAGAGATATTTAATAATATTACTATGCTATATTGAAAGAGCTTTTGTCACGTAGGATATTCGTCAGGTATTGCAATCGAATGAGTAACATGTGATATATGAGAAACTTAGTTGAAAGTTGGGCGGCCATTGAGATACCTTTTAAAGTTTAATGATTAAGTAGAAACTCAATTAAAGTTCACTAGTCATTGGTTGAATTTACCCTACTTTTTATTGAATGAAAGATTTGATAAGGAATTTGCCACGGGATTCATACCATATGAATAATGTGTCAAGACACGGTATAGGTAATATTGAATAAGATTTAATAGTCGAATAATTAGTTTTGTCTATACATTTTTATGTTTAAAGTATTTATAAGATGGTTAAACATCATTTTTATCTATACATTTTATAATAGTTACAATTTTTATTAACTTTTTATTCATATATTCTGTAAAATCTACTACTTATAATTTACAAATTTTTTTACCAAACATACACTTAAATTGTTAAAAAAAGGGTATATATTTAAATTAATTTAGTTCAAAATTTGATTAGATTAATTTAGTTTGAATTACATTAAATGTCGTTTCTCCATTGGATTTGCCCAATTACATTACCGACAACATAACATATTTGACAATATTGAAATTATTTTTTAAATGTTTATACGTTGTGGGTATATTTGTGTGTGCTTATAAGCACTTATAACTCGATCAAACATCATTTTTATCTAGACATTTTGTAACACTCACAACTTTTATCTATTTTTTATCTATATATTTTGTAGAACATAGTACTTATAATTTATGAATATCTTTACCAAATATACAAATAATAGTAAATTATGATTCTTACCAAATATGTGAATAAAAAATATATTTAAGCACTTATATTATAATTTGTAGGTGAATGTGTGGATAAAAATAAATTGTAAATTGTGGGTCCTATAAAATGTGTGGATAAAAATTATTTTTGACCAGTTTGACTAGCTAAAATTATAATTTAAGCAGTGAAAAACATGTGCTAACCAATCAATAAAAAAAAATGATCAGATTTGACCTTTTGACTAATGCTTCGTGTGCATGGATTTCACGTAAATAATTTAAGGGTAATGATCTCCTCCCCATCATGGGGAGGCCTTATAAAGGCCAAAGAATACGTGTTCTGTAGCTATTGGATAAGATAAAAGTGATTGACATAAATGTCAGTCACTTGTCCAATGACTACAAGACACGTATCATGTGGCTTTTATAATTCCTCCCCACCATGGAGAGGAGATCATTTCCCAACAATTCAATGGCACAAAATGATCACAAATCCTAAATCAAATAAAAATACTTACTAGTTACTAAACTTTTAGATTACATTTGGGACACCCAATTAGTTTATATAAAAAATTTAGTTTAAAATAAATGTTGTTACATATACATTATTTATAGTAGATACTAGGGTAATTAACACAAAACGTCCCTATTTATTGAAATTATTGTGCAAATCGTTAATACCTTCAAAATTTTGACATTTTCACATTGATAACACTATATCTTGAGCAAAACGTCATTTCTGTCCAAAAGTTGCTATTAATGAACCTCTCCAACACGATTCATAATACAACTTAATGATAAAATTAGTCTAGCTACATTTTTCACTTGCCTCCTGTTCAAACCGATGAACATCAATAGACAAATGCACATTTCTGGAAGTTTTGCCCATTTTCCCAGAATTTTGCCGAAGAGTTTTTTTTTTTTTCCATTTATGGGTTTAAATTATAGATATTATATCAAATCTTATTCTACCAAAAGAAATGCTACCTCCAAGTTTCAGACAGTCCGAAGATGATCCATCCACTTACCGTAAGTTTTTGTTTTGTTTTATACCATAGTTGTTGATTCTGTGACTTTTGGTTGTCATCAGATGGATTGTGATATGTGTTTGTCATTAATGATTTGTGTTTATGACTTCGTATTGGGTTAGAGAGAGAAAGTTCTCTTCAAGTTCCCAATTTCTACAGTGTTTTTCTTTGATATTTTCAATCTCTGTCGACAATATTAATGGATGCAAGCTTATTGAACTCCATTTATAGCAATATATTTACTCCTTAGTGGTTTTTGGAGTTTGTGCCTGTTTTATTCGTAATCTTCTATTCCATCTCTATGATTTACTGCATTGCAAGTTACTGTTCACTCGGAGTTGCTTTTTCGCGCTCAAGCACGGATTTTGGAATTCTAGCTTTCTTCTTTGCTTTATTGTCTTCGCCTACCTATTTTAAGGTGTTTATTTCACTTTAGGTGCAATGGGCAAGAAGAATAAAAGGTCCTCTGGACTTGGAAAAATGGAGGTCACGAAGGATGCTTGCGCATGAGACAAGTGAAAAATGTAGCTGGACTAATTTACTCTTAAGTTGTATTACGAGTCATATTAGTGAGGTTCGTTAACGGCAGCTTTTGGACGGATATGACATTTTGCACAAGAAATAGCATAGATGAGGGTGAAAATGTCAAAATTTTGAAGATAAAAACGATTTGCACAATGACTTCAATAGGTAAACATTTTGTGCTAATTACCTAGATACTAATATTTGATTTTCATTAAGAAGAATGTCATTTGTATTATTTATTTTATTTGATTTAATTTCATCTTCACCCTATGTATTATACGATTGATAGTAAAAATGACATGTTTTGACTAAAAGTAGAAAAATATTAATATTTTAATCGAACATATTACCATCTACGTATTATTCATTTTAATTTTATATTACATTATTTATACAGTCTACACCAAACACAACCTTAGTGTTTGCCTCACTTGTATTTCTAATATATATATTTTTATTAAAGCTATGTGAACTTAAATTGAAGTTTAAATTTTTTTTTTGTATTAAAAAATATTCGAGTTATAAAATATAAAAACGTGCTGGTATGAAAATAAGATTTCCTCTGTTTAATGAATAACCATTTAGTACCAAGAGAGAATTGTTTCTCGTCTTAATCTCTAGTAATTGGATTTGCACCAATGAAATTGTAAACTTCATACATATAGAGGGATCGCTTTGCTCATTTTTAGATTGTGGATGTGGTTCCTTCTTCCATTCTTTCTTTACAACAATAAGACTCTGAGAAGAGATCTGAATTTTAAGATTGACTTGATTATAGATAAACCTCAATTTATTTATTCTATAGGACGGGACTGCAAACCAATAATTTAGCAAAATAAAAGGATTGGATGGTTTTTCCGCTTCTCACATGTGCTCTTTCCACACCTCTGGATATCCGGTGTCAAATTGTCGCCCGTTTCCTTATTTCTTTGATAATAGAGTTGGCTATCTTTGTGGCATCAATTGTACAAGTTCGTGAAGAGGGTTGGATGAGTGGAAAATCGCATTTCCCTTTTAATAATAATAAAGTAACCATTGATGTACAAAAGAAATATGCACTCGAATTGGAAATCTCGCATCAACTAGATCAACTTGAGAGAAATGCTAAGTGCTTTCGAGTTGAAAATAAAAACTGGCAAAACAAAGAGGAGGACGAAGACAGACGGAAGGTATGGAGGTGTAGTACAATTAAGCCTTCCCTTCGATTTAGTAATCAATAAAAGACAATAAGAGAGACATAAAGTTTTATCTCAAACTACATTAGGAGAAGCAAATTGAGAATTTGAAAGGGTACATTAATAACTATTCCATTTCAAAGTAAATACTAAACTCTTCTCCGTTTCAAAGTAGTCGTTGAACTTTCGTTATTTTTTGCAATTTAGACACATTGTTGAACTCCCTCACGTGAGTTTGGAAATGCTCATTCTGTACATCTCCTAAGAGTCAGTTTAATTTCAATTAAAATTTTGCTAAAAAACTAAAGTCAAAATTAACAATTAATTTTAACTACACGTTTAATGAGACCTACAACTTTTTACAACTTTTCAAACATATATTCCATCAACTTTTTCAAAAAATTTGATTTTAATCAAATCAAATACACCCTAAATATCCATTAATGCATAATTTTGTTGACTAAGTTGCCAAAAACATAGATTTTTCTACAAAAACTGTCTTTGATGTATGCATCAGACTATTAAATAATAAGCGTTTTTGTCAATATGAGTAACAAAACTCATTATATTAACAAATTTTACAAGTCACATCGTTATTTTCGTTATAGAAGTCAACAAGTTCACAACTTTCGAATATAAGTTCAATGACATATTTAAAACCATAAAAAAGTTGATAGAAAAGAAACAATATTATAGCTTCGGTACCAAAATGAAACAATATTATAACTGTGACCAAATTACTCTAGAAAATTTTCTACCTTTAAATCAAGAAGACAATCCTGAACTATCAAATATTGACTAAGGACTAATTGTGCAGAAATAAAAAAAAAAAAAAAAACAGAGATCAAATCGGTACTGGAACAATGGATTAGGGACTAATAATGCAAATTTCCCTTGTTTAATATTTTCCTTTTGCGCGCCAATATCTAACCTGACCTTCTTCCCTTGTTCTCTCTTGACTGGTAATTAGGGTATACCCCACCCCTCCCCCATCTGTTAAAACAATGGAAATCCACGAGTACGAATCATGGAAACCATGGAACCCGATTCTGATGATAACAAAATCAAAGTCCAGGATTCAACACCACCACATATAATCCCCATTTTCTCCAATGATTTTCATGAACTACAATTAAGGAACAAATCCCTTGTAGCAGAATTCGAAGTCCTTCGTCTATCAAATGAAAATCTCGAATCGAAATGGACGAAAAGAGAAGAAGAGTTTATCCAAGTCCAACAGCAAAAGGAAGATGCCCTTACGGAAGTTGCGAAAGAAAGAGATTATCTTAGCAATGAGATTCTTAAAGTTGAGTGTTTGGTTAGAGAGAGAGAGAGGAGGAAATCAAGAGACTGAACTGGGAGCTGAAGGAAGAGAAGGGTGAGAAAATTGGGTTTTTTACAGTGAATAATTTGGGGATCATAACATTGGTGGTGGAGGGTTTAGTGAAGATCATCGAGAGTTTGAACAAGGATAGAATGAAAATCCATGGATCGACTAGGAACTACGAGATCACTCCTCCAAGGGCACCTTCAACATCCTCGGGTCACAGACTGAACCCATCATCTCCATCCTGTAGGAAGTATGAGATCACTCAAAAGGCAAGATCGTCATCCAGTGGTCACCTATCAAACCAATTGTCTCAACCCCACAGGAACTATGAGATCACCTTAAGGGAACCTTCAACATCCAGAAATCACGGACTGACCCTAGAACCCTGCTATGTGGAGAAATTTGACAAACGATGCAAAGAAAAGGGAGAAGAATTGAGGGAGTTGTAAAAGGTGGTTTCAGGGCTTGTAGATGAAGTTATTTTGAAACTGAATGGGTATAAAGAGATGATGAAGAAGGAGAAAAGGGAATTGGAGAATTGTGTGGTGAGTTTAACAGAAGAAAATAGGGATATAAATAGCTTGCTTAGGAATGCTATGGTGGAAAAAGAGGCACTGGAGAAGAACTTAAACAGGCTAAAGGCTAATAATGAGCAAAAGAGAGTGGCCATTTTGCATATTGCTGAGAGAGGATTGCAGAAAGTCGGGTTCGGGTTTATGATTGGCAATGGAGCTAATGAACAATTATCCGGTACTCCGGAGGATATATCAGATGGTTGTGAATCCGAAGAGGAGGTCGTTAATCTGGTAATACTCTGCTTTTCATTTCTTATGGCATGTCGTGGTTCTTAAGAATCTAGTTACTTTTATATCTTTCAACAGACGTAGCAATATATTTGTAATTGCTCTGATTTGCATAATCTTTCTTACCAGGCTTCAACTGTGGAGAAGATTATGAAGAATTTGCGACTTGAAATCACCCAATTGAGGAGATCTTTGGAAGACTCGAGGTATTTTCTCTACGAAGCACACTTTCTATGATTGCACTAAATCATTATTTGAAATTTTCAATTTAGAGGCATTGATTTCCAAGTTTTCACCGTGAACAAGAATCACACTGCATCGCTGGAAACGGCTAACTAATACATACATAGAATACCAAATGTACTCCTAAATAAAAGTTCCCCTCAGGGGCTTCCTCTCCCAAGATCCCATACTGGATCAACAGGTAATTAGGCTCTACAAAATCGAACATTAATTTATGTCACTTAGTTATCTGTTTATGATCATCTAACACTACCAGGTCAGAATCCGAGCGCCTGCAGAGTATTTCTGAACAGCTAGCTAAAAAATTAGCAGAAAACGTGCTTTGCATTGAAGAATTGGAGAACAGAGAAATGTTGTCAGCTCAAAATGTTAGTTTCTTTTAAATCTCAGTGTATCATTTTCAACTTCATCACCTTCTGTTATCATACGCAAGGTCGAATCACCGTTAGCTGAAATTAAGGAAACTGAAGAAGAGGTAGTAAGATGGAGGGAAGCATGTGAATTGGAAGTAAAAGCTGGGAATAAAATAGTTGAAGAGCATGACAAGCTGGTATATGTACATGACAAACCTTTATTTATCAATTTTGTCTTCAATACTCCACTTTTGCGTGCTGTCTGCATACAATTTTTCATCAAACTGCACATTCCATAAACGGGTAGCAGTAAACTGAAACACAGGATGTTTGTCTGCTCCGATACCTTGATAAACTACCTCATCTAAGAGCTTAAACTTCATTTATTTAGAAATTGTCTTCAACATTCTTTGTCCATCTCCTATTAGGTTAACATTCTGAAGAAAGAAATGGAAAAAAACAAGGGCTGCTTTAGACACATCAAACCAGAAGATAAAGCTAAAAGATGAACTAGTTGCTGCTGCTGTTGCTGCTCGGGAAGTGGCCGAGTGATCCCTCTGTCTGGTGGACAGAGGGCTGCTGGCGACCGTGAGAGGATCCAGGAGCTAACTAGGCAATTAGAAGAGGCAGAAAAGAAGGATACCAATCGCCATAGAGTGAGGTATATTTGCTGGCCATGGAAAACTTTCAAGATCAACCCTGCTAACAATACAGCCAATGGAATCAGAAATGTGAGACATATGCTACCAGAAATGCAAGCCTTGCTTTACTACCATTAATGTAGGTCAAACTTTTTTTAGATGTGCATGAAATCAATTATACGTTTAATTTTTCTCGTTTTCTTCTGCTTTTTTTCCTTATGGCATATTTGGTAAAGTAGATTGGACAATATTAAAGACGACCATAAATAAATCAGCTATCTATTTTAATACGTAGAGTTACTCTCGTTATAACAGTAAAAGCAAGAAGTGCTTTGAATTTTCTAGAATTTAAAAGCAAGAACTTACTACCGGAGCCGGACGAAGGATACTTAAAATGAAATAAAGAACAGAGGAAAGAGAGAAGGATTTCAATCCACAAACCTTAGGAATCAGCAAGCATTACAACTCTTCCTACATGTCCCATAGTAATCAGTCGAACCAATCATAAAAATGGAATTCCTTTGACACTCCCCCAGCGAAGCCCAATGAGGACAATTTTCATCTTCATCGGTACAAGCAACACTATCAGATTGCACAAAATCATTCTCCCTGCTGGTTCCTTTCAGATAGAAAGTTTTGGTGGCGCACCACATTTCACCCTCCTCAACTGGGCATCTCGCATGGGAACTACTTTTGTCAGGAGTTGCGTTAAGATGCAGGTTGAAGAATACAATTGCATTCCCTTTAGTAGGTTTTAGAGTGTCGCTACTCTCTCTACAATCAGACCACATTTTTTTCTGCAGAAAGTTTGCAAATGCTCATGAACACAAATCGTAGTATAAAAGAATGAGTTGCAGTTAATAGAAGGGTTTCTCTCTCACCTCTGACTCTGGAAACAATATCTGACCACCCTGAACCGCGTGTGAGAGATACAAAACAACTGTTGCCAATAAAGGTTCACCAAGTAGCTGTGTGGATTTGTTATCAAAATAACTATATTTCTGTTTCGAGTCTTCGGAACCAAAACGTAGAAGGCGTAACGGTTTTCCATACTCTACAAAGAAACCGCTAAGTGATTATATAAAAGAAAAAAACAGTCCATGCATAATGGACGACATGTGCAATGCTGTTGACCCAACTTATCTAAAGCTTAAGCTGTTATAAAAGGCCAAAGGGAACGCATTTATTAATTTAATTTTACTCTTCAACACAGCCCCTCACATGCAACCCAATACACTTTTTCATGGAAGCCCCAACACGTATACAAGTTTCATAAGTAGGCGGTGGTGAGACTAGAAACCCAGGTCTTTTGGCTGCTCCAGTACCGTATTGGACTACATCATCTAAAAGCTTAAACTATTAGAGAGACGACACATCTATCTACTCAATTTTAGTCTTCTACATATGCTAGGGTTGCATGGAAAAGTAAATTTACCTTTGGGAAGAAAAGTCCAAGCAGAAATTCTTTCCTCAATCCTTGCAGCAATTTCAGCCTAGAAACACAGTGACATTACAAGCATAAACAAAGGGCAAAGCTCGAGAAACAAGACATCGTGAATTCAAGGTGAAATAATTATCCACATAGATGATAGCACATTCCTCGTGCATATCAGCACTTCAATAACAGCCCACTTTGATCTACGTTTCACAAGATGAGAAACCTACCTCTGTATCTAAAGAAACCTTAAAATTGGCAGACAGCATTTTCATGTCAACCTTCTTGCCCTGCGTAACATTACCTCTCTTGCCACGAACCTAAATGGAACATTGAGTTTCAGAACAATTTGTAAAGCAAAAAAGCATGGTCAATGAAAGTATGAGACAAGGAATATACCAGAGAAATCAGAATGTCACACTCCTCCTCTGATAGAAATCCCCTATATAAGAAGATCCTGTCCAAGAAGACTATGTCAATGACACTCTCCACATGCATATAATAGCAAACGTATTATTGTCCAACTCAAAAAATCTGATTGGGCATGCTGATGCACCAAAGCAAGGATCTAAAAGCCACAATCCACTACTGACTCCCAGAACACGAATTGAATTGTTTCAGAGAAATTGCGCAACATATACAAATTTTCGGCCTTTAGTTTGCAATTTTTCTTCTTCAAAGCCAAAAATCCTAGAAAGAAAAGGATATAGACTATAATTCTAAACAAAAATTGATATTACATGGCTCTATGAGTTCTTCACCCACGAGACTAGTGTTTACCACAACCACTAAGGAAATCCTTGAATAAGGCTGGATGGCAGCACACTTCAGTCCTGTTGATGGTGACCAAGGAATTCTGACACGTTAGAAGCAAAGCATGTGGAAATTTCTGACTTCACCACTTGCTCACAATGTAGATTTACACCAGTCTTGTAATTTTCCTCTGTGTCTTTGATACCCATATATTTTAAACAACTAAACACACAGAAACACAAACACATTTCCCCTTCTAGATAAGCCCACAGACATTTTCAAATATTCTTTTTGCCCATCAAATTATATTTATACTAGAGATATCATGCAAAGCTTTCGAAACATATTTCTTTATGATAAAAAAATGAATTAAGCTAAATTGAAATATTTAAAGTTGAAATACAATACAACAAATAAAAATATATAGACAGTTTCTTGTATTACTAACAATAAATAATAAATTACTAGTAAAATATTAATATAGTCTGTATAATAGATGTATCTTTCCCAAGAATTATTGCATCATTTGTAATTGTTAAACTTCCATTTCTACTTAATAAGAATTTTATTCCTATAACGAATTCATCTTTAATTTATTGACTTATTAAAATAGTTGTTAAGCTATATTGTCTTTCTTGAAATCTAATTTTACAATCGTCAAAAAGTCTTTCTTCAAACTCCATCTTACTGCCATCCATTTGACTTCCTCTTATTTCATATTTTAATCTTTGTCTACAATCTTCTTGGACTAAGTCTTTTCTAATTATGTTAAATGTACATCATATATCGACTAAAGCTATTAAATTTAATTTAATCATCTTATCAGTTTGTACTTCTATAGGTATTCTAATACTTGATTGACTTTATTCTAGACATTTGACATATTATCTCCTCTTGATTTTGTTTCTAAATAATTATTCTCAGTATAGCTTTCTATGAGTTGTTTTCCTTTTTCTAGATTTCTAAGTTTATATTGTATTTTTCCTAATGTTTCATGTATTTTATCAATTCTATTATTAGTATTAGTTATTCTATCTTCTAATTTTTCTATGGTTTCACTATAGTCTTTAGGTTTATTATAAGACTTATCTTGGATTCCTAAGCAATTATTACATTGAATTTCTAAACAATTTTTACACTGATTTCTATTTCTATGTCCCGGATATATTCTACATATTGTGCATATGTCTATCATAAATCCTTGTCCTATAATCTATTCATGAATACATTCTCTCTATATTCATCATTTTTATATCAAGAATTGAGAAATCTAAATCTTCTGTACTACTAATTCATCAGAATTTTCTACAATTTCTAAATTATCAAATTCTTCATCTATATATATATATTATATACTGAACTACAAGATTCATTATTTGATAACTCTGTAATATGACCATGTATTTCTTCAATTATATAGATTTATTAAAGGTTTCCCTATTTTTGTTTTTATTAGGGCGTTTATTGGTAAAATGTCTAAGATCTCCACAAATATAGCTTTTATAGTCTTTTCTATTTTTTGGTCTTTTAACATATCTATTATAATTAGGCTTCCTATTTTTATAGTATGTCCTACTTGGTCTAATATTATATCTATTTCTATTTCGATATTGTCTTTTATTTTTATTTTTTTATCTTGTTTATACATTCTTTTCTTCCTATTTTTATAATCATAGGTTTGAGGTGTGTATAAATCTGAACAAAAAGAATAATTTAATTGCTTTAATTGCTTTCTAACTACTTCTATACAATATTCTTTTAATTTATCTGTTATAAATTTTATGGTAGCACTAATAGTTGTTCCTTTTGAATCCCAGTTTTCTACATTATTTTTAATTTTATCATTCCATGGTAGTGGAATCTTACTATATAGTCTATCTAATATGGGTCCATCTAAAGCTAATCCTACTGCACTAATTAATTTTTCAAAGTCTAATAAAAATGGTTTTATGTATATCATGTTACTTATACTTAGTTTTTCTAATTTTTCTAAGGCTTTATTTTATTCATACACATTGTCTCTACTTGGGTATGTTCCTATAATTATTTCTTGAAAAAAACTAGTAAAGTTTCTAGGATTTTCTCCTCCAGCCATTTTTAGTCTTATTTTATCTGGTTTTAATCTTTTGGCTGTAACATATATATCTAACGTTGTCTTACCTAAATAAGTTTCTAAATAAGCCCACATTTCTTCTACAGTCATTTGTATAAATAGACTATTACATGCTCCAATTACATAAATTTTCCATTTAGTTAAAATGCTAGGTCTGTCTTGGAGTTTGTAATTATTTAATTCTAATATAAATTCTCTATCACTAGGTATTGGTAGTCTACATTCTTCTTTTGTTTGTATTTTTTTTATGCTTCTGTATTTTTTGTCTTTCCAATCATATATACGAGTAGGGGAAAAGGGGTATTTTCTTCCAATATCGTATTCTTTATTCATGGGTTCTTTTCTTTTTCCAAACTCTTGTCGGTTTTTGATTTAGGCTTTTTTACTACTACTTTCTTCCATTTTGATTTATATATTTGGTTGATCTTTCTCTTCTAATAGAGTCTTAATCTCTACTTCTCTGATTTTTTTAAGGTTCCTATAATATTCCATGTCTATATATCCAAACTCTTTATCATCGTTTTCACTTTCTTCATCTAAAGCATTGATTTCTTCTTCACTTTCATAGTCTTCTATTTCGATATATCCACGACTTTCCTCTTCATTTTCTTCTTACTTTGTTTCTTATGCTTGGTAATTGTAATTTCCAAATCGAATACTTAAAGTTCAACTGCTTTTTTTATACATAATATTATCTTTTGGTACTAAAATTGGTTTTTCTAAAAAGTTTGCTAAATTCCAGTCTAATCTTGCATTTGTTTCTGAAGAAAATTTCTTTGCTAATAATGTGATGATTGGTTTTTCTATGAAGAAAATTTCTTTGTTGGGATAGCTTTTATACCTTTCTGTCCTAATAATGTGATGATTTGATCATTTTCTAATTTATACTTAGTGGTACTATTTTTGCTAAGTCTCCCTACAAATCCTGTGCAAATTAGTAAATTTTCTTCATTTCTTTTCATTTGATATCCTCTAGTCTTTATTCCTATTTTAATAATTTTATAAAAATGTTTTGTTCTAACTAAATAATCTCGTGTAAAATAAACTATACCTCCTTTGTTATTCATATCCAATTCTACGCTTTCTAATAATCCCTGCTCTATGTCCATAAATCTATCATCGTATAAATATATTAATGTCTTGGTTCCTAAATTTTCTCTATGTAACCTTTTTATTCCTACCATTATTAATCATAGATGTGTCTGTTGAAGATTTTTATTTGTTACTTCTCTGTAAGAATCTTTTTCTACTAATACTAAGTCTAAAGATATGAACTGATCTTCGTGTGTACAAGAAATAAATTTTTCTCCATAATATTGGTATATCAAAGATTTACTAAAAGATTTCCCTTTTTATATATACAGCTTTTATTAATTTTAGTTTATTCTGTCTAAAAGTTTCTATTTATTCTTCTATATCTATTAAAGATTCTAATCTAGTTTCCGATTCCATTTTTCTAGTTGAAAATCTCATTAAAGGATTTCTTAATATTCTACTACTACTAGCTACAACTTATTTATCTTTTTTTATTATATATATACCCACTTTTAAATTTACTTACTTCTTTAGTATTTCCTAGATCTAGGTTTTCTAACTTACTAATTAATAGATCTAAATCTTGTTTAGGAGTATCTAAGGATTTTGCTTTTTCTAAAGGTGTTACTCTATTTTCTAACTTAGTATTTTTAAATTATTATCTATGTCTTTATTATAAGAAAACTTCTTTAATATTTCACTATTTTGTTTTTTAATATATTCTAAATTATTTTCTAAAATTTTTATGCTTTTATTAAAATTTTCTAAAACTACTTCTATTTTTCTATTATTTGCAAAAATGTTTCTTTTTAGATTTTTGCTTAAATTTATAATTATATCTACTACACTATTTAATTGCTTATCTTCTGAATGTAAAAGATGTTTAAAGTTTTTATCAAAAATTACAAACTAAAGAAGCTTTGTCTAAACTATCTCTTCTCTTTAAATTTCTTAATAGCTCTAAATTTAAATAATCTATTTTATTCATATACTAAATAAAGTTGACTTTAAAACAGACTCTGATACCAATTCAGGATGGTTTCTTGTATTACTAAAACTGAATAATAAATTACTGGTAAAATATTAATATAGTCTAGAAATAAATAGTATAAATGTAAATTGCTAGTAAATATTACAAATTTGTTTCTATGTAACCTAAAACAAAATTCTAAAGTTGATCTTAGTCTTTGTTGCTTTATAGATTTAGAATAATTATATGAAATTGGAAATCTCATAAAAATATTTGTCTTTTTATGTTATTCTATAGGATCTTTAATTAAGAAACTCAAACGTTGAGAAATAGAGTTCTCAATAATTTGCAACTTGGTCTGTTAAGAGGAGTCACTTCTATTTTTATCTAAGGATAATAAACACATATAAAAACTTTCAATTAAACAATTAAGCAGATATATGGAGTCTAATAATAAATAAGAAAGCTTAAAACAGTATTGATGTAATGGCCTGAATTCAAATACTTTACCGTTCAGCATGTTAACTTCCTTCACTTATTTTTTTAACCTTTTACTTGACCTTCCTAAAATGATTAAGACTGTAGCTAAAAACGAAATTTCATCATATTTAAAGAATTTTTGAACAAAATTCTCATTCTCAAGAGAAAACATAACATTTCTTAACTCAGAGGATTATTCTTTCATTTTAGCCATGAAATACAAAAAAAGAGGCTAAATTTAAAAATAAAATAAAATTCTTGAAAAATAAAAATAATATTTTTGAAGGAATTAATTGCTTACTAGGTTTTTCCTCTTTTATGTCTTTCTCGAAAATATATAAAGTAAAAGATAATTAAATGACAAGATGAGATGGATAACTTACTTTTATTGAAGAAATTTCTAAGAAGATCTTACAATAGGGAATACAAGAGAGATTACAGGAGAGTTAGTATGTGATCTATATTCTGCGTGTGTTGCTTATGTTATAAGCAAAGGTATTTATAGAGAAAGAATATAATAAAATAATTGTACAACTTTACAAGTGTATGATTGGGAAAGAAAGACGAAAAATTAAATACTTTTCCTGTGTACCTTTTTGACTTCTCATTCACGCATCATTTTCTTCAATTATTTCTTTTTCATGTAGCTTTTTTGACTTTGTTTTTTGAGTAATTGTCTTGATACTAGACATTATTTTTTTTCCTGTAGACTTTTTGACTTTACTTTTTGAACAATTGTCCATGTGCTGTTTAATCTCTTTATTATCTGTCCATCATTTCAATATATGTATCTTTGAGATCAGTATCCATTTTATTATTTGCTCCATCTGAGATATTTTCTTCCTCGATATCTGAATTGTTCCCAAATGCTTCATAATAATTTTCAACATAATAATTTTCTTGAAAAGTGATTAGATATAGATCTTTTTGATGAGTATTCGGAACATATATTCTTTCTATCCTGATTTTTCTAGCTAGATAATCTTCACCGAAAATTATTCCATTGAGCCACAAGTTTGTAGTTGGTCCTTTGTATTTCCATAAGAGCAGTTGTTTTTTTAATTCTTATTTCATAATCAATCTATTTAATTTTAATCTTGATATTAGTCCTTGAAGAATGCTCGAATTTTCTGGAACCTTAAATTTTTTTAATAAAATGTAATGCTGGATAATAATACCATTATTTACAGTTGGTGGTCTATAAATAAATTGAATTATTAAAGAGTGTTGTTAAAGTTGATCAATAATCTTTTTAGAAGTAGAAGGAAAAAAGTTAAAAGGTCCGTTTAAGATATATATGGTGTCAATCATACCGTATTGTAAAGTTGAATAAAAAATATTGTCATCTACTTGAGAAACTGAATAGTCAAATGAAATTGTAGGGTAATTGTGTTTAAGAAAAGAAGAGTCATAGATAGCTATTTTATAGAGAGTGCCATATTGAAGGAAATATTGATTCTCATTATGATAATACTATAAAGTTTGGGAGAAATCAATAATTTCTTGAACAAGTGAATTTTTTATAGAATTTCGGACATTGTTGGCACAATCTCCAATATTTTGTTCTAGATCATAAAGAGTTTTCTCTTGCTTTGCAACTGTAGAATCTGTTAGTTCAATAAGTCTTTATTTTAGGAGGATATTTTCTACTAGAAAAAGTAATGATGTTTTTTGAACAATTTTCTTCTGTAGTATCTTCAGAATTAAATATTTCTAGGGTATCATGTAATTTAATAATCTTATCTTGATACTTAGTTATTTCTTGTTGATGAAAAGATACTTAGTTTTCTAAACTTTCTAGTTTTTCTTCTAAAGTACGTTTTTTATAATTAAGACTTCTAAATACTCTGGTCATAGTTTCACAACTGTTACAAAGTTGCAAAAATGAAAATGATGTTTGAGAGGAAGAGAATGATAGTTGAAAAGTAGATGTATGCATTGTCTGTCTAATTTTTTCAAATATGTAAAAATTAAATCTAATACGTCTACATTGATTTAAGGCTTCTTCAAGAGTGTAAAAACCTTTGAAAAAGGGTTCTAGAATTCTGTCTATCTGTTGAATTACTTCTGGCCAGTAGTTATAAAGACTGTTGAATTACTTCTGGTCAGTAGTTCTAAAGTACTCCTGATCGTCTTTCTTTGATTACTAGAAAGAAACTGAAATTTTTGCTTTCTACTTGATTATGAGTCTATCTAAAATAGTTAGCTAAGACATTGATGCTGTCTAATTTCTGTTTAGAGTCTCTTGACATCCAGAGATTATCTAGTAGGCACCTTTTTTTTTTAGATGTCTTTCTAAATTATTTCCTCTAAATCGAAAATTACATCCTTGAGTGACCACTCTTAAAGTGATGTTCTCAAAGTTCATCATCCTTTGATCCATCTGCAATATGAACAAAATTGGTTAAAAAATCAATAACTTGTCTACTAACATACCGGCTAAAATGTTATTTTTTCAATCTATGTGTTCAATACTTATCTTATAGCTATTCAAAATTTCATACAATTTTAACCACATTTTATGTCTAATTTTATCAAAATTAGTCTTTTTAATAAATTTAACAATTGTTTCACAATATGTTCTAATAGTAAATTAAGTATTTAAAACTTCCTATACTATGAATTATAGCCATTATTTCATAATCTAAGCTGGTTAAGTATTTTCTTTTTATTTTATATTTATCGCTAACATATCTACAAAAATTTTCTTCCTTTTTATCAATATATTTATTTGGTTTGGAATATATAATTCCTCCTTATCCTAATTCACATCCGTCTATTTCTACTACCTTATATTCACTATCTAAAGGTAATTCTAAAAGTGGTAGTTGTTGGACTTCATTTTTTATTTGTCTTACTAATTTTATGTCTGTTTGGTTAAAATACATTTTGTCTCTTACTTGATATTTTGTTGTATAAAGGTCTAATCTTTTTACTTAAATCTGTAATAAAATTTCTAGCATAATTTAATATTCCCAAAAAAGCTTGCAATTTTTTAGTTTTTTCTATTTTATCTAGGAATTGTAAAATAGTCTTTACAATATGAGGTTGAAGTTAAATTTTTCCTTCTCATATGATTATTCCTAGAAATTCTATTTTTTGTTTATTTAGTTATATTTTCTTTTTACTAAAAATTAACTTATTTTCTATAAATTTATTTAAAACAATTTCTAAATGCTTTAAACGCTCTTATGCATTTTAATTTGCCAAAATCCTGATTTACAGTCAAATTTTAAAAAGATGCTATTTCGTATTTTATTTAAAATCATGTCTTTATCTGGTATTTTATATCCGTCTTCTACTGTATTATCATTTAGACTTTTATAATTTATAACCATTCTAGCTTTTCCTCGTTTGATTTCTCTATGATTTTTAACCATAAAAGGTGTTGATCTATGTTGACTAGTAGAAGGTCTTGTAACTTTTAACTCTTAATAATTGTTTAATCTAAATTTTAAAGTCTTCTTTATCTTGATTAGTACGTTTTATTTCTAAAGTACTAATTTTTATATTTTCATTTATAATTTCTATTTTAACTTCTATTTTATTTCTATCTCAATGGTTTAAAGGGTCTTCTCCTATTATTTGAGTTTGTTTAACTAATTGTAAAATTTTATCTATACTTTTTACATGATCTATCTTTTTATTAAAAACAATTAAGTCTTTTGTTCTTGGTATAAAATCTATTTTTAAAGTTTCTAAAGATAAATAGTCTAAGTATTCTAGACTTTCTAGCTCTTCATTATCTCTTATTGATTTTCTGTTTGTAAATAATTATTCTCAGTATAGCTATCTATGGGCTGTTTCCTTTTTCTAGATTTCTAAGTTTATATTGTATTTCTCCTAATGTTTCATGTATTTTACAATTCTATTATTAGTATTAGTACTCTATCTTCTAATTTTTCTATACTTTCACTATAGTCTTTGGGTTTATTGTAAGGCTTATCTTAGATTCCTAAGCAATTATTACATTGAATTTCTAGACAATTTTTACACTAATTTATATTTCTATGTCCCGGATATATTTGACATATTGTGCATCTGTCTATCATAGATCATTGTCCTCTAATCCATTCATGAATACATTCTTTCTTTATGTTCATCATTTTTATATCAAGAATTGTTGTACTACTATTGCTTTCATCAGAATTTTCTACAATTTCTAAATTATCAAATTCTTCATCTATATATATACTATATACTGAAATACAAGATTCATTATCTAATAACTCTGTAATATGACACAGTATTTCTTCAATTATTATAGATTTATTAAAGGTTTCCCTATTTTTGTTTTTATCATGGCATTTATTGGCAAAATATCTAAGATCTCCACAAATATAGCATTTATAGTCTTTTCTCTTTTTTGGTCTTTTAACATATTTATTATAATTAGGCTTTCTATTAAAAATAGATTTTATACCAAAAAAAAAAAAAATTAATTGTTTTTAATAAAAAGATAGATCATGTAGAAACTATAGATAAGATTTTACAATTTGCTAAACAAACCCGTTGCGATAGAAATAAAATAGAAGCTAAAATAGAAATTATAAATGAAAATATTAAAATCAGAACTTCAGAAATAAAGTATACTAATAAAGATATAGAAGACTTTAAAATTTAGATTAAAAAATTGTTAGAGTTAAAATTTATAAGACCTTCTACTAGTCAACATAGATAAGCAGCTTTTATGGTTAGAAATCATAGAAAAATCAAAAGAGAAAAAGTAGAATGGTAAAAGACTAAATGATAATACATTAGAAGACGAATATAAAATACCAAATAAAGACATGACTTTAAATAAATTATAAAATAGCAAAATCTTTTCAAAATTTAACTGTAAATCGGGATTTTGGCAAATTGAAATGCATAAAAACTCTATTCCACGAACAACTTTTACAACACCGCAAGGACATTTTGAGTGGACAGTCATGCCATTTGTTTTAAAGAAATGCTTCATCTATTTTTCAAAGAAAGATAGATTCTATTTTTAATTTTTTACCATTTGTTTGTGTACATATTGATGATGTTTTAGTACATAGCAAAAATTATAAAGGGCATTTAAAGCATTTAGAAATTGTTTTAAATAAATTTATAGAAAATGGGTTAATTATTAGTAAATAGAAATAAATAAACAAAAAATAGAATTTATAAAAATAATCATAGGAGATGGAAAAATTTAACTTCAACCCCACATAGTAAAGATTATTTTACTATTCTCAAATAAAATAGAAGAAACTAAAAAATTACAAGCATTTTTAGGAATATTAAATTATGATAGAAGTTTTATTAAAGATTTAAGTAAAAAGATTGGACCTTTATACAATAAACTATCAAGTAAGGGACAATTATTTTAACCAAACAGACATAAAATTAGTAAGACAAATAAAAAATGAAGTCCAGCAATTACCACTTATAGAATTACTTTTAGATAATGAATATAAGGTAGTAGAAACAAACGAATGTAAATTAGGATGGGGAGGAATTTTATATTCCAAACAAAATAAATATAGTGATAAAAAGGAAGAAAATTTTTGTAGATATACTAGCGGTAAATATAAAATAAAAGGAAAATACTTAATCAGTTTAAGTTATGAGATAATTTCTATAATTCATAGTATAGAAAGTTTTAAATTATTTTTAAATACTGAATTTACTATTAGAACAGATTGTAAAGCAATTGTTAAACTTATTAAAAAGACTAATTTTGATAAAATTAGACATAAAAGGTGGTTAAAATTGTATGAAATTTTAAATAGCTATAAGTTAAGTATTGAACACAAATTGAAAAAATAACATTTTAGCCGATAATTTAAGTAGACAAGTTATTGATTTTTTAACCAATTTTGTTCATAATGCAGATAGATGAAAGGATGATGAACTTTGAGAACATTACTTTAAGAGTGGTCTCTCAAATATCTAATCTTCGATTCAGAGGAAATAATTTAGAAAGACTTCCAGAAAAAAAAAAAGGTGCCTACTAGATAATCTCTGGATGGCAAGAGACTCTAAACATAAATTAGACAGCATTAACGCTTTAGCTAACTATTTTAGATAGATCCATAATCAAATAGAAAGCAAAAATTTCAGTTTATTTGTAGTAATCAAAGGAAGACAGCTAGGAGTTTATAACTACTGGCCAGAAGTAATTCAACAGATAGACAAATTTTCAGAACTCTTTTCAAAAGTTTTTACACTCTTGAAGATGCCTTAAATCATTGTAATCAGACTATTAGATTTAATTTTTACATATCTGAAAAAATTAGACAATCAATGCATGCATTTACTTTTCAACCATCGTCGTCTTCTTCTCAAACATCATCTTCATCTTTGCAACTTTGATACAGTTGTGAAACTATGACCAGAATAGTTCGAAATCTTAATTATAAAAAAACGTACTTCTAGAAGAAAAACTAAAAATTTTAGAAGACCAGATATCTTCTCATCAACAAGAAATAACTAAGTATCAAAATGAGATTATTAAATTACATGAGACCCTAGAAAGATTTAATTATGAAGATACTGCTAAAGAAATTATTCAAAAAACATCATTACTTTTTCTTGTAGAAAATATCTTTCTAAAATAGAAAGACTTATTGAACTAACAGATTCTACAACTATAGGACAAGAAAAAACTCTTTATGATCTAGAACAAAATATTGGAGATTATGCCATATTGTCCAAAATTCCATCAAAAATTTACTTGTTCAAGAAATTATTGATTTCTCCCAATCTTTACACTATTATCATAATGAGAATCAATATTTCTTTTAATATGGTCCTCTCTATAAAACAGCTATCTACGACTCTTTCTTTCTTAAACACAATTGCCTACAATTTCATTTGACTAACGATATTTTTCATTCAGCTTTACAATACGGTATGATTGACACCGTATATATCTTAAACAGACCTTTTAACTTTTTTCCACCTATTCTTAAAAAGATTCTTGATCAACTTAAACAACACCCTTTAATGATTCAATTTATTTCCATACTACCAATTGTAAATAATGGTATTACTATCCCAACATACCATTTTATTAAAAATTTTGAAAGTTCCAGAAAATTCAAGCCTTCTTCAAATACTGATATCAAGATTAAAATTAGACATATTGATTATGAAAGAAGAATTTCAAAAACAGCTACTCTTATGGAAATACAAAGGACCAATTACAGATTTGTAGCTCAATGGAATAATGAAATAATTTTTTGTGAAGATTATCTAGCTAGAAAAATCAAGATAGAAATAATATATGTTTCGAATACTCATAAAAAAGATATGACTCTTCAAGAAAATTATTGTGTTGAAAACTATTGTGAAGCATCTGGAAACCATTCAGATACAAATACAGAGGAATGAAATAGATGTTGTTCTCGAAGATTCTTATATTGAAATAATGGACAGATAATAAAGAGATTAGACAGCACATGGACAATTATTCAAAAAACAAAGTCAAAAAAACTACATGAAAAAGAAATAATTGAAGAAAATGGCGCGTGAATGAAAAGTCAAAAAGGTGCACAGAAAAAGCATTCAATTTTTCTTGTTTCTTTCCCAACCATACACTTGTAAAGTTGTACAATTATTTTATTATATTCTTTCTCTATAAGTATCTTTGCTTATAGCATAAGCAATACACACAGAAAATAGAACACACAAAATTTACACAATATCTCTCTTGTATACAATATCTCTCTTGTATTCCCTATTGTAAGATCTTTTTAGAAATTTCTTTTATTCAGTTCTTCATATCATCTTGTCATCTAATTATCTTTTACTTTATTATATTTTCGAGAAAGGCCTAAAAGAGAAAAACCTATTAAGCCATTAATTCCTTCAAAAATCTTATTTTATTTTTAAATTTAGCCTCTTTTTTGGATTCAATGGCTAAAATGAAAGAGTAATCATCTGAGTTAACAAATGTTATGTTTTTTTTCCTGAGAATGGAAATTTGTTCAAAACCTCTTTAAAAATGATGAAATTTCGTTTTTAGCTACAGTCTTTTAAAAAAAATAAGCGAAAGAAATTAATTTGCTGAACTATAAAGTACTCAAATTAAAGTCATTACATCAATAGTGTTTTAAGCTTTCTTAATTATTATTAGACTCTATATATCTGCTTAATTAAAAGTTTTTATATCTGTTTATTATCCTTGTTAGATAGAAATAGATGTGACTCCTCTTAACATATCAAGTTACAAATTGTTGAGAACTCTATCTCTCAACGTCTAAGGTTCTTGATTAAAGATCTTATAGAATAACATAAAAAGATAAATATTTTTATGCGATTTCCAATTTCATATATATATATATATACCAAATTGGATCGACGCTTAAAAGAGGCTCTATTAGAAACTCTAACAAGACGATGTACGCTCACAAGGCTCTGTAACAGATTGATATTGATCAATGAGAATTTGGAAGAAAAAGAGGGACTGGGTTACTTGATACATTTGATTGCTGACAATTATTTTCTTAAGATGCCGTGATGCATGGGATGAATGCAAATGGGGTTGAAGTAAATTCGAAAAATAGAAACTAATTGACGAAAATCTGTGATTTGATAAATATATTGATGAAAAGATGCTATTGAACAATCGATGAGAAAATTGACAGACATATATAATAATTGAAAATACAAATGCTGGAAAAAACATTTCATACTTACAATTTAAGAAAATATGAATGATAATTGTAAAATTCACTCTGCTTAACAAGAGAGACAACTCTACTTATAGACAGTCTCGGACTTCAAACGGACTTGAAGCAGTTTGAAGAATCTTTTGAGTGCTAAATTAACTTTTGACTTTTGAATAAGTTGTCACTTGCTATTGCGATTATTGCGGTATACTTTTTTTCTTTTGACGTGTCCTGAAAATGCATTTGGCCTTTTATGATGATTGTGCTAATTATTGTTTGGTTTTTTAAAAGAGATAATTATTGTCTAAAGTTTTTCTCTGCTTTACGCAAAATATTGATTAAAGAGACAATAATTATTCTTCGAAGAAATCTGCTCCAAAGCAGTCATCTTTTTTGTCTTGTTCAAAATCAGGTAGTGACCCTTCATCAGAGGCAGCAACAGATCCTCTACTTGACTCGGCTTGGGCATTGAAGCTGCTTTGTGGACAAGAATGGCAAATTCTTTTCGCCAATTGTGCCACGATTATGCTCTTCTCAGTGAAAAAATCACTTTAAAAAGAAATGCTTGAACTTGTTTTACCTTGTGTTGGTCGATCCATGAATGCACTTCCTTAGAACAGGCATTTGATTCATTGAATTTATCCCACCATTCGACTTTACAACTCCTTACAATTCTCTTGAAAGAGAAAGAATCAGGTTGAGTTGGAGAAAACTTGAAAGTCCCAACAGAAAATCCATGCAACCTTGAAAATCTTGCAAAATTGGAAAAGCAGAACTTGTTGAGGGGTAACATTGACTCCTTTTGTTTGAATTAATTGGAATCCTTCTAAAACACGGCTAGGAAGAATTTCAATGGTAGCCACAAACTAGATCGACCATTGTTGAAACCATTTTGGAAAGGTTTTTGGACAGTTGTGGTAAATATGAACTACGAGTGACTTAAGGGCCTGAAAAATATAATATTTTATCAGTAGTCTTGATATGAGAAGTAGATTTTTGACCGTTTTTCATTGAGAATGATTTAGTCTCTCAGGGGTGCTGGTTCTACTCTGTAAGAGTTAGTACCTGGAGAATTATGATTTTTGAAAACAATCCAATGCATATTTGGATTGTTTGGAGCATGAGAAATGATTGCCAATTTAGTAACTTTCAAAATTGTCTCATACCACATTCTTGATTTTGAAATTGACTGAGGAAGGAAGTAAAATTCGTTCAGGACTTGATATTTTTGATTAAAAAAATTGAAGGGATCGTCATCTCTCTGGAAAGGGGAAAAATATCTGAAATACATTCGTCAAGCGAGACGAAGTCTCCCCATTCAATTCCAGTTCGGCAACCAGAAGAGCAGTTCCCTTGACAAAGTATTGAAATTTTGGTTAAACTTTCCTGATTCTGGTTAAGTTGGATTTTTGAAATCTGGTTTAATAACATTTTTGTAGTTTGAAGGGTTTTAGGTTTTTTGAGACAGGTTTAGTAAGGTTCCAAGAACTGTAAATAGATTTGAAGTGGCGGAAAGGCCTTTTGATTTTTAAGACAAAAATGCTTGGGTTGATTTTTGATAACTAGAACATTCGAGGAGAAAATTCTCAGAAGTTCTTCCTTTGCTAGTTTTCTTGGACATTTTTTCCCTGCTAGAACTATCTTGTTAAAAAGTCTAGTAAAACATTATTCTCACATTTTATGAATTCTATTAAAAAATCAAACCATGAAAGAATTGCTTACCATCTGGCAAAAATTTGTTTTGAAACAAAATTTTTAACATCTTTTTGTAAAACTTCTTTTGAAGCTTTGTAATAAGTTTTGAGAAGGAATGTTTTATTGATCAAATCATTTTGAAATTTTGAAATACATAAAACGATAGAAAGGCACTCCTTCTTGAAGGTTGAGTAATTTTTTGAGGTCCCAACCAAATACCCGAACGATATCGAACAAGCTGCTCTTTGTTATTGATTTTTTGTTTGAGAGTTCCTCCATACCCGATATCTGACGCGTCGGTTTCGACAATAAGGAAGGTATCATGATTGATAATATTAAGGCATGGCAGAGTCTTAACAATTTGTTGAATAACTTTGACTGTTTCAATATGTTTGTGTGTCCATTTAGGGGAGTTTCCTCGAAGTCTTCGATATAAGGGTTCACAGATTTTCCTAATAATTGGGATAAAATCTAAGACATAATCGACACAACCTAAGAACCTTTGAAAACTAGTTTTGTCGACAATTTGGTCTGAAAACTTATTGGCAAATTCAAGACTACGCTTGACTCGAGTAATAGTACCTTTGAAGATTTCATGTCCTAAAAACTTGATTTTAGTTTGACACAAGACAATCTTTTTCTCACAAACAGCTAGACCATTTCTTTTAATAATTGGATGAAAAATTTGAAAACGTTTAAGATGTTATTCGATATTATTGGAATAAATAAGGACATCGCCAATATAGACAATTAAAAAAGTTTAACAAGGATTGGAGATATCATTCATAATTTTTTGAAATTCTGAGGGGGCGTTTTTTAGCCCAAAGAGCATGACATTCCATTCATATTGCCCGAAGTGGACATTAAACACGATTTTATATTTGTCTTTCTCATCAATTTGAATATGCCATAAACCTGATTTGAGATCAAATTTAGAGAAAATTGCTGCATTAAGGAGTCTATTGAGAAGATCCTTTTTTTGCGGCATATGATAACGAATCCATTGAAGGACTTGATTAAGGGGCTTGTAATTGATATCAAGCCGAGGGGCTCCTCTCTCAATTTCAGATTAATTATTAACATAAAAGGCAGCGCAACTCCAAGAAAATTTGCTTGGTCTAATCAAGCCTTTTTCTAGGAGATCGTTGATTTCTTTTATACAGTACTCAAGAAGTTATTTGTTCATTTGTATATGTCTTGCCTTAGTTGGTATTTGTCTTTCATTAAAATTGTTGATATAAGGCAAGGTAACAATATGTTTCTTTCTTTCCCAAAAAGAATTAGGGATAGAAGAACGTATTTCTGTTCTAATAGCTTTGTCTATTTTTTTGATTCGTTCTTTAAAGTTTGTTGTTTCTAATTGTTCCTCAATTCTTTGAAAATTATTATCTTCTTTAAGATATCTTATATGTTGTTTCTTTATATTAATATTATTAATTATTTTTGTAATTATGTGTTCTTTGATAATATTAATATCTCTAAGAGTGGGAGGACTGATAAATTTAAAGTAAATCTCTTGATTTCAATCCAGTTTCAGCAATTGTTATTAGATATAATTGAACTAAGAAAGGGGTTTCAAGAATAACTTCTTGATTAAGGTCTTTGACAAGATAGAAACTGCTTTTAAAGCAAATATTTTGATTGCAATCATGGGCTTTTGTATTTGATATTGAGACTTTTACACTTGTTCCATAAAGCTTTTCGGTGGTTTTCTCAAAATATTTGGTAGGAACAAGCCATTCTCTAATGCATTTTTGATCTGCACCTGCACCTGAATCGAGAAGTACTTTGGTTTTAATTTTGATTTCTTTATTAATAACTATTGTTGCATTGGTATACCATTTTTTGCAGTCGGATTTGGCTAAGAATTTGAATTTGAAGAGGGATTTGAAGTACTTTGGTTTTAATTTGAGTAGTTTGAATTTGAAGAGGGATTTGACTAAGAATTTGACTACTATTCTCGTCTTGAGAAGAACTCGAGGAACTAGGAGAGTAAGACGAGGAAACTTTGGCTTTTCTTTTATCAAAGGGAGTTGAGCAAGCTTTGATAATAGATATCTCAACCTTGAGATCCGTCAATTGTTTCTCAAGTCTTGAGATTTGACTCTTCATTTGATTAACTTCTCCTTTTAGGTCTTAACTAGAAGAAATCTTGTTAGTTTGCTTGAATTTCTTAAGTATTTCATTAAGATTATAAGTTGCTCGTGGCTTTCTATTTTGGATAAATAAGCTGATTGAATCTTTGTTTAAGCTCTAGGTCTTAAACCTGATTTATAATTTCTTGGATTAGTTCCTTCTCAGTTGTTAAGCCATTGATGGAGTTATTAGTATCACAATTGCAGTTATCTTTGCAGTTACAAATTTCTTTTGTATTAGAAGACAGAGTCTTCTAGAAGATTAAAGATAACATCTTCAGATTCTGAGGGATCGGAAGAATTGATTAAATTTAATAATTGTTTTTTAAGCTCATCGTCAATTTGGAGGTTATTGATTTTTCCTTTCAGATGGCACTTATTTGCATAGTGTCCCTTTTTTGGCACTTCCAACATATGATGTTGGAAGGGTTTTAGGAAAGATTCTTCTTGAATGAATTTCTTTTATGACCTTTTTTGGAATTTTCGTTTTCTCTTGTAGTAGTCTGGAATATTTTTTTTTAATAAAATAATCCTTTTGTTTTAAAGGGCTTTTATGTTTTTTGATAAGATCTTGAAGGAGGTTGGAAACGTTCGTATCTATATTGTTCGCAACAAGAACAAAATTTTTTTTCTTCCTTCTTGTTTGTTAGATTTAAGTTTTGCTTTGAGCTTTAAATCATTACAAAGAGAGTCATTCTTTGTTAATGAAACAAATAAGCTCTCCATATGTTAAAACACTATATGGAATCAATGAATATTGAGTTTTGATTGCATTTCAAACTATTTCGGCAAATAATTTTGGAAGTCCTGCAATAAATCTTTCTTTCTAGAAAGGTGAATTACAGTCCTTACGCATCATAACCTTCTGAAGAAAAATGTCTTTCTACCACCTGAAATCCTGTAATCTTTTAGTGAAGTTTCTTGATGGTTTTTCGAAAAGTTTTGACAATCGGATCTTTATCCTTTCTGAATTCTTTATTTATTTATTTATTTTTTTGATCAATCGAAGAAGAGATAACATTCAATTGATTTCTCTAAGATCTCATACCTGAGAGGGTTGGAGATTCGGAAAAATTGTTGTGACTTGAATTCTTGTCACTGTCCGAATAATGAGTTTTTGGAATATTAGAAGAAAAATCTACTCCTTCGAATTTTTCAGATTAGCCTGATTTTTTACAAGATCTGAAAACTTCAGAGTTGCGAGAAGAACTGAAAGAATGTCTTGACGAAGAGGCAAAATTGGATTTGCACGCTACCGTCAAGCATTTCAGTGATTTTGTTCAACTCTGTTTTTGGAATTTCTCTTTGAGGAGGATGTTCATTTTCAAACGTCCAGAGAGAGTTTTGACTTGACCCCAAGTTAAACGTCATGGAATAGCAACATTTGAATGTAAATGATTAATCTCAATTAAGAGAGTCTCATTTTTTGTGAGGATTTTGAAGCTTTTAAATTCATAGTTGTACTCATAACTTTGTAATAAATACGATAAATGACACGAACTGCTTTAGATCTACAATCCATTTCAATATTCTTAGCTTGAATATCTAAGCATAAAGAATTAATTATTGCATCATCTGAAAGATCCATAGAGAAATTTGGATAGCAATTGAAATAGATAGGACCACTTTTAGGATTTGATTCTAAAACTGGATTATAAAACTGAAAGTAGAGAGTTTGAGAATTTTGATATTGGAACATTTCTTGTCAAAATTGATTGCAAAACTTCTTTTGAAGTTTTGAAGCTTTACAAATGGATGTTAAAAATCTTGTTTCAAAACAAATTTTCGCTAGATGGTAAACAATTCTTTTATGTTTTGATTTTTCAATAGAATTCATAAAAGGTGAGAATAATGCTATGCCAGACTTTTTAACAAGAGTTTTTGCAGGGAAGAAATGTCCAAGAAAATAAGCAAAGGAATAACTTCTGAGGATTTTCTCCTCAAATGTTCTAGTTCTCAACAATCAAACCAAGCATTCTTGTCTCAAAAATCAAAACGCCTTTCCGCAACTTCAAATCCATTTAGAGTTCTTGGAACCTTACCAAACCCGTCTAAAAAAATCCAAAATCCTTCAAACTACAAAAATGTTGTTAAACCAGATTTCAAAAATCTAACCAAACCAAAAACAGGAAAGTTACCTGAAGTTAACAACCAAAAATTCCAATACTTTGTCAAGGGAACTGCTCTTCCGATTGTCGAACTCGAAACTGAACGAGGAGACTTCGCCTCGCTCGACGAATATATTTCAAATATTTTCTCCCCTTTTCAGAAAGATGACAATCCCTTCAATTTTTTTAATAAAAAATATCAAATCCTGAACAAATTTTACTTATTTCCTCAGTCAATTTCAAAATCAAGAATGTAGTATGAGAGAATTTTGAAAGTTTTCAAATCGACAATCATTTCTCATATTCCAAACAAACCAAATACTAATTGGATTGATTTTTCAAAAATCAAAATTCTTTGGGTTCTAACTCTTAAAGAGTCGAACCAGCACTCCTGGGAGACTAAACCATTCTCAATGAAAAACGGTCAAAAATCTTCCTTCTCGTATGAAAACTACATCAAAGCCTGGTACAATGTTATGTTTTTCAGGCCCTTAAGTCACTCGTGATTCATTCTTTTTTACCACAACTGTCCAAAAACCTTTGCAAGACTTTCAAGGTTGCATGGATTTTCTATTGTGACTTTCAAATTTTCCCCAAATCAAATGATTCTTTCTCCTTCAAGAGAATTGTAAGGAGATGTAAAGTTGAATGGTAGGATAAATTCAATGAATCAAATGCATGTTCTAAGGCAGTGCAATCGTGGATCGATCAACACAAGGTAAAGCAAGTTCAAGCATTTCTTCTCAACGTGATTTTCTCACTGAGAAGAGTAGAATCAAGGCACAATTGGCAAAATGCTCTAATGCAGAAAAATTCGTCATTCTTACCCACAAAGCAACTTCAATGGCCCAGGCCAAATCAAGTAGACGATCTGTTGCTACCTCTGACGAAAGGTCAGTCTCTGATTTTAAACAAGACAATGAAAATGACTGCTTTGGAGCAAATTTTCGAAGATGACTGCTTTAGAGCAGATTTCTTCGAAGAATAATTATTGTCCATTTAATCAATACTTTGCGTAAAGTAGAGAAAAACTGTGGACAATAATTATCTCTTTTCAAAAAAGCAAACAGTAATTCAAAAAACAAACAATAATCATCACAATCATCACAAAAGGCCAAAGGCATCTTCAACACACGTCAAAAGAAAAAACAGTACTCTGCAATAATCGCAAAAGTAAGTAACAACTTTTTCAAAAAGCCAAAAGTGAATTCATCACTCAAAATATTCTTCAAACAACTTCAAGTCCGAGTTTGAAGTCCGTGACTGTCTATAAGTAGATAAGTTGTCTCTCTTGTTAGGCAAAGTGAATTTTACAATTATCTTTCATATTTTCTTAAATTGTAAGTATGAAATGCTTTTTCCAGCATTTGTATTTTCAATTATTATAAACGTCTGTCAATTTTCTCATCGATTGTTCAATAGAAGCTTTTCATTAATATATTTATCAAATCACAGATTTCCGTCAATTAGTTTCTATTTCTTCAAATTTACTTCAACCACATTTGCATTCATCCCATGCATCATGGCATTTCAAGAAAATAATTGCCAACAATCAAATGTATCAAGTAACCCCAGTCCCTCTTTTTCCTCCAAACCCTAATCAAATTTTCACTGATCAATATCAACCTTTTACAGAGCCTTGTGAGCCTGTACATCGTCTTGTTAGAGTTTCTAATAGAGCCTCTTCTAAGCGTCGAGCCAATTTGGTGTGTGTGTGTATATATATCTTTTGACACTCTAAAGATGCTCTCAAACCCAATTCTTCAAAAATCGACACTCTTGCTCCCACTCTAGCTCTGCGAATGGGTTTACCCAGAGTGGGATATTAATATCTTCACAAGAATAAAATGCATATTTTCCCAAAATTGTGCTCCTAGTAAACCCCTGGACGCAACACACAGTGCAAAAAAAGACATAACATGGTCTTTGATTGATCAGATTACCTGACCTTGGTTGCCATGAGAGTTGGACGACTTGTGATGGGTCAATACTTCTAGATTGCATCGGACGATGGCCCCCTTGGATTATTATGTCTTGGTTCATTTCCTTGGTCCTTAACTCCTTCCGGTTACTGAAATCATATAGTTGTAAAATAATATCTTAATGAGTAACAGCTCAAGGCATTTCGAACGATTTTTCTACTAATGAGAAGCATTATTGTTATAAATAGCACCTAAATGCATAGAATACAGCAATTTAATTCGCAGCAATTGATGCAGGGAATATAACTTATGGTCATTGGCACATTTCATCAATTAAATGAACTAAATGGAATCCAAATTATCCAAATTTACCAACAAAAAAAAAAATTAATGTTATAATCCAGAAACACAGAGAAGAGAAAAAACATTTTAATGAGATATGTTGAGAAGCTGAAATCTATCAAAATGTTAATACAGCATGTTTCATCAAAAAGCCAAATGTGTAACCAATATATCTGATTGACCTACTAGAGAACTGGAAAAACATTCAACATAATGGTGACACCACATTGCGCTGCAATATGGATAATTTATGTATCACTACCACCATTCTATATAAATCAAGGGCACCAATGTACATGTCATCTCTATCACCAATATGACGAATATGTAGTTCATAAATCAATTACATACAATACTTGTACATTTGGCTTCCATACCGATGTGCAGTGCATTCTTTTCCAAATCAACCGTTCTGGCACACAGGATGCTATATCAATCTCCTTGAACATGCTGAAAATTTGATCATACTTTTGCATACTTCTATTCTATATAGTGAGATCATACTTCCAACCAAAACAAGATAAATCCCAATCCGTTTAATGTCACGAGTTAACAATGAAGTCCCCGATAGTTTAGAATTGTATTCGTTATGTAATCGCAACAAATTCTTGCTTGCCATCTACAATGTTCAAGAAAAATGAACAACGACCCTTTTTAATAGCCAGTTTTGAACAAAATTCACTTAAAATATGTGATACTTTTGCCATTTGAACGAGAAATGTTGTGATTTTTATACTCACGAGCGCAATTATGAACTTAGAATTTAATAAATAAACGTGGATTAATACATCTTTATGTAGGTTCATACTCAGACAACGAAACTCTAGTCACACCAGATCTAGAAATATACGAAAAACCATCAGCTGCAAAAACACTATGATTACTAAATGTATACACGAAAGCCCAAATTAAAGAAAAAAAATCAAATGGGTTTTCTTACCCTTGTGCTAATGAGCCACCAAAAGCAATTACAAGTAAAAATAAGCAGAGAACTGAGAGATGGGTCGCCATTAATGGCTGAATTGAGAATTCTTGGAAAAGGATCGAATCCCTTCCTCTTTTGATTTTGGCCAACTTCCAGCTGATATCGCGCTTTTAGTTACGCGACTTCACGCCAAAAAATGAGAATTTTGTTAATTCCCTATGGATTCTTTTATAAAAAAATAGTTTAATAAAAAGAAATAGAAACAATAAAAGTCCTTTAGTAATAAACTATAAACTATCACGGTAATAATCACCCGTGTCTGTAATATTAAATAATAAGTTCAATCAAATGAAATTCGTATCTTCAAATTTCATTGGACCATACCAACATAGTTTGCCACATATAATCACAGTGGCGATAAATAGCATTATTCTAAACTAATAGCCGTGTGCTCCATTCCTTTCATCATATTGGAAATAAATGCCATTTACTCGATCGGAAAAATGAAGTCCTAGTCTTGGATCAAACTTTTGAGAACTTCTTCGAGGAATAAAGATAAATTCAAACTAATATGTCGCTCATTTCCTTTCACCATATTGCAAATCAATGCATTTACTCGAGTGTGAAAATAAAGTCATATTCTTGGATTGTACTTTCATGAACTTTTTGGAGGAATAAAAATATTTAAACGGGTCAAGTATATATTTTTATTCACATACTTCGTATAATCTACAACTTATTACCTATTTATTATTCACATATTCCACCTACAACTTATAAGTACTTAAAAAAATAATTTCAATACTACCAAAGCTAATATGTTATGTTATTTTAACGCAAGATCCAACAAATATAGAAATATATAACCAATAATGAAAGTATAACACCAGATTTTATGCCCCAAAAAGGCCCGGGTTTATCCAACCACTGGCTACATTTCGTTGAAGCTCCAATGTCTTCAATGCATTAGAAATACTTCAAGATTCAACACAAAGTAAAGAATGCAGTATACACATAGACACTACAAGAAACTAACCCCTTTACAACTTGAGAGCCAATTAATAATTGACTTTATAATAAAAGTAATACCCTCACACAAAAAATAGTCCATTCACACTCATATTCTTGAATTAAAAGGAGAAGAAGATGAGGAGAAAAAGGGAGAACAAAGGGCACAACACTTTTAGAGAAGAAGATGAAGCAGCTAGGATTTTCTTTTCACGTCTAAAGAGTAATAGGGATACACACCTTTTATACTCAAAATCCAACGGTTCAGACGAAGCCTTGAAATCAACGGCTTAGATGCAACTCCTCGGCTAAGGCTAAAAACGTCTTACTTATAAACATGTTTTTATAAGTAAACCAGACTGTTGAACCTATTATTTGACGTGGATCACACATTAAGTCAACAAACTCTACTTTGAAACAAGTCACCACCACATTTGGTAGACTATTAATGCACCTTCACATATGCACTTCAACATGTACCTGCAATAAAAAACAAAACAAGTTAGTAATAATAAAAATTAACAAAAAGTTGAGCTTAACTAACATGCTCAAGCAGCTTTTAAACTTGCTTGGAGTCAACTTTTGTCCCCATGTCATCCGGATTATGTTGGGACGGGATTTTCTCCAATTTGACTAACTCTTTTGATACATGTCCTTTATAAAATGTAGTTTAACATCTACATGTTTAGTTTTTTAATGAAAAATAAGGGTTTTGTACAAGTGAATGGCAGAATGACTATTAGTGTATATTACAAGAGAATCATTTTCATATCCCAGTTCTTTAATATATCTTTCAACCACATTGTTTCCTTAACTTCAGTAATAGCCACATATTCTGATTCAGTGGTTAAAAGAGCAACAATATATTGTAATTGAGATTTTCAACTAATGCGTGTATCACATACAGTAAACACATAAGAAGTACTGATTTTCTACTATCTCTATCAATAGAGTAATCAGCATCCACATACCCTTTGAGTTTAATCCCCTCACTATTAAGTGTAAAGGTGAGACCAAACTTGATTGACCCTTTTAGGTACCTTAATAACTATTTCAAAGCTTCTTAATGTGAATGACCATGGTTGGACATGTATCTACTTAACACACTAATGGAATGTGTCACATCAAGTCTTGTGCATACTATTGCATACATAACTGACTCAACAACACTACAGTAAAGTGTATATTCTATATCATCAAGTTCTTCTTTAGATTTTGGACAATTATTCTTACTAATTACAAAATGGTTTCCAAGAAGAATACTTGTTTCTTTTGCAACAGACATAAAAAATTTGTCAAGAATTTTAAGAATATAAAGAGTTTTGAGTTAGTTTTAATTTAGAATTATTTCTATTTCTTACAATTTCCATCCCTAAAATCCTTTTAACATTCTCCAGATCTTTCATATCAATTTCAGAGAACATGTCAGATTTTAATTGCTTAATCTGTTTCATACAAAGCTTACAAGCAACATGCCATCCACATATAGGAGTAGGTACACATTGACAATGTTCTCACTTTCAGATTTATAATATAAGCAGTGATCATACTCACTTTTTTTAAAATTTAGAGACCAAACAAAAGCATCGAACATTTTGTACCATTTGTCTTGGAGATTGTTTTAAACTATATAAAGATTTCTCTAAAAGGCACAAATAATCTAATTTTGTATCATCAACAAATCCTAAAGGTTGCTACATATAAATCTTTTTATCTAAGCCACCATGCAAAAAGATTGTTTTTACATTAAGTTGTTCAAGTTCCTAATTAAAATGTGCAGCAAATATAAATAGTAGTCTTATGATAGTATATTTAACAATAGAGAAAAATATTTCATTATAGCCAACACCTTCTTTTTGTGTGAATTCCTTTGCCACTAATCTGGCTTTAAATCTAACAAGTTCAAAATTTGAAACCCCCTCTTTAACTTTATAAATTCATTTACATTAGTCTTTGTTTTTTCTTAAGGACTTCATTTCTTCCATCATTGATTTTCTCTACTCTTTTGAGTAATTTCCTCTCACCGCTTCTTCATAGGTCTTAGGGTCTTTATCACATAGGTCTTGGTAAGTCAAACAAGCAAATAAACAATATCTTCAAAGCCTAATCTTTGAGGTTCTTTTATGTTTGTTCTAACTCTTGTTGGCAGATTTCTGTGTAAACGACTCCAAAACTGTAGAAACAAGAACTGAATGAAAAGCAAGTCGAGGCAAGTGTTGAACACTTTGTCTTTAAGTCGAATTTGCCCCGCAACGGTGCTTACGGTTATGGCAATCAACTTCCAAGATACAACGACTTCTTACTTGTGTTTGAAACACCTCAAAACACAAGCACAACGAACCAAAACTAGTTTTGTACTCCAAAATGATGAAATGAATTGAAACCAGAATTTTTTTATGCAACTAATGCAATAAAATTTGGTTGAAGATATAATTATATGAGTTGGTAGGTTTTGCATTTCAATTCTCCGTCAAAAGGACGTCCAGAGGCCCTTTTTAACGTTGAAGATCGGTTGAAAACAAAAAGGAATGGAACCAAATGGTGCAACACTTCAAAATGACATGTCTGTTCGCGTAAACCTATGCGATCGCATGGCTTTACCAAGCTGCGATCGCAAGGTACAATTTTGAAGACAGAATTTAATCCATGCTAACCATGCGGTCGCATGGCTTTATCTCCTGCGATCGCATGGTAGGACCCAAAAACGTTATGCTTAAAAATTCAATCAGTTGCGATCGCAGGGTAAAATACCCATGCGACGCATGGTCAAAACTTGACCCAAATTTATCCTTTTCCGTAATTTCTCATTCATTCGATATTGGTTTCGAGATGCCAAATATACCCTTCAATACATGCAGAGAAATTTGAATTCTCTTTCAGTAACCCCGAGCCTCCACGAGGAGTGCTGTCCTCTCGACCCTCGCGACCTGACTAGGCAGGTCGATCCCCGTTTCGACACCCTGAAGCGGCGAAGTGGCAAACTACTTTGCCTAAACAGATTGTGTCGGTTCTTGTATATTTTGGCCAAGTTGACACTTAGTCAATTTCTCTACATTTTAAACCAATTTTCAACAATTTCCCATATGAATGGAAATTCCTTGATATGCAAAACACGATGAAAAATAAAATGCAATGATATGCAGACTCTAACAAATGGAGTACATGCGACAAATCATATCATCAAGATAGGTAGCCTGTGGCTTTGAACTTTCTTTAGTTGAATACAATCGGATTTACTAGGCTAGTTGGTAAACACGATGGTTTTGAACCATCTAGCCATTCGTGTAAACCCAAACAATTGTACCAACACCATAACTTATCTAACCAATTCGGTTCTCATGGACGTGTCCATTTTGGCCCTGGACAACTCTTGGTTTCTTTGTTCATTTTTCTTTGTATACAAGTATTTAATAAAGTGTCTTAATTTTCCACATCCATAATACTTCTTTTCCTTAACTCTAGATTTTGAGCTGGATTTGCATCTATATTTTTTTTATTTTCATTCTGAGTGTAATCATAATTTTTATTTTGCCTTATAATGGATCTTCCTCTTACATATTTGGCCATTCTCCCTTCACAGATTCCAAATTTTGTTGTTGTATAACTAAATTTTTGGTTCTAAAAGAACTTTCAGTAGTTAAAAAATTACAGCCATATTCAATGGCATTTTTCACATCTTTAAAAGTTTCAGGCAAAGAGTTTAACAAAATATTGGCAAGATGCTCATAATAAAAATTTTCACCACAGCTAGCCATATCCTGATTTAACTTTTAAAAATTGTCAAGATTTGTCTCCAGATCCACAAGGATCCATTTTAAAACCAAAAACTTTCTTTAACAAGTAAATTTTGTTGGGGATGAATCTTGTATGATACATGTTTCAAGTTTCTTCCAAATGACAGCGTTAGTAGTACAATCACTCATTTTTCTCATGACTACTAAATGCAAGATTATAGCACTATGAGCTACTTCATCAAATTCATTTGTTTGAACAATGGTTAATTCTTCAAGTAAAGTTCCATATATGGCAGACAATTTTTGTTGAATTAAATGTATTTCCATTTTCTATTGCCAAATAAAAAAGTCTCTCCTCCCATCAAACATTTCAAGATCAAATTTATTAGACCCCATTTTTTTCACACATTAAAAAAAAAAAAAAAATTATGCACTTTAGTTTCAGTGAAATCATGTACAAAGACAGAAAAATTCAATACAAACCACGAGACTTGAAACAACAAATTTTGAAGAAAACACTTTAAACACTTAAGTTTGTACATATCAACAAACACATGCACTACACAACATGTAAGTTTATGAATTTCTAAGTTCACAATTATATTTTGTTCAAAGATACCCAGAATTTGTGAGAATCATGTTCTCATGTCAAGATTTTCAACTAAACAGAGTCCAGAGGGTGAGTCTATACAATTACAGAAGAGAACATGCAAAAGCAAAAAAAATCATTACCAAGAACAAAAAAATGTCAAGGTCTACTCAAAACAAATCAAGTCACACTACAAACAAATAGATTAGGATCACAAAAGAGACTATATCAAATTTATTTCATAGATCTACTTTACCTCACACAAAGTATAACATGTTTGAGTGCAAAAATTAAAGGAGAGTAATTGTTAGATGCGAATCCAAAATGTCAAGCAAATTCCAGTTTTAAGCAGATCTAAACATAGGGTTTAAAATTTTCACCCTATGAACTTTTTAAAGATTTTTCTTAGGGCTTATTCAAAGTTTCCCCAAGAACTTAAAGTGAGATCACCTTTCATTATTCCAAGAATCACCATCAATGTTAGATCTGAAGCATCATAGTCTTAAAGAACACAAAGAGCTTTGATACCAATGCTATGTTTTAACCTTTAACACAAGATCCAACAGATACAAAAATATATAAGCAAGAATGAAGTATAACACCATATTTTTGCCCCTTCAAGATTCAACACAAAGTACAAATTGCAGTATACACACATACACGACAGGAAACCAACCCCTTTTACAACTTGAGACTCAATCAATAATTTATCAAAACAAAAGTGGTACCCTCACACAGAGGATAAATTATCTGCACTCATATTCTTGAATCAAAAAGAGAAGAAGATGAGTAGAAGAAGGGAGAACAAATGGCACAACACTAATAGAGAAGAAGATAAGAGCCCGTTTGACAGAGATTATAAACTAGTTTATAAACTAATTTTAAGTTTATTTGACCAATATTGATTTATTTGAGTTGAAATTGTTGACTTTTCATGTTAAAAATGAGTTGAAAAGTCAAAAATTACGACTGAAAAAAATCAAAATGGGTTTATAATCTTTGTCAAACAAGCTCTAAAGCAACTAGGGTTTTCTTTTTACATTTGAAGGTAACTGGGCAACAAACCTTTTATACCCAAAATCCAAAGGTTCATATGAAGCCTTGAAATCAACGGCTCAGATGCAACTTCTCCACTAAGGCTAAAAGCATACTACTTACAAACACGCTTTTATAAGTAAAACATCATTATTTGACTTGGATCACACATTAAGTCGACATGTTGTTATCTAATCCAACATTGATATTCTTTCAATGTACCTTGCTAACTAACATGTTATCATCAAATTCTTCAAGTCTTCATCAGATTTACAAATTCTCAAAATAGTAAAGAATATCAATCAACAATGAGTGGTTTCTTCAGCACAAAGAGACGAGACTCATCTTTCTCAAAAAGAAGTTGGATCAGTTCATCCCAACTTTCATTGTTCTTGTTTTTTATCGATGATCTTGTCGAAGAATCCCGGTTGATTTTCCAGAATTTTTTTGTCTTGGTCAAATGTTCCATATTGAGAAGGTGAAAAGGCGTGAGGAATGGCCAATGAAATAGCCATCTGTAAAGCAGCCCCGTATTGTTCACCGTGCTCTCTGGCTAACGTCTCAAGTTGTTCCATCCACTGTTTTGGTGGAACTTCTACACTGTCATCTTTCTCCCAAATCAGCTATATTCTGTAAAAGAGCATTAGAGAAATTGCAGTTTTAAGTACTTGATGAAAAAACACCCAGTTATAAGAATTGGAGAATTTGAGGAAAAATGCTGATAGATAAACTAGAATTATGTCAAGACCCAGATAGCGAGATCTTTCCAAACAAATCAATAAAGAAACTGACAGGAAGATTATTGGAGATCGTTTGATAGATTGCCTTCAAGGCTTCAGCAGTTCGAAAAAAAATAAAAGAAAGAAAGACGAACTTACTTCCAGAGCCCTTTCAGCTTCTCTCTCTATCCAAATGATGGCATTGTCAGAAGTGGCATTACAAGAGAGAACTATATACTCAAATGTTCCATCGACAGGCACCGCTGTCCTCACAAGTGGTGGGAATCTTTTGCATCTACGTGCATAAACAGATATGGTATCCAAATTGGTCAATCATTGACACGGTAAACTAAATTGCAAATTACACACAATTCTGGAATTAAAGGATCAACTCTTTAAAGTCAGATGTTGAAAAGTTGATAAAACTTTTGATCAATGATTCAGGCCATATATCAGAAAGCAATGCAGATGACGGGCAGAATTACAGGATGTAAAGTAGTAACGTGTCCCAGTTCGTGCTCAGTGGGATTTATGACGTTGAAACAATTTCCTCTTCATTTTGTTGATTTGTTGGTCAAAATTATACTTGTCACCAGAATTCTAGTTTTAATACGTTAACATGGTTTTAGTGGATATTTTACAAAAATTACTTCCTGCATACCTAAAAGGTTTTCCCTCAACAATGTGATAAAGGCGACCAGTGGCATATAACCTTCTTGGATCTTTGAGCTTCTTCGACTCTGGTATGCAAGTATCTATTATGCACCTTAGGCACAACAAGCTGTTGGGAATTGAGACAAATTCCTTTATTGTCTACAAGATCTTTGTTCAGAGAAAAATAACGAGATAGAAAAATATAAAAGATAGAGAAAGATTTATAGACTGTCAAAACTTTCACTGTATTATATAGATTTCACTCACTCAAATTCCCCAAGTATCTTAAGAAAAATAATATTCTAAGTTTTACTATACCCACCAATTTTTACTCTTTGTACAACCCACAAAAAGAACAAAAAAAGTAACTAGAATGCTAAGCTTACAATTTTTTTTTCAAAACTCTCAAGTCACGTATACAAAAGAGAATAAACCACGTCAATTTATAGTTAACGTATGACCTAATTTTCTTTCAAGCTTCACCACCTGTCAAGGTGTCCAAGATTTGGAAACTTGTTCAATTTTAATCACCAAATATAATATAATATAATATAATATCATATCACATCTTTTGCTTTTCAATATTTAGTACATCTTTTGAATTTGTCAAGTTTTAAAAAAATATCCCAACAATCTCCACCTTGCGGAAAAACAAGTCAAACTCAATCATCTCTTCTACAGCTCTTCGTCTTGATACTTGAAAAAAAGAGTAAACTTTGACATTCACTATTCTAAAAACACGGAATTAACATACTCCATCATATAAGTATAATCACTTAGAATTAACGAATTCTAAGAATTTCATTGGCTCATGTCGAATAAATTTGCTGAAATATTATAGTGCAACTCCCTTGCTTGATTTACTTGGAAGTTCATCAGCCATCAACATTAATTCCACCACACACCTTGCATTAATATCAAGCCAATGCCTGTGTGCAAACATGTACACACACTAGCAGTAACACATCCTCTATTATGGCAACTAGCGCATGCCACGAGGATGTAAATATTTACTCAAGCGATATCATCGTCTCCCATAAAGAGAGATATATTGTCCGTATATGATATCGAGCATTTAGCCGAGCCTACTCCATCTTTTGGACAATTTTTTTCTCACGTGACCAGGTTGTCCACAATTCCAACAAGATATTTTTCTTTTCATGGAGTTATTCTTCTCCATTTTTTAGCAACAAGTAATGAGTTTTCAGATGAAATATTACTTCCACCACTCAGCCTTCTTTCTTCAGAAATTTATTACTTGTAACTTCTTCAAAACTCACAGTTTCTTTCCCATACATCAAAATTGATTTGATGTGTTCATATGAGGATGGAAGAGACAAGATGAGTCTTAATGCTTTATCCTTATTATCAAGTTTAACTCCAATAGCCTCCAGTTCAGAAACGATCTCATTGAGAACACTCAGGTGGTTTGAAATTTTTGTACATGCATTCATTCGCAAAGAATGAAACTGTTCTTTCAAGTACAACTGATCTGAAAGACTATTTGTTTGATACAACTGTTCAAGTTTTATCCAAAGTTCCTTAGCAGCAGATATTTCATGAATATTTGTAAGATCATTTTTGGCTAAACATAGACGTATCATACTTGTAGCTTTCAAATCCAAATCTTCCTAAACTCCATCGTTCATATTGAATTTTTCAGTATCTTTGTTATAAATAGGGGTTAGTTTTCCTTTCAAAGCATTGTGTAGTCGAGATTGAATCAAAATATCATTGACTTGTACTTGCCACAAGCCAAAATTTATTATTCTGTCAAATTACTCCACATCATATTTAATAGACATATCTTCTATGTACGCCAATACTTTGCACGATTTGATTCTCTGAAGCCACTATTGGGAATTGAGACCAATTCCTTTATTGTCTACAAGATATTTGTTAAGAGAAAAATAACGAGACAGAAAAATATAAAATATAGAGAAAGATTTATAGACTGTCAAAATTTTTACTATATAAAAAATTCTTGCAATCATATAGATTTCACTTACCCAAATTATCCAAGTGTCATAAGAAAAATAATATCCTAAGCTTTATCACACCCACCAATTTCTACTTTTTGTACAACCCACAAATAGAACAAGAAAAGCAACTAGGATGCTAGAGTTATAATTTTTCTCTCAAAAATCCTCAAGTCACATTTACAAAAGAGAATAAATCACATCAATTTATAGTTAACGTATGACCTAAATTTCTTCCAAATTTTGACTGTCAAGGTGTCTAAGATTTGAAAATTTGTTCAATTTTAGTCACAAAATATAATATAATATAATATAGCTGTTTTCCATTTCAGTTGTCCTCATGGAATTATTTTTTTTCATTTTTTGTTTTATCTTACAGATATCGTATCAAATCTTCTTCTCCAAAATGAAATGCTACCTCCAATATTCAAACTACCCAAAGATGATCTACCCAGTTACCGTGAGTTTTGGTTTTCTACTATTGTTATTAACTCTGTAACCTTTGGTTGTCATCAATATATTTGTTATCATTGTTTTACTTCTTTTTATGTATTTTGTGTTGTAAAGCGTAGATGGTGTTGTGGTAATGTTGTGTTTAATGATTTGAAATTGAGTTTTTTGCATATTTATTGATTGGGTCTGTAATTAGCCAATTCTAAGTGTCTACATGCGACAATATAGACTATTTTACAATTAAAGTCCATCATGGAGGCAGATTTTATGATAAGCCAAAAAATGTGGCATATGAATGAGAAGTGCTATTTTTGGATTTCCTCTATCATGCATGGTTCACAAGAGACAATTTAACGATGTTCTTACAGTCACTTGGAACTGAAATACAGTTGGAGTTTTATTATAGAAGGTTGAAAATGAGTTTAGGAAAGGGGTTGAGTAGATTGGAGAGTGAAGATGATGTTAGGCAGATGCTAAGGGACATGGATAAGAATAGGGTAGTAGATTTTTATATTGTATGTGCAGTGCAATCTCATGCATTGCCACTGGTTCCAAATGAAGAACATAATGAGGGAGTTTCTGCCACAGTTGATGAACTTGCCATAGGAGAATCACAAGCTTTGGAAGGATGTTATGCACCTGTTATTGAAGATCACAATGAGGGAGACCTTGAAGTTGTTTGGGCATATCAATTTTTAAATGAGACTGTTGAAGATTTTTGGTCCTGGTATGGGGACCATAAGGTTACAATCTGTAAGAAATGATGGCCATGATGAGGAAGAATCCAACCCTGGAGGGCCTGCGGTAGAAGATCGGTATGATGGACATATGAGTGTGGAAGAAGATTATGTGGGAGGTGGAGACTCGTGATGAAGAAGAAAGAGCATGAGAAGAGGTAGAAGGGCTGGTGGAGTCTAACTATGAAATGGAAGAAGAGCATCAAGGCACTACTAAAGATGAGAATCCTATAATAAATTTTGATTTCAAATTTGGTACAACAGACGTGTATGAAGTTAGGGATTCTGATATTGAATATGGGGACTCCGATGAGTTACAAAGTGTTGTCAGTGAAAAGGATATAGAAACAAGCTCAAAGAAGATAACTAGACTTGATGATTTCAACGCAAGGACAGATATGGAAGGTCCAGCCTTCAAAATAGGTAAGCTACAGAAAAAGTCCCTACATTTTGGATATTTTTGTGCAAATCATCCCTATCTTTTAAAGGGTCGTTTGTAAACGTCCCTATCTTTTGAATAGTTTGGCAAAAATCATCCATATCTTTTGAATTGTCTTATGTAAACATCTCCAATTTAAAATGACTTTGTCATCTTTTAATTGTGTAGGTATGACATTTGAGTCTAAAGTTGTACTAAAAAGTACTTGCACACTCGGTGAAAAACAACAAGGAGATTAAATACAAGAAAGATGATGTTGACAGACTACGAGCCATATGCAAGAGAGACTGCCCATGGGTTTCATATGCTACTAAAGAACACAAGAAGACAAGTTTTTTCATCAAAACATACACCAAAGAACATACTTGTGCTATGGTGTACAAGAATTTCAGAGTGAGCTCCACTTATTTGGCTGAGAGGTATGTATCCGGTTGGAGAACTGAACCAAACAAGGCATTCATCACATTCATGGAAATGGTGAAAATGGATGGTTTGAATGACATCTCAACTTGGCAAGTATATAGAGTAAAGGAGAAGACCCTGGAAAATATTAGAGGGAGTGTTGTGGATCATTACAAAATATTATGTATTACTGTGAAGAGTTAAAGAGAACAAATGTTGGGACTACAGCTCAGGTTGAGAGGTATGCTGGCTAGTTCAAGAGGATTTACATTTGCTTGGACCACTGAAAGATGGTTTCATTAGAGGTTGTAGGAGGGTGACTAGGGTAGTTGGATATTTTCTAAAAACAGAGCATGGTGGACAGTTGTTAACTGCAGTTGGTGTATATGGTAACAATGGGATGTATCCACTGGCATAAGCAGTTGTTGAGGTTGAAAATGGGGACAATTGGATATGGTTTTTGGGATTGTTGAATGATGATTTTAAGATGCATAACAACCACGGTTGAATATTTATTTCTGATAAGAAAAATGGCTTGGTTAGTGCAATTGAGTCATTATTTGAGCATTCAGAACATAAGACTTGAATTAGACATCTTTACAACAATTTTAGTGCAACTCATAAAAGAATAGCTTTGAAGAACTATCTTTGGGATGACACCAGAGCCACTACTGAGACACAATGGCTTGAACACATGTAAATGATGTTGGATATAGAGCCAGCAACTTATGGATAGCTTGAATCTAAACCTGCTTCTCGTTGGACCAAATCCCATTTTAGAGAGTGGAAAAAATATGATACGCTCCTCAACAACTTATGTGAATCATTCAATAGCACGCTTGTGAATGCAAGAGATGAGCACATCATGACCATGCTAAAAGAAACCAGGATGTATTTGATTAAGAAAATTGTGGTGAGAAGGGAGGCATGTGATAGGTGGACATCAGAAGTAAGCCCTAGAATCCAAAAGATTCTTGAGAAGAACATTAGACTTGCAAGGATGGAGTGGGCTGATTATTCGGAAAATGAAAAATTCCAAGTAAGACATAATACAGGAGATGCACTACATGCTGTGGACATCAGAGCAAGGACTTGTACGTGTGGTTCTTGGCAGTTAACAGGGATTTCTTGTTGCCATGTGATGGCGTCAGTAGTTTTGAGAGGCGTGACTGTCATGGATTTTGTGGATGACATCTACAAAAAAGAAGTATACAAGAGGACATATACCCCATCAATTTCTCCCATAACAGGGCCAAAGTTGTGGCCTAACCCAAGTATTAACCCTTTCACTCCATCCGTGTACACAAAAAGGCTGGAAGGCCCAAAAAGGCCATAAGAAAGGAGGCCAATGAAGAGACATCATCAAGCAAGCAAAGAGTGCAAGAAAATCTTCACGCAATACAAGATCAGCAGAGAGCATTGCAGGCACTGTAAATGTTCCAAAAAGATAGACGGAGATGGTAATTACATGTACGAACTGTGGTTAATGAGACCACTACAAGAGAAAAGGCAAATGGGCACCACCACTAGCACCAAATTAGCAACTGACAATTCTGGAAATTTTTTGTTGTTAGCCTTTTGAACAGATGGTTTTTTGTGAATATTTTTGGGGCTTCTTGTACATGTTTGTTTCGACAATGGTGTATCATCTTAATGAATGTATTTTGACAATGAATCATATTTAATTTTCACTAAAGAAACAAGATTTTATGATATCGCATTGTTGTTTGCACTGATTGTTGTTCTGTTTGTTTTGACGTTGTTTCCATTCTCTCTTGTACATCAATTTTTAAGCAGGGACATTACAAGGCGATAATACAATTAGGTTAGGATGTTCATCACAAAAACCTAAGAACAATAAGGACATTCAATGCAAAATATAAACAAAGGTAGGGACGTTTAACACAAAAGATAAACAAATGTAGGGATAATTTGCATAATGGTATTATGGGGTTGCATCGTCAATTACACATCAAAATGGTATATAACAGTTCTAGTTAAGCAATCCCAATACTGCATTCTTCACCACTGAACCATGATTCTAATTTAAACAATATTACAACAGGATTTTTGCATGAGTACCCAAATCACTACAAGCCCACAAACAAAATCGAAAAACCAACTTCGAACATAGCACGTCCTCTTCCCATTCTACAAATGAAGCACTTGTTGTTCACATTCATTCCTAGATCTAAACAGTCCAAGTATTATATCTATGTTATATCTACAAATCTTGGACACATTGATGGGTCGCACCAGGCAAAACAACCTCTATTTTGTTGTATGAAGTACCCATTTCAAAACAAAATACAACTGCAAAATATCAGCTTATGATTACTTGCCAACGACGTTGACATGTAAAGTAGCATCTGTCAGGATTTATTTGCGTCCACAAAGTCTTCATCTCAATTTGGATTCTGCATGTGCACAATCGATTTTGCCATTATTCTTGCTGAAAAGTGGTCTGCTTTCTCATATTTTATATATGAATTACCACAACCACATAGGACGTAGAACAGTAAGGCGTGAGGACATGTGAAATAGGTTTGTGGACAAAATTACCCTTCGTATGTGGTACGAGTCGTGTTGTGGAATAGATTTAACGAATGTTTTTGGATGACAATGGACATATTAGACATTTTTCGCAAGAAAATGTGGGAGTGATGGTGAAAATGCAAAAAACTCAAAAGTATGGATGATTTGTACAATGACTTCAAAAGGTATGAATGTTTTGTGCCAATTACCCTATTCAATTTAATACTTGTTTTTCAGTTATAAACAATTTATAAGCAAACTTCTTAAACTTGGCAAAAAGGTGTTGGAAATATATAATTAATAATTAATTTATACTCTTTTTAAACATGTGTAGAAATATGGACAAAATTTCGACTTACTTGAAAATAAAGTTGATGAACAAATTAGATTTCCTTAAGACGATAATATTCTGCACTAGTGCTAATGGTTCTTCGGCACTCGTCTCTCAAGATACAACTACCATGTCTTGTAATAGTAGCACTTCAAATTACAAGACCAATAAACCTACTAATATTTTAACTTCTTCGAACGAACTTAAAAAAAGAAAGGACCTTAGAATGCAGAAGATAATATTTGGGGACAAAAATGGAGAACACAATAGTGCACGAAAAATAAAATATTGTACTGCAGAAAACGAGTTTGGAATGAATAAAATCCATGAATGGGGGCCTTTATATAGTAGTAGGAAAGTTGTGTCCCAAAATACACAAATGCTTGAATAGTTTTGCCTAAACAAACACAACCGATTTTACACAGTACTGTACAGATAGACATGTTTGTCAAAATTAACAATAATCTTCTAGAAGCCAAACATGCTCTTGTATTGGCAGGCCTAATTTTTTTTAAAAAAATTATAGTCCTTTAATTAGGCCCAATAGCAACCTGATTTCGTTGGCCTCTTTCCAACAATAGCACTCCAAATCTGCTCATCTCCTCTACCTCTTCCCAAACATGAAACAATAGAATCCCAATTGCAAAAAACAAAAACAAAAAACCCTCGTTCCCGAATCATGATCTCCTCGACGTCCAAGAAATAATTCTACAAAACGAATCGATCTCGTTTTCGAAGTAAGGTATTAAAACATTTTTTTAATTTATGAATTTCATAATCATTGGGGTTTATAGTTTATTGAATTAAGACTATCTCATGATGCCTCTGCCATTGTTTTTTCTACCAAAACTTATTTTTCAATCTTTATATTCTGCTTATTGACTGTCTTGTGTAGAAAATTTGAAAAGCATACATGGAGATTATGCATATGTGATATGCCTGCAACCTGTTTGTAATATTAACTGAATGGGCTGTTTGAGTTTTGAAAAACATATAAATGGTAACATGGTCAGATAAATATTAGCAGTTTATGAAAGCCTATTGGCTCATGGAGTTATGGTAAATTGGTAATAATAAATAATTCATGGTAGACCTGTCTCTTGTAGGTATCCTAGAATTGCAGCTGAACATGCTTGGAAGTTGCTTATATTTTTTTTTTTTTTTTTGGGATGAAAATGTATTAAATTGGAGTTTCAGAATATTGTATTATATCATAAATAAATCAGAATTAATCTACAATCATGAGCGCATATTAAATTGGAATTTGCACCGAATTTTATTTTTGCACTTTCCTACTTGTACAAGCGACTAATTATCACTTGTTTGTTGATTTTAGTGCGACGCAACAATCGAGAGATTCTTAAAAAGAAAATTCCTTGTAGAATATGTTGATGGGGAGATATTAAATAAAATAGATTTTGATGTTGCACAACTTCTCACTGATCCTGGACTAAGGACACCAATTTTGGATTACAATGCTAACATCCGAGATCAAGTTCGAAGAGTATATATGCAAAATGGTCATTGTCAGTCTCAAGATCACGCATTTCCAAAAATACCATTTGGAAAAGATTCTAGACGATTCATTCCTTCTTGGTTTAAATAGTTTGCTAGTTGGTTAGAATATAGTATAGAAAAAGACGCTGCATTTTGTTTGTATTGTTATCTTGTCAAAACAAATAGTAGGAAACAAGGAGGATACGACTCTTTTGTTTGTGAATGATTAACGTATTGGAAAGATAAAAAAGACTTAATACTTATGTTGAAGGTCATGACAGTGCACATAATCAAGCTCGTATGAAGTGTGAAGCTTTGATGAATCAAGATCAACACATTCAATTAGTTTTCTTTAAGCAGTCAAAACAAGTACGAAATGAATATAATATTCAACTTAATGCATCAATTGATTGTGCTCGAGTACTGCCGCGACAAAGGCATTCATTTTGGGGTCATGACAAATCTGAGAATTCTCTCAATCCAGGTAACTTGCTAGTCCAATTGCAATTTTCGGCCGATCATAATGATGATATTAATGCTGTCACATTGAAAAATGCTCCTAAAAATTGCAAATTGGTTCAAAAGGATATAGTAAGTGCTTGTGCTGCTGAAACAATCAATGCTATTATTAAAGATGTTGGTGGTTCATTATTTTCTATTCTAGTTGATGAAGCTCGTGATGTGTCAACAAATGAGCAAACGTTAATTGTTTTACGTTATGTAGACAAGTAGACACATAAATGAACGTTTCATTGGGATTGAACATGTTATAAGTACCACGACTCTCTCGCTTAAGGCTGCAATTGATAAAACATTTTCTAGATATAACTTAAGCTTGTCTAGATTGAGAGGACAATGTTATGTTGTGGCAAGTAATATGCAAGGTAAGTTTAATGGTCTGAAAGCACTCATTTTAGAGGAGAACTCATGTGCCTTTTACATTCATTGTTTTACTCATCAACTTCAACTAGCTTTTGTAGGTGTGGAAAAAACGAATATTCCAATTACTAATTTCTTTCATGTGGTTGGTGAAGTGGTGAATACTTTTGAAGCATCTTCTAAACATTGTGATCTTCTTCGAGAAAAACAATCAGACTTCATTATTGAGGCACTAGAGAAATGTGAGACTTTAAGTGGACGATGACTTAATCAAGAACCTACCCTTCATCGTTCTGGTGATACACAGTGGGAGGAATATTATAACTCTTTGTTCAGTTGCTTGCCATGTTCTCTACTGTTAGTAATGTCCTTGAAATGATTGTTGAAGATGAATCTAGTTCTTGTGATCAAAGAGGTGATACAACTAATTTATTAGAGTCAATAGAGTCATTTGATTTTGCATTTAATTTACACTAGATGAGAAGTGTCTTGGAGATTTCAAATGAATCGTCAAAGTCATTGTAAATGAAAGATCAAGATATTGTGAACGCAATGCAATTAATAAAAATATGCAAACAACGACTTCAAATTATGAGAGACGATGGGTGAAATTCCTTTTTGCTTTATATCAGCAACATTACAATGATATTCCAACATGAATGATATGTTTATACGTTGTGCACTTCATGGTCGCCCACAACGTAATTAGAGGTGTCAATCTGGGTCAGGCGGGCCAGGTCGGCCCACCTCTGATAAAGCCCAGTGATGACCCTCATTAGAAAAAACTCATGTCATGACGGGTTGCGGACCGGGTAAACCCAGCCCACAAAAATTGAACACGAGCCCGGCCCACCCGTTGGCCTATCCGGGTCGAGCCCATGTGGGCCGCGGTTCGACCCGTATGAATAAAAAATTTATTTTTTTTATATTACTAAAAAAATTTAGTTACTTATTGTAATTCAAAAAAAAAATGTTTACATATATAACAAAAAATGAGTTAAATTACTAAATAAAAAATAAATAACAATGATAAATTCACATTTGTTAATTTTTTAATTCAATTTCTATTTTTTATTTATATATTTAAAGACTAAAACATCACGCATCTGTCACATCTTTCACTTTAAACGGCTCTCTACCATTTATTTTTTTATTTTTTTTTAAATATCATTTCAAATATGAAAGTTTGAATTTTCTGTCTATTTTTTTTTTTCATAAAATCAAAGCGGTTCACGGGCCGGCCCGCGGTTCAGCCTCTTCGGCCCATGAACGGCCCGCGGGTTGGCCTCCTCGGCCCGTGAACAGCCCGCCCAGTTCACGGGCCGGCCCGCGGTTCCAAGTCGAGGTGGGTGGGCCGATGCGGGTTCGGCCCGCCCGCCCGTCTTGACACCTCTAAACGTAATCCGCATCGGCCCGCCCGCCCGTCTTGACACCTCTAAACGTAATCCTCTAGAAATAAAAAATTTGCATCACTACCGTGAAGATTTGTTCTACTCTGTCATCGATTTACAACTTCAAGAGTTGAATGGTCATTTCTCAGAGGTAAAAAAAGGAGTTACTCCTTTGTGTTATGTCCACAACATTCATTCTCTTCTTTTGACAAGAAAAGCTTGATTCAATTTGCCGAGTTTTTTGCATAAGATTTTTCTAAAGTAAATCTATTTATGCTTAATGACCAACTTGAAACTTATATTTTTGATATGCGCTCTAACAAAGCATTTGAAGGGTTGAATGGCCTTAGTGATTTTGCAGATAAGCTAATTATAACAAAGAAAAGTAAAGTATATCTATTGGTTTACAAGCTTTTGACTTTAGCACTAATTCTACCAGTTGCTACTGCAGATAGAGTATTTTCTACAATGAGTATTGTGAATGATAGATTTTGCAATCAGATGGGTGATCAGTGATTGAATAAAAATATCATTGTTTATGTAGAGAAATATATATTTTTAAATATTGATAATGAAGTCATCGTAGAACGATATCAAAATATAAAATTTTCAAGGAACAATTGTAATGTATGTCATTTTTTGTATTCTTGTGTTATTATATTGTTTTATATTATTAGTTTTATTAATTTTTGCCTGCGCTGGAGAAAAATTTTGGCTACCAAAGAAATCTTGAATTTGATTACCAGGACCCATTTAAATAATTGGTCAAAAATTAGTCAAACCAACTTATTAAAACCAATTTTTCGACAAAAGGATCTATGAACATTTATTTTCTAATAGTTTCAACATTTCTTCCGGCGTTTTTGGTATTGCAAATTGGGAGTGCAACAATTTTCCAATCAACTTTGGACAAGATGCAAAAGAATTTGGCATGTATGCAATTACAGTGCCGAAGAAGTGGAATTTCAATGATGGTTGAATTGTGACTAGAGTTGTGATGGATGGTGAAATTTTGAACAATGATAAAACACTTGGACCAATTTAATCATTTTCTCGATCAACTTGACTTTTTAACTAATGCACTCTAGTTTATGTAAATTTTGCGCACATATATATTTTAATCTTTAGTTGGATCAATTAGACCATTTCTTATATTTATTCACGTCCAAGCCAAGTAAGAAATATATTCTTTTAGGGAAATTGGCGCAAATGGTCCCTAACGTATCATGTTAGTGCGCAAATGGTCCCTAACCTTTCATTTTTGGCGCAATGGTCCCTAACCTATCCATTTAGGTGCAGAAATGGTCCTTTTGGACGGATTCCGTTAAAAGTCCGTTAAGAAACATTTCATTTTGGTGCGCAAATGGTCCCTATCAATGTTTTTGTCTTTATTAGTGGGGGTAAAATTGTCAAGTTATATCTTTCTTTCAATTGACGCAAATGGTCCCTAACCTTTACCTTTTTCTGGCGCAAATGGTCCCTAACATATAATTATATTTTGGTGCACAATTAATTCTTATTTGATGAAAAAGACAAAAATATATTTACTTTTAATTAAAAAAATTTGCAATTGGATTCCTAACCTTTAAAAAAAGTAAAAATGAGTCCGATACTTTAATTTTTTTATTAAAAAAAATTAAAAGAAAAACTAACAAATTGACAATATACTAAATTATTTTGTATATTTTATAAACTATTATAAAATAACTAAAATTGAAATCATAATTATTAACGAGTGTGCTAATTAAAATTATTTTATTGTTATTAAGTAATTATATTATTTAAAATCAAACTTTAATTTTATCATCACAAAATAAAAAGAAAAATAAATTTGTCACAAATAAAATTTTTAATTATGCTCAACCCAACTCGATTTTATACGATCTCATATTTACTGGGTCAATTCAACCAACTTTTGAGCCACAAATAAACTGGACCAGTCTTATTTTAAAATTTAATTTATTTTTGAATTAAAAAAAAAAAAAAAAAATTCACCCCACCCCACCACCACCCACCCCCACCCCCACCCCCACCCCCACCCCCACAAAACCAGACCGGAAGGGAGGGGGTTTCTCCCCTCCTCGGTCGCCGTCGGCGACCGGAGAGGGGAGAAACCCCCTCCCTTCTGGTCGCGAAACTAGGGGGGAGAAATCCCCCCTGGTTTCGCAGCGATTAGGGGGGAGAAATCCCCCCTAATCGCCGGTTTCGCGGCCAAACCAGGGGGGATTTCTCCCCCCTGGTTTCGCGACCGGAAGAGGGGATTTCTCCCCTCCCCGGTCGCCGTCGACGGCGACCGGGGAGGGGAGAAATCCCCTCCCTCCGGTCTGGTTTTGTGGGGGTGGGGTGGGGTGGGGGTGGGGTGGGGTGAAACCTTTTATTTTTTTTTTAAATTCAAAAATAAATTAAATTTTAAAATAAGAATGGTCCAGTTTCTTTGTGGCTCAAAAGTGGGTTGGATTGACCCAGTAAATATGAGATCGTATAAAATCGAGTTGGGTTGAGCATAATTAAAAATTTTATTTGTGACAAATTTATTTTTCTTTTTATTTTGTGATGATAAAATTAAAGTTTGATTTTAAATAATATAATTACTTAATAACAATAAAATAATTTTAATTAGCACACTCGTTAATAATTATGATTTCAATTTTAGTTATTTTATAATAGTTTATAAAATATACAAAATAATTTAGTATATTGTCAATTTGTTAGTTTTTCTTTTAATTTTTTTTAATAAAAAAATTAAAGTATCGGACTCATTTTTACTTTTTTTAAAGGTTAGGAATCCAATTACAAATTTTTTTAATTAAAAGTAAATATATTTTTGTCTTTTTCATCAAATAAGAATTAATTGTGCACCAAAATATAATTATATGTTATGGACCATTTGCGCCAGAAAAAGGTAAAGGTTAGGGACCATTTGCGTCAATTGAAAGAAAGATATAACTTGACAATTTTACCCCCACTAATAAAGACAAAAACATTGATAGGGACCATTTGCGCACCAAAATGAAAGGTTTCTTAACGGACTTTTAACGGAATCCGTCCAAAAGGACCATTTCCGCACCTAAATGGATAGGTTAGGGACCATTGCGCCAAAAATGAAAGGTTAGGGACCATTTGCGCACTAACATGATACGTTAGGGACCATTTGCGCCAATTTCCCATTCTTTTATGCCAAATACAACACTAGTTACCATCCTCTCAAACTCTTGCAACAAACAATGACATTGATAAAATAAGGGGTAATTACATTCATACTACATTTTTTGTTAGCCATACTAAATTTTAATTACAATGAAGGTCCTCAACTATTGCTTATTTTTTCATATATATCTCCAACTATTTTTTTTTAATCACATTCTTATTATCAACTTATTAATTTGCACATCATATCTTTACTTTTGATGATAGTTTCTGTCCAAAAAATTAATTAGGATGATGTAAAAAGATTTTTTACCTCTTGTATTTTTAAATAAGTAAAATAAATAACAAATACAAAATATTTGTCCCCCATTTCAATGCACATTAATAGAATTTTTAGAAAAAAATCATCATAAAAAATGAAATGAGAAAATTAATTGAAATTTAATGATAAAAATATGACAAAAAAAATTAAAGACATAAGTGTCAAAATATAAAAAATTGGGGGACTTTCATTGTAACTAAAACACAGTATAGTCTAAATATAATTACTCTAAAACAAAACAAACCTCATTTGGACATGACAAATTTACCCTAGTGAAATTTTTAGCATCCCAAACATCTCCCAATTCCAATTTTAATATACAAAGCTCCACGTAAGCATTGCAAAACCCTAGTTTTTGTTCTCGCCCCAGCCTCATATTCCAACAGCAGACCAGGTCGAAGAAATGGTAAAACCTGCTATCTAAATGATTGATACATAACATCTCTTATGTATACCTACTTGTATATAATCGTATTTCTGTTTGTATATATGTATGTATATGCAGGAGCGGAGCCAAAGATTTGGTCTAGTAGGGGCGTAATATCTTAAAAAATAAATACAACTCAGCTACATGTCATGGACTTGACTCTTTCTAACTCACGAGCTACTCAATTACGCCTATTTACAATCTTAGCTAAGTAAGTCTCATTTGACTGTTGACACTAGTATGTATAATAGATAACACACTAGAAAGTATTGTAAGGAACTTTTTTGAAAAAAAGCAAGTAATAGACAAGATATTGAGAGAGAAATTTTAAATCTTGTATAAATTTTTCAAAGAATATTACAACGTAGTTTCGAGACTTTTACTCTCGGTAGGTAACTCTCAATCTATTTTTCACTTTGTTAAAAAGAGTAAGTGAGTAGGAGACTATTTACCAATGTGTGTGGACACATTTGTGTCCACACAGAGTTGTGTGTTGTGTGGGCTGATGTTGCACTCTTACATTAGCCAACATCATCAGTGGGTAAATGATCTCCTACCCACTGTGAGTAGAAGATCATTACTCTTGTTAAAAATGGGGTTTGTTTGATATTTTATAATTCCACCTTTTTAAATGGACGGTAGGTATTGATTTTGTTCTACGGTTGACATTATTTTTTTAGATTATTATTTGTAGATGTATACATTGCTTCTTCTAATAATGTTATTTCTACAACATTCTAGATAACTATTACAAGTTTTCTACAACTTCTTATGTGGTACATGATAAGTGTGATTTTACACTTATCTGGACCATCAAAAGTGGACGATTGTAAGTACTCTTAAGTGATTTTCTACTTAATTATGTGTTGATTTAATTGTTTTAGGTCAAAACTCGAGATCGATGGAATTGGAGAAAAACAATGCAAAATAAGCAAACAAGGACTGAAAATGCATGAAGATTTGGAAATGGGGACCAACTTGCAAATATTCAAATAAAAGAGGACTAAATTGAAATGAAAGAAGAAATTAGAGGACTAAAGAGGACAAAATACAAAGTTCAAGGACTTGGTCTGCAAATAAGAGGACAAAATGACAAAATATGAAGTGAGGACCAAATAAAATATATGTGTAACCTTGGAAGACCAAGTGTGCATATATGGATTGAAACCAATTTTTGGCCAAATTCTTACTGTTTGCCGCGGTATGACCGCGGTTCGACCTCACAATGTGTTGTTCGCGTGTCTGGGCATTTTTGGCTTATTTTTAATTTCAGTCAGGGTCTTTTTCGTCTTTTCATGTACATGAGTTGTAAAATTAGTAAAACACTATATAAAGTCCTAACCTATGTCAAAATAAAGGGGGGGTTAATTCTTTAGAGAAGACAAAAGAAAACGGAGAAAAGAACGGCGAAGAAAACGAAGAACGAACAAGATCAAGAAAATTGGAACGTGAAGATCAAAATATCTTGGTGCAAGATAATCAACATCTTTTCATTTTTTCTTCATAACCCAGTTATGTATTCAAATCTTCTAATGTTTTCTTCTTCCCGAACTATGAGTAGCTAAATTCATAGTTTGGATAAACGATGTAGCCTAGCTTAATTCTTGAATTTCGAATCTTAAGTTTTGACTTATAAATTGTCTAAGTATTTGATTTTGCTTCTTTTCTTAATACTTGGAATAGCTGGCCATTAATTCATTGATTTTGTGGATTGTAATGAATTGAGAAGTAAATTATTAATCTAGACCACGTAGTAAAATCCGGCAATTGGATAAAAGGTAGAGATACATTTTTATTATTGCTGCGGTCCTAATTGAATTCTTAGGAGAATTAATGCATCTAATTAGGACCATTCTGACTGCCTAAGTTGACTTAATTAGATAGGACTAATTTGAACTCGAGAGAGGTAAATTAGGCTAAATTCGTGAATTCGACCAAGTACAACTTTAGGAACAAATCTTGAGAGGAGGAATTAGAGATGACAGTTAGGTGGATTCATTTATCCAAACACTTTAACCATCATTCTTCTCTAAATTGTTGATTTTTGCTTTCAAATAAGTTATTGCATTGTTTTTCTTATTTTGAAACATCTAAAGTTCTAGTTTAAAATCTCTCAAAACAATTTATTTTATGGTGCATTCTACAGATTAATCATTAAAGATTAATTGAATTAATACATAAATAAGATATTCTTCGTAGGAACGATAATCTGGACTCAATATGTCCACTTATTACTTTTGTGCGATATTGTACACTTGCATTCACAATATTTTTACAATAAGGTTTTGGCATCGTTGCCAAGGACTATTCTTATTTGATATTAGTTTAGATTAATCGTTAGTGTTAGTTTTATTTTTTTTGCTATTATTATTTATTTCTTTTATTATTGTTATTATTACTATTTTCTTTCTTCTTTCTTTATTTCTTTCAAGTGACAGATTTTACTAATGCACAATTTGCTGCATTGACAAAGTAGGTGGAGCTCTTGGTCATAACACATACGCAAATAATGAATGACATACAAGCAACCATCATGTGCAAAAACTGTGGGGCTAACCACTCGATATCAGATTGTATGTTATTGGCCTCTTCAAAATAGGTCAATTTTGTGCTGAATAATACACATCATCTGTATAATCCATATTCACAAACATACAATTCGAGTTGGAAGCAACACCCAAATTTTAGGTGGTCTGAGAATCAACAAAGTGGTCATGTCTATAATGCTCAGCAAGAAAGATAACCAAGTTTGGAAGAGATGTTCCAACAATATATGCAGAAAACTGATAAAGTATTGGAGTAGCTTGATACAAACTGTCGAAATCAACAAACGTCAATCAGAAAATTAGAGACTCAGATTGGCCAGTTATCCCTGCAATTGTTAGATAGGAAACCAGATACTGTGCTTAGCAATACAGTGACAAATCCAAAAGAACATGTAAATGCAATCACTACTTGAAGCGAGGTACAATTGCCAGAAATTCACGTGAAAAGGCCAGAGAAAAAGGACAAAATGTTGGCAATTGAAGACGAAGAAGCTGGAAAGCAAGATGCAAAATCAAAAGAAGAAGAGTATGTGGAAAAAGAGAAGTTGATCCTAAATGAACAAAATAAAAAATTGACATTCAATGATATTGCACTTATCAAGCAATTCTCCGACTTCCATATTTATTCTAAAATTGATTTTGTGATGAAGGCCGATGAGAAAGTTGAAGTTTTCGTAGTGGTGTTCGAGCAAGGTGCTAAACTAAAATTATATTTATCTGAGAAGCGCAAGTTAATTTTTGGAGGATAAACGAAAAATGGTTCAAAATCAATAGATACAAGCAAAACAAGTCCTCCAAAATACTATTTAAAGTATCGTAAAGCAACCAGACAATAAGTCGAGCTCTAGATTATAAATCGAGCGCTTAATGGGAGGCAACCCATTTTTCTATTCATTATATGTTTATTGCATTGCATGTAGAATTTTAGGACTGTATTAGGAATTACAGCACATTTCCCGATTTTTGGTAATGATTAATTTTTTTTTTTCATTTCAGGCTACACATCGTCATCACAATGCGTACTGATTAGCTGAAAGTTCGATGTTGTCTCCCTACCTTTTGATTTGGGTTAACTCTTTCCTTTTTTATTTATTTTGCTTTCTTTAGTCACATTGAGGACAATGTGAACTTTAAGATTGGGGTGGCTTTATTATTTTCATTATTGTTATGTGTGACTTTATTATTTTTATTATTGTTATGTGTGTTGTGGAAAAAAAAAGTTGGATAGCTTTGCCAGCTTATGATGATATCTATTTGAAACTGTTATCAATTTATGAATTATGGCTCGGTGATGCTACTTAAGCTGTTTTTATAGACTATACTTATCCATGTGAGATATGATTAAGTGTGAGCACAATAGTAATAAATATCACTACATTTGGTTGTTATATTAAATAGAATACAATAGTGAATCGAAGTTGTGAAAACCAAGACCACCAATTGGCAACTCAATTACCTAACCAGTTGAAATGATAGTTTGGGGATGGTTGAACCATTGTAGAAATTATTTAGTTATGTGTTGATTCCTGCATGAGTAATAGTTGTGTGGAGTGTATTTGGCTACTAAGTGGAATCTAGGTATTGACCGGATGCTAGGAATCTAATCCTCGCTTATTTATCTTGCACAAAAAAAATGAAAGGCATTGTACTTGTATTATCTTATACCTCTCTTCGTAGCCTGGTTGACTAGAGTGATAAAGCCCGTATGGGTTCTCAAAACTCGGTGCCCTAAGGTCTATCAGACTTGGGAGCCATCGGCCAAAAGCTCGCTACAAGGGTCATCTAGAAAGCTTAAGGGAGTGAGGTCTTGTACATAAGATATATTTAAAAGCAAAAAAACAAAAAGCAAAAGCAAGATTGAATCTTTGTGCGCATAACTTGTGGATGTAGATGACTAATGGGTTTGACTTACTTAGTAGAAGCTTGATGGTCGAAGCATTCAGTAAAGAGAGAATCGTCACAGATTTAGTTAGCTACTATATTGGCTAAACCTAACTAAATTTTAAGCGATAAAAGAATAAGTGTTTTGAGGACAACTTTAGAGTTAACACTTAGGGTGGGAGATTTAATATCATTATGGGAGTGTGTATTCTTACGAGAGAGAAAAGAAATATTTGACCATTGAGGGTAGAATATTAACGACCTAAAGGTCTATGTTGATTGGATTGACTACGTGCACACACATATATCAATCGAGCATCGGATAAGTAAAATTTGATTTTGGTAGCATAATTTAGAAGTTTTTTATAAATTAATTGAGTTGTTTCAAAAGAATGAAACAAATTCGGCAAGCTATCTGTCATAGTAAATATTAATATTATTTGTGTAATTGTTTAAGTAAGTAATTATGTTCGAGGACGAACAAATATTCAAGTTTGGGGGTATTTGATAAATGTGATTTTACACTTATCTGGACCATCAAAAGTGGACAATTGTAAGTACCTTTAAGTGATTTTCTACTTAATTGTGTGTTGATTTAATTGTTTTAGGTCAAAACCCGAGATCGAATAAAATTGGAGAAAAACAAAGCAAAATAAGAAAAGAATGACTGAAAATGCACGAAGATTTGGAAATAGGGATCAACTTACAAACATTCGAAAGTTGAAGGACTTGAATTTTAAATAAAAGAGGACTAAATTTAAATGAAAGAAGAAATTAGAGGACTAAAGAGGACAAAATCCATAGTTCAAGGACTTGGTCTGCAAATAAGAAGACAAAATGATAAAATATGAAATGAGGACCAAATAAAATATATGTGTAACCTTGGAAGACCAAGTGTGCAAATATGGATTGAAACCAATTTTTGGCCAAATTCTTCCTGTTTGCCGCGGTGTGACCGCGGTTCGACGCGCCAATGTGCTGTTCGTACGTCTGGGTATTTTTTGGCTTATTTTTAATTTCAGTCAGGGTTTTTTTCGTCTTTTCATATACATGAGTTGTAAAATTAGTAAAACACTATATAAAGACCTAACCTAGGTCAAAATAAAGGGAGGTTAATTCTTTAGAGAATATAAGAGAAGACGGAGAAAATAACGACGAAGAAAACGAAGAATGACCAAGATCAAGAAAATTGGAACGTGAAGATCAAGATATCTTGGTGCAAGATAATCAAATCTTTTCGTTTTTTCTTCAGAACCTGGTTATGTATTCAAATCTTCTAATATTTTCTTCTTCCCGAACCATAAGTAGCTAAATTTATAATTTGGATGAACGATGTAGCCTAACTTAATTCTTGAATTTCGAATCTTAAGTTTTGACTTATAAATTGTTCAAGTATTTGATTTTGCTTCTTTTCTTAATGCTTGGAATAACTGGCCATTATTTCATTGATTTTGTGGATTGTAATGAACTAAGAAGTAAATTATTAATCTATACCACGTAGTAAAATTCGGCAATTGGATAAAAGGTAGAGATACACTTTTATTATTGCTGCGGTCCGAATTGAATTCTTAGGAGAATTAATGTATTTAATTAAGGATCATTCTGACTGCCTAAATTGACTTAATTAGATATGACTAATTTGAACTCGAGAGAGGTAAATTAGGTTAAATTTGAATTCGACCGAGTACAACTTTAGGAACAAATCTTGAGAGTAGGAATTAGAGATGACAGTTAGGTGAATTCGTTTGTCCAAACGCTTTAACCATCATTCTTCTCTAAATTGTTGATTTTCGCTTTCAAATAAGTTATTGCATTGTTTTTCTTATTTTGAAAAATCTAAAGTTCTAGTTTAAAATATCTCAAAGTAGTTTATTTTATGGTGCATTCTATAGATTAATCACAAAAGATTAATTGAACTAATGCATAAATAAGATAGTCTTCGTGGGAACGATAATCCGGACTCAATAGGTCAACTTTATTACTTTTGTGCGATATTGTACACTTACAATCACAATATTTTCACAACAGTACATTTAGATACAAAATCATCTTGCACCTATTTTCTTTATTCTAGAATGCTTCATTAAGTTTTTCTAATGGAATAATCTATAATTGACATTCTTCATATTTCTAGAGTCTTTCGCAAACTTTTTCAAACTTTTGCAAAATGTGTAGATCGGCCATCAACAATATTAGCTAGTTTTAATATTTGACTACATTTTGTGTTAAGCCTTTGGCCTTTTTCTGTTTTGCACACCCAAATTCTCTCACATGTCTTTGGCTCCTCACATGTAGTAAATGTCCCTCGCATACTCGTAGCATATTTTTGAGTACAAATGTTGGCTGCATTAGGATATTCAGTTATGTCACAATTGAGAGTGTAACATATCATTAACATACTTACAAGTGCAAGTATTTACCAATATCTCGAAATATTATACTAAATTTAAACATGTCGTGAGAAAAATAGTTAATATAATATATAATATAGAGTCGATTGTATTTGAAAGTGCAATTGTTAGTTATAAAATTACATAAATGAGATATTAATACGATACTTTTTTATGTTGAAAATGAGTTGTTCAATTTGGTGACCAAACGATTATTATCATAAAAAAATGCATCTAAAAATAAATTATCTAATCAAGATAATTTACATATCAATCATATTAATAATAACAAAAATGAATTAGTATATATTAAAAAAACATATTAGATAAATTTTTAATTTACATTATAGAAACATTCAATTTGATGTTAATTAGCTATTATTCAATTTATTTATATCTTAATATCTATTAAAATTTACAATTTTTATTATCATATATCTTCAACAATTATATATCAAATTTAAATAACTAAATAATAAACGATCGATTTTTTATGAAATAACCTATAAATTAGAATTGTAAATTAAGGATGACATTGCACACTATTTTGAGATTAATGATGAAATTAATCTGTGCAAAATTGGTGTACAAAACTAGAGTCAATCTAGATATTTTCTTTCTCTAGTCCTTATATCAAAGACAAGTTCTCTCTCTCTCTCTCTCTCTCTCTCTCTCTCTCTCTTGTACCAAAGCATGTTGTAATATTCTTTTTTTTTTTTTAATAACCCCACTCTTCCAAAACTCTCTCATGCAATCTCGTCTATATTCCATTATATCTCAAATGTCAGTCTTTTTCCCCAAATGAAAAACATGTTGAAATATTTTGCGTGGACTGTTATAATAATGGCTGATTTACTCATAATTTTTTTTAAAGAATATTTTAAACAATTATATTATTATAACATTATAGGTGCATTAAATTAATATCGGATCATAATGGAATAAAACCATTTATTACTTGTTGATTGCTATAGACATAAGTAATATTTTCATACTGTAGACCAAATAATCAGTTAGACAAAATTGATCAAAGGAAAAATTAGTAACTATGAATAATTAAAGTAACATTTTGAAAAAATAACAAAATATTGTAAAATTTGCATAATCAGGTCATAAAAAAAGATGATTTTTAAGAAAATTATGTTATGTTACCGATTTAGTATGTGGCCTAAGTTAATGGGTTTATAAGGTAACAATGTGATATATTTATAATTATATTTTCTCTCACATTAATCTATTTTAACAATATGGCTCATTAGTTATTTTTTCTCACCAAAATCATATATGTGATCGGCAATCTAAATTGTGCATTTCGTGAATATACACACATTACAAAACAACACATTGAGCATTACATATGCCACATTGTGCCACAAATTACTTACAATAAGTTCATAGTATTGATAAATAGAAGTCACCTGATTAGAATATTCATGGTCACATTCCGGATGTTCATTGAAATATTAAAACTAAAAAAAAAAAATATCACTCGTCATATTAGCAACCACACAACATAGATCATAAGATACTAATACGGGTAACACATACTTGAAATTGAGGCATTCACAGTCAGATGTCACATGATACTAACACGAATCACATAAAATTTTTCGACGGAACATCATTATAAGTTATATAGCGAGTCACTCAATAAGTTAAGAAAGTTTCACACGCCACACACAATATAGATCACTATAGTATTTGAGAGAAGAGTTACAATCATAATTCAAACATCAATGTGATATTAGAAATATAATTATTTGAATTAATTAATTCTTTAGATAGCATATCTTTCAAAATATTTATTAAAGACCAGATTTTTTCAAAACAAAAAATTAAGGATATACTTGGCCTCATTATCTCTTGATTAAAGAGATAATTAGGCATCATTATCTCGTGAAATCCCAAATTAAAAGCCAATCTTCTAGTTGTAATATGAATTGCAAATCCAAATATATCAAATGCCAGTTTCAAGTGTTGGGAATAGTGCTAAATGGGTGGGTCACCCGACAAATTTTTCTAAATGGTTGTTGACCTATTTTGCATGCAAATTATCAAATATAACTCTACATTTTCTTTGCATATTACATTTCAAATGATTTCAAATTCTTTTTTGCATTTTGTTGAAAAAAAGATTTTCAAGTTAGAATCTAATTTATTTCAAGGTTAGAGTCCAACTCATTTCATTTATGTAAGAAATTTCATTTCAAGGTAGAAATTCATATGTATCTATTTTCTTCTTTTAATTCACGGTAGAAATTGTAGATTTTATGGTATAAATCATGAAAATATGTATATATATGAGTATGAATTGTGGTTTTTTACTTTAAATTTCTTTAAATCTGAGTTTATTTGAAGTGGGTTAATTGAAAAATCAGTTTAAAATGTGTAAATTCGCCTTAATAGACTGGTGGTCTGTTGAGATTTGGTTTGTTAATTTTGGCCTTAACAGAATTGTGGTGTATTAACTAGTCTGTTAATGGACTGTTAACATGCCATTTGTTAACAGATAATCTGTTAATAGATTATCTACTTATTAATAAGGGTATTTAAGTCTTTTTATATGTAGAAGAGCATTTTCAACTTATATCATAAAAATTAGAGAAAATTACATCAGGTACTCCTTTTAATTTTATATTTCTATTTTTACTTTTTCCTTTTTTTTTAATTTAGAAAATACTGTGAATAACAGTAAAATATAAAATCATAAAAGTGCAATTATTGGGCCCAAATACTTGATTTTTAGCCCACCGTTTCCTTCTTACAAACCTTTACTCGATTTCAGCCCAATATTTCTTTTTATTTCCTTCTTAGAAACAGTCAAAACCAAAAAGGCAATTATATGCCTCCCAAATTCCTAATTTGAACTCTTAAAAATCTTCTTCAAATCGTCTTTTGTAAGTATTCATTTCTTTATTTCTCAATCTTGCCACAAATGGAGACACCCAATCATCGAACAACTCGCTCAACGAAGAATGATGTTTTGCCGGCAGCCGAAGATTTCGTGAGCCATAGCCGCTTGAAGCTTTTATTGGACAAAAAATGCACTCAAGAGCGAAATAAATGCAAAAGAATGATAGATAAAATAGACCTAACATCCACTTCAAAGAAGAAAAGGACAAATGAAATATATGAACCACGGGTGATTAATAATTAGAGTTTGCGATTTTTTTTATATTTTCATGATTTTTTTGACATTTTGATGTATTTTTTGCCTTTAGTGTTTGTTATTTTTTTCACATTCCCTTATGAAAATTGAAATGCACCGTAATAATTAAGGTTTTTGGTTTTTGTATATTTTCATGATTTGTTTGGATTTTTTAGGGGTTTCAAAATTTATGCATTTTTATTGACATTTTGTTGAATTTTTTTTCATTCAGTGTTTGTTTGTTTGTTTTTTTTTCCCCCTATTTTCTTATGAAAAGTGAAATGCACCTTAGATGCTTCTGAAATTGGGTTTTTCCTACTTATGAAATTAGTAAATTTGTTGTTGTGCAATACTCTGAGAATTGTTGATTCGGTACTACATGTTAATGTGAATTACTTTTCAAGTATGAAGCATAAGAACATCTTTTCATTTGGTTATAAGTAATCTCTTTTACAATTAATTTCTCTTGTTTTTAGAAACAGTGTAGGAAAACCAACCTATGGTAGATTTCAAGTTAAGAATTCAAAAAATAACAACAGATTACACTCTATTCTTTTACTGTTTGCCCCAAGTTACAAATTTAAAGTTAGAATTTATAAACAACTTCTATTTTGTAAATGTGATGAAACATAAGTGTCGACTATCACGCAATGATTTTTGTAGATGTGATCAAACATAAGTGTCGACTATCAAGCCATTCTTTTCCTTTTTTTTTTTAAATCTTTTATATAGCAAGTATGATTTTGTATTATAATTAGTATAAACACAAGTGTCAAGCAATATATTTTGCGTCAACTATCATAGTTGTTAAAATCATAATTGTTAAAAATGTGATTAATCATAAATGTCAACTATCATGCCATAATTTTGTAAATAATAAATCAATTGTGATTTTGTATCATACTTGCTACAAATGTGATTAAAACATAAGCGTCAAATATCTTGCCATGATTTTGTAAATGTGATTTATACTAAATTTGATCTATACCAATTGTGATTTTGTATAAATGTGAAGCGTCGACTATCATGCCATGTTTTTGTACTTATTGTATGCCATGATTTTTGTATATATTGTAAGCGTCAACTATCACGCCATGATTTTGTAAATGTGATTTATAACAATTGTTCTTATGTATCAAACTTAGTGTCCATCACAATGTTTGTAGATGATATGATAATTAATGGTTATATTTCTTTTATTTTACATGAATTGGGTTATTGTGTAGACCCAAGAAATCGATTTGGTTGTAGGATTTTGGTGTCTGCAAACTACGACATCATCTTGATGAAATTAAAAATGAATGACTCACAAAAAGCATTATTCAAGAGTACATGTTTTGGCCATTTTCTTGGTGTTGAAGAGACTCGTTTACAACACCAGTTAATACACAAAATGTTATTGATGGAAGTGAAATAGTCGAACCCCAATGAAATGTGGTTCAAGATAGCTTGGAATTTAATCTGATTCTCTATTCAAGAGTTTGTTTGATTACTGGATTGAGTAGCATAGGAACTCAGAATATCTCTAAATTTCGAAGGAGTTGTTGTGTTTTGAAAGATAAATATTTCAGTCATGTGAAAAATTTGTACCCAAAAGATGTTGAACAAGTTTGGAGAAATTTGCCTTCTAATACAAAGGATGAAGAAGTTGTAAAAATTGGGATCCTTCTACTAATCTCTTCATACCTATACTTGTTTACTACTCTGTACCCAAAACAAGTTCTAGAAAACTTGATGACAATCATTGATTCATTTGATGTAGATAAGTTTCAAATGGGGTTAGGAGCTGTTTACAATGACATTTAGCCATTTGAATGTTGCTTTGTCTAAGAGTCCTGCTTTGGAGGGCAAATTGAAAGGATTAGCCATGTACAGATTATATAGTATTCCCATGGCATTCTAAAATTGGATATATGAGTCAATTCCATATTTAGTTGTAATAGTTTGTAAAAGGATTCGTCAATCGCAGCCTCGCATTTTGAATTAGAAAACTGATATTCACGTGAAGTCCTCTTTGTGGGAGACCATAACATTAGACAGTCCTGATGTATGACAATATAATATTTTTTGAAATTTTTTTGTTTTTGTTTTTAAACTTTTATTAATATTGAATACTTATAATTATTTTTTTGTTTTTTTTTTAATTTTGCAGGTAAAAGTTACCACACTTGAACTTACCAAGGAGGAGAAAAATTCTACATATTATGTTGTTGTGTCTAGAAGGCATCATGTTGATCTAATTCATAATGACAACTCTGATTTTGTTGATCATCCTGTTAGTTGATTGAAATCACCCCAGACTAGCAATCATCCAAATAGCTCTAAAGTCAATGAGAAAGAGGTTTATATATATATATATATATAATTAGCAAATTACAATGCTAAGTTAATTTACTGTGGCTGAACATTATTTTTGTTGAATTTTCCACAGATCCCACATAGTTGTTTAATTCAACAACTCGAAAAACAAGTACATATGCTGTAGTGGAACCAAGATCGAATAATGTTACAATAGCTAGAACTGAAGTCTGATTTCAGTGCTCTGCAACGTAGTTTGGATGCAAATATTGATGCATTTATGGATGAGTTAAGGAAGAAGTCATTTGAGAAGTCAAATGTGGTAGAGTCTGATGTTCAAATTGCTAGCGATATAGGACCATCGGAGACTAAGGTATGAGTTTATCTCGCTGTCAACATTTATAATTTTTATTTTTGCTAACAAATATTAACATTTATGTTGACTATTACAAGGTTGTTGTTTAGTCCGATGGTGAGCATGACATTCCTTCTTTTGACATGGGGGACGATGAAGTATTATATACAGAAGAAGCTTTCAAGTAAGTTGATGAAGTTGTCAAAAGTGCTATTAAGAGAAATGAAGAGGTATATGACCAAGCTATCAAGATTGCAAGTGATGTCAAAGAAAAATTAGGGACAGAGGCACGTTTTTCTTAGTTTTAAATGTGATGTACAATATTTACATTTTCTATTTTAAATTCTCTTATATGATTGCGTTTTTATACATATGCAGATTGTTGAAGTAGGTTTGGACACTACTAATGCTCAAATTACACCAATACCTTCCAGTCGAAATTCTCGATATAGCATTTATGCGTTTAAGGAAGGACTTAACCCTCCTAATGATGCTGACATCACCTGCTTTGATGAATGGTTTCATGATGGATACAAGCCTGCTCAAATGTAAGTTTTGGCAGGCCTGTTTGTTTTCTACTTCATTTGTTGACATAAACTATTTTAATGCATTAATATTTTTATGCAGCAAGAGGAAGTTCACAGTGAAAAAAGACAAGATCTCACCTCCATTTCAATTTGGACCGTACGATCAAATGATTCTTCACTTGGATATACGGTATCCATAACTCATATTATTGCATTTTAATTTATAAAAAGACAAGATCTCAACCCCATTTCAATCTACATAACATTACTGTTATTATTTTATTTAATGTGTAAGTCACATATAACTCTCTATCTTGCAGCATATCAACATATGTTTCTACTATTTCCAAAATATGCTCAAGTTCAATAAAGTTATAACTCTAGACATTACTGCCACAAGGTATTTCCCATTTTTTGTATGATTTTAATGCTATTAACAATCATAAATCTCTCCTTGCATGTGCAATGGGAGAGTACATGCATTGCAATACTGGATGGTGGGACGTACACCATATTTTCATCCCAATTATGATGCAGACACATGCCCATTGGCTGGTTGGCCATTTTGATGTCAAAACTCATCAAGAGAAAGTGTAAGGGACATAATTGTGATTCAAGATGTCCAGGCTTTTGTGTATGTTTTCCCATATTTGATGGTGAAAGTTGATGCTTGGAAGCATGTTGTGAGTGGTAGTGTTGGTAGTGTCCCGCCGCTGGCTGTTAACATTGTTGAAGGCACACCTCAACAAACTATCGGGTAAGTTTTAAATTATCACTGATACTTTTTCATCATATAATTCTATATATAAAATTAAATTTGACATATTATAACACATAATTTAAACAATTTTGTTTTTTGTTTTGTAGTCATGATTGTGGAATTTTTGTTATTGACTGCTCGTGCTTGGATTAACTAGAATGTTCAAGCAATGGATGATAGTTTTGATGCTTCGATTGCTAAGATCCATATTGCATCTCAGTTATTCAAGTATGGTATGGAAAAACGAGCCAGCGGTTATGAAACATATCCTGATCTTGTGCCTAGGAAAGTTAGGCAGTCAAGAAAATTGGAGAAAATCAAGTGAAGATGTGAAGATTGTTCTGCAGATTTTGTAAATTTTTTTGATGAATGAGATGTATATGATACCATCACTTTAGTTAATGTACTTAGACGTCGAATGACTACTGATAGTTAGAATTGAAATGGAAATAGTGATAATTAGAAATTGAATGGGAGCCGCGAAGCAAGTCATGACATTTTTGTTTTTGTAAAGCCCTTGACTTTTTTTTAGCTGTTCAATTAGATGAATTTGTTCTTTTTTGTTGACCAAATATGTATTTGCTTCTATGTCTAATATCTTTAATTTTCTGTTTTGTGAAGTTTGTGATATCGTTGGGAGAAGTTTTGGCATGGTTATCAGACTTAAACACGTTATTTATACTTGATCTCGATGATTCACGATCGTATTAAAACAAAAAATGAAAGCATAAGCTAATGTACCTACCTTTCCTGAGGTTCATTTGAAGTTGGTGAACACTGCTTTCAAATGGTTGTCTTAACTACTTGAGTAATAAGGAGCTTAATTATGTTAATCCATTGTCATAATGATTTAAATTATTTTAAATTCAATAATAGATATATGAGATAATCAAAAATTAAGATCTGCAATTCAATGAATTAAAGAGATACTAGATCTATAGAGAATCAAACAATATCAAGTGATAGTATAAAAATTACCAACTATTTTCCTATCGTCAGCCACTCTTTCTCTAACACACAGTTTCAGTGACTATCCATCTTGCAATATCTCCCTCTCTATCTCACACACACACGCGCATGACTTAGACAAAATCTTTGTTCCCTTATCACATGCTAAAAACTACAGAATTAGCAAGAAACACAAACATAGGTTCAACCAAAATTCAACACATCAAGCCAACAATACGAGTACAAACGAAAACACAAATGTATCTTAAACCAAAATCCATCAATACAAAGTATAACTATCAGCAAGAAAACACAAAATCCAGCAATACAAATGAAAACCGAGAAGGTATACCAATCCAGCAATACAAATGAAAACTGAGAATGTATACCAATCCAGAAATACAAAGTCTAACTATCATAAATGTTTTTATCTATGAAAAATAACGATATCATAGACATAGAGTAAGATATCGTTTTGAAAATCAACATCCAAGTTACAAGTTTTCAATTATTCGTTTCTTCTTTTTAGTATGTTTTAGTGGCAATGGTTGTTTGCAAGTCCTTTTATTATGCCCGTAACCCATGCACCGTCCACATTTCGTAGATTTATTGCCCTTTTGTATTGACCGAATCCTCTTTTCTCTAGGTCTTCCCGCTTGTCTTTTTGGATTTGGAGCAAAAATCACAATTGTTTCCAAGTTATTTGGCATGGTCCAATGGTCACGATCTCCAAGTGGCACAATGTTCCCTTCATACGTAGAAATGTATGCTTCCTTTGTGTGGTAATATGAGAAATAGTGATACGTTTGTAGTGCATTATTTCCAATAACTGACAATGCATGTGGACATGGAATTCCATCTATATGAAACATGTTGCAAGTGCATGTTTGTCTCTCTAAATGTTGTGTATTTTCGTCACTTACCTGGTATAGAACATCACTTGATGGCAAGACCTACAAAAAAAAAAAAGCTATGTGTAAGATATGGAATACAAAGGCAACATGAGTAAGCACAAAATATGTGTTTTGATCATTAAGTAAAAATTTATATCATATAACTGTTGAAGTTGGCTATATTACCTTCAGTTTCAGTGAATTGCTGAAATTTGTTCTCAATACTTTCTCTTGATTGCTAGCGAGTCTTGTAAATGTAGATTGTGCCTTACTCCTATTCTTGTGAAACAAACTTTGTAATATGTATCTCAATGATTCAAACAAATAATCAATAGGTTAACTCTTTTAAGGCTTTGGTGGTTGCATTTACTGACTCTACGATATTTGAGGTCATAGTTGTAAACCTATTATTTGGCATTTATGCTATTGACCATTTTTCATGGCCTATAACTTCCTGAAAAGTAGTAATAATTTAAATTTTAAAATATTAAATATAATATATGTAAGAAACTATTTATAAGTTAATGATTTATACTTACGAGATATGTGCGGATCTTCTTGTTTAGTTGGTCGAGCTACTTCGTATGGTAATCAAATTCTGGAATAGTATATGCTCTAGCTACTGTATTGAAAGGTTTTGTAATGTTTTTTGCACTTTTGCTGTAGGTTTTCTTTAGATTTTGTAGAAGGTGGTATGCACACACACCATGCATTGCACTTGGATATACAATCTTAATGACATATTCTATACTTTGGTGTCTGTCTGATACAATACACGTGTTCTCTTTTACCATAAGCTTCATTAAACATCACAATGAGTTGTTGTTCTCCGAATCAATATATATAAATATATATATATATATATATACATACACTAGTTTTTTCTACGTGTGTTGCACGTTCGTGAAAAATGTAGGGATAAATTTTATGTGAAAAATGTAGGGATAAATTTTATGTTTAGGCTGAACGTAGGTATTACTTGAATATATACATATAAAAAATATTAAATATATAATATGTAAATAATAAATATGAAAAACATATTTTTTAACATACCATTTAATACAATTAATTAAGTAAAATATTAAAATTATAATAAGAAAAGCAGAACCAAATAAGCACATAATTCGTATAAAAAAAATTTAAATAACGCTTAAAAAAAATTAAATAACTAAGATTCGTAAACGGCTTTGGTAAAGTGATGTGGTAAAGTGACCATTTTTATATTTTTATTAAATTGTACCACTTCGAGAATTTGAATTGGACCAAACTCTCATTGGCTACAACCTTTTCAACTTTTTACTAAGGACTCAAAAGTCAAATATTAAAGAATTGTGTACAATTTGTTTATATCATCAAAAAAAAAAATGGTAAAAAATTGAATAAAAATTTGGAATAGTAAAAGGAAAAAATAATAGCATTTAAAGGAGAAAACTGACAGAGTGTGAAAAGAGACCTACTATACTTATTTCTTCATGGAATGTATGGTGCTATTTTTTTAGATTAGGTGTATATTTCTAACGATTTTGAAACGATAGTGACCTTTCTTGCAATTATTCCTAAAATAAAATAAAAAATGAAAATGGGTCAATGCCCAACATGTGTAAAAAAAATAAAAATAAAAAAATTCAAATTTGCTTATAAGATAAAATAAAAAAGATTAATGAAAAAATTGAATGAAAATGTATAAAATAAAGAAAAATAAACTAAAGACAAAAAATTTGTCAAAAAGATTAGAAAAAGATAAAAAAAAAAAAAAAAAAAAAACAGATGAACAGTAACTTTTACTCGGCGATGAACAATATTTTTTTTTGGTGGGCTTTTCCATTTTCTTTGGTTTTTTCTAATTTTTTTTCATTTAACAAGATTTTTTTCTTGTCGAAACTTCAGAAAAAATGTTTAGTTCCAAACATTTTTTGCCGGCCAAATAGTTCTTATCCAATTTGATTGAATTTTTTCACAAGAATCACAGACTCAATTCAATTGCATCTTCATTGTCAAGTTATTCGACAACATTATAAAAAATAAAAAAAATCAATTTGCTTATAAGATAAAATAAAAAAAAATTAATGCAAAAATTGAAAGAAAATGTCTAAAATAAAAACAAATAAGGAAAAATAAACAAAAAAAAAAATTTTGTGAAAATAATTAGAAAAAGACAAAGGAAATGGCCTTAAAAAAATTGAACAGTAACCAATTTTTTTTTTTTTTGTAATACATGTGTGGGTTTTTCATTTCCTTCGTCTTTTTCCAATTTTGAATTTTTTTCACGAGAATCACAGACTCAATTCAACTGCATCTTCATTGCCGAGTTACTCGACAACATTATAAAAAATAAAAAAAATTCAATTTGTTTATAAGATAAAATAAAAAAAAAATTAATGAAAAAATTGAATGAAAAGATCTAAAATAAAAACAAATAAGGAAAAATAAACTAAAGAAAAAAAAAATTGTAAAAAAAATTAGAAAAAGACAAATGAAATAACCTTTAAAAAAAATTGAGCAGTAATTTATTGTTCATTGCCGATGAACAATAATAACCAATTTTTTTTTTTTTTTTTTTTGTAATACATATGTGTGGGTTTTTCACTTTCTTTGTCTTTTTCTAATTTTGAATTTTTTTTCACGAGAATCACAGACTCAATTCAACTGCATCTTCATTGCCGAGTTACTCGACAACATTATAAAAAATAAAAAAAATTCAATTTGCTTATAAGATAAAATAAAAAAAAAAGTAATGAAAAAATTGAATGAAAAGGTTTAAAATAAAAACAAATAAGGAAAAATAAACTAAAGAAAAAAATTTGTAAAAAATATTAGAAAAACACAAAGGAAATGGCCTTAAAAAAAATTGAATAGTAATTTACTGTCAGCAATGAACAGTAACCAATTTTTTTTTTTTTGTAATACATATGTGTGGGATTTTCATTTCCTTTGTCTTTTTCTAATTTTGAATTTTTTTTCACGAGAATCACAGACTCAGTTCAACTGCATCTTCATTGCCGAGTTACTCGACAATATTATAAAAAATTAAAAAATTCAATTTGCTTATAAGATTAAATAAAAAAAATTAATGAAAAAATTGAAAATAAAAACAAATAAGGAAAAATAAACTAAAGAAAAAAAAATTTGTGAAAAATATTAGAAAAAGACAAAGGAAATGGCCTTAAAAAAAATTGAACAGTAATTTACTGTTCATTGCCGAGTTGTTCGGCAATGAAAGTTCATTGCCGAGCAACTTGGCAATGAACAATAACCATTTTTTTTTTGTAATATATATATATATATATATATATATGTGTGTGTGTGTGTGTGGGGGGGGGGGGGTTTCATTTCTTTTGTCTTTTTCTGATTTTGAATTTTTTATCGAGAATCATAGACTCAATTCAACTGCATCTTCATTGCCGAGTTACTCGACAACATTATAAAAAATAAAAAAAAAATTGAATTTGCTTATAAGATAAAATAAAAAAAAAAGTAATGAAAAAATTGAATGAAAATGTCTAAAATAAAAACAAATAAGGAAAAATAAACTAAAGAAAAAAATTTATGAAAAATATTAGAAAAAGACAAACGAAATGGCCTTAAAAAAAATATTTTGGTTAATGTTCATTGCCGAGTCTCGGCAATGAACAATAACCAATTTTTTTTTTTTTTTTTGGTAATATATATGTGTGGATTTTTCATTTCTTTTGTCTTTTTCTAATTTTGAATTTTTTTTCATGAGAATCACATACTCAAATCAACTGTATCTTCATTTTCGAGTTACTCGACAACATTATAAAAAATAAAAAAAAATTCAATTTGGTTATAAAGATAAAATAAAAAAAATTAATGAAAAAATTGAATGAAAATGTCTAAAATAAAAACAAATAAAGAAAAATAAACTAAAGAAAAAAATTTGTGAAAATATTAGAAAAAGACAAAGGAAATAGTCTTAAAAAAAAAATTTTAACTGTAATTTACTGTTCATTTCCAAGTTGCTTGACAATGAAACAAATTTTTTTTTTGTAATACATATGTGTGGATTTTTCATTTCCTTTGTCTTTTTCTGATTTTAAATTTTTTCACGAAATCACAGACTCAATTCAAATGCATCTTCATTGCCGAGTTACTCAACAACATTATAAAAAATAAAAAAATTCAATTTGCTTATAAGAAATAATAAAAAAAATTAATGAAAAAATTGAATGAAAATGTCTAAAATAACAACAAATAAGGAAAAATAAACTAAAGAAAAAAAATTATGAAAAAAAAATAGAAAAAGACAAAGGAAATGGCCTTAAAAAAAATTGAATAGTAATTTTACTATTCATGATCAATAACCAATTTTTTTTTTATTTTTTTTTTGGTAATACATATGTGTGGGTTTTTCATTTCCTCTGTCTTTTTCTAATTTTGAATTTTTTCACGCGAATCACAGACTTAATTCAACTGCATCTATGTTGCCGAGTTACTCAACAACATTATAAAAAATGAAATAAATTCAATTTGCTTACAAGATAAAATAAAAAAAAATTAACGAAAAAATTGAATGAAAAGGTCTAAAATAAAAACAAATAAGGAACAATAAACTAAAGAAAAAAAATTGTGAAAAATATTAGAAAAAGACAAAGGAAATGGCCTTAAAAAAAATTGAACAGTAATTTATTGTTCATTGCCAAGCAACTCGGTAATGAACAGTAACCATTTTTTTTTTTTTTTGTAATACATATGTGTGTGTTTTTCATTTTCTTTGTCTTTTTCTAATTTTGAATTTTTTCACGAGAATCACAGATTCAATTCAACTGCATCTTCATTGCCGAGTTACTCGACAACATTATAAAAAATAAAAAAAAATTCAATTTGCTTATAAGATAAAATAAAAAAAAAATTAATGAAAAAATTGAATGAAAAGGTCTAAAATAAAAATAAATAAGGAAAAATAAACTAAAGAAGAAAAAAAATTGTAAAAAAAATTAGAAAAAGACAAGGGAAATGACCTTTAACAGTAATTTATTGTTCATTGTCGATGAACAATAACCAATTTTTTTTTTTTTTTTTTTTTTTTTTTTTTTTTTGTAATACGTATGTGTGGGTTTTTCACTTTCTTTGTCTTTTTCTAATTTTGAAATTTTTTTCACGAGAATCACAGACTCAATTCAACTGCATCTTCATTGTCGAGTTACTCGACAACATTATAAAAAAAAAAAAAATTCAATTTGCTTATAAAATAAAATAAAAAAAAAGTAATGAAAAAATTGAATGAAAAGGTCTAAAATAAAAACAAATAAGGAAAAATAAACTAAAGAAAAAAATTTGTAAAAAATATTAGAAAAAGACAAAGGAAATGGCCTTAAAAAAAATTGAACAGTAATTTACTGTCAGCAATGAACAGTAACCAATTTTTTTTTTTTTGTAATACATATGTGTGGGATTTTCATTTCCTTTGTCTTTTTCTAATTTTGAATTTTTTTCACGAGAATCACAGACTCAGTTCAACTGCATCTTCATTGCCGAGTTACTCGACAACATTATAAAAAATTAAAAAATTCAATTTGCTTATAAGATTAAATAAAAAAAATTAATGAAAAAATTGAATGAAAATGTCTAAAATAAAAACAAATAAGAAAAAATAAACTAAAGAAAAAAAATTTGTGAAAAATATTAGAAAAAGACAAAGGAAATGGCCTTAAAAAAAATTGAACAGTAATTTACTGTTCATGAAAGTTCATTGCCGAGCAATTCGGCAATGAACAATAACCATTTTTTTTTTTTTGTAATATAAATATGTGGGTTTTTCATTTCCTTTGTCTTTTTCTGATTTTGAATTTTTTACCGAGAATCACAGACTCAATTCAACAGCATCTTCATTGCCGAGTTACTCGACAACATTATAAAAAATAAAAAAAAATTCAATTTGCTTATTAGATAAAATAAAAAAAAGTAATGAAAAAATTGAATGAAAATGTCTAAAATAAAAACAAATAAGGAAAAATAAACTAAAGAAAAAAATTTGTGAAAAATATTAGAAAAAGACAAACGAAATGGCCTCAAAAAAAAATATTTTGGTTAATGTTCATTGCCGAGTCTCGGCAATGAACAATAACCAAATTTTTTTTTTTTTTGGTAATATATTTGTGTGGGTTTTTCATTTCTTTTGTCTTTTTCTAATTTTGAATTTTTTTTCATGAGAATCACAGACTCAATTCAACTGCATTTTCATTGCCGAGTTACTCGACAACATTATAAAAAATAAAAAAAATTCAATTTGGTTATAAGATAAAATAAAAAAAAATTAATGAAAAAATTGAATGAAAATGTCTAAAATAAAAACAAATAAAGAAAAATAAACTAAAGAAAAAAATTTGTGAAAATATTAGAAAAAAACAAAGGAAATAGCCTTAAAAAAAAAATTTAAACAGTAATTTACTGTTCATTTCCAAGTTGCTTGGCAATGAAACAAATTTTTTTTTTTTTTTGTAATACATATGTGTGGGTTTTTCATTTTCTTTGTCTTTTTCTAATTTTAAATTTTTTCACGAGAATCACAGACTCAATTCAACTGCATCTTCATTGCCGAGTTACTCAACAACATTATAAAAAATTAAAAAAAAAAATTCAATTTGCTTATAAGAAATAATAAAAAAATTAATGAAAAAATTGAATGAAAATGTCTAAAATAACAACAAATAAGGAAAAATAAACTAAAGAAAAAAAATAAAAAAAGACAAAGGAAATGGCCTTAAAAAAAATTGAACAGTAATTTTACTATTCATGAACAGTAACCATTTTTTTTTTTTTGTAATACATATGTGTGAGTTTTTCATTTCCTCTGTCTTTTTCTAATTTTGAATTTTTTCATGCGAATCACAGACTTAATTCAACTGCATCTATGTTGCCGAGTTACTCGACAACATTATAAAAAATGAAATAAATTCAATTTGCTTATAAGATAAAATAAAAAAAATTAATGAAAAAATTGAATAAAAAGGTCTAAAATAAAAAAAAATAAGGAAAAATAAACTAAAGAAAAAAAATTGTGAAAAATATTAGAAAAAGACAAAGGAAATGGCCTTAAAAAAAAATTGAACAGTAATTTATTGTTCATTGCCGAGCAACTCAGTAATGAACAGTAACCAAATTTTTTTTTTTGTAATACATATGTGTGTGTTTTTCATTTTTTGTCTTTTTCTAATTTTGAATTTTTTCACGAGAATCACAAATTCAATTCAACTGCATCTTCATTGCCGAGTTACTCGACAACATTATAAAAAAAAAAAAAATTCAATTTGCTTATAAGATAAAATAAAAAAATTAATGAAAAAATTGAATGAAAAGGTCTAAAATAAAAATAAATAAGGAAAAATAAACTAAAGAAAACAAAATTGTGAAAAATATTAGAAAAAGACAAAGGAAATGACCTTAAATATTTTTTTTTTTTCGAACTGTAATTTACTATTCATTGCCGAGCAACTCGGCAATGAACAGTAAACAATTTTTTTTTTTTTTTTTGTAATATGTATGTGTGGGTTTTTCATTTACTTTGTCTTTTTCTAATTTTGAATTTTTTTTACGACAATGATAGACTCAATATAACTGCATCTTCATTGCCGAGTTACTAGCAACATTATAAAAAATAAAAATAAAAAATTCAATTTGCTTATAAGATAAAATTAAAAAAATTAATGAAAAAATTGAATGAAAATGTCTAAAATAAAAACAAATAAGGAAAAATAAACTAAAGAAAAAAAAAATTATGAAAAAAATTAAAAAAAGGCAAAGGAAATAGCCTTAAAAAAAAATGAACAGTAATTTACTGTTCATTGGTTCATTGTCGAGCAACTCGGCAATGTTCATTACACCAAGAACTAATGATAGAACCCATCAAGGGTTTTTCCTTGGATTTGGCCCGGTTATCTTCATCTTGTTGCCCATGATCACTTTTCTCATCTTCATAAGAGTACTGTGAAACATGAATTGACAACACTGCAAGATCAAAATAGTTGCTTGAAGTTGGGCCTTGTTGATAGGTTTCTTAAATACCCCATCTTCAAAATAAAAAGACAGAAACCATCAAGCAACTTGAGCATTATTTTATTACAAAAATTTGGGTTCATGTCAAGCTCATTAGACCTAAGCTTGTTGCTATACATTTGGTAATTCAGCACAACCAAAATGTAAAAATTATAGATGCATAATACATCCATGTGTTAATTCCAGTATGCACATGTATTGTAAGTTCTCGACCACATTTAACATTTGTAAAATCAAATGCTTCTAAGCAAAGCAAAATTTAAACTTGGGTTTGGAGCTTATTTATACTTCTTAATATAGCTGCATGATATTATTAATATGTCTCATCTCAGAAACCATGCAGAAATTTGCAAAACCATATTCAAAAACAACAAAATACAGCCTTTCATCGACTCACGTGAAAAACATCAACAAATTTATACAGAACATAGAGGAGGGAGTCTAAAATACTCAAATTGGAGCCTTTTGTATACATTTACAATTGTCATCTGCACATGCATTTCAAGTATCTAGATAAACATCACATCTCTTCCAACAAAAAAAAAAAAAAAAACCACGAAGAAATAGCTTCCTAGAAATGAATGACTAAATAAATAAATATCTTACCGTCTCGACAACTTGAAATGATTAGTAGTAGTAGCTTTCTAAGAACTTGTTATATTCTGAAATTTTCATATGAAGTTGCTTTAAAAAAATAATGATAAATGAATTTGAGAAAGTTCTAGCAAACGTGACGAAGAAAGGAAAAATGACATTCAAATACTGCCACTCTAATTTGCATTTTCTTGTAATAATCTTCATTAACCATTCTCTAAATCATGTGTCACATCCTAAGACATTGCCATGAATTATTAAGCAATGTAAGTAAAAACTCAAAGGTTAATTAATAGCATATGAAATTCCATACTTGTGCTTAAGACTGATAGTGAAGAAGAGTATACTTGCTTTTGATGGGAACTTCCGAGTTTGAATTTGTCAATCTTAATTGCACGTCTGTTTATCACCATAAGATTTTCCAAGAAATACAACCCCATAAACCAAATTTGCTTAAGTTAACAAGTAAGGAACTCCGATACTTCAACATTTCATTCTGGAATACCAGGAGGCTTTATAAACAAATTAATCTTGAAGAGGAAAATACGTATTTTAAATAATTATAAAGTATAGAAAGAATTTGATGGAAAAGCACATCTGACCAATTATCGTTCATTTTCTTGAAAAGCTTTTTTCATCTCAACATAAAAAACACATTTCATACTAATATCTGTAGATGAGCTCATTATTTTCTAGATTTGCAAAAACTACACAACATGTGCAGGATGCTAATAGTTAAGAAATTTAAATCATATTATCTTTAGAAACAATACTGACCTCCAATTATAAGGCTTCTCCTGCTTGGTGAATATCACTTCGATAGGTCGACAATGGGAATATTTTACCTACTTGATCCAATTCACGAGACCTTCCCAAAACGAGCATTCATAGCCTAAATACATAAAGGTACAATAATCATGCTTTCATAGTTCTTCTGCTCACAAAAGAAATAAGTAAAAAATAATAAATCTTCCTTAAAAACTGTGTTTTTATCAGAGATGTACACTGCTAACTGCTTATGCAATTGTATAAAAGAAGTACATTAGGCAACTCAAAGGGCCTTAGAGTCAGAGCACTGGAACAATTCTCCTCTCACCAGATCAAAATACAAGCAATTAGCAGAAGGAATAACACAAATTAAGCTAAAAAGTCCATCCTAAACCTCAAAATCACATTTAATTTCGAACAGCATAAATTAAAAAATAAAAAGTAAAAGCGTTGCCTTATCATTCATGCAGCCAAAACACATAATGAAAGATGATTTCCCAAATTAAAAGCACAACATAAAATAAGCAATTAAACTTAAAAAGACAAACCCATAAAAAATAATTCATCAAAATTAATTTGGCTGTTCTTTATAGAAATATTACACGGCAACCCAAACTGGTTGCCGAGAAATTCGGCAACCCAGCTTGTGAGGGTATTCTTGCGAAGTCTTGTTTCAACTCTCTTCCTCTCGTGTAGGATAGGAAAGAGAGAGGGCAAGTGGGAAATATGAACAATATTATAGGGGAGGTGAAAAGTGTTGGCCAAAGCAAAAGAAATAATTAAAAACTATTATAAATATTTATATAATTTTCAATTTTGTGTGAATTACTTGGACAGAGTAAATGAGAGAAGAAGATGGCAATGTTTATCCAATATTGTTCATTAGCATCATATGGAATTGGATAAGTGTTTGGGGAGTTTGATTTTGTTCTTTATAGAAATATATATATTTTTTGTGGGTTTTTCCATTTTCTTTGGTTTTTTCTAATTTTTTTCATTTAATAAAATTTTTTTCTTGTTGAAACTTCAGAAAAAATGTTTAGTTCCAAGCATTTTTAGTCGGCCAAGTAGTTCTTATCCAATTTGATTGAATTTTTTCACGAGAATCACAGATCCAAATCAACTGCATCTTCATTGCCGAGTTACTCGACAACATTATAAAAAATAAAAAAAAATCAATTTGCTTATAAGATAAAATAAAAAAAAATTAATGAAAAAATTGAATGAAAAGGTCTAAAATAAAAACAAATAAGGAAAAATAAACTAAAGAAAAAAAATTTGTGAAAAAAATTAGAAAAAGACAAAGGAAATGGCCTTTAAAAAAAAATCGTGAACAGTAATTTACTGTTCATTGCCGAGCAACTCGGCAATGAGGAGTAACCAATTTTTTTTTTTTTTTTTTTGTAATACATGTGTTGGATTTTTCATTTCCTTTGTCTTTTTCTAATTTTTTTCACTTAACAAGATTTTTTTCTTATCGAAACTTCAGAAAAAATGTTTAGTTCCAAGCATTTTTTGCTAGCCAAGTAGTTCTTATCCGATTTGATTGAATTTTTTCACGAGAATCACAGACCCAATTCAATTGCATTGTTAAAAGGTGAAATTATTTTCCTTTTTGCATAATATTTTGTTTAATTGCACATTATATTTTGAGGTTGATTTTTATTTCTAAAATAAGAAATGGGTATTTTTGCTGTGATCTTCTTTTGAATTCTTTAGTGTGCTATGTTATATTTGTATGGGGTTTATTTGGACAAGGTTGTAGAGTCATCGCAACCAAGCTAGCAACTCAATCATGATGGTTGCCGAGTAACTCGGTTGTCGAGCTACTCAGCAACCGTGCTGGTTGCCGACCAACTCGACAACCAGCTTAGTTGCTCGTATAAGTATAGATATTTTCCATTGTAAATAAAGAAACCTGTACCATTGTACTGAAGCATCTTCCAAGTTTTTATTCTTTGATATTTGAGTCACATGTCAAAAATTCGTCATTCTTCTGATCCATCCAGCTATATATATATATATTCTTCCACCATTTTTTCACATTCTCCAATTTCTATATACATATGCAAGCATTTTTGGCCGGCCAAGTAGTTTTTATCTGATTTGATTGAATTGTTTTACAAGAATTACAGACCCAATTCAACTGCATTGTTAAAAGGTGAAACTATTTTCCTTTTTGCATATTATTTTGTTTAATTTCACATTATATTTTGAGGTTCTTCTGAATTTTTATTTCTAAAATAAGAAATGGGTATTTTTGCTGTGATCTTATTTTGCTTTGATTTAATTTAAGATTGATATAGACATTCAATACCCTTTATTTTCGTAAATTTATTCTCAAATTTGCATCAAAATTCTTAGCTACATGAATTTAATATAAGCTCCAATAGAAAGTATGGAAAAAGTATGGAAGACGATGATGACGGCTAAAGTCTAAGCTCCAAATGGAAACAGTGGCTTCAGAAAAGGTAGAAATTGGTGACTGAAGTAGGTAATTAAACTCTGTAAAACGACGGCGTGTTGGACGAAAAAATGAACAGTAAAAATTTAAGACTCTTATATTATTGTAAGTATATATATATATATATATACACACACACACCATTATTTGCATCTTGAGTGCAAGCTGTTAAAAGAGTGCCACCGTAACGATCTATAAGAAATGTACCATCAACAACAACTATAGGCTTGCAATGTCTCCACCCTTGTATACATGCTCCCATTGCCATGAAAACATATTTGAATTGATTATATTCATCAACCTCAATCCATGTAAATGTGCCAGAATTTATTTCTTGTAGCATGTGAAGAAATAGTGGGATCTTACTATATGACAACTTGGGATCACCCATTACCATCTCCAACACATGCTCACAAGCTCTCCAAGCCTTCCCATAAGTGAAATGAAGTCCATATGTCTTAGCCATGTCATGCATAATGTCCATAGGTGTGTAAATAGTCTTAGCATAAGTATACTTGTGTTTGATACAATATGCTATTAATGCACTTTTTGTTTGTGTGTGATCTTTCAAAATAACATCCAATGAACAACTATAATCATATCGAATATATTGTATCTTGTACATGTTAGTTTTGCCTACCTCATATGCTCTAAAACGCCACTTGCAATTTTCATCAACACACTTGAGTACATACTCTTGCTTGTCTGATTTGTACACCATGAACTGAAGATTATTCTCAATAGCATACAATGCTATGTTCATGCACAACAATTTCTTGTTTATAAATATTCGATCAACGACAATATATTCAATTGCAGGGTGCATTACCACATCATTTTCTTGATCAACATTGGTTTCTTCCAACTCCAGTAATGTGTTGTTTACAGTTGAAGCAAATTTTTTCAATGCTCGGAATTGATTTAGCATATTGCTCTATATTATTATAAGTTTCGCTAAGCTTCATTCGAATAATAATATCATTACCTTCAAAATTACCGGTCTGAGATGAACAAACACTTGTTAATTCTATTGGCAGCGGTATAACCTCAATATGCAATGGATATGTTGTAACTTTGTCAACCTTTCGCTTCAGCTTCATGTAGAATATGACAGAGTTGTCATTTGTAATCCTAACATGTGTCATATTTCTATCTACTTCATACTGTATAGATATGCTTTCCTTACTTCTATCAAGCCTTAATTCTGACAAAATCATATCAACCAGTACAACATATGTACACTCCATTGGAAGAAGAATGCCTGCTGTATACCCATCACAACTGATGAATACCTAAATGCCATCCATGGCTGCATTCATAATTACAAAAAAAAAAAATCTGCAACACAGTTGAAATTTGGATATCAGATCACACAATTTTGAATATCATAATTCTAATTCGAAATTACAAAATCAAATATTAATAACATATAACACAAATTTTTCTGAAATTTAATTATTTGATTAAAATCATTGAACTGCAAATTGCACCTTGATTTTGAATATTATAGTACCTTGATTTGAAGAAATTCCTCTTTCAGACCAAGCATCAAACACAAATTGCACTACATAATTTATTTGAAAAAAATTCGTCTTCCCAACTAAGCTTTGAATACTGATTGAACAAGAGCAATGTTTTGAAAAAAAAAATTCCAATTTCAGCTAAACGCGGATTGAATTGCAGAAAATCAATTTGATATGAATTCTTGGAGTTCGAAACAAATTTAAATTCCTTTGGGCGTTCTTCTGATATTTTTGTTCTTTTGCAAGGTAACCTAAATTCATGTTTTGGGACAGTAGTATTTTTGTTTTTGTTTTTGATAAATTCCAGTAATTTTGAAATTATTATCGACCATAGGGAGGTTTACTCCGCTACAAGCACAAAAAAGTACTTCTTTATCCGTCACTACTGTTGACGTCTGAACCTGCACCAGTCAATGTACCAACAGATCTCCAGTCACTCCTCTGTCAGCTCGTATGTTACCTGCACACTAGGACGACCGTTAGGCACCAAGATCTCTGGAGAAAAAAGGTCCGGCGATCGTTGGCACTCCGACGATCAAGTCAACTGCCGGTATATGAGAAATACACGGGGGCGAGAACAAAAAGGGATGTGGGAGGGACAAGTAGGCAGAGATTTGAGTAGAGTTTAGGATGGGATTCTTAAGCATAAAAAGTGCGTACCTTGGAACAACCGGAGACGTTGTATTTATAGCGTAAGAATTCTAATTGATTTGGAAGACAAATCAATTCGGTCTTCAATCGGATCCTCCTTCCTTATGTGATAAAGATACCCGAGATTGCCTTCCTTCCTTGAGTTTATCACGTTGCATGATTTTAGAAGATCATGATTCGGTTTTCTTGTGGAGATTCGTGCGCCCAATCCAATGCAATATTTCTTTAATTACTTCTCTGGTTGTCCCGGTATATCGAGTTGTTCGCTGGTTACAAATTATGCGAGGCCTGACGAGGCTCTATGGTTTGCATGCGGGAGTTGAGACCCTCCACATGACTCGTGGATTTCTGTCTGTCGAAGGCCCAAGCGTGTGACGGGCCCTTCCAAGGCCCTAGCAGGGCCCAGGTAGGGTTCTCGACAGACTACAGACTGGGCCCTTACTGGGCTTGGATGGGGCCTGTGCTGACGTGGCAGCCATGTCGTAATCGTGTGGTAACAATAGTCCTCCAAATCCAAGCCTATTATTTATAATGGGTGTGGGACTTTTGAGGATATCCAGAATGTTGATGTGCCTCGCAGGAACGGAATGTTGATGCGTTTCGCGGGAAATATATTCTCAAGGTGGTTCGGCAGGAAGTAATTCGACCTACCCCCAATATATAGTCTCCCAAGTCCGAAGCTGAACATTCATGACGGGTGAGGGCTTCAAGGGGTTGGGCGGTGGAGAGCATCATGGAGTTTCATCCGGAGTGGGACCTTTCTTCCCTTCAGCAGGACTCATCGAAGGCTTAGGTTCGCGACGCTTGGCCTAGTTTAGTGGGCGATCGAACTCCCCCTCCAACTGAGGAAGGCCCGCGATGTGCCGACCCTTAAAGAGGCGGCGGGGGACTCATACTTTGTAATCCTTATCTGGTTTTGCCTAAGTTAATTGAAACAGAATTGAAGTTGACCTTTTGCTTATCCGACGTTTCGATTCTGTGTGCGAGTGGGGGGAAAGACGCTTTAAATTTGAGAATCATTCCCCTAGCATTGATGACGTAGACACCTGGTGGAATCCAGAGGGTTGGCGTCTTCAATGCCTTGGGGAGGTAGAACATCCGTGCGTCGTTCCAAAGCCCCTGTTATGACTGTATTCATTGCCTTGCACCTATTCCCAACGTAGTCCCTTATAAATAGAATGCAAGCGCACTAGGACTTTTCCACCGTGAGCCTCTTGTGACTAACCTGTCGTTATCATGTGATCGAGATAGATATAGCAGACGCGTGATGGTGGTGTGGCTGGAGGGCTGGTATCCAAGATGCCCGTTAATCTGAGAATCAACATTCAGAGGACCAAAAATCTGGCCAATCAACGTTCAAGGGACTAAACGTACGGGGTGGGGATTTAGGCTTAGCAGCCTTAGTCCGGACCTCTCCTGAACGATTGACGGGGCTGGGGGAGAGGGGGTCTCCCGCTGTCAAAAAAGGCATCAACGGCATTTTTTGAGCAGTATGGTCTAATAAGCCATCAAATTAACTCAAGTTGGCTTGGGAGACTCCCAATCATGGTAAAGTCAGGTTCTCCAACCTGGACGATGCCAACATAGACCAGGGGATAGGGCTAGTAGACCTAGTTACCCCATTCATGTGTTGGCCCAATGAGGCGGCGGAGTTTTAGAATATATTACAGTTATATCTGCTTCTGTATTGTATTTCGTATTTAATAAAAAGGTGCCGAGTTACCTCCATATTTGCGTGTGTGTGCCCATATCGTGCCATGTTTTACATACTTGTTTTGGGCCTTGTCGACGTTTAGTGTTGCTTACGAAGTCATCGGTATGAGTCAGGGGTTGCGAGACATGTCCCGGGTGGCGCGGAGTGGATCACCAGTCATGATCAAATTTTATTTGCCATCGAATGAATCTTAGTTGTGCACATTCGCGTTGACTGTTTATCCAGCGATTTGATAGGGTTGGCCGTGAACCACACTCCCTCACTGTTGGGTTAATTGTACTTGCTTGCTTTACGCGTAAAATGTTTACCCAACGAGTTAATAGAGTTGGTCGCGAACCACATTCCCTCGTTGCCGTGTTCTTTGTACTTGCTTTCTTACGCGTAAAATGTTTACCCAACGAGTTAATTAGAGTTGGCCGCGAACCACACTCCCTCGCTGCCGTGTTCTTTGTACTTGCTTTCTTACGCGTAAAATGTTTACCCAGCGAGTTAACAGAGTTGGCCGCGAACCACACTCCCTCGCTGCCGTGTTCTTTGTACTTGCTTTCTTACGCGTAAAATGTTTACCCAGCGAGTTAATTAGAGTTGGCCACGAACCACACTTTCTCACTGCCGTGTTCTTTGTACTTGCTTTCTTACGCGTAAAATATTTACCCAGCGAGTTAATTAGAGTTGCCGCAAACCACACTCCCTCACTGCCGTAGTGGTACTCTCCGCTTGGGGGACACTTTGGAATCATAAAAGACGAATATTATTGAACGGCGCCTAGTTTCCTAGCGTCCGGCAAAAAGAAAAATCTCTAAAGAGATCAAAACGATGCAGGAAAAAGACAAAATAGAAATGCCGGTGGTAAGGTCTCAGGTTGTTGCGGCTGGGGTGATATCCTCGCATTTGGCAGCTTTTCGTAACGCGTTCATGTAGCATGCCCGTGCCTCCGTCTGATTACCACGGATTTTAGCTATTCCTCCGAGAGTCGGGAATTTTATCGCCAAGTGGTGTATGGACGTAACCGCCTGTAAATCCTTCAGCGCGGGCCTACCAAGGACCCCGTGGTAGGCGGAGCGGGTGTCCACTATTAGAAACTCCATGAATTTCCAGAGGTGGCAAGGTGTTTCCCCAAAATCTACCGCCAGGGTAATCTTTCCTCGCGGGACGAGATTGTCCCTTGTGAAACCAAATAGCGGCTCGGTGATGGCCGTCAGTTCGTGATCCACGTCCATTTGGTCGAACGCATTGCCGAATAGGATGTTCACGGTGCTTCCGTCGTCGACCAACATCCGACCTAAGCCATTTCTGGCGACAATGGCACATACCACTAGGGCATCGCAATGCGGGTAATGTATCCCGGATTCGTCCTCTTCAGTGAATGAGATTGGCGGCACTCTAGGCCGATGCCCGTGAACCTGCCAACTCTCTAGGGGTTCCCCCTGGCTGCCTTCGCGTAGTTATGTCGCGAGTTCATCGTGCTTCCTCCGACATACGGTCCTCCAAAGATGGTATTTATCTCTCGGACAAGTGGGGATCCTTGGGGCCTCTCGGCCCTCGGTTGGTCCCTGTCTCCCTCGTTCCTTTCTCCGTCGCAGCGAGGTTCATCGTTCCGGCGCTGAGGAGGAGGTCTTCACCCTTGTGTGGGCAGTCCTCGACGTCCTCGCGCCGCTTGATCCCTCTCGCCTGGTCCGTGGTTCTCGCGATTGATTAGCTCCCTCACATCCGGGCAATCTTCCGTGTTATGCACCCTGGTCCTGTGTATACGACATAACTTGGGCGGGGTCACCGCGGGTAGGGAGGCCTCTACTGGTGCCCGTGGGGCTGGGGCTACCTCCGTTTGATTGAACCTTTGGTAATGGTTGTTGGTTGGTTCTGGGTAACGCCTCCTCTGAAAACGGGAAAACCAAGGCTCTGGAGAGCGACGCCCCTCTCTCATGTATCGATCTCCTCTCTCCCTTTTAGCTCTTTCTCTATTCTCGATCGTTTCTTCTGATCGGATTTTGCGTTGGATCATGTCCACTAGCTGGCTGTAGACTTTCGGTTGACTATTTTGAACGTCTCTCCAAAAGAGAGTTCGCATGTGGAGCCCCATTATCAGCGCATCCAGGGCCTTCTCGTCGGTCACCGTCTCGATCTTGTTGATGATGTTGCTGAATCGTTTGAAGTAGCTTTTGACGGTTTCTCCCTCCTTTTGTCGGATATCATTGAGTTGGGCGATGTCAGCAATCATCGTCTGGTTGCCAATGAAGGCGTTGACGAACTCCCTTTTAAGTTGTGGCTAGCTTCGGATACTCCCTGGCCTCAACTTGTTGTACCACCTCTTCGCGTCACCCGTGAGTGTAGTATGGAAATTTCGACACTTCACTGCGGGAGATTGGCCCTAGAGTTTTGTCTTGTAAGTGTTTATGTGGTCCGTGGGATCACCTCTTCCATTATACTTGTCCATGATAGGCATTCAGATGTTGGCTGGCACCTCCATTGCCTTCATGTAGTTGGTGAATGGTAGGTTCTCGTCATCATCGTCCTCATAACACTCCAGCCTTTCCTTTTCATCTTCGGCCTTTTCTTGATTCTTCGGGTCCTTCTTCTTTTTCGTACGGGCCTTGCTATGTTCACTGCGCCTGCTGTGTGTGGGCTGGGGGGGTGCAATCGAAGACCCCACTCACAACCTGTTAAACACGCTAGCTGCAGGAACCGGGTGGCTTTCTCGTACAGGGAAGGGTCTCCCTTTCTGAACATTCTGCGGGGGCTTCGGAGCCGGGTTCCGAGGGTTCCGGCCATTAGAAATGGGGGGTTCCTCTCGGGAACCATGGCTGTCCAACGAACCAGTGGGTGAGGGACTCCTTCGGGCACGGCTGTGCTTGGGTCCATGTTGGAGGGATTGATTCTCCAACAGTTCAATCGTGGCCTTCATCTTGGCGTTGTCCATCTTGAGGTCCTGGTTCTCATGTTCCATCGTCCGTTTCTTCTGATGTCTTCTCTTTCTGCGACGGGTGACGTTCTGTAGGTTTTGAACGCTCTCCTGTCGCAGGTTGGTGTGGTGGGACTCCACCTCTTCTTCTGTGGACTGTTCAGATGTCATGCTCCTTCGGGTAGAAGACACGTTTTACCACAAGCACTTGGTCGTGTAAAATTTTCGATTCCCACAGACGGTGCCAATCTGTTAACGTCTGAACCTGCACCAGTCCACGTGCCAACAGATCTCCAGTCACTCCTCTGCCAACTCGTATGTTAGCTGCACACTAGGACGACCGTTAGGCACCAAGATCTCCAGAGAAAAAGGGTCCGACGATTGTTGGCACTCCGACGATCAAGTCAACTGCCGGTATATGAGAGATACACGGGGGCGAGAACAAAAAGGGGTGTGGGAGGGACAAGCAGACAGAGATTTAAGCAGAGTTTAGAGTGGGATTCTTAAGCATAAAAAGTGCGTACCTTGGAACAACCGAAGACGTTGTATTTATAGCGCAAGAATTCTAATTGATTTGGAAGACAAATCAATTCGGTCTTCAATCGGATCCTCCTTCCTTATGTGATAAAGATACCCGAGATTGCCTTCCTTTCTTGAGTTTATCACGTTGCATGATTTTAGGAGATAATGATTCGATTTCCTTGTGGAGATTCGTGCGCCCAATCCAACGCAATATTTCTTTAATTACTTCTCTGGTTGCCCCGGCATATCGAGTTGTTCGCTGGTTACGAATGATGCGAGGCCTGGCGAGGCCCTATGGTTCGCATGCGGGCGCCGAGGCCCTCTACATGACTCGCGGATTTCTATCTGCCGAAGGCCCAAGCGTGTGACGGGCCCTTCCAAGGCCCTAGCAGGGCCCAGGTAGGGTTCTTGACAGACTACGGACTGGGTCCTTGTTGGGCTTGGATGGGGCCTGTGCTGACGTGGCAGCCATGTCGTAATCGCGTGGTAACAACTACGTCTTCATCTTCTCAAACCAAAACCCATATATATTTCTCTCAATTTTTCCATTTCTCCATATTCATCAAAATCAGACTCTGCTCAAACAAAATTCTCTTTCTCTCATTTTTCTCAGCTACTTAATTTATTAAAATTCTCTACGGTTGGATTCCACCACAAAGAAAAAACGGTATACTAGTGATAAATGTATAGTATTTTTAGATTTTTAATCAAATCGACCGGTAGAGAGATTTTTCCACCCCTACACACAAAAAAAAACTCATACGTCAGTGTTCACTCCCATTTTTTTTTTCTTCCAATTTTCTCATTTTTCTCCTTTCCAATTCTCTTCTCCCCCACAATTCATCTCCAAATCTTCACTATTCTTCTCAAATTTATTCTTGTGTTATTTTTCATTTACTTTATAACGGTCGATTTCCACCGATCAGTGGTATACTAGTATTAAGTGGGCCAAATTGTGTAAGATGCCCTAATTTTTAGGCGCTTTTTGGATTAGGTTTGTTTGTTGACACGGCCTTTAACAGCCAACGCGGCCCTTCAAGTGCTATACAGCAATAGAAGGGAACAAGCGGCAAAGGGTTTATTGCTTGGTATATACACTCAAAAAGGGTTGTGTTGCAGAATTGCAGTGTTTTCTATAGGAGAAGTCGTCTTCTTCATCACCAAACTTGGAAGGTAATATCAGATTTATTTGTGTAAAAACATTCTTTAAATTTATTGAGCTTTATTTGTTGCTTTCGCACACGATTTGATTATTGTGAATGATTTAATTTCAACACAACCAGCATCTAAGATTCTGTCCAGCCTTATCGCTTTTCTCTTCTTCACCTTACAATTTATTTTTTTCCAAAATTGTTGTTTTTTGATGGTAATATTCCTCAGCGCAACAGCAATTTTCTCGACAATATCTCTCTTGAAATTTTGATTTGGTTGTTTATGGCTTTCTCCTTGCCTTTGGAACTGCCGCCTCTCAAGTGTAATAGATGAAATACCCAAGACCTAAATCCAGTGGGGTCAACTGCCCCCACTAGACTCCAGGTGGCTCCGCTCCTGTATATGTAACAAGTACAACCTATCTCCGTGCGTATGCGTGTATAGACATATTTCATGTGGGTATTGTTGAAAAGAAATAAAAACCCAGTTTTATAATAAGAATCGTTGCTGAGAAATATATCATTTCCCGGACATACAAAAGTTGTGTAAATATTTAGGGGCAGCATTTTTGTCCTTTAGAGAATAGTATGATTTTTTATTGGAATTTTTTGTGATAATTTATTAGAAAAATGTAATATTGCATTTGTGTATGTTGTTGGTATATAGGTTATGGCTCCAAATCAGCCAAAAACTGGCTTATTTGTTGGCCTGAACAAAGGCCATGTCACAACCCCGAAGGAATTAGCTCCCCGCCCTTCTGCTAGGAAAGGGGTAAGTTTCGTCTATGCTTTTTTGGCTAGTTCAATTTGTTTTTTCAATGCTTTTTGGCTGGTTCAAGTTGATGAAGTTCCATATGAGTTAAGAGCATGTTTGGCTGAGCTCAAAAGGTTTATTTATAAGTAAAAATAAGTTTAAAAAACAAACAACTATTGTACTGGTGAAAAATAGAAATAGTCAAGTTATCCAAACATGTTTCTAGACTTTTTCCTTTTATTTAAGCTTAGCCAAACATGCTCTTGATTCGAATTCTCAGCTTACACTCTTCTGTTGAACACATCAAGCATTTTCAGTAAATAATTCAAATTTGTGTTACAGATCGTTTCTACTATTGTATTAGATACATGAACAAGCCCGATGAATTGGTCCTGGTATATTTTGGGAAATTTAATTATAGGTTCTTAGTTGAGTATAGGGTTATGTTAGCATACAAACAGTTAACAACCATATACCAAATGAGTTATATTAATTCAGACCTATTCACAAGTAGATTCTTGGTTTAAGATTTTCAGAAGTAGAGGTTGTGGTATCTAGTCTTATATTAGATTATTAAAGTTGTATATTAGATTATTAAAGTTGAGACTAACAGCCCTGTTTGATATAGATAAAACTTAAATTTTAGGAGATTTTTGACAAAAGTTGATGAAATGTGTGGTTGAAAAGTTGATAAAAGTTGTGGGTTTCATGAAATGTGTGGTTGAAAATGAGCTTGGGGAAAAATGAGCTTTAGAAAATGGGGGCCAAACAGGCACTAAAAGTGCAATTTGACAAGTGGTAAAAATATAACTTTCTCATCCGCAATGTTTGTGATTTTTGATCCTGTTTCTTTTATTTTGTTCAATCTATTGATTGACTCAGAAAACGAGCAAGAGAGTGCACTTTGTTAGGAGCCTTATCCGGGAAGTTGCTGGGTTTGCACCATACGAGAAGAGAATTACCGAGCTACTTAAAGTTGGTAAGGACAAGCGTGCTTTGAAGGTAGCTAAGAGAAAATTGGGCACTCACAAGAGGGCCAAGAAGAAGAGAGAGGAGATGTCTAGTGTTCTCCGGAAAACAAGGTAATCTTATCAAAAGACACTATTGTCCTGCGCCCATACTGGCAAGATTAGGAATTCATCATGCTTTAACTATATTGTCACCTTTCAATTGAGGTGTTCAATTTATTTCTGCGAGTTTTCAATGTGGTCTTAAAATGACTTGTTGAGACTTCATGGTTTCTAACTGCTATATATTATTTGCTGAATTTATATAGGGCTGCTGGAGGTGGGGAGAAGAAGAAGTGAAGTCTTGTTTCTTAGGCTTTCTGTTTTCAGAATGAAAATCATAGATTTGGACGATGTATTAGTTAATACTGTTTCATTTAGCTTTCAACCTACTTTGTTTTTCTGTAAGACAAAATTATGGTTAGAAATTCATTTTATGTTGGCTTTAACACATCTTCGGTTGTGTATTGCCATCAACATACCCCTCATTTTTATTATTGAGAGGATTTTTGTGCCTATGCTGTCTAATGTGGCAAATTCTCGTTTGTCCTACTTCTTTTGTTCTATGCTCCTCGTGGAAACTAGGTGTGGAAAACTGAAATTCCCAGCTTAGGGTATGATAGTTACTCTAATATGAGTCGTATCTTTTGCTTTTCTTAAGGGTTATTGGGATAAACAGGATGGAAATATTAAACACCACCAGTGATTGCCAAGAGTAATTTTTCGTGCTACAATTCACAGAAGCCCCTTAAGGCTCCGTTTGGGATTGATTTTGGAGCTCAATTTCTGATTCTCAAACAATCAGAAGTTTGATTTAGGCGTTTGGCAAACTTTTTAAAAGTGATTATAAAATAATCTGACTCACCTGGCAGCAGATTTTGAGAAGCAGCAAAAGGACAACTTTTCAGATTCTGCTTTTAGCTTTTACATTTATATATTATTGAAATACGTATTGTACCTCTAATTAATTAAATTAATTTCTTTAATACCCATTAGAGAAACCGAATTGAAGCGAGTTGGATGCATAAAAAATAATATAAATGTAATTAATTTTTGCCCTATATGACTATACTTTTATTTTGTAATTTTTATAAAATTTAAAATTTATTAGGTATTTATTATTTTTATTTTAAAATAACAATAATGAATGTATTGTCTTGTTAAAAAATATATGACTAGGAAAAAAATGAATTTTACCACTCGTAATAATAATAATAATATAAAATAACATTATTATATTCAATGTCCTCTTTAGTAATTTAATATCGTTACAGCAATAAATCACTTTTGTTTACCAAACGCTCAAATGCTGATTTTGAAACATACAGTAATTTTAAAACAAGAGTTTACCAAACACTTATCTGATTCTTCCCACAGCTGATTCTTTCTGCAGTATAGTAGAAGCTGATTCTCTTAAAAGCACAGCAATACCAAACCAAGCCTAAGAGTAAGAAAAAGTGATCTATCTGGTAATTCCCATTCTGTACTCTTTCCCACTCCAATAAGCAAGTTTCCATCATATTTACCGTAATGCGAATATCAAAAACCTTTTGATCCATGCGACAATTCCAAATTTCCAACAATTGATCTCATAATACAACCCATGTAAAGGATGGTGTTTCAATTCTGCAATTTGGAGCAATAAATTCTATGATGCTACAACTTTGGCGTAATGCATTCTTTACCCCCTATGCACCAGTTGGATATGGGAAATGAAAAGGAGCCCGAAAAGCAGTGAAAAGGCCACAAAGCAATTAATTGCCTTGTTCAGAAATGCAACACACAATTTCATGTCTTAAAACTTTTGGGATGATTTCTCAGCCCCTTCTTTCCAATTTCCAGCTGTTTGCCTTTGATTTGGCAGCATCTTTTAGGTCGACCGCCGGCCTGCCAATTTTTGAGATCTTCTCCTTTAGAAATAATATCAACACACGTACCTTTTGGATGATTCTGTTTATTGTATCTCGGGATTTCCCTCTCACTTTGTCTCCCATTGCCACAAGCTTTTCCACCAAGTTCTCCGACCTTCCAATGGTTACTTCAACCGAAAAGTGCTCTCCAGCAGCTAGCCATGGAAGACCTGCGTCTGCTTCCACAATTAGATCACTGTCAATCACGACTTTTATGCCTTGCCTCTCCCAACGGTCTCGAGCCTGGTCCAGGGCCTTTGCTTGCTCCCTGGCCACTTTGGCTTCATCTTCAGCCCATGCTCTGTGTAAAATATGTATTAAAAATAAACACAAATAGATACAAATTTAAAAAATATATAATGAAATCATTCTCCCTCAATCTCATAAAGCATATCTATGTTTCTTTCCCCTCTCTTCTGGGATGTCCCAGAGAGAGATTCAAGTAAAAACTGCAAAATCCAAATTTTCCATGATTTTCCCAGAAGTGAAGAGAATAAGGAGTCAACAAAAAGACAAATCTTTTTGTAGTTGAACTCCCCAGACTCCATGATCTTTTGATAGTTTCATCCTTGTGTTGCACATGAATTGGAAGGTTACACGAGGGGTTAAGACAATAAAATGTTTTGACTTGTTTATGTCCTCGGAAAAACAATTGGAAGTCCACCAAACATACCTCATAATGCACCCAAATAAAATGCTAAAAACTAAACCTTGTGTTGGGGGGCCTTGGAGATAGATTTGGGCCAAAAGAGGAAGGAGTTGTATGATACACCATGAATTTAAACTAGGGTAAATTGAGGGTCGGTCACTGTTTGGGCACTTATGGACTCTAAAGTCATTGCTCAAAACTTAATTCAATTAAAGTCATATTTTAGAGCTAAAAGACCAACATACCCTTAATTGTAAAAAAACGCTAATTGTGATACTGTTTTGTGGTGATACTGTTAAACCTATAATTTTGTACTACTAATGAAATATTTTAAGAACAATATTATTCTCTTGTTTATTCTCTACTGATTAATTCGTCTATCTACTATTAAACACCTTATATATTTATACTTATCTATCCAATGGGAATCTATGTCCTAATTGAATCTCAAACTTGTTCTAATTCAAGAGAAGAATTAGAAACATTGTTCATAGTTTTATCTAAGTCAGATCTAGAACTGCTACTCTTGTCTTTAGACGACCCTTTGCATGACTTCCCATTAACTTGAGAATGATTGGCAGTTCTTCTTTCTTAATCTTGGCATTGCTTTGAAGTATGTGTTTGCTTTTAAGGGACCCAGATACCTCGGAAGAGCTTTAATTTGCAGCAAAAGGATATACATTTATCCGTGATACTGTTTTGATAAAAAAAAATTAAAGATTGCCATTTTAAGCTAAAGAGACGACTTCAAACGGGTAAAATCCATCACACGCAGTGGCAAAGCGATTGGTCTTGACCGTCTCGTCGAGACCATTCCGAAAACATATTATAATAAAAATTCTAAGTACGTGTGCAAATTCTATGTTCATTTCTATTGTGATATTATTTTTGTGATACTGTTTTGCATAATACAGTATTAAACAACACACATGACTATGATATCATGCTTTTATCTTTGATACTATTTAATTAGTCATGTGTTTTGTTTAATACTGTATTATGCAAAACAGTATCATAAGTTAAAACATGGATTAAAACAGTGTCAAAATTACTAATGCACATTACCTAAACAAAATATTATCATGGATTAAAACAGTATCATAGACAAAACTAAGACATTCAAACAGTATCACATGTTCAAACATTGCCATAATTAAACAGTATCAAAGATAAAAGTACGGTATCATAAATAAAACTCATTCCACCTAGATTCAAACAGTATCATGAATTAAAACAGTATCAAACAATATCTGTGATACTGTTTTCTATAATACAGTATCAAACAACACACATTACTAACAATATTTTCTGTGATATTTTTTTTTCTATATTACAGTTTCAAACATCATGCTCTCTTTTAACAATGAGAACTTCTTGCCACTTCTTCAACAAAGAGTCATAACTTTGGGGGACATCATGCTCTTTTTTAATTCTCTCTTTGCAACAGAGATCATTCACTAGCAAATATCCAGGATACTTATGTAACTGAATAATTTCCTTACCTTGTTGTGCTTTTTCTTTACTAGCAAATATCCACGATACCAATTGTTCCCCAATATATATCCAGGACAGTTACACCGTCAATACCACAACCACCTTTCCAAACACCCAAGCATCGCCACCACCAGTCAAATTCGCCCACTACCACCTACGCAAGTGTAACACATGGGTTTTGGGATAGTGTTGTGGTAGGTGGGTTCTAGAAATTATGGTTAGCGATCAGGTGAATATGAATGGTGATAGTCTGATAGGTAGAATGAAATTTTGAATTTGTTTAATTAAATGAATAAAAATATAAAATACTTACACAGTAGTTTAAAAATAAATACATGCAGATTATAAATACACTCGCTGGAGGTCGCCGGAGATCGCCGGAGGTGTAGGAGATTGTCGCTGGAGGTGGAAGAGGTTTGTGGAGTTGGAAGATTGTGCCAATGGAAAATATGGTTAAAAAGGGTGATTTTGAAATTAATTTAAAATAGTAATGTAAAGTATGACTTAATCACAATTTTAAAAAAAGTTTTGACCTAATTTAAAACAAGTCATGTGTAGATTACTTATTGACAATTTTCCCAAACTATTCAGATTTGGGTAAACTGTTCAGCCAATATTTGTCTGTCATGATTTGATAAAGTCATCATATATAAAATCTACACCAAACATTTTTTTTCTTAAGACAGGGTTTCACGGGGCGCCTTTCTTTCTAGCACAAAAGGGGCACCGTGCGGCAGTAGTCGACTCCTCTCGACTACCTTCCGCCTTTTCTCGATCGATTCGACAATTTAAAGAAAGCTTAAGTAACAAAAACCCAAGTAAGCTTGACAAGACTTCGAATACCAACTACCCCCTATAATAGCTTAAGTAACAAAAACCCAAGTTACATGAGTAGACATTAAAAGGGTTGAAGAATCATAACGGAAAATAACCTATTACAAACTAACGGAAGTAATAACTGAAAGTAATATTTACAAAGGTGCGGCCGAAGTTGGGCAACTGCGGCTGCAAATGCTGTCAGGGGGCTAAGGATAGCTGCGGGCCCTGACATTCTCCCCCATTTGATTTGGCGACGTCCTCGGTGCCATCTTTGCATGATATTCTTCAAGTAGAGGTTTGAAGGCTCCAAGGTCTTTAACTCTTTCCCAAGTATTCTCCTCGCTGCTGCATCCGCTCCATTTGATTAAGTACTCCTGATGATCTTTCTTGGAAGCTCGAGTAACTCGGTGATCAATAATAGCTTCAGCAATTCTCTTGCCTGTTTTCTTCACTTCAAATACAGATCGCTTTGGCTTATTTCTGGATGCATCCTCCTTATCTGCAAAATATGGCTTGAGTGCACTAACATGGAGGACATTGTGGGTTTTGCACCATGAAGGAAGTTCAATTCTGTAAGCAACTCTTCCAATCCGCTTCATGATGGGTAATGGCCCGATATATTTCGGCATCAATCGAGAATCTGTCCCTCTTATTACCTTATACTGGCGTTTGTCAGGGAGTTTCACCATCACCAGATCTCCCACGTTGAATTCTAGAAAACGACGTTTCTGATCAGCAGCCTTTTTGTACCGTTTCTGTGCTTTCTCAAGATAACTCCGAGCAATTTCAATATTTCGTTTCCACTCTTGAGAGAAGCCCTTAGCTTGAGGGGACTTGGTACTTTGATCAATGTTCACAGTATGAGGGAGTAACGGTTGCTGGCCAGTAACAATCTCAAAAGGGCTCTTATTGGTGGAAGTGCTCTTTTGGGCATTGAAGCAAATCTGAGCCGCATCCAAGAGTTTCACCCAGTTTTTCTACGAAGTAGAGATAAAGTGCTGAAGATATTCTTCCAGCATCGAATTGAACCGCTCAGTTTGTCCGTCAGATTGTGGGTGAAAACAAGAACTCATGCTCAAAGTTGAACCAAGGAGTTTGAATAACTCGGTCCAAAATGTGCCGGTGAATCGAGGATCTCGATCACTGACTATATCTTTAGGCAACCCCCAGTATTTGACAATGTGCATGAAGAAGAGGCGAGCGGTCTCTTCAGCGGATACATACTTAGGTGCTGCAATAAATGTCACATATTTTGATAAACGGTCCACCACGACGATGATAGTGCCAAGATCTCCAACCTTTGGCAAGCTGACAATGTAGTCCATCGATACGCTCTCGAATGGTCTAGTTGGGACGGGAAGGGGCTCCAGTAAGCCCGCCTTCTTCTGATGATCTGGCTTATCCTGTTGACAAACCAAACAAGTTTTCACATAAGTCGCAATGTCATCTCTCATTTGCGGCCAATAGTAAGCACGCTGCAATAGAGCAGAAGTGCGTTCCTCTCCCTGATGTCCAGCCCAAAGCGTGTCGTGGCATTCCGTGATTAAGGATCTCCTCAAATCTCCACCCTTTGGAACATAGAGGCGGTTTCCTTTCGTCTTCAGTAGACCCTCATCCAACCAGAACTGTCGAGTTTTTCCCTGTTTGACGAGGTCGACCAAATAGATTGTTGCGGGGTCCTTCTCCAGAAGTGCCCGTATTTGATCCCTTGTGGTTGTAGTAACATTGCTTCCTGAAAGAGCCGCCATTGAGCAGATAGAAGCCAAGTCGGCCCGCCGACTAAGTGCATCTGCTACATGATTGCTAGATCCAGCCCGATACTCCAATACAAAATTGAACTCTGAAAGAAGTTCTTGCCAACGAGCCTGCTTGCTTGAAAGTTTCGGTTGAGACATGAAGTGACTCACAGCAGTGTTGTCTGTCTTCACAATGAAAGGAGACCCAAGCAAATAATGACGCCATACCCTGAGGCAGTGGACCACTGCCAATAACTCCTTTTCATGCGCTGAGTAACGGCGCTCTGCATTATTCAGCTTTCGACTCTCATACGCCACCGGATGCCCTTCTTGCATTAGGACTCCTCCTAGAGCAAAATCTGAAGCATCGGTCTGCACTTCAAAAGCTTTAGCCATATCTGGTAAGGCCAAAACTGGATCTGTCCACATAGATTCCTTCAATTTCTCAAAGGCGGCTTGGCATGATGCCGACCACTCCCAAGCCTTCTCCTTCTTGGTTAATTCAGTTAACGGCAGAGCGATTTCTGAATACCCTTTCACAAATCTTCGATAGTAGTTGGCCAACCCAAGGAATGAACGTACATCATGTACATGCTTTGGCGGTTGCCAATCTTTAATAGCCTTAACCTTTTTACTATCCATGCGGACTTTTCCTTGCTCAATAATGTGGGCCAAAAAACTGATAGAGGTCTGGGCAAATGAGCATTTGGATGGTTTTACGTAAAGTTCATTCTCCCGTAGACGAATAAGAACTTTTCTCACATGCTGAACATGCTCCTCCAGAGTCTCGCTATAAATTACGATGTCATCCAAGTACACCACCACAAAATCATCTAGAAACCCGTGAAGTACCTGATTCATCATCGTGCAGAAGGTTGCGGGAGCATTTGTCAATCCAAAAGGCATAACTTTGAATTCAAATGCCCCATATCTAGTTACCACTGTAGTCTTCGCTTCGTCTCCTTCTTTGATCCGGACTTGCCAGTATCCAGACCTTAGATCAATTTTTGTGTAGTACTTCGCCCTGCTCAAACGGTCGAAGCAATCTGCCACTAGCGGGATCGGGTAACTGTTTTTCACCGTAATTTTGTTCAAGGCACGATAGTCACAGCACATCCGAAGAGAACCGTCAGACTTTTTCTGAAATAGCACTGGAGCTCCATATGGCGATTTCGTAGGCACGATAATCCCACTGTCCAGCATTTCAGCCAATTGTTTCCTAAGCTCCTCTAGCTCAGGTTGAGCCATTCGATAGGGTGCCTTGGCAGGAGGCTTGGCACCCGGTATAAGCTCAATTTCATGATCAATAGCTCTCCTTGGCGGTAATCTCCTTGGCAATTCCTCCGGCATAACATCCTCAAATTCCTGCAAAAGTCTTCTAACAGGTTTTGGGATAGGGCCAGTTGCTTCTTCAATCTCTTCCAGATGAAGAGTACACAGAAACGAAGGTTCATTTCGCTTGAAGCCCTTACTGAACTGCATGGCTGAGATGCTCTTCTCACCCATTTTCCCAACTAGCGTGGGGATGACACAGGGCTTGTTCCCCATCATCATCAAAGAATCAGAAAACGGTAACACTGCCGTCTTCGTATCCCGAAGGAACTCCAACCCTAAAATCAGCTTGAAGTCATCCATCTGAACTGCAGACAAATTAGTCCTCCCTTCAAAAGGACCAATTTTAATAAGCACGGATTTGGCTACTCCAGCGATTGGTTGAGCAACTGAGTTGATTGCCTTCACCTTTCCACTACATTTCTCCAGCACAAGCCCGAGGCGCTCTACTTCGGGACTTGCAAGGTAGTTATGCGTAGCCCCGGTATCTACCATGGCCTTGATTGGTTTCCCATTGATCTTCACATCAATGTACATTAAGCCTTTAGCCTTACAAACACGAGGCTTCGGCGCTTCTTGTTCCACCTTTTTCTAGGATACATCACCCTTTTCAATCACCCGATGAGATATTGTGCTGCATCGGTGTGAGAATGCCCCAACGACATCCTCATCCTCTTCAGAATCAGCTTCGCAATGACTGCTAGCCTGCGGGACGTGTTGCTTCGAACTTGATGTTCCACTTGTCAGTTGGCTCAAAGCATTCACAAACTGTTTCTGTGGGCAATCCTTCACCCTGTGAGGTCCACCGCATAAGAAACATCCATCCTTTCTCGGGGCCGTACTAGATTTGCTCTCCGGAGCCTTTCCTTTGTTCCAGTTGTTGCCCTGATGGTTACCCTGATAGCTACCCTGATGGTTACCTTGATAGCCACCCTGATGGCCTCCTTTATGGTGAGAATAGCGTTCTCCCCCATTTGAGTTTGATGTGGGCTTGAAGGATCTATTTCCTCCCCCTCGGGATTGGCTATTAACTTGCAGCCGCTCCTTTCTGGGTTCTGATTGATAGTCCATCAAGCACTCGGCAGCTCCCATAGCCGTGCTCACATCAGCCACCTTCTGTCTTTGTAGTTCAGTTCTCGCCCATGGTTTCAGCCCTTCCATGAAAGTGAAGAGCTTGTCCTTTTCAGACATGTCTCGGATGTCCAGCATATGCCCTGAAAAGGTTTTCACATAGTCCCGAATGGAACCAGTATGTTTCAGTTCTCGTAGTGCCCGTCGGGCCTGATATTCCACATTTTCTGGAAAAAACTGTGTTCTGATCGCTTCCTTAAGAAGTTCCCATGTGTCTATCTGGGCCCTGTTGGCTTGAATATCAGCATATTTTGTCCGCCACCATAGTTTTGAATCTCCACCCAGATACATGGTAGCTGTCGACACCCTTCTTGCCCCGTCTTCAATATTGGTAGCAAGAAAGTATTGTTCCATGTCAAACAAGAAGTTCTCAACTTCTTTCGCGTCGCGCGCCCCACCATAGGTACGCGGTTCTGGAATTCTGAGCCTAGGTGCATACTCTTGTGCAGGGGCTTGCCCATTGCCAACCACACGTTGAAGTATTCGCAACTGAAGTCTCATGGCTTCCATTTCTTCCCGCAGATCGGGAAGCATTGCAACAGCATCAGTCATCGCTGCGCACATCATCCGACTCTCATCCAGTTGGATGTTCAGTTCGCGGATGTCTGCCTCTGCTGTCTCGACCTTTTCCTCAAGGGTCTCGACAGCGTCACATAACCTAGTACTTTGCCCATCAAGCGTATCCAAGCGCTGCTTAGTACTCTTTTTGTGATCCACCACCTCAGTGATGTGTGATGCATTTGGTTCCATCGCTTTCTACTCGAGTGTCTTGAGCCGCAGCTCTGATACCAACTTTCACGGGGCGCCTTTCTTTCTAGCACAAAAGGGGCACCGTGCGGCAGTAGTCGACTCCTCTCGACTACCTTCCGCCTTTTCTCGATCGATTCGACAATTTAAAGAAAGCTTAGCAACAGAAGATTTGAATGCGTTGAAAATAGCTTGATCATTGATTGACGAAAGCAGTAATTTACAATTGATGGTGCAGGGGGTCAACACTAGTAAGCTTGACAAGACTTCGAATACCAACTACCCCCTATAATAGCTTAAGTAACAAAAACCCAAGTTACATGAGTAGACATTAAAAGGGTTGAAGAATCATAACGGAAAATAACCTATTACAAACTAACGGAAGTAATAACTGAAAGTAATATTTATAAAGGTGCGGCCGAAGTTGGGCAACTGCGGCTGCAAATGCTGTCAGGGGGCTAAGGATAGCTGCGGGCCCTGACACAGGGTGTAATTACTTTCTTACCTAACCACAGACAAGGCTTTTCGCTCTCTTTCCAGCTCTTATTGTAATCGCGCGATCTCCTATTCTCGGTTGCGGCATCGCTTTGAAGCTTGTTAAGCCTTTTTTTTTTCATAAGAAATCTCCAACTTATTGCTCGTAAGGGTCTGCAACTGTTCCTCCACTTTGCGCCGTAAACTAGAAAGAACTTCCGTTTCTGAATCAATGGTAGCGCGTTCTTTCATTAAGGCAAGATTTTCTTCCTCTCTTTCATATCTCAGCCTCTCCAATTCACTTCTTGCCTCCTCAACCAATTTCTGGACAGCATTAATCTTTTCCCTTTTCAGAAAAAACTCCTTCTCAAAACTTGCATTGAGATCCTTCTCAGCTTGAGCAACCAGAGACCAGGTGCAGCTACAGCCTTTCCTGCCATTGATTCAGCTTCAATACGTGCAAGTTACAAGGGCAATAGCAGGTTGTGCTTTCGTTACAGGTTTTCCTGGCTGGAACAGTCCTGTATATCCTGTCATGCACTAGACCATCTTAGCTTTCCAAATGACTTGGAAGAGAAGCGTGGGCCAGAGGAAATAATGTATTGACATAGAGAAAACTCACCAAAAGCTAGGGTTATTACTCCCTGTTCTCCATCTGCAAAGTCAGCAACAAGATCAGGCCATGCACCAGGGTCAATCTTGTCGATATCCATGAAACCAGATAGCTGAGTTTGCAGCAAAAAGCAGGCAAATTAGCAACTCATTGGCTGTTTTAATACTGTCCGGTCCCATGTAGAATTTAACCATTTTAAAATTTTATAATCTTTTTGTCAATTTCTGGTAGCTGCCTTTTCTCTAGGGACATCTTCCAACTCACAAGATCCTGACGAGATAAAGAGCTACATATACAAAATTTTAATGACTAGTACAAGAGGTGGAACTAAGAGTCTAAAAGGATCAAATGGCCCAAAACCCATTACATTTGGATGCAACGGAAATTAGGAACATTCTGGCAGCATACAACCAATAAGACCAAGAATGAGAGGAGAGTAACTCTACAAAATACAAAATGCAACAGCTAGTATGCCTAAGCTAAAGATCTTGTGAAGTGGAGAATAAATAGTTTGTTACAATGTTTAACTTCCAAAAATTGAATGAGGAAGGGAAAAAAATATTTAAATCGATGAGAATATCACTGCGTTTGTCATCATGAATAGGAACCTAATGGGTCACACACAAAAAGCGAGAATTGAGCATCTGGAGTTGGACCTTGTCCAAGTAGGAGATTGTAAGAATTAAGGGCAAAGTTGAGAACAACCCTACTTTTTGTAGAAAAGTTGAAAAATACCTTCAAAATTAATTTTTTGAAATTTACCCATAAAACTAGCTTACTTAATAAAAATACCCTAAAACTACCATAAAGCCCAGCTGAGAGAAGAAACACGTGAAAAAAAATTCAACCAAAAAATTCATCCCTCAATCGGCGAACCTGTGGAAACACAAATTACAACCAAAATTCATCAAATTTGATGTTACCCAATCCCTACAAACCCATAAATGCTGATTTCAGATCACGTATTTTCGTAAAAATCTCAACATGAGATCAAATTTCAGATAAAACACATAGCAGATTCTGAAATTTGCTGAAATTTTTGAATGGAAGCTCATAATACATTCATGTATTAAAATACAAACTCGAAATTCATTCAAAAATGCAAAAGAGCTACCTTCATTCGAAAAGATTCTGAAACTTTTCCGAATTTGATAGTATTCCCAGCGATTTGGTTTACTATTCCTGCCGACTAGTTTAGTATTCCTGGCGATTGGTTCGTTTCAAAGCAAAATTTCGAAATATAAAGTAAGTAGTATTTAATTTTTTTGAATTTTGATTTTGATTCTGAAATTTGTTTATTTTGTTGTTGATTTCCATATATCAATAACACAAACTTAGGTATATTGGTGTGTATCTTAACATTGTTGATTATATTGACTCCTAAAAAGAAATTGATGTAAATATCAACATTAGAGACTAGAGAGAAGGAAACATACCAGGCGTTGGCAAGAAGAAATGGAATAATGATTATTGTCAAAAAATGAAAAGAATTTGGGATATGATAAACTGAGTAACATGTATAGTACCACTCATGTGTTCGGTGCAAGTTAAAATGAGTAATGCATGTTTGTGTTACTGTATGTTTTACAATATGTGATACATGTAGCATCAAATTTGTAGTAACACGTGTGCTACTATATATCACTTGATCAATTAAAAATTTAAGTTCAATAATACAAGTAACACATGTGTTACTGATCATGGCAATTTTCATCAAGTAGCTTTATTTTAGACTTAGAGAAATATTTTACAAATGAGTAACACGTATGTTACTGTATATTACAAAGCTTTTTGGTGCATGATAAACTGATTAACATGTATAGTGCCTATCATGTGTTTGGTGCAGGTTAAAATGAGTAATGAATGTGTGTGTTAGTGCATGTGTTAAAATATGTGATACATGTAGCGTCAAATTTGTAGTAACACGTGTGTTACTTGCTTCATTAAAAATTTAAGTTTAATAATACCAGTAACACATGTGTTACTGTATATTAAAATAGATTAATCATTACAATTTTCATCACGTGGCTTTTTTTTTAGACTTAAGAGACATTTTTTGCAAATGAGTAACACGTATGTTACTGTATATTACAAAGTTTTTTGGTGCATAATAAACTGAGTAACATGTATAGTACCTATCATGTGTTTGGTGCAAGTTAAAATGAGTAACGAATGTCTGTGTTAGTGCATGTATTAGAATATGTGATACATGTAGCGTCAACATTGTAGTAACACGTGTGTTACTATATGTGTTACTATATATCTCATTTTCATTAAAAATTTAAGTTCAAAAATACCAGTAACACATGTGTTACTGTCTATTAAAATAGATTAATCATGTCAATTTTCATCATGTGGCTTTTTTTTAGACTTAGAGGCATATCATGTGTTTGGTGCAAGTTAAAATGAATAATGAATGTATGTGTTAGTGTATGTGTTAGAATATTGTGATACATGTAGTGTCAAATTTGTAGTAACACGTCAGTTACTACATGTGTTACTATATATCACTTGCTTCATTAAAAATTTAAGTTCAATAATACCAGTAACACATGTGTTACTGTCCATTAAAATGGATTAATCATGTTAAAAATTCAAGTTCTATAATACCAGTAACACATGTGTTACTGTCTATTAAAATAAATTAATCATGGCAATTTTTATCATGTCGCTTCTTTTTGGACTTAGAGACATATTTTGTAAATGAGTAACACGTATGTTACTTTATATTACAAAACCTTTTGGTGCATGATAAACTTAGTAACATGTATAGTGCCTATTAAGTGTTTGGTGCAAGTTAAAATGAGTAACGAATGTGTGTGTTAGTGTATGTGTTAGAATATGTGATACATGTAGTGTCAAATTTGTAGTAACACATCAGTTACTACATGTGTTACTATATATCACTTGCTCCATTAAAAATTTAAGTTCAATATGTGTTACTGTCCATTTAAATGGATTAATCATGGTAATTTTCATCATTTGGCTTTTTTTTAGACTTAGTGTTAGCGGCATATCATGTGTTTGGTGCAAGTTAAAATGAGTAACGAATGTGTGTGTTAGTGCATGTGTTAGAATATTGTGATACATGTAGTGTCAAATTTGTAGTAACACGTCAACTACTACATGTGTTACTATATATCAATTGCTCCATTAAAAATTTAAGTTCAATAATACTAGTAACACATGTGTTACTGTCCTGTCCATTAAAATGGATTAATAATGGTAATTTTCATTATATGGTTTTTTTTAGACTTAGATGCATATCATGTGTTTGGTGCAAGTTAAAATGAGTAACGCATGTGTGTGTTAGTGATTGTGTTAGAATATTTGATACATGTAGCGTCAAAGTTGTAGTAACACGTGTGTTACTATATATCACTTGCTTCATTAAAAATTCAAGTTCAATAATACCAGTAACACATGTGTTACTGTCTATTAAAATAGATTAATAATGGCAATTTTTATCATGTGGCTTCTTTTTTGACTTAGACATATTTTGTAAATGAGTAACACGTATGTTACTTTATATTACAAAACTTTTTGGTGCATGATAAACTTAGTAACATGTACAGTGCCTATCATGTGTTTGGTGCAAGTTAAAATGAGTAATGAATGTGTGTATTAGTGTATGTGTTAGAATATGTGATACATGTAGTGTCAAATTTGTAGTAACACGTCAGTTACTACATGTGTTACTATATATCACTTGCTCCATTAAAAATTTAAGTTCAATAATACCAGAAACACGTGTTACTGTCCATTTAAATGGATTAATCATGGCAATTTTCATCATGTGGCTTTTTTTAAGACTTAGCGGCGTATCATTTGTTTGGTGCAAGTTAAAATAAGTAACGAATGTGTGTGTTAGTGCATGTGTTAGAATATGTGATACATGTAGTGTCAAATTTGTAGTAACATGTATGTTACTACATGTGTTACTATATATCATTTGCTTAATTAAAAATTTAAGTTTAATAATACTAGTAACACATGTGTTACTTGTATATTAAAATAGATTAGTTATGTCAATTTTCATTATGTGGCTTTTTTTTAGACTTAGCGGCATGTCATGTGTTTGGTACAAGTTAAAATGAGTAACACATGTGTGTGATAGTGTATGTGTTAGAATATTTGATACGTGTAGCGTCAAAGTTGTAGTAACACGTGTGTTACTATATGTGTTACTATATATCACTTGCTTAATTAAAAAGTTAAGTTCAATAATACCAGTAATACATGTGTTACTGTCTATTAAAATGGATTAATCATGGCATTTTTCATCATGTGGCTTCTTTTTGGACTTAGATATATATTTTGCAAATGAGTAACACGTATGTTACTGTATATTACAAAGCTTTTTGGTGCATGATAAACTGAGTAATATGTATAGTGCCTATCATGTGTTTGGTGCAAGTTAAAATGAGTGACTGTTTGATTTTTTGCAGGTATGGAGTACATCAATAGCTTTTTACATTACAGTGGTTAATGGAATGTAAACCATGAATACAAGAATTTCTAGAAGGCTGGGATCTTGGTTCATCTAGAATGCACATTCAATATGCTTGTTGAAGAAATTTATTCAGAATTGGAGTTGAATCAAACAATTATGGACATAACAATTCAGTATGAAGTGAAGTATAATGAGCCTCCGATAAAGATTAGAACTAATAGGTCCCTGGTCTTTTATTTGGAATTAAAGAGAAAAGCCAAGGATTTTACAAGTTTTCCCTTATGCATTGATTTTTCAACAGTAACTGGTTCTAGTGCATCATCTAATCTTCATCAAGAGCTTCATTTGGAAAAACCAGCTACTTCTACAAGTTCAGACATGCTACAATTACAGCTATATGAAAGAAATAACATAACAATCATAGCCCCTCCAATATTACCAACTGTTGAAGATATCGCTTGTGAGGTTTCTCCTAACGTACCTGAAGTTGATGATGTGATTATGGAAGCTGAAACAACCATGATTTTTCATCCAAATATTGATAAGATTGAAAGAAATCAGATTTACTGTAATAAAAAGGTCTTGATGAATAGTGTTGCTAAATATGCCATGCGAAACCACTTTCAATTCAAGGTGAAAAAATCAGACAAAAATGTTTGTCCTAAAATGCATGGATTCAAGCTATCAATGGTCTTTCAGAGCTTCAACGGTTGGAAAAACAGACAACTTCAAAATAAGATACATTAGAAATAAACATGTATGTTCAATAGATATAATTTTAGGAGATCATCGACAAGCTTCTAGTTCATTGGTAGGAAGTTGCATCAAGTATAAATATACCTCTGCAAAAACTATATACACTCCAGGTGATATAATAAATGACATGAGGAATGAGTATGAGGTGTCACTAAGTTATAATAAGGCTTGGAGGGCTCGAGAGCATGCATTTGTGCAATTGAGAGGTGATCCGAATGAATCATATAGAAAACTTCCTACATACTTGTACATGTTGAAAGTAAGAAATCCAGGATCAATTACAAAACTAGAGACCGATGTAAATAATCGGTTCAAGTACTGTTTCATGGCCTTAGGAGGTTCTTTGCAAAGATAGAAGTACTGTAGATCTGTAATTGTAATTGATAGAACATTCTTAAAAGGGTATTATGGTGGGACATTATTCATAGCATGTACACAAGACGCAAATAACAATATTTTTGTATTGGCTTTCGGAGTTGGAGACAATGAGAACAACAATTCATGGGAATGGTTTTTACAATTGTTGAAAGAATCTTATGGAGAGCGGGAAGAATTGTGCATCATTTCAGATAGACACCAGAGCATAAAAAATGCCATAGAGAAAGTATATCCTGAAGCCATGCATGGGTTTTGTTCATACCATTTATTGCAAAATTTAAAGAAGACTATTAGCAAGGGTAAAAAAACATGACAGACCACTACAATGCAGTTGTTAGAGCCTACACAAAGGCTGAATTTGACAACCACATGAGCCAACTTGAGAAAATCGACAAAAGAATCCGACCTTATTTGGTATGTTTTAATGTTTATTAGTATAAAATAATTCCTTTAACAATTATAATATACTAATTGACAAAAATTTGTTCTTAATGTAGGAAGATGCTGGATATCATACATGGTCGAGAGCCTATATCACAAAGAATAGATATTCAACAATGACGTCAAATATAGTTGAGTCAGTCAATTCAGTTACGAAACCGGCCAAAAGTTTTCCTATTTTGTTGAAATTCTTGAGATGCCTTGTACAAAATTGGTTTTCCAAAAATCGGGAAGGTGCACAGGCAACATTCACTACACTTGCAACAAAAAATGAACGTATGATGCGGGAAAATTCAAGAGATGCAATAAAAATGAAGGTAACATCTAAAACATTCTTGAATCTTTATATTGTAACGTCAACTATGATATCCATACAAAGTAACATTTGTGTTACTCATACATTAATCAACTCTTTTTTCTTGTCACCGCAACTTAATTGTTATTTTTGTTCTTTGTTCACTTTCTTCAACCTCTTACTTCTAGTTGATATAAGTAACACATATGTTATTATGTGTTAGAAGTCATAAATCATGCTGAATTTTATTTTTGTATTGTTTATTGCCTATTAAATACGATCTTATATATGTTACGTTGTACATTGCATAGGTGTCTTCATCTAGCCAAGTGCTATACCAATTTAATGACGGTGTATCTTCCTATTTAGTGAACATGCACGAAAAGACCTGCTCATGCAATAGATATCAAATGGATGAGATTCTATGCAAACATGCTCTATCAATAGTTGCAAACAAACATATCAGTTCTTACACATATTGCTCCAAATTCTACACAAGAGAGTCATACATAAATGCATACAAAGGGACAATCTTTCCACGTGGTAACTGTACAGATTGGGTTGTACCAGATGATGTTTCATTCAGCATTGTACTACCACCAATACCAACAAGAAAATTTGGAAGACCCAAAGAAAATCGGTATCGATCGAAGAGAAAGAGGAAGCAAATAACAAAATGTGGGAGATGTGGAGCATATGAACACAATCGAAGAACGTGCAATAACCCAACACCATTGAACTCGAAGAAAAAAAAAAGAAACTCTATATGAATTTTTGAATATTTTTCTATTGAATTTCAGACTTGATTGTTCTAGTTTACTTTCTGTTCAGTAGTGACACGTTCGACAATCACATTTCGTTGAATGTTGTTGTTATGATTTCAATGTTTGCTCGTTTCATGCCATTATCTGACTTGATATTACTGTTCATTTTATTAATGACACAACCTAAAAGCTAGTTGTGGTCTGGTTATTAGATAAGTCCCCAATCAAATGTCTAATTTTTGCAATTTTTCACAATTTCAAATATGATCTTCATTGAATGTAATTGGCACAGATTTAATTGTGTTGAGGAAGCGAAGAGGAGTTAAAGGGAAGCTGTAATTTGCAGGTAAGTTCTTGAAGGGACTTTGACTGTAAAATGGGAATATTGGTGTTTTCCCAGTTGAAGAATTTAGAGTATGTTCATTGGTTTCACCCGTGATTATTGGATTTTGGTGCCTAATGGTTTATCCATTGGTTATGATGATGACATTGCTCTAAACTTGAACTCTGTATATTCTTCGAATGGTATGGCTTGGTCTACCAGTATGCCAAATATGCTTAGTGATTCTTCATTGTCGAACTCACACGGTATAAACTTATTCGTCCTCTTTCTGGCCTCTATAAGTAATTGAGTTCTAGTTCAAGCATTCATGGCAAACTAGAAGGCTAAAAATTGTTATACCTGTTGACTATTTACTTGTGCATGTTATCCAGATTGGCTTAGAATGTAGTCTTGATTATGAAAATGCAACTATATGATAAATTTCCTCTTGGAATTTCAGTAGTCTCTTTGTACAACGAGTGAAATTCAATCAATATGTTTTGGAATTTGTGTTTTGCTAGTCTCTTGTAAATCTTAGTTTGTATGATATTCATATTGTGGCCTTCTTTGGTTTTTCTAGCCAATCTTTTACTACATAACTGGAATTGTGTATTTCAGCAACTAAATTTCATAAATTAAAACAGAATATTTGGTACTTGAAATTTAGACTCAAAAATTCCAAATTTGAGTTAAACTATTTTTTCCCACGGTTTATTGAGGCATTGCATTTCAGCTTAAAAGTGCCCAGATCCTAGTAGAACACACGTACTCACACTTTTAACAATTAGGACTTGGGAGGGAAAGAAACAAGTGAGAGTGCAAATGCACAAGCTCTTAGGTTTTCCTTTAATATATAAAAAGATTTTTTTGAAATAATTCTCTTGGTCTTGAATATATTTTGTATGGCTATAAGCTTAAGTTTCATTCATGCAGTCCTTGAAGACATGTGCCTTTTTTGTTGACTATAATATGTATATCTTGAGGTTCTATGTTTCTTTAAATTAGTCCCATAGACAGCACTCATTCGTCTCCCAAAGGAACTCTACCTGCTGGACTTTAATGTCTTTCGTGATACCCTTCCTCTGTCCCTAGTTCACTGGAGAAGAAATCCAGTGACATCCAGCAGGAAGAGGTCCTATCTGGACACCCTACCCACCTATCGTTTGACTCTTTCTAGAAGTTGTATTCATGGCACGAAGATGGCGTCTTCTAGCTAAGAAGCTTTATGGTTGAGCTTGGGAAGTTCAGTAGTGGTATTATTTCCACCATACGACTAGAAAAAGATGGAGAAAAGTGTCAAATCTGTTCAGTCACTCTATAACACTTTAATAAGACCACAAGCCTATTTGATGCATTATAACTCTCACATAATTGAACTAGAGTAACATGTATGTTACTTGTTAACACAGATTTTTCAATTTTTCAAGATCAATTGACACTTGATCTTTTCAAAATCTATGTTCTCAAAACCATCATCCAAAAAAAAAAAAGTTGAATGAAAAAGATTCTTCAACTAAGAATAACCAATGCCATATAAAACAATTCACCTGGGGTAACACATGTGTTACTTACATGAAAGACATCATAAAACCATTACGTTAGATCAAAAATACATCATATACAAGAGAACACTGCCCTCATATACAAACTACTAATTTACAAATTAAAAATGAAATGTGTTTCTAAATTTTCATTCTCTACTTTACTCTATCGGAAACCCTTTCAACATCCGTATCATACCCTTCATCCAATTTTTTCTTGGCATATTTATAGAATTGGACAGCGAGACTTAGCCGAGCTTTATCAAGCTTGAACGTCATTTCCATTTCTTCTATTTGTTGGTGAACAAAATACTCGGCATATTTGATCACAAATATACCACAATCACCACTGTAAAAACAAACAAACAAATAAGTTAGAAAAAACAGTTCCAAACCTATTTTGAAATTCAATTCAAACAATTAGATTTAGAAATTTAACTAACCTTTGTTGTTGTTGAGGGATATTATCCAATATGTTCACAGTCAATTGATCAAGAGAATCCTTGCCATCGTAGGAACTTCTATCTATGACACTAGAGACCTCAGCATTATAAAATCCACCATGGAGTAGAAAATATGGAATGATTTCAGCATATGTCTTCACCAATTGATGAACATGAAAGTCACGAATTATCTTACGATATGGATTGCACACATCAAGGCATCGACGTCCAATATCAAACTCTAAGAGGATCCAATGTGCTTTATTTTCCATCAAAACAGGAATTAGCACATGGTCACCATCCCACCATGGTTTGTTACATCCTATTCGATGTCCTTGAACATATGATAGAAGCGCTTTATGATTACCCACCACATTTCGATCATTCAAAAAAATTTGCGAAATCATCTAATGAAACAATCAAATGTATAGTCGGTCGTGGTCAAACGGATTTGTAATCTAGTACTATGCTTCACTATCTTCCGGAGATGATAAAATGCAACATCAATATGTTGCAAAAAAAAAAAACATCAGCCAATGTAATGATTAAAAAAAAATATCTAGTAACTTTCAAATGATAAATTACAATATAGAAAAAATATAAATTATACCGTGTCTCCCAAGCACTCTCCGGGAGTCCGCAAGTCATAGAACCATTTCTTATTAGCAACCTCAAGGACTCCAAAGTCAAAGGGCGGGTTGAGTATTTCGTTCTTATCATCAAATCTCTTCTTCCTACAAACATAATACTTACAAGATATTAAAAAAAAATCAGCTCGTTATACTATAACTATTTGGAAGAAAGAAGGAAACTTATTTTTCTTGGACAACCCTAGTATATACCATTCCTCAAAATCAACAACGTCATCAATAGCAACAGCATTTAATTCATCACTTAATGCATATGTGCCAGTCCTTATCTCTCGAACTATTACTTTAGTTTTTGCTGATGATCCAAAATTCGAAGTATAAGGTGATTTAAACACTGCTGCTGCTTTCCTAAGCCTCTTCCTTGGTATATCAGGAGTACTATCATTGACTAAAATGTAATCATCATTATCATCAACATCCTGAAAAATAAGTAACATTATCAATTACATAAAAAGGCAATGGTCACAATTATTTTAGGATAAAAGTAACATATAATGTGAAAACACTACCTCTTCATTTTTAGAAGTTGAGAGATATCTCATTTGAACACATTCATCAATCATTTTCAGGTCAATTTCGGTAAATTCCATATCATCTAGTTCAATGTCATTAGCATTAGGTTCATCATCAATCCCTAAGTCAAAACTAGGACAAAAGTTCAGCACATCAAACCTACGTTTGCTAACAAATGTCCCCTCGAATAAATATTTTTTGGGTTCTTCGCCTCCAACCTAAGAATACAAATAATCAAAATATGATACCTTAAAAATAGCATCTCATAAATTCAAATTGAACTTCTTACAATTTCAAAAAAACATATTAAATTTATTATCTGTACCTCAAACTCAGTACCACTTTCATTGTTAGATTTATCAACCTGGACTCGTTTCTCTTTTCTATCAAATTGAACCTATAAAAATATAAAACTCCTCAATTTTACAAATTTATGATAGAAAGTAACATATGTGTTACTAATATATAACACACTAAAAAGCACAAAGTTATTAGATGCACGTACACCTCTCTCCCAACTTCAACATCTTCTGCACGTGATCCGATGACATCCTCGAATGGAACCTATACAAATAATTAACATAACAAACTATTAGCATAATTCATTCATTTCAACACATAAAAGTATCGGTATCAATATGACAACAGTAAACTGAATTTCTTAAAAAATATTAGCATAATTCATTCATTTCAAATAATTATTAGCATAATTCATTCTTTTCAAAAATCAAACGTATTCTGGGACTTCCATTTACACTAGAACAGTTGCCCAAAATCTTAATATTTTGGGAACTTCCATTATAATCATTCTCTCATAGTTGAGAGGAGCGCATGAGTCTCCCCAATAAATTCCTCAAAGCAAGTAATGCTTGAATTGGAACATCGTTGTTCCAGTCAAGTTTAAGTAAATCTAATATCTAACATGTTACAAATGAGCATGGATTTCAAAGTTCTCTTTTTGGTATAGACTTCACTGATTGGTTACTAATAGTGAAACAAAACTATCACCGCTCTTCAAATAAATTCTCATAAATGTTCATCTTATAAAAACATATTTATTTTAGCATGATTCATACCATAAAAAAAACACAAATATTAGTATGATTTTTACAAAATATCTTATACCTCAAAATCTGTTCCACCATGGACAGCATTTTCATTATTCAATGTATCAAAATCAACTCCATTCCCTTTAGGGTTCTGATCTTCAACCTATAAAAATATAAATTAGAATGATGGTAATACAAATAGAAAAACTTATAGTAACACATGTGTTACTGTTTGCTTACAACATGAATCTAAATTTTTTAGCACATAGTAACATATACGTTACTCATTACATCATTTTATTTTTATTTAAAATGCATCCAAAAAAATATAAAAACATAATAATACATGAAAATGATTTACATTCCTCACCGAAGAAGTATCACCAGTGTACAAAACAATCTGCCTGTCCAAAACATTATAACAACTACCACCAATTTCTTTTCCAAATTGATTCAGAAACTCTGCAAACATTCCTTGCACATTTCTATTTAAATTAGTCATTTCCTTTCTCAAATTATTGTGCAAAGAAATGATTTGGGCTTGATTTCTTTCTAATTCTTGCTGTTTGAATTAAATTTGTGATAAACGATTCATGATGATTTCGTTTAATTCACAACAACCCTAAAAAACAAAAAAGAAACAGCATCATACAAAAGGAAAGCATAATTCATAAAAAATTTAAAAAACTAGTGACTAAAACTATAAAACACTGTCTCACCTGTCCTTTTTCACAGGGAGCAGGCCTCGAAGAACTAGCACCAAATTCGTTGCCTGTCTGCTTCTTATGAAACAATCCCGAAGCATATATCTCATTATTCTGTTCATTAGTTCCCACAAACTGAATTACCTCAAGCTACATGAAAATCATTGGTTAATAAAGTCAACTTCTGAACACAATAAAAACAAAGTAATAAATAATTACTTACTTCAGAATGCTTAAACACTTCATCTTCCAGTTGTGGACCGGTAACATGCACATCAGTTTCCCACTTCAACATGCGGAGATAGGTTTCTCCAACCATGGTACAAAATTTCCCATTAAGGCAAGCAATTGTCTCGTAGGCCCACAGTTGGAGGGAAAGTGGAAATCTGTTAAGCCGATAAGACCAAGAAGATTTTTTACCAGATACGCACTTCTTGTTTTCCAAACTTAAAGCAGACTTGAAAGACTTAAGTGTGATTCGATAAAAATCCTCTCCCCAGGCAAAGTCATCACACTCCAACTTATCAACCAACCTCATGTGCCGTTCATCAACTAGTTTGTTATAAGAGGTAGTGTACAAAAAACATGATATCAGGTAGAGCTTAGCCAACTTTACAACATCTTCATGAGATACTTGGTCATTCAATCCCATGAAAACTCGTTGGAGCTCAAATTTTGATACTTTTTGAAGACCAAAAAAGTAGGTATCCTTTAAACGATTCGTTCCTAAATCATATGTAGAAATGTCAACAGTGCCCATACCTCGGAGTCCTACTATTAGACAAAACTCATCCAATGAAAACCTAATACATTCTCTCCCTATTCTAAAACATATTTCATCATCGTTAGGTTGTTGAACCTGCCTTAACAACAACGAATGAATCAATTGAGGTTGTAATATCAATCTTTTCATTTCAAGAAAAGACCCAAAACAACTACCTCGAAACATCTCTTTTTCTACACTATTCAGTTTATGGAAAATGTTAGCTATAACATCATCCATATACTATACAACCAGTTTACCCGATGCCCATGTCTTCGAGTTTGTTGTATAATCCCAATCCTAACAAAAAATATATCATACAAGTCAGTACATATAACATAATTTTAATCACAAACTCAAACAAACATTATAAATGACAACAACTACTTTTCTGCAAACATCCAAATCACCTAATATATGTACAGAAACACAGAAAAAGTGTATAGAACATAGATTTTAGGGATAATTGCATCAAAGGTCCCCAACATTTCAAAATCGTTGGGAATATGCCCCTAACCTAAAAAAATAGCACCACACATCCCCAACGTATGAAAATCTTGGCATTGTAGGTCCTTTATGGCAAATTTCCATTCCCTTTAAATAAACAAAAAAATAAAAAACAAGAAACATAATTGAAAACTAACCAAAAAAATAAAAAGTAAGAAAGAGGTCATCTTCTCTTTTTGGATTTTGGATTTTTGGAGAAGATGACATCTTTCTTACTTTTTATTCATTTAGTTAGTTTTCAATTATGTTTCTTGTTTTTTATTTTTTTGTTTATTTAAAGAGAAGGACAATTTTGTTATAAAGGACCTACCATGCCAAAATTTTCATACGTTGGGGATGTGTGATGCTATTTTTTTAGGTTAGGGGCATATCTCCAACGATTTTGAAAAGTTGGAGACCTTTGATGCAATTATCCCTAGATTTTATGAATGACCTAAGCCACAATCGACTAAATGCAGGCAAAAAAAAAATCCCCTGAAGAACCGTACATTAAGGAAGCCATAAAAAAGCTAAACTACAAAAATCACCAAAAAAAAAAAAAAACTTTCAAAAAACAAATAATAAACTACAAAAAAAGCAAAAAAAAATAAAAATAAAACATATAATCACAAATCATGAAAGAAAACTCATAAAAACCTAAGCTACACAATACATGAAAATGCAATACATACGTTTGGTACATATATGACTTCATCATCCTCTTTTGATTTTTTCAATTTCTTCGATTTCTTCTTATCTCTACCACTTGAAGTCTCAGCCGCCGTTCTCTTCGCCCTTGTAGATGCCATATTTATTTGTAACTCTATATTTATCGATTTTTGAGTTTTCACCATAGCTTGATTGAAGAACCGATTATAGAAAGTGGATAGGAAGAAATTGTGAAAGATGTTGTGAAAATATTGTGATTGCAAGTGTACAATATCGCATAAAAGTAATAAAGTGGACCTATTGAGTCCGGATTATCGTTCCTATGAAGACTATCTTATTTATATATTAGTTCACTTAATCTTTATTGATTAATCTGTAAGAGATAGTAGAAAATAAGCTGGTTTGAGAGATTTTAACCTAGAACTTTAGATTTTCCAAAACAAGACAAACAATGCAATAACTTATTTGAAAGACAATTTAGAGAAAAATGATGGTTAAAGCGTTTGGACGAACGAATTCGCCTAGTTGTCATCTCTAATTCCTCTTCTCAAGATTTGTTCCTAAAGTTGTATTCGGTCGAATTCACGAATTTATCCTAATTTACCTCTCTCGAGTTCAAATTAGGCCTATTTAAATAAGTCAACTTAGGCAGTCAGAATGGTCCTTAATTAGATGCATTAATTTTCCTAGGAATACAATTAAGACCGCAGCAATAATAAAAGTGTATCTCTACCTTTTATCCAATTACCAGATTTTACTACGTGGTCTAGATTAATAATTTGTTTCTCAGTTCATTACAATCCACAAAATCAATGAAATAATGGCCAGTTATTCCAAGCATTAAGAGAAGAAGTAAAATCAAATACTTGAACAATTTATAAATCAAAACTTGAGATTCGAAATTAAAGAATTAAACTTAGACTACATCGTTCATCCAAGCTATGAATTTAGCTACTCATGATTTGTGAGAAAGACAAGATGAAGAGTTTCGAATACATAACCAGATCTTGAATAAAAAAGGAGAAAAAGTTGAGTATCTTGCACCAAGAAATCTTTGTTTTCCCGCTCCAATCTTCTTGATCTTGATCGTTCTTCGTCTTCTTCGTCGTTCTTTTCTCCGTCTTCTCTTATGTTTTCCAAAAGATCAACAACCTCTTTTGACCTAGGTTAAGCCTTTATATAGTGTTTTACTAATTTAACAACTCATATACATGAAAAGACGAAAAAGATCCTGACTGGAATTAAAAATAAGCCAAAAAACACCCAAACGTGTCTGCCGCGCATGGCCGCGGTCAACTGCGGTTTGCAAACCGCGGCAAACAGTGAAAGAAGTTACCAAATTCTTATTCCAATCTCTATATTGCATGCTTAGTCCTCCAAGGTTTGACATGTATTTTATTTGGTCCTTAGTCATATTTTTGTCCTTTTTCCTCTTGTAGTTATCTTATTTGATGTCCAAGTCCTTCAACTTTGAATTTTGTCCTCTTTAGTCCTCTGATTTCTTCTTTTATTTCAATTTAGTCCTCTTTTATTTGCAACCCAAGTCCTTCAACTTTTGGATGTTTGCAAGTTGATCTCCATATCCAAGTTTTCGTATGCTTTCAGTCCCTTTTCGCCTATTTTGCTTTGTTTTTCTCCACTTCCATCCAATCTCGAGATTTTGACTTAAAAAAATTAAATAGACACATAAATTAAGTAGAAAATCACTTGAGAATACTTACAATTGTCCACTTTTGATAGTCCAAATAAGTGTAAAACCACACTTATCAAAAGATTGCATTGAGATCGTGATGTTGTTTTGCCCTAAATGTAAATGAGTGCTTTGATTGAAGAATCGATTATGGAAATTGGAGAAGAAAGTGATGAAAGTGCTTTGCCCTTGAAGAAATTGGGAAAGTGTGTGCGAAGAAACCATTTTGAGAAATAAAGTGTTTTGCCTTGGAGAAGGGTTAACGTGTTTTGCCTACATGGGTGGGTGGGTGTGTGAGTTTTGTCCAATATATCCTTACCTAGTTTAACTATAATATGAGCTTAAATATCATTAAATTATAATTAAAAAGGGTAAATATTGATATTATTAAAAAGAAGGTATATTTCAACTTTTTTCCCAAAAAAAGGGGTATTCTAACTAATTAACTCAAAAATTAATGTCCAATGTCCAATTAGTTGGGTTAGACTTAATTACTTATTGGGCCAAATTAATTAATTAGATTAATTAATCGGGCTCGTTTGTTGTTGGCTAACTTAGGTTAGCGCTGCATATAAATTCGAAGGCACAACAGATTAAGTTTTGGAGTTGGTCTTCATTACTTGTTCGTACAAGCAAAAGACAACCATATACAACTACTCCCAAATGTTTCGCTTTTATCTGTTCTTGCTGTGTGGATTATCATTGGAAGCTGGACAATTGTAAGAATGAATGTCCAAGGTCCAATTAGTTGGGTCAGACTTAATTACTTATTGTACTAAATTAATTAATTAGATTAATTAATCAGGCTTGTTTGTTGTTGGTTAACTTAGGATTAGCGCTGCCTATAAATTCAAAGGCACAACATATTAAGTTTTGGAGTTTGTCTTCATTACTTGCTAGTACAAGTAAAAGACAGCCTTATACAATTATTCCCAAAAGTTTCACTTTCATCTGTTCTTGATTGTGGAAGTCTAGATACTTGCTGTGTGGATTATCATTGGAAGCTGGACAATTGAACATCTATAGTCTTGAAGATCGTACCTCCAACTAATCAGATTTCACAATGTTAATTAAGGTAAACTTCTATCTTGAATTCTATCTAAGTACAAGATTGATCCGACTTATAGGAATTGAATATTTAATTTCTGCTGTACATGTAACGTCAATTCCTTACAGTGGTATCAGAGACTACCTTGTTACTTGTTAGAGTTCGTTAGATTAGTTTGATGAATATAATAATAATTGTTATTGGTATATTAATTTGATTTGAGTTTTGACAGTTAAAATAAAATTGTGAATTTTTGAAAAGAAAAATCTAAAATTGGTTTTGGATGAAATCGGAACGGGTTGGAAAAGAAACAAAAAGAAAAGAAAAGAAAAGAAAAGAAAAGGGAGATGGTGGCAACCGACGGCGCACGGCGCACCGTGAACCTTGGAGGTCGCTCTTGTCAAAGGCGCCAACTTCGCCAGCCAAGATCAGGCGCTACCACACGATGATGCTGCTAAGAGCAACGGCACCATCGCCGCTTAACGAACAGCAGCGACTACTGTTCTATTCGAGATTTTGAATAGGCGACGGGGCTCCTATGCAATTTTAGAAATTTTATGGAAAGCCCTCATAATTTCAAAAATAATAATGGACCTCCTATGCAATTTCAGAAATTGCATAGGAAAGCCACACTGTTTCAAAGGTATAAAAGGGTTTTTTGTGCAATTTCTGAAATTGCACAAAGAAGCCCACTAATTTTAAAATCAGGGAATGTCTGTGCAATTTTAAAAATTGTATAGTAAGACCTCAAGTTTTAAAAATAAAATATAGTCTTCAATTTAGGGTATGAATTTAAATTGGGAGATAAATAAAATTTTAAAATCTCCTTTAAGAATAAAATTAATAATTGGATTAATTACTTAATTTTATTGTTAAAAAATTAATTATTTAATTCCATCTAATCCATTTCGACATGTCTAAAATGTTTAGACTTATACTGTCAAAGCTACAAATTTAGAAATTAATATATTTTTAATATTATATATTAAAATAGATGTTTAGTTGATGATTATGGACTCGACCCATGTGATTGATTGTATGTTTAATTATTTATGTTGATTGTTGATTGGACTTGTGAGCTTATTATTTAATTAAATGGGCATGTGAGTTTATTATTTATTTAATTAAATTTTTGAGCTATTTATTTATTGTGGGCCAGTGTGTTCATTTATCTAGGCCTGTATACCAACTAGTATAGGATACATATTGCAGTTGGGCTACAAGGAAGCAGCTAGTATATGACACTGGTTGCAGTAGAAGATGGAGATGATTGCATTCAGTATTCGATGAACGAATGCAATATCTCTTTTGGCTCAGGAAGATTAGATAGATAAAATCCATAATCATCCACAATTTTTATTATGTATGATTGATTGCATGTTGGATGTTAGTTAATATACATAAATGTGATGAGACAAATCCCCTCTTTATCAAAAAATATATATTCGTATTGATTAGTTAATACAACGTGACTTCTATTGTTATAGTGAAAAACCAGAGTCTATAATCGATGTCAGATTATTGAGTTGCTCATGGCTGTTCGCTCATAGATATGTTTATCACTATGAAATATTCGATGTTTCTAAACAATAGGTCAAATTTAACTAGAATTTTATTTTTTATTGAGTCACTCAAGAAAATAAAATTTTAAGGACACAATCAAGTAAACACATAAAATGTGTGCAACAATAAGTTGTCTATCTGATAATCTAGCAGTCACATAGAGATGTGATTGATATCAGTTGTTGACGTTGGAAAATGGTAAGTACTGATTCCAATCCAACTTAGTGTCAAATATTTAGGTCGGTTATGACCGTAGTAAGCAGTAGATATGTAAATATGTAATGAAAGATATGTTTGTATAAATTTTCTAAGTATGCTCTTTTTATTAGCAATTCATGTCCAACCTATGGGATATTTATGTTTCTTATTTATAGGAAAATATGTGATGATTACATGCATTTAATACATTTAAGACATTCATTTTTTGGGTGTTTAATGTGAAGTGATGTCCGCATTAATTACAGTGGCTGGTCTGACATCTGACATTTAGGAAAATGTGCCATTGATGACAATAGCATAGTACTAGTTGACCGCTGCTTGACGTCTGACCTAAAATAGGCCGGGTAAGAACTGATGAGATAGGACCTCATATGGTAGGACCTCCATAGGTAGGGAGGCCCCTCACCCATATTGGATAGGTAGGACCTCATTCAATAATCTGGTAGGACCTCTACAACAGAAGTGAAGAATCATTGGTAATGATGACAAGTCAGGTCAGCTATAAACATCAGTATCTACCTGGATGTTTTATTTGGACTTGTTGAGTCACTCAAGTTTCTATTAAAATAAAAGAGATTGTAGCCCACTGGGAATCTAACTGGTTCTATTGATTAATGTTTGAGGATTATTAATTCAACTTAAACAGTGAGAGTATAATTAATTTAATATAAGACCATGTTAAATTAATTTTCTATTTTTAATTAATATTTTGTCTTGTTATTTCAGTATTGAATCATAAGTAACTACATGAGTTTGAGAGGCATATTGGATGCCAACAAACATACCGGACCAAATTTTCTGGACTGGCGCCACAATATGAGAATTGTTCTCAAACATGAAAAAGAAAAATTGGATATGTCATTGAGCAGCCAATGCCGGAAGCTCCTACTGAGAAAGCTACACCAGAGAACGTGCATGCTTACAATAAACATAGTGATGACAATAACACTACAACATGTGATGCTTGCAGTATGTCACCCGAGTTAGAAAAGCAGCACGAGGGTATAGATGTCTATACCAATATATATTATTTCAAGGAGTTGAATAATGTATAGTCACAGACTGAATGGTATGAGACATCCAAACGATTATTCAAATGTATGATAATAAAAGGATCTTCAGTTAGTGCTCGTGTACTGAAGATAATTGGTTATATAGAAAAATTAAACCGGTTGAGTTTTATCATGGACCATGTGCTGAGTGTTGACTTAGTCATGCAGTCCCTACCTAATAACTTTTTGTATTTCATTATGAACTCTAACATGAATAAGATTCAGTGTACCCTACCTTAGCTGCTAAACATGCTGAAAAATTGTTGAGCCCAAGAAAATGGGCAAACTTTGGCTATTAACACATCTAAGGGACACTAAGAAGAAATCTAAAACAACCTTTTAGAAAGGATGCAAGGCCAACTAAACTGAAAAAACAGTTAAAATAGACAAAGACAAATTCAAGTCTGGTGATCCATGTTTTCAATGTGAAAACAAATGACGTTAGAAGAGGAACTGCAATGCATAAAAGAGATAAAACTAAGAACTCATAACTTTGGTAATGCATACTCGATCATATAAACGAAAACGCATAACCAAGTTACATAAAAATGAATACTTGGATTCAAATGATTATGAATTATTTGATAAGTGTAAATCATGCCCGTTGGGAAAAATGACCTAGATCCCCTTTTCTGGAAAGGGAGTCAGAGTTGTAGATATTTTGGGTCTTGTACATACTGATGTATATGAACAAATGTTTATAGATGCTAGATGGGCTTTTCTTACTTCATCATATTTACAGATGACCATTCTACATATAGTTTCAAATACTTGGTAGAATTCAAGAGAGAAGCTCTTGAAAAGTTCAAAGAATTCAAGCAAGAAGTAGAAATGTAAACTGAGAAAAATATTTTGACACTTAGATCTAATCGAGGTGATGAATATTTAATGGGCGAATTTTTAGACTATCTAAGAGAGAATGAGATTCTCTCGCAGTGGACTCCACCATATACACCACAACAAAAAGGTGTATTTGAAAGGAGAAACTGCACCTTATTTGATATGGTGCGATCAATGGTGAACCGTGCAATTCTTCCAAAATTATTTTGGAGATATGCACTTAACACTGCATGTCATATACTAAACCATGTCCTATCTAAATCGATCAATAAAACATCATACGAATTATAGAAAGGGAAAAAGACCCAATCTTTCATACATTAAGGTTTGTGGCTACGACACTTAGGTGAAGCACGTTGAATCGGACAAGTTAGGAGCTAAATCTGATAAATTTTTATTTGTGGAATATCCAAAGAAAATTGCAGGATACTATTTCTACAATCCTAGGATACTATTTCTACAATTCTATCGAGATGAAGTTCATCGTATCAAAACATGCTGTATTGTTAGAGAAGATAGTGGAAGCAAAGTAGATCCTGAAGAGGTTCAAGAAACCACAAATAAAATTGACCAATTAGATGATCCAATGGGTGAGTTTGCATCTGATGAGGCACAAATTGGGAAAAGAAAACTACAAGTTCCCAAGTACTCGCCAGCTCTGCGTAAGTCGAGCAGGGTCATTCATTTTCCTCAAAGATACGATATCCTGATAACTAGTAATGTATTATTAATCGAGAAAGATGAAACTACTATTTATGTAGAATTGAAGCCAAGTGTTGACTCAAATAAATGGTAGAAAGCCATGGAATTCAAGATGAACTCCATGTATGAAAACAAGGTTTGGACCTTGGTTGACCGCCTGAAGGGTTAAAAACCTATAGACTATAAATTGGTTTACAAGATAAAGGTCGAAATGGATGGTAATGTTCATACTTACGAGACAAGATTGGTCATGAAGGATTACAAGCAAAGACAAGAAATTGACTTTGACAAAACCTTCCCACTAGTAGCCATGTCTAAGTCAATTCGGATTCTGTTTGCGATAGTAGCATACCATGACTATGAGATTTAGTAAATAGATGTCAAAAATGTATTCCTTAAGGGGAATCTTAGTGAGGATGTGTACATAACACAACCCGAAGGTTTTGAATCCACAGAGCCAAACAAGGTATGCAAAGTACAAAAATCCAAATATGGATTTAAGCAGTCCTCTCGGAGTTAAAATCTTCGTTTTGATGAGTCAATCAAAATGTTTGATTTTATCAAAAATGAAGATGAACCATGTGTGTATAAAAAGATTAGTGGGAGTAAAGCCGTATTTTTAATTTTGTATGTGGATGACATACTATTATTAGGAAATGATGTCCCGGTGCTAAAATCAGTAAAATTGTGGTTATCCAAAAATTTCCATATGAAGGATATGAGAGATGAAGCGTACATTCTTGGTATAAATATATATAGAGATATATCTAAGAGAATGCTTGGCCTATCTCAATCTACGTACATAGATAAAATTTTGAGAAGATTTAACATGAAAGAGTCTAAGAGGGGACTCTGTCCCATCAAACATGGAATCTATATCTCAAAAGAGATGTGTCCAAAGACACAAATTGAAAAAGATTGCATGGATATAATTCCTTATGCATAAGCAATATGATCTATCATTTATGTCATGCTATGTACTCACCCGGATGTTTCATATGTTTTGAAGGTCACAAGTAGGTTCCAAGTGAACCTTGGCGAGAAATATTTGATCGCAGTTACGAACATCTTTAAGTACTTAAAAAGGACTAAAGACATGTTCTTGGTGTATGGGACTAAGACGTGTCCCATCTAAATCGGTCAATAAAACCCCATACGAGTTATAAAAAGGGAAAAAGACCCAATCTTTCATACATGAAGGTTTGTGGCTACGACGCTTATGTGAAGCGCATTGAATCGGACAAGATAAGAGCTAAATCTGATAAATGTTTATTTGTAGAGTATCCAAAGAAAATTGCAGAATACTATTTCTACAATCTTATCGATATGAAGGTCATCGTATCAAAACATGTTGTATTGTTAGAGAAGATAGTGAGAACAAAGTAGATCCTGAAAAGGTTCAAGAAACCACAAATAAAATTGACCAATTAAATGATCCAATGGGTGAGTTTGCATCTGATGAGGCACAAATTGGGAAAATGAAACTGCCTGTTCCCAAGGACACGCCAGCTCTGCGTAAGTCGAGCAGGGTCATTTGTTTTCCTCAGAGATACAATCTCCTGATTACTAATAATGTATTATTAATCAAAAAAGATGAAACTACTACTTATGCAGAATTGAAGTCAAGTGTTGACTCAAAGAAATGGCAGGAAGCCATGGAATCTGAGATGAACTCCATATACGAAAACAAGGTTTGGACCTTGGTTGACTGCCTGAAGGGTTAAAAATCTATAAGCTATAAATTGGTTTACAAGAAAAAAAGTTGAAATGGATGGTAATGTTCATACTTACTAGAAAAGATTGGTTGTGAAGGGTTACAAGCAAAGACAAGAAATTAACTTTGACAAAACCTTCTCACCAGTAGTCATGTCTAAGTCAATTCAGATTCTATTTGCGATAGTAGCATACCATGACTATGAGATTTGGCAAATAGATGTCAACACTGCATTCCTTAAAGTGAATCTTAGTAAGGATTTGTACATAACACAACCTGAAGGTTTTGAATCCACATAGCCAAACAATGTATGCAAACGATAGAAATCCAAATATGGATTAAAGCAAGCCTTTCAGAGTTGGAATCTTCGTTTTGATGAGACAATCAAAATATTTGATTTTATCAAAAATGAAGATGAACCATGTGTGTATAAAAAGGTTAGTGAGAGTAAAGTCGTGTTTTTAATTTGGTATGTGGATGTCATACTATTATTAGAAAATGATGTCCCGATACTAAAATCAGTAAGATTGTGATTATCTAAAAATTTCCTCATAAAGAATATGGGAGAGGCAGCGTACATTCTCGGTGTAAATATATATAGAGATATATCTAAGAGAATGCTTGACCTATCTCAATCTACGTACATAGATAAAATCTTGAGAAGATTTAACATGGAAGAGTCCAAGAGGGGACTTTGTCCCATCAGGCATGAAATCTATCTCTCAAAAGAGATGTATCCAAAGACACAAATTGAAAGAGATCCCATGGATAGAATTCCTTATGCATCAACAATAGGATCTATCATGTATGTCATGCTATATACTCGATCGACTGGATTTTTCATATGCTTTGAGGGTCACAAACAGGTTCCTAGTGAACTCTAGCGAGAAATATTGGATCGCAGTCAAGAACATCCTTACATACTTAAGAAGGACTAAAATGGTGGTTATGCCGATGCCTGCTTTCAATCTGATAAAGATGATAGCAAATCCCAATCCGAATATGTATTTACTTTAAATGGTGGTGCGGTCAGTTGGAAAAGTTCCAAACAAGAAATGACCACTGATTCAACTATAAAAGCCGAATATATAGCTGTTTTAGAAATAGCAAAAGGAGTGGTCTGGATCAAGAAGTTCATTGCTGAACTTGGAGTAGTTCCTAGTATAGTATTGTTGATCTAATATCTTGTATTGTGATAACAATGGAGCCATCGTACAAGCGAAGGAACCTAGGTCTCATCAATGATTCAGATATATATTGAGGTAGTCTTATCTCATCAGAGAGATAATCTTAAGAAATGACATAAAGATAGAACGAGACCTAACATACGATAATGTAGCAGATCATTTGACAAAGTTGTTGTCCCAACACAAGCATGATGGGCATGCTAAATCTGATGGTATTAAGATACATGAGCAATTGGATCTAGTTTGTATGTGACATTTTGTAATATATCCTTTGTTAGACATTGAAGTGTATGAAGAAATAGATTAATTAAATGTTTGTCTATATTTTAAATGACAGATATGTATTCTTAAATTTTATTATTTAAAATAATAGAGTTCGAAGAAAAGTTCATAATAACTCGTTAATCACAAGGTTTTGTGATTGTGAGATGCAAGTTATATATAGCTTATTCTTGAAATATCCCTAGTCATAGTAATAATGAGATACGAATATTATTATTGCGAATAGACTAGTATGTGTTGCATTTCTTTTGAAGAAAGTAGCTGATTTCATGAGCTAAGATGTAGAGGGACATCTGAATGAACACATGAATGCATTGTTATGAGAACATGACATTGGATGATCCATCTAGAAATTCCACATGGATTATTATCCAAGCGTCAGTAGTAAATCTCTAATGTGCGGTTGTGGATTTGGTCATTTGACTTGAGGACATCATAGAATCTTATGTGAAGACCGCTATACTTTGGTGAGCATTTGATGGGATTCGAAGATTATGAGTCATCAGGAAGACATCGTACGGGTATAGTGATAATCATATGAAGGTTGTGAATGTCCAATATAAGGATTCGTCACTCTTGGAGGAGATTATTACCTGATTTTTGCCCACTTAAGTTGATATAAATTTCCTCGGTCGGGGTGGAGTTATGAGTTGAAAATGTTTCAATCATAACTAGATTAGATTAACGAAGAGTTGAGGTGAATAATATAATTGGTTGAAATGAGATTGACACCGATCCATATCTCTTAACCAATTGGGTTATATTGATGAAAAAATTAATTTCTATAGTAACCATACATATATTGGTTCTGTCATACTATATGACAATTTCCTTAACAAGGATTTCCCAGTGTTTAGAAAACCGGACCGGACCGGCCGGTTCAACCGGAAAAACTGGGAACCGGTCGAAAAACCGGTCCGGTTTTCCATTTTAACCGGGTATTAAAAAACCGGACCGGAAACCGGGTTTTTTGCCGGTTGAACCGGAAAACCCGGTTGAACCGGTCCGGTTTTTGGCTAAAACCGGATTTTTTTTTTGATTTTTTTTTATTTTTTAATTAAAATTAATAAAAACTCTATTTAAAGCCACATTTTGTGAGTAATTTTATCTACAAATGTTGATTTATTTACAAATAACTTATTTTTAGAAATTTTGTGAGTATTTTTGATTAATTTTTAATTTTTTAATTGAAAACGGTTCGACCTCGGTTCGACCCGGTTCGACCTTTTGACCCTTGACCCGTTGCCTTTTCCGGGTCGATGGCCGGTCCGGTTTCCTGAACATTGGGATTTCCTTGACACATTGCTAGATGTGGACAGCGACGTGAATTGATCGATCTAAGTAAATCGATGAGAATATCACCACGTTTGCCATCGTGAATGAGAACTTAATGGGTTACATACAAAAAGTGAGAATTGAGCATCTGGAGTTAGACCTTGTCCAAGAGGTAGATTGTAAGAATTAATGTCTAAAGTCCAATTAGTTGAGCCGGACTTAATTACTTATTGGGTCAAATTAAATAATTAGATTAATTAATCAGGCCCGTTTGTTGTTGGCTAACTTAGGGTTGACCTCGCCTATAAATACAAAGGCACAACAGATTAAGTTTAGGAGTTGGTGTTCATTACTTGTTAGTACAAGCAAAAGACAATTCAATACAATTATTTCCAAAGTTCTGCTTTCATCTGTTCTTGATTGTGGAAGTCCAGATCTGTTCATGCTGTGTAGATTACCATTGGAGGATGGACAATTGGACAGCTGTAGTCTTGAAGATCATACCTCCAGCTAATCAGATAATCAGATTCTACAGTATTCATCAAGGTAAACTTCTATCACGAATTCTATCTAAGAACAAGGTTGGTCCGACTTATAGAAATTGAAGATTTAATTTCCGCTGTGCATGTATACGTCGATTTCTTACAAGTGACAACACCATCCCTAAACAATAAAATTAGTATCATCACTAAATCTACTTTCATAAGTTTCTCCATTTTCTGAATATGAATAACTTGTGTCGCTTGCTTTCTTAACTGGTAGTTTCTTGCATCTCAAATCGGTCTGTCCTTTTCTTGTTCTATCATTGTGGTCACCAGATGATAGTGACTTTTCTTGCTACACTAGAAATGGCTCAATCTGTAGTTTCTGTGACGTCCCAAAACTTATTTGGTTGGGTACCACAAAATTTTTACTAATAATAACCATAATATAACAAAAACAAACATTTTTGTGACATAATTATAAAGCAATTTCATTTGATTGCAAGATATTATTTGAAACTTCAAATTAAAGATAATAAAGATAAAATTAAAAGGTCTTAAAAGAAATAATTATAATTTGTCATTTTTAATTCATTGCCACCACAAGCATTGCTCACGTCTCAACCTCCACGAAACATAGTTTCCTGAAAAAGGGATAAAACATAATAGTTCATCAGTTTGACATTTCTAAATTCAAAAAAGTATACAATAAATAGGTAAACTTAAATTCATAACATAATGGAGACACAGTGGAGAGCTATTAAACTCCAGTCCCCTTATCATATTCATAATCATATCATATTCATATGTGACCCATGATTATAACTTTCAAAGGTCTAGCATTTCAATAACATGGCATAACGTACACCTTTGGAATTGATAAAGGAAGAATAAGAAGAGCATATAATAGTAGTCCCATCCATTCTAAGACCACTTTTTTATGTTTTTACGCTACCTTCTTTGTGTGCGTGTGGGAATAATGTTTCGTATAATTTAAATAGTGGAGAGCACTTGTGGGGGTGGGGGTGGGGGTGGGGGTGGGGGTGGGGGTGGGGGTGCGGGTGGGGGAATGGGTCTTAAATAGAATAGGCTAAGACTATGTGCATAGCATTTATTTATGAAAAACGTGTATGTGTCAAGTAGTTGCTCATTTTTGCACTAAAATGAGGTCATCTCCCCCTTAAAATCCGTGCAATTTAAATTGAAAGCCAATATTTTTGTTCAAAATCGTGAATAGTGCCATTAAAATAAGAGTTTCTATTTTTACATGCATTCACACACATTAATGGCACGTGCAATTTAACTTGAAAACCAAGATTTTTGTTCAGTCTCGTGAATAGTGATATTAAAATAAGAGTTTCTATTTGTACAGGCATTCACACACATTAATGACAAGAATATATATTCTTTCACTATTACAGATTTAAATAATATGGAAGATATGCATTCACACACATTAATGGCAAGAATATATATTCTTTCACTATTAAGAATTTAAATAATATGGAAGATATGCCAATAATTTAATAATTTCCTAAAATCGTGTTGAAAATGTAATCACACATCTAGAATTGCAACAAGGTATCCAAAAGAATTGTGTTAACACTTAATTTGGTCCTCTAACTATCAACTCTTATAATTAGGTTCAAATTCGGGTGCAGAGTATTATAATCTACCTTTCTTAAAATAAATTTCGTCCTTGAAATTCGTCAAAGAGTTGCAGGTATTTGGCTCGCATCTCCACTTCTCGATCCCATGTGACTTCTTCAACCGAGTGATTATGCCATTGTACCTTCACTAGTGGATTCAATTTATTACAGAGCACTTGAAATTTCTAATTAATGATCTTGGTTGGTGCTTCCTCGTAGCTCAAACCCTATGTAACTCAATAGACTGGTGGTGGATTATGGCTTGAGTCAGGGACGTATTTCCTAAACATGGACACATAGAATACGTCATGTACTGGTGAAAGTTCTAAGAGTAAGACTAATTGAAATGCAACACTTCCAATACGTTACAAGATTTCGAACGGGCCAATGTACCTCGATATTATCTTGCATTTCTTGCCAAAGCGTAATACTCCTTTCATTGGCGGTAATCTTGATGAATACCTTGTCTACTGAAAATTTCAAATCCTTTGTTCTTTTATCTGCATAATTCTTCTCTCTATCCTAGACAGTTTTCATACTAGCTCAAATTTTCTCAATGGCCTACAATGTCCGTTCAAAGATCTCTGTACCCAAAATCTTACGCTCGCCAACTTTGTTCCAATGTACTGGTTATATGCACTTCCTCCCATATAACGCCTCATAAGGTGTCATACTAATGGAAGCTTGATAACTATTGTTGTACGCGAACTCGATTAGTGGTAAATGATTTTCTCAATGCCCTCCAAACTCGAGAACACAGGTCCAAAGCATGTCCTCCGATGTTTGAATGGTCTGCTCAAATTGTCCATCTGTCTGGAGGTGGAAAGTTGTGCTAAATTTCATCTTAGTCCCCATATCTTGATGTAGACTCTTCCAAAAGTTCGATGTGAATCTTGGGTCTCTATCCGACACAATCGATGTGTAGTCTTACCACTTCATTTACATACAGTTGTGCAAATCGATCCATCGAAAATGTCATCTGAACGGGCAAAAAGTGAGTTGACTTGGTCAGCCTGTTCACAGTAACCCAGATAGCCTCATGGCCCTTCGGTGACCTTGAGAAACCAACAAAAAAGTCCATCGTTACATGTTCTCATTTTCATTCTAGAATTTCTAATAGTTCTAGTCCTGAAGGTCTCTTGTGTTTGGCCTTTACTTGCTGACATATCAATCACTTCTCAACAAATTTAGCTATATCCTTCTTCATATTTCTCCACCAAAACAAAGCTTTGAGGTCGCGGTACATCTTTGTGCCTCCTATATGTACGGAATAATGAGTAAAGTGTGATTTTTCTAAAATCTTGTTTTTAATTCCTTGAAATTCAGTACAAACAAATGACACTGATAATATAATATTTTATCCTCGGCGATAGTAAAGCCTTTCTGCTTCTCTTTGTCAATCTCAGAGGGAGCAGGTATGGTAGCTGAAGTCAAAAACATTATTTAGCATTTGTATAGTGAAAAGATGATCTGCTAATCAGTGTAATGTTTTTCATTCGAAGTTGATAAGCTACTCTCGGCACGAAAGGTGCTCAAGTTGATGCTATTCCACTTAGATTTTCATTCCAAGAGATTTATCATCTCCATCAACCAAAACCTTGAGAAATTTGCTCAACTTAAAGTCAATTGCAGAAAGCAAAGCTTTTGGTCTCTATATTCTTGTCATAGATAATACTTGGTTCTAGTAATGCATTAATGCATTTGACTTTGGTTCAATATAGAGTTTTAGATTTGAAGGTTCAACAAAAGAAGGATCCAATAATGAATTGGAATTGTTTCTTTCACTCAGGTTAAATACACCATCCTGGTGTTGGTGCTTAAACTTGCTGAATTATTGTCCACATGTGAAGACTTGCCAACTTCGGTGTCAATGAGCTTCCTTGGGTTTTCAGCAACAAGACTACAATTTTCATCAGTAATGTCAGATTCAAGTGGTTCAAAACGTCATCGATAGCTAGTTCACTTCAATCGCTTTTTGAATGGAAGTCATATTAGTGACAACACCATCCCCAGACTTTCAAATCAGTATCACCACTAAATCTACTTTCATATGTTTCTCCATTTTCTAAATATGAATGATTGTCTTGCTTTCCTGAATGGTAGATTCTTGCATCTCCAATCGTTTGGTCCTTTTAGTTTCCAACTCTATCATTGTGATAACCAGATGACAGTGACTTTTCTTGCTGCACTGGCAAAGGCTCCATCTGTTGTTTCTGTTATGCCCCAAAACTTATTTGGTTGGATGCCATGAAAGTTTTACTAACAATAACCATAATTTAACAAAAACAAACATTTTTGTGACATAATTATAAAGAAAATTTATTTGATTGGAAGATATTATTCAAAACTTCAAATTAAATATAATAAAGATAAAATTAAAAGGTCTTTAAAGAAATAACTATAATTTGACATTCTTAATTCGTTGCCACAACATGCCATGCTCACGTCTCAACCTCCACGAACCCTAGTTTCCTAAAAAAATGGATAAAACATAATAGTTTGACATTTCTAAATCTCAAAAAGTATACAATAAATCGTAATCTTAAATTCATAACATAATAGAGACACAAGGATTTTATCGAACTTCGTGGTAAAATCCATTGTGCATAGTGGTATTAAACATCGGTCCTCTTAACATATTCATATGGGACCCATGATCATAACTTTCAAAGGTCTAGAATTTCAATAACATGGCATAACGTACATACCTTTGGGATTGATAAAGGAAGAATAAGAATAGTAGATAATAGTAGTCCGATCTCTTCTAAGACCAGCTTTTTTATTTTTTTATTTTTTTATGCTAGCTTCTCTCTCTCTATGTGTGTGTGTGTGTGTGAATAATTTTTCATATAATTTCAATAGTGGATAGTACTTGTGATGGTGGGAGAATGAGTCTTAAATAGAGTAGGCTAAAACTATGTGCATAGTCTTTATTTATGGAAAACGTGTATGTGTGAAGTAATTGCTCATTTTTGCACTAAAATGAGGCAATCTCTCTCTTAAAATTCATGCAATTTAAATTGAAAGCCAAGATTTTTGTTCAAAATTGTATATGGTCGTATTAAAATAAGAGTTTCTATTTTTACATGCATTCACACATTAATGGCATGTGCAATTTAAATTGAGAGCCAATATTTTTGTTAAAAATCGTGAATGGTGGCATTAAAATAAGAGTTTCCATTTTTACATGCATTCACACACTTTAATATTTTTGTTAAAAATCGTGAATGGTGGCATTAAAATAAGAGTTTCCATTTTTACATGCATTCACACACTTTAATGGCAAGAATATATATTCTTTCACTATTAAGATTTAAATAATGTGGAATATATATTTAAATAATTCAATAATTTTCTAAAAGCATGTTAAAAATGTGATCACACATCTAGAATTGCAGCAAGTCCCCAAAAGAATTGTGTTAACACTTAATTTGGTCTTCTAACTATCAACTCTTATAATTAGGTTCAAATTCAGGTGTGGGATGTTATAGTTTTACTTATGTATACACTAGCCCAAGCAGTCACAAATTTAAACCATCTAGAGAAAACATATAATTGAAATAATAGCTTGGGAATGGAGGGAAGACAAAATCCTCTATAACGAGTTGATGCGTTGGGAACATGTTTAACTTTTTTATTAAGAGGGGAATGGACTAGAAACTAATCACAGAAGATGGAAACTTTTTTAGTTTAATTAAACTAAAAACAAATAATAATTGTTGGAAAAAACGTGTTGCCACCAATAATTAGTTGAAGTCGCATTTGGATTATTTGCGCCTTTACTCAGTGGAGCCTTTACTCTTGATGATGCCACCTGGCACTTTCTTGGCTATTGGATGGAGTAGTCCTTATCCTAATAAATATAAGGTGTATTCATTTTTGCTGGCAGTGGTATGCGTGAAGAAAATAGTTCATCTTCTTCTCTCTCTGGCCGAAATACAAGCTCTTTTCTCAAGAAATTCTTCTTCTTTTTCGGATTTTGGCTATGGATAAAGGCTTAGTGTTCTTGACTCCACTTTTTGGGTTATCAGATTAAAGGTTTTCTTTCGTTCTCGGTGAATAGTATTTTAAGGACATTGTTTGGCCTATATTATTTTAGTTTAAGCCTTAGTGGCTTATGGGCTTGTAAATATGACAATCTTGTAAACTTTGGTTGTCGTTTGGTTGGTTATTAGTGATATTGAAGGTTAGGGTGTGTTTGATTTTGATTAAAATTAGATTTTTTTTAAAAGTTGGTGAAATGTGTAGTTGAAAAGTTGTAAAAAATTGTGGGCCAATGAAATATGTGGTTAAAATTGATTGTTGACTTTGACTTCAGATTTTTAGCAAAATTTTAATTGATTTCAAACAAGGCCTTAATCCATTTTAGTGGATGCTCAACAGGAGAAGTAGGTGTTACATCCGGTTATCGAACCTTTAAGTCTTCAGCCGAAATGTTACATCCAGTTATCGAACCTTTAAGTCTTCAGCCGAAACAATTCTCTATGTTATTTCTTGATTTCTTTCTTATTTACTTAGATCTGTCAAAATATTATTAATTCTTAAAACTTCTAACCATTTCTAGGCTTAACAGTGGTATCAGAGCTTCGATCTGACATTTTACGGTTGGATTTGTTGAAAAAATCAAAGTTCTGAATAATATACACTCTTGGTGAGATCTTTCCTATCTAGTATTTTTTGTTATTATTGATAGGTTAATCTTCCTGTTTTAATTTTTTGTTGTTTCTTGTTCACAAAGACTCCATGGAGACTAATCTTTGTCCAAATACCTCTGAGAGGCCTTGGGAATCTGAGATAAATTCAGTTCGAGTTGTTTTCTTGGAGATTTCTTGTTGAAGACAACTGGTGAAAATATTTAATACTAACTTAATATTTTCGATGGAAAATGAGATATAAAAATGTGGGGTCAAAAGCTAAAGGCAATTCTTATACAACAAAGATGTGCTAAAGCCTTAGATGATTATTGGTCTAATGATATTACTCTTTCAAAGAAATTTGAGTTGGAAGAAATTGCTTGGAGTACTATTTTCTTGCATTTGTCTGAAAATGTTATAATAACTATATGTGAGACTAATACTGCTGAACTCTAGGCCAAACTTCAGTCCATTTATGTGACTAAGACCATTCCAAATACATGTTACCTTCTAAAATAGTTTTTTCCTTATAAAATGGATTCTTCTTTAAATTTGGATGAAAACTTGAATAGATTTACTAAATTGACCAAGACCTTGACAATTGTGATGAAAATCTTTCACAAAATCAATTGGCAGTAGTCTTGTTAAACTCCATAAGTGACATGCACAATGACTTAAAAAAAGCTCTAGAATATGGTAGGGATAATCTGACTACTGAGATAATCATAAGTGCCCTAAGAAATAAGGATCTAGAGTTAAGAGTTGAATCAAATGAAACCTTGGGTGGAGAAGGTTTAGTAATAAAAGGAAAAAATAATGGAAAATCTAACTATCACTCTAAGAAAGATTATAGTGACAGTAAGAAGAAATGTCAAGATAAATCCAAGTCTAAAAATAAAGCAAAAAGAAAAAAATGTTACTTTTGTAGAAAAATAGGCAATTTTATTAAATATTGCTATAAAAGGTAAAATGAGTTAAAAGAAAAGAAAACTAGAGAAGGCACTGCTATCTTAGCTTTCATTGAGGAGGGAAATGAAAATGGGGTTGTGCTTGTTAATTCTGAAAAGACACCTAAGTCAAGAATGAATCCCTTATTCAGGTTGTATTTTCCACACGTGTCCTAATAAAAGCTGGTTTTCTAATTTTGAAAAAAAAATTAATGAATGGCATGTGATTATGAGAAATAACATGATTTGCAAAATTAGAGGAATAGGAATTGTGAACATTGTTTTAGAAAATGGTACCACCCTTGTTCTTAATGAAACTAGATTTGTGCCTGAACTTGTTAGATATCTAATTTCGTTTGGTATTTTGGATTATATGGATTTTAACATAAAAATTGGTAAGGGTCATATTAAGATCTTTAGGGATTGTGACTTGCTCATCAATTCCCAAAAGAAAGATGGTCTATATTTTCTAAAAACAAAACCTATTATTGGTGTTTCAGTAGCAATTTCAAATGACAAAAATTCCTTCACCAAATTGTGGCATGAAAGGTTTGATCACATTGGAACTAAAGGGTTCAGAGATCTTCAAAGTCAGGGTGTTTTTGAAAAATTAAATCTTAGTGATATGGCTTCTTGTGAAGAATGCATTCTGGGAAAACAAGTTAAACTTCTTTTTTTTGCGTGGAATTCATAAAACTGAACATTTACGTGATTTATTGCATGCTGACTTGTGGGGACATGCTTCTGTTTCAACACAATCTGGTTTTAAATATTATTTGTTGATCATTGATGATTTTTCAAGAAAAAATTTGGTATTTTTGTTACAAAAACAAATGATGAGACTTTTTCTATGTTCAAAGATTGGAAGACCCAAATAGAAAATCAAATTTATCATAAGATAAAAGTGTTGAGAACAGACAATGGTTTGAAATTTTGTAATTTTAAATTTAATGAATTTTGTGAAGTTCATGGTATCTTAAGACATAGAACTGTGACTTATACTCCTCAGCAAAATGGCATTACTGAGAGAATGAACAAATCCATTCTAAATAAAGTTAGATGCATACTTTTGAACTGGTTTGTCAAAACGTTTTTGGGAAAAAGTAGTGAAAACTGCTACTTACGTTGTAAACGGAAGTCCCTCAAGTGCAATCAACTTTAAAGTCCTAGAGGCTCTCTGACCCATAAATTTGTAGATTATTCCCATTTAAAAAAAATTTGGTGTGCTGCTTATACACATCAAAACATTGGGAAACATGAATCCAGGTCTTTAAAATGTGTTTTCTTAGGCTATGAGAAAAATGTAAAGGGGCTACATATTATGGGTTAGAGAAGAAAATGGATATAAAGTAATTATTAGAAAAGATGTTATGTTCAATGAGTCATTAATGCGTTGTCTAAAAGAAAACAATTTAAGTTTGTAACATACAGATGTTAGAATTGAGGTCGAGTCCTCAAACCTTGGAAATGAAGATGGTATGGAACAAATGTATACTATGAATCTGCCTGATAATGTTTCTGAAAATGTGGAGAAATGGGATGAAAATCCTACTCTTTATGCAACTTTGCCTCTTGATGAATACCAACTCACAAGAGATAGGCCAATAAGGCAAATCAGACCTCTTACCAGGTATGTTGAAAATTTTTGTTTCTTTACTTACTTATTAAGAAGTTGTTTCAAATGAACATTGTCTTATGAAGAAGCTTTAAACTGTAAAGATTCAAGAAATTTGAAAATTGTGATGGATGAAGAAATGAACTCTCTTCTTAAAAATAATACTTGGGCATTAGTTGAAAAATCAAAGGATCAAAAACTGATAGACTGTTAATGGATTTTCAAAATAAAAGAGAGTGAATGGATTGATAGAATCAAGTATAAGGCCAGATTGGTGGCTAAGAGGTTTGGTCAAAAGGAATGAGTAAACTATAATTAAATCTTTTCTCCTGTAGTTAAATATACCACAATTAGGATAATTTTAGCTTTAGTAACTCATTTTGGTTGTCAATTGGATCAACTGGATGTTAAAATTGCTTTTATTTATAGTGACTTAGATGAAACAATCTATATGTGTCAGCCTCTATGTTTTCAAAAGAAAAGAAAGTCTAGTCTGGTTTGTTTACTCAAACAATTCTTGTATGGGCTAAACAAGCTTCAATACAGTGGTACAAAAAATTTGATGCTTTAGTACTTGATCTTGGTTTCTAAAGAAGTAAGTATGATTCTTGTCTCTACTGCAAAGATAATGGTGGCATTAACTCTCTTTATTTGCTATTATATGTTGATGATATGCTGTTAGCTAACCAAAAAATGATATTCAAGATATAAAACCCAAGTTAAATTATGAATTTGAAATGATGAAATGAAAGACTTAGACTCTGCCAAAAGAATATTGGGAATGAAAATTCAAAGAGGTAAAGAAAATAATTTTTCATTTTTAAATCAACAGAGCTATGTTGAGAAAATTCTTAAAAATTTTGCTATGTCTAAAAGTAGACCTGTAAGTTTACCTCTTGCAAATCATTTTCAGTTATCTTTTGATCTTTTTCTTAAAACTCAACATGAAATTGATAGGATGGATAGAATCCCTTATGCAAATGTGGTTGGACCTGTTATGTATCTTATGATTTGTAGTGGGCCTAACTTAGCTCATGGCATCAATGTGCTTAGTAGGTTCATGGCTAAACCTTGAGAGAATTATTGGGAAGCCCTTAAATGGTTACTCAAGTATTTAAATGGCTCTTCTAACCTTGGAATAATTTTTTAAAAATGTAAAAAAAGTGCTAACTTGAAAGTGTACACTAATTTTGACTTTTCTGGGAATATGGATAATAGGAGATCTACTTCTGCTTATTTTTTCACTTTGTGTGGAACTGTGGAAATCCCAGCTCCAGAAAGTTGTTGTTCTCTCCTCCACTGAGGTAGAGTATGTGGCTGCAACTGATGCTATAAAAGAAGCTATTTGGCTAGGTGGCCTTCAAAAAGAATTTGGCTTTGTTGAAAATGTTGTTCTTTTTCGTGATAATCATAGTGCTATTCATCTGAGCAAAAATCTCATGTTCCATAATAGAACTAAGCATATTGATGTCAAATATCATTTTATAAGAGATATCATATCTAAATGTGGTTTTTCTATTAAGTGCCCAGGAATATGAACAAAACACTTCTAAAACTGGAGAAAATTGCTACACAATTCAACCCATCTGATATGGGTACCAAAGTCATTCATTTAAATAAATTTCAAACTTGCTTGAAGTTGTTATCTGTTATTTGTCTTTAATTTTGAAATTGCAGGTACATAGAGTATATAAAACATAAAGCTGGATTAAGATTCTAAATTCACAGATGATCAACCATTCTCGGTAGTAATGTAGAGATTGTTGGATAAAACATGATGCCACCAATAATTAGTTGAAGACGCATTCAGATTATTTGTGCCTTTACTTAGTGGAGCCTTTGCTCGTGATGATGCTACCTGGCACTTTCTTGGCTGTTGGATAGAGTAGTCCTTATCGTGCCTCTTATAAAGAAAATGTGTATTCATTTTTTGTTGGCAGTGGTGTGCGTGAAGAAAACAATTCATCTTATTATCTCTCTAACTGAAATACAAGCTTTTCTCTCAAGAACTTTTTCTTTTTCTTTTTTTGATTTTGGTTATAGATAAAGGGCTTAGGCTTTGTTTGGTATTGTTGTGCTTTTAAGAGAATCGGTTTTTGATGTGCTTTAAAAAGAATCAAATAAGTATTTGGTAAACTATTGTTTTATAATTGTTGTATATTTCAAAATTAGTATTTAAGCGTTTGATAACAAAAGTGATTTATTACTGTGATTGTATAAAATTATTAAAATAGACATTGATTATAATAATATTATTTTGTATTATTATTATCATGAGTAGTATTGTAAAATTTATTTTTACTTCTATAACAATATGTAATATTATCAAATATTATTTAAAGACAATGCAAATACCATAATTATTTTAAAATAAAAATAATATATATCTATTATATCATAAAATTTTAAAACATTAAATAAAAGCATACTAATATTGTACAAAAATCAATTAAATTTAAATTTAAATTATTTGTGGAGATGCATTATAATAAGAATACTAATAAATATGTGACATAAAAGGAATTACTTTAATTAGTTAAAGTCAAAAGTGGTATTTTAATAATAGATAGATAAAAAAGCTAAAAGTAGAATCTGAAAAGCTACCATTTGCTGTTTCTCAAAATCTGCTGCCAAATGATACAGATTATTTTAGAATAACTTTTTAAAAATTTACCAAACATCTAAAACAACTTCTAATTGTTTAACAATCAGAAGTTAGATTCCAAAATCAATCCTAAACAGGTCTCTAGTGTTCTTGACTCCTCTTTTTGGGTTATCAGATTAAGATTGGAGAATGTTTTCTTTGGTTCTCTATGAACAGTATTTTAAGGACATGTTTGGCATGTAGTTTTTGTGTTTACGCAGCTTATAAATCTGACAATCTTGTAAGCTTTGGTTGTCGTTTGGTTGGTTATTAGTGATCTTGGAGCTTCATCCACTTTAGTGGATGCTCAACAGGAGAAGTAGGTGTTATATCCGGTCACCGAACCTTTGGGACTTCGGTCGCGTCTAACCATTTTGGGGCTTCACAATAATAATTAGAATAAGCAAACAAGCAAACTAAAATAAACAAGCAATGATACTTAACAAGTAATAAGAAAAACATGAACTATCTTACTACTTATTATATTTATCTCACTAAAGTTCATGCTAGCTCACTAAGCGCATGTTTGATAGTGCTAAAATTATTTTTTAAGTGCTGAAATTATAAGTTGTTGGTGAATGTATGAATAATAAGTGAGTTGTAAATTTTGGGTCTTATGAAATGTGTGGATAAAAAAGTATGTTTGACTAGTTTGACCAGGTGAAATTATAATTTAAGCATTCTCAAACATGTACTAAAAATTAAATTAATCTTACCGTACAAACTAGCTCACTATAAAAGTAATAAACATTAAGTAAAAGAAAACTTACAAGTTGTTGGAAGACACATTTTGAAAGACATAAAGCCTGCCCATTTCAATGAAGACCAAGGTGGAGACATGAAGAAGACACGTTTTGAAAGTATACGGAGAACTTGTCTATTTATGGAATGGAAATCAAGCTTTGAAAAGCAAGCTTTTATCTAGGAATTGAAAACTTTTCCTTAGTCATACAAGCCGTCTTCATAAGTCCTTATACTTCAACCAACTTTTCTCTCTCTTAAGCCCTTTCTCTCTTTATAATCTTGCAAACATATAGCTTGTAGCTTTCAAATAACTTGTGACCATCAACAAATCATTGAAGTTTCAAGTACATGTCTTGCAATATTCCATCACTATCAATAATAAAGTTTAGTTCCCAAAAATTCTACCTATTCTGCCCATTGTAATATCCCTCATCAAAGTTCCTTTTCCCAAGCAAAAGAGCATAATCACTCTCCTTGGCCAAATTAATCCACTTGATAGCAATAACTATATCGGCATGATCATGATCAAGATACAATAAGTATGGGGGTGCTTGTCTGTGTGTATCCTCATAATTTCTTTTCATAATTAACCAATCTGGATCAATTACATACCCTTGAGGAGGCTCCCAAAGAGGATGTCTTAGATCATCTTCATAAATTGCCAGTGTATATCAGCAGAGCCTCGGGACAGGTTCAAACTCTTCGGCCTTGGCAAGGTCCCAAGGCACGCTATCATGACCTGAAGTGTGTAGACACCGTTTCCATGCCCTCCGTGCACATGCTAGGCAGTATACACACTCAACAAAGAAATGTGGGCTTTAACTGACTGTCTTAGAACGGCACATGCAAGGAAGGGATTCAAGACCAAGACACCCTACAAAGAATTATCGCTTTATGTTTGCTATTTGAAAGTATTTTCCAAGAACATAAGACGTGGATAACAATTTGACAGTCTATATGATACGATTGCATGATTGAAATTGGTAATACATTTGGTATGTGTTGGGATTTTTGGTCTCAAACAGACAAAATGACAATGATGATTAAACGGGTCGGTTTAATTATACTTCGTAGGTTTTGCTAATGATCGAAGACTTATTATTAATGTCCAATCTCCAACAATTAGACAGTTCAATTACAAAGACGGATTAAAGTACTTTGTAGTTAACTTTGAGTCATTGGCCACGATCTAGTTGCTCAGTTAATTAATCCTATGTTAACCTATTTATATTAGGACACTTAAGTTGGTCATTGGATGCAATACATATATATGATAATTACCTTTGGCGTGTCTATATATATATATATAATAGTGGCTACCTCTTATTATTTTTCCTTGGTGGAAAATAGAATACGCATATACAGAGATATAATCTAGGCTTCTCTCTGCCTCCTTTTGTGCATGCTGACCTTATTTTTCATCCCTTCTCATTCTTCTTCTTTTTTAGAGATTAACATTCCATTTGTGTGGAATATAGTGGGTTAATTAGGAGTGAGCTTTGGCAATTATTTGTGGTGTTACCATTGTTGGAGATTGGCTAATCTGGGCCTCTTTATTTCACCATTGTTGTCATGTTGATTGAAGAATGAAGTTTTTCATATTTGCTTTCAATATTGTCCATATTTTATTTATTTCTCTATATTAAATAATCATATTTAACTTGGTGTTTTAGATTTATTTTCTTACAAATTGGTATCAGAGCTTTGTTGGCTTTTGAGAACTTATTGGACTGGAACTTGAAGCGGCAACGGTGGACGACTGACGGTGATTGGCGAACGACGGCAGCAGACCGGCAGTAGCACATCAAATTTCTTTTGGCCAAAATTTTTCTTTTTTTTTTATTCATTCAAAAATTAATTATTTGGGCTGAAATAACTTATATATGATTCAGGCTTTTATTTTATTTGTTGCAGATTAATTATTTGGACAACAATGCTTTTGTTGGACAATTTGGATTTGAGCTTGGTGTCATCTTTCTGCTCCAAATCTACTGAAATTTAAATCTGCAAAAGTAATAATAAAATAAATTAATCCGCATCTCTCCGTTATTGTGGACCATCAGATTGGTCCACTCTAGTAAATTGGCTGATCTTTTTTAAATTCCTATAATAGTAGGCCATCGTGTAGGAGTGGCCATTAGGTTTGGGGTTACCGTGTGGGGATAACTATTGTCGATTGCTAGGAATTTACGTGCTTATTATCGTGACTTGTGTTAGCTTTTGTTTTGGTATTGATTATTTGCGATACTTTATTTATGTGCATTATTGTTATTATTTAGAACTATAACCTGGATTTTATTCGTTTGACAATTCCCTTCATCTGAGATCACGAAACCCTGAAAATCTAAATTAGTGTATATTGAGGCCTTTAAGCTTTTCTACGTGATTATCTTAAGGTGCTTGTTGGTGTGTATTCTTATTTGTTGAGATGTTTGCACATCATTTTGATTTGAGTGTCTTTACTAGTAAAAGGAATTTTTCTATTTGGCAAAAGAAAATGAAAAGTATTTTGGTTCAACAAAAAGTTTCAACAACTATTGATAATTCTTTTGGTCTTAATGTTACTGAGGATCTGAAAAAGGATTTTGATGAACTTGCTTATACTTCTATCATATTGCATTTATCAGACCCTGTTTTGCAAAAAGTTAGAAAATTTGATTCCACAGAAAAGCTTTGGAAAAAATTAGAAGAGCTTTAGGTAATCCAATTCACTCCAAACAAAATTTATCTCCTCAAAAAAATTTCAACTTTAAAATTAATATCTCAAGGGATTTGGATGACAATTTTGATTTTTTAATAAGCTTGTGTAAAATATTACAAACTGTGGTGAAACGGTCCCCAAAATTAACAAAGATATAATTTTGTTAAATGTTATTCCTGATTCATATAAGTAAGTCACGAATGCAATTAAGTATGGGAGAGAGATCCTTACACATGACATTATCATAGACTCTTTAAAAAGTAAAGAGAGAGAGAGAGAGTTGAAGTTCGAAAAAAAATGAGAAAAATGGTGAGATCCGTTTTGTGAGGAGTAGACCTTAGTCAATGGGTGGGAGTGGAGGTAGAGGTGGGCAAACAGTGGTGTCAAAAATGGTAGAAGCCATTCTAAGTCACGGAGTTGGGCAAGGAAAGAAGTGATATGGTTGTGTCAAATTAGGCCATTTCATTAGCAACTGCTATAAAGAAAAGAATAAACAGAAAGACCAAGGAGAAAATAATGAGACAAATGTGGTAGTACCCAGAGAGGAGTCTGGTGAGGTTTACATGCTTTTAAATTCTGAGCCTGGTGAGATTAACACGTCTATGAACTCCCAAATGGATGAGTGGATTCTTGACTCTGGTGCATCTTTTCACATCACATCAATTAAATATTGGTTTGATCATTTGCATGAAAGTAATCATGGGAATGTCGTTGTATAGGGTGGTGTTACATATAACATTACAAGTGAGATTTGATAGTGGCTTTGTGCACACATTGAAGGGAGGTAGATACATTCTACACATAGGTATAAATTTAATTTCTGCGAGGGAGTTGGAGAAAATAGGGTTTGTTGGTGTGCTTCGCAATGACATGTTAAAAATGACTAAAGATGAACTTAGAGCCTTTAAGGCTGTTAGAAAAATGGCATTTACATTGTGCGTACTGAAGTGATAGGTGGTCTAAATTCTATTATTGCTTCCATTGACACTGATCACACACAGAAGTGGCATAATAGACTTGCTTATGTTAGTGTTAAGAGACTTAAGTTCTTTAATGATAAGAGTGTGTTTGGTAAGGATCAGGTGTTTGACATGTCATTTTGTGATCATTGTGTACTTGAAAAATATCAGGATATCGTTTTCATCTAGCATACACAAGACATCTAGAGTGTATTCTTCTAGAGTGTTAGAATACATTAATACAGATTTGTGGGTCCTGGAAGCAATCCCACTTTTGGTGGTAACAAATATTTTTTGTCTATTATTGATGATTTCTGCAGACGTGTGTGGGTTTATCTGTTCAAAGATAAAAGTGAAACTTTCATTAAATTTAAAAATTGGAAAGTTCAAGTATAGAATTAGACTGGCAAAAAGATAAAATATTTGCGTAATGATAATGGTCTTGAATTCTGTAATGCTGATTTTGATAACTTGTGTAATGAGTGTGGCATTACTAGACATAAAATTGTACCTTACACTCTCCAACAGAATGAGGTTGCTGAAAGGATGAATAGTACTTTGTTTGATAAGGTTAGATGTATGATGTTGAGTTTTGGTGTGTCTAAATCGTTTCGGGGTGAAGCTGTTATGACTATTTGCTATCTGACTAATTTGACTCCATCCGCTGCTTTAAATGGTGATACTCCTTATGAAAAATAGTATGGTAAATGTGATGATTATACTATGCTTAAAACTTTTGGCTATACTGCTTTTTCTTATCAAGGTGAGAGAAAACTTGAACCTAGAGCTAGAAAGTGTGTCTTTCTGGACTATCCTGAGGGAGTTAAGAGATATAGGTTGTGAGATAGAAGCCAAAATGGTGTAAAGATTATCATAAGTAGAGATATTAAATTTAACGAGTCAGAGATACTTTGTCTAGAGAGTTAAAAATAGCAAGAAACCATTAGTGATGAGTCTCCAGATGAGGTGGAAAGAGTGAGCACCCCATTACCCATCTCTCCTAGTGGGGTGGAGAGTGATAACCAACAAGATCAATAGGTTGTAGAGAATGAGAGGGATGAGGGGTGATGGAAGATCATCTCGTTGACCAAAACACTATAGCTGATTATCAATTAGCTAGAAATAGGAAGAGAAGACCACGTAGGAAACCCCAAAAGATGTCTGACTATACCATAGCCTATGCTATTTATCAAGAACTAGTGGATATGGAGCCCAATACCTATGAGGAGGCTATGCGGTGTGAAAAGTCTAAGGAGTGGGTGAGTGTTATGAGAGACAAGATGAGCTCTCTAGCTAAAAATGAAACTTGGGAATTAGTACCTAAACCTAAGGATAAATCCATTGGCTGTAAATGGGTACATAAGGTAGAAGAGGAAACCACTGAGAGTAAACCCGTGAGCTATGATGCTAGGCTAGTAGCCAAGGACAGTGGTACAAGAAGTTTGATTCATATGTTCTTTCAATTGGTTTCAAGATGAGTGAGTTTGATCATTGTTTGTATTACCAGCACCACAGCACAAATGATTGTGTGTGTTTATTTACTCTATGTGGTTGATATGTTATTGATTAGTTCTAACATGAAATTGGTAAACAATATTAAAAATGAGTTAAGTAAAGAATTTGATATGAAAGACCTTGGGCATGCTAAAAGGATACTTGGCATGGAAATAAATGGAGATAGATCTAATTCTTACTTAATTGTACATCAAACTCCATATGTGTTTAAGATTTTGAAAAAGTTTGGTATGCTTGATTGTAAACATGTCTCTGTGCCTCTTGGTAATCATTTTATTTTGTCTAAAGAACAATCACCTACAAATTAAAAGAAGTTGCATATATGAATAAAATTCACTATTCAAACGTGATTGGTTTTGTGATGTACTTGATGGTTTGTATTAGGTCAGACTTAGCTTTTGCTGTTAGTACTTTGAGTAGGTACATGTCTAATCCAGGACCCACTCATTGTGAAACTTTGAAATTATTGATTAGGTATTTGAAAAGCACCTATGATGCGGGGTTAATCTATAAAATTGTTTCTAATGCTGTGAAACTAAAGAGTTTTACTGATGTTGATTATGGTGGAGATAGAGATAATATGAAATCTACTTCATCTTGTGTTTTCACTTTGTGTGATTCGTGTGTTAGTTGGAAATCTCAACTCCAACATATTGTTTCTCTTTCCACTACTGCATCTAAATATATAGCTGCTACTGAAGTCCTTAAAGAAGCTATATGGTTTATAGGTTTACTTAATGAACTATGTGTTTTAAGTGATAATGTAACTATATATTCTGATAGTCAATCAGCTATTCATTTGTGTAACAACCCTGTTTTCCATGAACACACTAAACATATAAATGTTAGATTGCATTTTATTAGAGATATGGTATCTCAAAATTTGATTAAACTTGAGAAAGTGCATATGGATTATGACCCTGCAGTTATTGGCACTAAGGTGCTCACTTTGGTAAAGTTTAAAAGTTGTCTTGCACTTCTAAACATTGGTATAGTTACGTCGAGTTCTAATTAGTTTAGAATTCATTTTTGACAACTACTGAGCATGTGTCTTTTTTTGGAGTTTTGCATATTTTTGTTTGGAACCAAGGTGGAGGTTTGTTGGGATTTTTTGTCTCAAACAAACAAATGGGCAATGATGATTAAACGGGTCGGTTTAATTATACTCCGTAGGCTTTGCTAATGATCGAAAACTTATTATTAATGCCCAATCTCCAACAATTGGGCAGTCCAATTACAAAGACGGGTCAAAGCACTTTGTAGTTAATTTTGAGTAATGGACTACGACCTAGTTGCTCGTTTAATTAATCCTAGGTTAACTTATTTATATTACGGCACTTAAGTTGGTCTTTGGATGCAATATATATATTGATAATAGTGGTTGCCTCTTATTATTTTTCCTTGGTGGAAAACATAATACTCATATACAGAGATATAACCTAGGCTGCTTTCTGCCTCCTTTTGTGATTGATGTGTGCGGCACTGGCTGACCTTATTTTTCGTCCCTTCTCTTTCTTCTTCTTTTGTAGAGATTAACCTTCCCTTTGTGTGGAATATAGTGGGTTAATTAGGAGTGAGTTTTGACCATTATTTGTAGTGTTACCATTGTTGGAGACTGGCTAATCTGAGCCTCTTTCTTTCACCATTGTTGTCCCGTTGATTGAATATTGAAGTTTTTTCATATTTACTTTCAATATTGTCCAAAATTTATTTTTTTTCTATATTAAATAATCCTACTTAACTTGGTGTTTTAGGTTTATTTTCTTATAGTATATATGGAAGTAAGGCAAGTTGTGTCAAATAGCTGTATTTCATAATTAAGGAAACAAATCAATTCCTTTTTTATGCAAGATTATAGGATCCTAATTATTTCCTAATTATTCTCCTAATCATTCCTTGTAATATTGTATTTCCTAGATTAGTCATTCTAAGCTTTGTACATAAGTTCAGCATCATTACATATTCAATATATCGAAATATATGGTGTTTACACCCATTTTGAGATGGTATCATAGCAAGGTTCTTCTCCATTGGAATTGACCTTTTTTCTGATTTTTTTTAAGCTTTCTTCCAACTTTGAATCAACATTGAATATGTTTTTCAGCACTTATTGCTGATTTTTATTCAGCTTGTATTTGACTTTCAATTTCCCAGATTTCTCTGTGCAGTCATCATCATGGCTGGTGAAGATGAATCTACATTACCTCCAAAATCACCTGCTAGTGAATCTAACCCATCCACCCAGATTGTCACCATCTAAGGAGATAATTCCAACTTTTCAATTGAAATCAAATTGGATGAACATAATTATTCTCTATGGCATCAAGTTATGGCGATGAAAATTGTTGGACGAGAGAAACATGGCTACTTGATAGGTGATACTACCCAACCTGCAATTACAAACCCAACATACAATAAATGGCGTGCGTTGGATTGTCAAGTCATGAGTTGGCTATTTGATGCAATGCAATGCAACATAATCAGATGAAACGGTTTATCCGTTATAATACAGCCAAGCAAGTCTGGGATGCAATCGAGAAAACATATTTTGATGGGTCCGATGAGGCAAAGATTTATGATCTATATAAAAGATCATTCACAATGACACAGAATGGAACACCCGTTGCCAACTACTATAGAGAACTCACTGAGATCTTCCAAGAACTTGACCAATTAAATCCAAGCAACATGCAACATCCATCAGACATTGAAACTAGATGCAAGGAGATTGACCGTCTTCGAGTTTATATTTTTCTTGTAGGATTGGACAATAATTTTGATCAAATCCGAGGATAAATTTTTAGGATGGAGCCTAAACCTGAACTTTAGGCAACCTATGCACATATTAAAAGAGAAAGTAACCAACAGGGAACCATGTCTGAAGCTGGCGTTACATCTGAAGTAACAGCCTTGGTTACAGCAAGGCTGAAGCAATCTCAGCCATTTACTCATAAATCTAACTCTACTCGTAATCGGCCTCCAATGAAGTGTGCCAACTGTGGACTAGACAACCATATAGTTAAGGATTGTTATGAGATCATTGGTTATCCAGAAGGATGGGTTCCCGAAGGGCGAAAGAGGGATTCCAGTAGAGCCTCATGTATATTCGCCGCATCACCTCAAGAAACCATATCAGAACTTTTATCAAGTACATCTAGTTCCAAGGCCTTGGAAACCTCATGTATTTCCTCTTGCACATCCTCACTTACTTGTAATAGATCATGGATTATTGATACTGGTGCAACTGATCACAGGACATCTAGTTTTACTAGGTTACACTCTACCACACCATCTAGTCAAACATATGTTACCAGTGCCAATGGAACCATCTCTCCAGTTTTAGAAGAATGGTCTCTATCTCTTACATAATCATTAAGTCTAGATCATGTCTTACTCATCCCATCACTTGACTATGACTTGTTATCTGTTCCTCAAATCATTGATTCTTTTAATTGTAATGTGTGTTTTTGGCCACTGTATTGTCTTTTTCAGGATCTCCTCACCAGGACTGTGATTGGATGTGGTACTAGAAAGGGAAAGTTGTATTATCTGGACCTAACAGAAGATTGCAGTAAAAGATTAAGTGAAGCTCATCATGTGAGAGGGGACGAGTCCATCAGGATGAAGAAATTTTGGTTATGGCATAGACAATTAAGGCATGCGTCATTTGGTTATCTGAAACTTTTATTTCTTGATTTGTTTTCTAAATTTACTGAAACAAACTTTCATTGTGAAACTTGCATTTTAGCAAAAAGTCATTGTATATCTCACCCATAACAATTAAATAAAAGTTCTATGCCATTTATGCTTGTTTATTATGATGTTTGGGGACCGTCAAGAGTTTCAACTATTCGTGGCTTTAAGTGGTTTGTAACATTTATAGATGACTGTACCCGAATGACTTGGATTTTTTTCCATGAAACAGAAAGTGAAGTCAATGCAAAATTTAAACAATTTCATCAATATGTTGCCACTCAATTTGATAAATCATAGAACTTCGATCTGATAATGGATAAGAATACGTCAATAATGATCTTCATAATTTTTTTGAGTCACAATAGTATTGTGCATCAAACTACATGTGCCCATACTCCATAACAGAATGGTGTAGCAGAACGTAAGAATTGTCACCTCTTGAAAGTTGTTTATGCCTCTTTATTTGAGGCCCACATGCCCCATCATTTTTGGAGAGGGGCTCTATGTTCTGCTACTTATCTGATCAATAGAACACCATCCAGTACTATTCAGTATCAAACTCCATTTCAAACATTGACCACCTTTCTTCCTGTACCGTCCATTCTAAATCTTGAACCACGTGTCTTTGGTTGTGTTGCTTATGTTCATGTATATGCACACCAACGTAGCAAACTTGATCCGTGTGCACTACGGTGTGTCTTTGTAGGGTATACTGATACTTAGAAGGGATATAAGTGTTTCCACCCTCCTACTCAGACCTTGTACATTACAGCAAATGTTACTTTCCATGAGAGTTAATTTTATTACTTACGAGGTGATTCTAAGCAACCCCTACCAGGAGAAAGTTATATCTTTGCAGAAGATACTCTTAATCAAATCATCCAAGTTTCAAAACAACTTCTATCTAAACAGCATCCGACAACAATGGAGGATATAGTTACTACTGACCCACCAGCTACAATGGTGCAACAAGACCAAGAGCGTCAAGAATTGGTAACTCCAAATAATACTACAATTTCTCCTATAGTGCCACTTCATTTCATCTAGTCAGGTCTTGAAAATTCTCCACAAATAACTAAACACTTTAACTGAGTTGAGTCATACATAAAGTACAGGTTATCAGTTACCCCCTCGCACAACTAGAGGGATCCCTAAACAACAATATGATCCTGATCCTAATGCAAAAGTTAAATACCCTATCACTAATCATATTTCTCTACATAGGCTCTCTTCGTCATGTGCATCATTTGTATGTCAATTATCCATTGTTTCTATTCCAAGTAATGTGCAGGAAGCTCTGAAAGACCCCAAATGGAATCATCCAATGAATGAAGAAATTGAGGCCTTCTAGAAAAGTTCAACATGGGAAATGACTACACTTCCTATAGGAAAAAGAATAGTAGGTTACAGATGGATATATACAGTAAAATTCAAAGCAGATGTCACAATTGATCGATATAAAACAAGATTAGTGGCAAAAGGATACACTCAGACTTATGGGATTGATTATGGTGAGACCTTTGCTCTGGTAGCAAAGATCAACACAATTCTGGTACTTTTATCCTTCGCAGCAAACCTGGACTGGCCATTACATCAGTTCGATGTCAAAAATGCCTTCCTATATGGAGACCTAGAAGAATAAATTTATATGGACCCTCCTCTAGGATGTAAGATAGGGCTAAGTCAGAACAATATGGTATGTAAATTGAGAAAGTCTCTTTATGGATTGAAACAATCACCAAGAGCATTGTTTGGGGGTTCAACAAATCCATGAAGAATTTCGGCTACAAGCAAAGTAACTCAGGTCACACTCTTTTGTTGAAACATAGGAAAGGTAAGGTCATTGCCTTTATTGTGTATGTTGATGACATGGTGGTTACCGGGAATGACCCAGAAGAAAAGACAGCATTGCAACGTTATTAGAGAGTGAGTTTGAGATAAAGGACCTCGATGCTCTAAAGTATTTTTTGGGTATTGAAGTAGCTCGTTCAGAACAATGAATATTTCTCTCACAAAGGAAATATACCCTTGACATTTTGACTGAAACTAGAATGTTAGCTTGTCAACATGTAGAGACTCCAATGGAGGAAAATCATAAACTTGGTGAATATCCTGACTTGGTTCCCACCAACAAAGAATGATATCAACGCCTTGTCGGTAAGTTGATATATCTATCACACACTAGACCTGATACAGCATATGTAGTGAGTGTGTTGAGCCAATTCATGCGTTCACCAAGTGAAGTTCACATGGATGCTGTGAGCAGAATTATGAGATACTTGAAGTCAGCTCCTGGAAAAGGTTTAATGTTATCACGCCATGGTCATCTAGATGTTGAAGGTCAAACTGATGCAGATTGGCAGGTTGTGTTAGTGACAGACGATCTACATTTGGATATTTTACCTTTGTATGAGGTAATCTGGTCACTTGGCGGAGTAAAAAACAAAAAATGGTGTCAAGATCAAGTGCTGAAGCAGAATATAGAGGTATAGGCATGTAGAATATATGAACTACTCTAGATTAGAAACTTGATGATAGATTTGGGATTCGAACCTAAACACGCCATGAAACTACATTGTGACAACAAGGCTGCAATTGACATTACACATAATCCAGTACAACACGATAGAACCAAACATGTTGAAGTTGACAGACATTTTATCAAGGAAAAACTTGAGGCTAAGATCATTGAGGTACCATTTGTTAAATCTAAAGATCAACTTGCAAGATGTCCTCACTAAAGCAATTAAAGACAGAGTTTTTCACCACTCAATTAACAAGTTGGGCATGGACGACATATATGCTCCAACTTGATGAGGAGTGTCAAATAACTTTATTTCATAATTAAAGAAACAAATCAATTCTTTATTATGCAAGATTATAGGATCTTAATTATTTTCTAAATATTCTCCTAATCATTCCCTACAATATTGTATTTTCTAAATTAGTCATTCTAAGCTTTGTATATAAGTTCAGTATACATATTCAATATAACAAAATATATGGTGTTTACACCCACTTTGAGAAGTTGATGACTGGAAGTTTGAAAATTCAAATATGGTTTACTATCATGGTATTAGATTTCAAAGAGATATTTAAAGCTCCAATAAAATCATACAAGGCCATAAAATTTCAATAAAGGAACAGATTAACATCAGAGGATTACTACCAAACATCACTATACACTATATACAATTTTCACCGATTCAACTTCCTTATTCCAATTAAAAAAGAAAAAAAAACGAGTAATTAAGAGTTTAAGACACATTCGCAGATAAAACGTAGATTCGATCAAATGTAAGTTAATTATAATACGGCGGTAGCAATAAACTGTAATTGGATTTCTACTCACTAAGTGTTGAAGCTGAACACGAAAAAAAAAACAATGCTTTTGAACTATTCAAAGACCGAGATAAGCAACCCAAGTATCAGAATTCAGTTCTGATACAGGGCAACGAGAAATTTAAGCATCAAAACTGGAGGAGAATTGATTTTCTGGATTTTAGATGGTGGGTTTTTTTTTAGGCATGAAACAACCAATAAATTGTGTAGTTTCGTAGTTGGGTATCATTGAGTTTTTGTGTTCCAGATAAGAAAGTTTGAAAAAAAAATTCAATAAAAGATAAAGAGGAAAAGAAATTATTTTTAGGCTGTGTTTGATTGTCAAAAAATTTTCATTGAAAAAATCTTTTTTCACCTATTTTCCAACTTATATGTTTGGTAGACATTATTTTTCATGGAAAAAATATTTTTCCACCTATTTTTCAACTATACGTTTGATTGCAACCTTTTTTTTCCCCAGGTAAAACCTTTTCTCATTTTCAAATAAGGGTGTGTTTGAGTGCAAGCAAGATATTTGGGTGGAAAGAAAATGAATTCTATGGAATTGAATTGCCAAGAAATTATTAATTGGAAAAGGTTAATTTAGAAGACAAATTTTAACTGGAAAATAAAACCTACTCCACCCCTAAGAAAATATTTTCCTTGAAAACAAGGAAAATGTGACCATTTAGGCTGTGTTTGATTGCACAAGATTTTTCATGTAAAAAGTATTTTTTCCACCTATTTTCTAACTGATATGTTTGATTGCACAAGATCTTCCATGGAAAAAATATTTTCCCACCTATTTTCCAGGATGTGTTTGATTGCAACATTTTTTTCTCATGTAAAACCTCTTCTCATTTTCTTTGTTTTGGCCACATTTTCCTTGTTTTCAAGGAAAATATTTTTTTGGGAGGGGGGAAGAGGTTTTATTTTCCACGAAAAATTTGTTTTATTTTTCAATTAATAATTTCTTGGCAATTCAATTTAATGGAATTCATTTTCTTTCCACCCAAATTTTTTGCTTGCAATCAAACACACCGTAAGACAAGGGTTTTATTTTACATGGAAAATTTGTCTTATTTTTCAATTAATAATTTCTTGGCAATTCAATTTAAAGGAATTCATTTTCTTTCCACCCAAATTTTTTGCTTGCAATCAAACACACCGTAAGACAAATTTTTCTTGGAAAATAAAACCTCTCAACCCCCCTTCCCCCTTCCCCCTTCCCCCTTCCCCCTTCCCCCTTCCCCCCTCAAAAAAAAAAAAAAAAGATTTTTTTCTTAATAATTTGTACCTCCATTTCTTTGATTTCCAACTGTTCTTCAAGGTCTTCAAGTTGTTTTTCAATGTTTGACATTTTACCTGCACAGATGTAATTCACGTGTTAATGAATCAGCAAGATAATTATTTTTACTTTTAATGATTTCAATGTCAAAATCATAATGGCTGAACCATATTTGCCATCTGATTGATCTCCCTTGTTTATAATCAGGATGTATTTTACAATTTAGAAAAGATTTACAAACTGAAGAATCTGTTCTTACCAAAAACTTGTTTGAAATAATGTAAAGTCTGAATTTTGAAATTGTTTTTTTCATAGCAAGAATTTCTTTTTCATTAATGTGGTAGTTCTTTTCTGAATCTGTGAAAGTTCCATAAGAGTGATTATGAACCTTCATCATCAAATCCGAAAAGGAGATGGTAAAAGACCTTTAGGAGACTTCACTCCTAGACCCATGCCTTTATATGATGAGAAAATAAAACCTCCCCCCCCCCCCCCCCCCCAAAAAAAAAAAAAAAAAGAAAATATTTTTCTTGAAAACAAGAAAAATGTGGCCAAAACAATAAAAATGAGAAGAGGTTTTACATGAGAAAAAAATGTTGCAATCAAACACGCCCTGAAAAATAGGTGGGAAAATATTTTTTCCATAGAAAATCTTGTGTAATCAAACATATCAGTTGGAAAATAGGTGGAAAAAATACTTTTTACATGAAAAATCTTGTGCAATCAAACACAGCCTAAATTGCCACATTTTCCTTGTTTTCAAGGAAAATATTTTCTTAAGGTTGGAGTATGTTTTATTTTCCACGTAAAATTTGTCTTCTAAATTAACCTTTTCCAATTAACAATTTCTTGGCAATTCAAATTCCTAGAATTCATTTTCTTTCCACCCAAATATTTTCCTTGCAATCAAACACACCCTTAGAGAAACGTTTGGGGTAAGAAAAGGTGTCACTAGACAACCAGCTGGAACTCAACTAACCACTGGGATAGATATTTGAATCAAGGGGGGATAATTGCGAGTTTTTTTTTTTTATCGTTTTAATTTGCTTTAGGTGGTACAGTTTAAGAGATACTGGGAAAATTGACATTTGCTAGTTTTTTGGACATCGGATATAGTGTAATTTGAAATGTATTTTTCAACTCCCAAATCGGTGGTTTTTTGTTATTTTTCAAATTATATTCCAATTAAAATAATTATTTCTAAATACATCCTAAACGTAAAATACATAATTCATCTCTAAACGCACATTTTGTAGTAAAATATATATTTACATTTAAATTTTTATATACTTCATATCTTTTACAAATATCTATATTTTTAATATATGGTTATATATGTAATTTTATTCTTTTAAAAAACTTTCACAACCGCTGGATAATAAACTCCAAAGCATGGGTTTGACTGTATTAAAATCGCTACTAAAACTAACAAAAATCGAACCCCTCGTAAACGTTCAAAACCAGTACTCCAAAACTCTCAAACACACCCTAAGGGTATAATTTCGTTTCGGTAGATAAAGCTTTTTGTTGGTTATAAGACGTGAGTCTTGTGAAATATGTTGATACAAGTTGTGGGTCATACGAAATATATAGATAAAAATGATGTTTGATTAACTTATAAGTATTTATAATCACTAACAAACATATTTTAAATCTAAGCACTTTCAAAAAAAATTAAATTGAGTCTTTAAATTTTAACATATCTCAATTAAGTGCTTGTTTGGTGAAGCTTAAAAAACTGCTAAAAAACTAAAATCAAAGTCAACAATTAATTTTAATCAGTCATAGAACCCACAACTTTTATCAATTTTTTAACTATACATCTCATTAAATATTTTATCAAAATTTGTTGAAAAGCTTCACCAAACAAACACTAAGTCATGTAACTTCAATTTTAATTTCAAATTTTAGCACTCTACACCCGTTATATCCCAAATTGAATAAAAGTACTTAATTGACAACCATATTGTAACAAATCTTATCTGTAATTATTGCATGACATGCCAACTTATCATTACGCTGAATCGTAAAAGTGTGAAGATGAAAAAAAACACGCCTTTTAACCCATCTAAAGTATTGTTATAATTATCATATCACCATTTTTGTTTATAGGATACCACATAAGAATTACATGATAGATTAGTTACAGTATGGATGTCAACTAAGTAATTTCCTTCTAGCTTGGGGGGATGATAGATTACAGAATTTGATAGATTGGTGGAATTTAAAAAAAAAAAAAAATTGAAGTCTAATGACCTAATCGAGACATAAAAAATTTTGGTAACCCAATTGAAATTTCACTAAAAGTTGGTTGTGGATGACATTATATTTGCACCACTATTTGTTTGAACTACATTTTAATTGTATTTAAGTCTTCAATATTTGTTAATTGTAGTACTTATGTTCCTAACATTTTTTCTCATCGAATTCTTATATTCAGTTTTCATTAATTAGCACATATCATCATTGATGATGTTTTCTGTCAAATTATTCTGTTTGTATGCTTTGAAAATAGGAAAAAAAAAATTTGCACTTTTATTTTATTTTTTTTTAAAAATTGGATGAGAAAATAAATCGTTTTACACCCTTTTAGCGTACATTTTGGACAAAAAAATATTATTAGAGACAAGATGTGCTAATTAATAAAAAATTAAGGATAAGATATGATATAAAAAATTGAGAACATGAGTGCTACAATGAGCAAAATCAAGGATTTTAAATGCAATTAAAATGTGGTGCAACAAATAAAAGATGTAGTGTGGATATAATTACCCTAATCAAATAGTTACTTTTCCAAACATCATTTATCCTAAACAGTATAGATACTTTTTCAAACATCATTTTTATCTTCACATTCTGTATGACTCACAATTTTTTAACTATTTTTATCCAATTGTTATCTAAACATTCTGTAGGATGTACGATTTATAATATACAAAAAAATTTACCAAACAAGCACAACATATGGTTAAATCAGTTTATTATACCATGATATTCAATTGTTTGGCTAACCTTAAAAATAAGTAAAATTAGTATGAAGTAACTTTTAATTCTAGTTAAATAACTCAACTTTTTCTTATTATTAAGTAAAAAAGTTTTTTTTTTCAAAAATAATCCAACTGTCAAAATATTTCTAGCTTTCACGATCTAAATATTATTCAATTCAATACTTGTTTTTCACTCATAAACAATTTATAAGTAAACTTCATAAGCTTGTCAAAAAGGTGTTGGAAATATATAATTAATAAAATTTATATCCTTTTTAAACATTCATCTCCCTGAATACAAAGACCATGTCTTGTAATAGTAGCACATCAAATTACAAGATCAACGAACATATTAATGTTTTAACCTCTCTGAATGAACTTAAAAAATAAAAGATCTTAGAATGTAGAAAATAATATTTGGGGATCAAAACAGAGAACACGTAATAGTGCAGGAAGAATAAAATATTATACTGCAGAAGACGGATTTGGAATGGATAAAATCCATGAATCCCTTTATATAGTAGTTAGAAAGTTGTGTCCCAAAATACACAACTACTTGAAATTTTTTGCCTAAACAAACACAATCAATATTACACAGTAATGTATATATATATACTTACCAAACACAACCTACGCCAAGAGCCCAAACCACTCACATGTAGGCCTTATCCCTTCTAGAAACAATTAGTACCCCTTGGACCTCAATTCAAATGTCCAACATGAGCTATTTAAATTGGCTGGCTTCTAGTTTTTCAACATAGGATGAACACATTCCATTTTCCTACTATTTTTTAATTTCAACTTATCCAAGTTTAATTGGCTTACTTGACTTTAATTTTTTATTCACCTAAAAATGGTTTTAAAAAAGTAAATATACTATGTTAATCTATTTACGGAGTAAAACACACTTTATTAAGAAAATCTTGAATTTGATTACCAGAACCATTTAAATAATTGGTCAAAAATTAGTCAAACCAACTTATTAAAACCAATTTTCCAACAAAAAGCTCTATGAAAATTTATTTTCTAATAGTTTCAACATTTCTTTTGGCGAATTTGGTATTGCAAATTTGGGAGTGTAACAATTTGCCAATCAACTTTGGACAAGATACAAAAGAATTTGGTATGTTTGCAATTACAGTGCCAAAGAAGTGGAATTTCAATGATGGTTGAATTGTGACGAGAGTTGTGATGAAAGGTGAAAATTTGAATGATGATAAAACACTTTGATCAATTTAATCATTTTCTCAATCAACTCGACTTTTAAACTGATGCTCACTAGTTGGTGTAAATTTTGCTCACATATATATTTTATTCTTTAGTTGGATCAATAAAACAATTTCTTATATTCATTCACGTGTGAGCGAAGTAAGAAATATATTTGCCCCCAGGAGCATAGACGAGTTGGTAAGGTTTGAGGTGACGTGGAGAGAAATCATCCGGCAACGCAGGTTCGATTTTCGTGTGGGACAGATTTTCACTAAAATATTGTGGGAGTCTGTCGTGGGGGTTGGCTTGTTGGCTCTCTCCCTCAGGTCCTTGCCACTTGTGCACATCCCTTGATTTACAACCTGCCTAGTCAATAGGCCTCTAACACATGTTGAGAGAGTTTCGCCTTCGGGACTTTTCCCTTAACAGAAAGAAATATATTTTTTTTAATTCCAAATACAACACTAGTTATCATCCCTCAAAATCTTGTTTTATATATATGTTTCAACTGTTTTTTTTATCACATTCTTATCATTAATTTTATTAATTTGTACATCGTATTTTTGTCTTTGTCTTTGATGATAGTTTCTCTCCAAAAAATTAATTAAGATGATGTAAAAAAATTATTTTACATCTCGTATTTTTAAATAAGTAAAATAAATAACAAATAAAAAAATTTGTCTCGCATTTCAATGTACATTAGCAGAATATTTCGACAAAAATCGTCATAAAAAACAAAGTTTAAAAAATAATTAAAAATTAATGATAAAAATATGACGAAAAAATTAAAGATGTAAGTGTCAAAGTATTAAAAATTGGAGGACTTTCATTGCAATTAAAATACATTATAGTCTAAATATAATTAATGTTAATTATATTCACATCACACTTTTTTTTTTCACCACATTTTACTTACACTTAACGTCCCTAATTTTTGAATATTATAGCACTCATGTTCCCAACTTTTTTATCATAATTTTATCTTCATTTTTTAATCAATTAGCACATCTTGTATCTGATAATGATTTTCGTCCAAAATATTTGTTGGAAATTTGTAAACCCATCATGTTTAAAAAAAACAACAACAAATACAAAAGTACGACAAAATATTTTTTTTTTTCATTTCAAATTATGTAAAAAAATATCTTGACAGATGCCATAATTAAAGATGAAATGTGCTAATTAATGGATATTGAATATAATAATTCGGCAAAAATAAGTTAAGAATGTAATTGCTACATTTAACAAAAGTTGAGGATTTTAAGTACAATTAAAATGTAATTTAGAGCCCGTTTGGTAGAGATTATAAACTAGTTTATTTGACCAAAAATAGTAAAAAATGACGGCTATCAGGTAAATTTTTTTATCAAATAAACCATTTTTTTGTCAAATAAACCATTTTGGTCAAATAAACTGGTTTATAAACTTTACCAAACGGGCTCTTACTCATAACAAATTGTAGTGCGATTATATCCACCTATATTTAATCTAAAACAAAACCAGCCTTATTTGGAAATGACAATTTTACCCTAGTGAAATTTTCAGTAACCCAAACATCTCCCAATTCCAATTTTAATATAAAATGCTCCACCTAAACATTACAAAACCCTAGTTTTTGTTCTCGCCCCCGCCCCACCCCCAGATTCAAGAAGTAAACCAGACAGATCAAAGAAATGGTAAAACCTGCGATCTAAATGATTGATACGCGACATTGCTTATGTATACCTACTTGTATGTAATCATGTTTCTGTTTGTATATATGTATGTATGTATATATATATTTAACAAGTACAACCTATCTCCGTGCGTATGCGTCTATAGACATATTTCATGTGTGTATATTTGAAAAGAAATAAGAACCCAGTTTTTATGATAAGAATCGTCGCTGTGAAAAGAAATAAGAACCCAGTTGTGTAAATATTTAGGGGCAGCATTTTTGTCCTTTAGAGACTAGTATGATTTTTTATTGGAATTTTTTGTGATAATTTATTAATAAAATGTTATATTGCATTTGTGTATGTTGTTGGTATATAGGTTTTGGCTCCAAATCAGCCAAATACTGGCTTATTTGTTGGCTTGAACAAAGGCCATGTCACAACCCCGAAGGAATTAGCTCCTCGCCCGTCGGCTAGGAAAGGGGTAAGTTTCGACTATGCTTTTTTGGCCATTTCAATTTGTTTTTTCAATGCTTTTTGGCTGGTTCAAGTTGATGAAGTTCCATATGAGTTAAGAGCATGTTTGGCAGACCTCTTCACAAGTATATTTTTGTTTTAAGATTATCACAAGTAGAGGTTATGGTATCTAGCCTTATTATATTAGATGATCAAAGTTGAGACTAAGAGCCTGTTTGGTGTAGATAAAAATTAAATTTTAGGAGGTTTTTGACAAAAGTTGATGAAATGTGTGGTTGAAAAGTTAAATAAAAGTTGGGGAAAATGAGCTTCAGAAAATGGGGGGGCGACAGGCACTAAAAGTGCAAATTGACAAGTAGTAAAAATATAACTTCTCATCTGCAATGCTTGTGATTTTTGATCCTGTTTCTTTTATTTTTGTTCAATTTATTAATTGACTCAGAAAACAAGCAAGAGAGTGCACTTTGTAAGGAGCCTTATCCGGGAAGTTGCTGGGTTTGCACCATACGAGAAGAGAATTACTGAGCTACTTAAAGTTGGTAAGGACAAGCGTGCTTTGAAGGTAGCTAAGAGAAAATTGGGCACTCACAAGAGGGCCAAGAAGAAGAGAGAGGAGATGTCTAGTGTTCTCCGGAAAATGAGGTAATCTTATCAAAAGACACTATTGTCCTGTGCCCATACTGGAAGGATTAGGAATTCATATTGCTTTAACTATATTGTCACCTTTCAATTGAGAAATTTTAATAAGTATTTTTCTGAACGTTCTACCTCAAATGGATTGAGGTGTTCAATTTATTTCTGCGAGTTTTCAACGTGGTCTTAAAATGACTTGTTGAGACTTCATAGTTTTTAACTGCTATATATTATTTGCTGAATTTATATAGGGCTGCTGGAGGCGGCGAGAAGAAGAAGTGAAGTCTTGTTTCTTAGGCTTTCTGTTTTCAGAATGAAAATCATAGATTTGGACGTTGTATTGGCATTGGATTAGTTAATGCTGTTTCATTTAGCTTTCAACCAACTTTGTTTTTCTGAAAGACAATTATGGATAGAAATTCATTTTATGTTGGCTTTAACACATCTTTGGCGGTTGTATTGCCATCAACGTACCCCTCATTTTATTATTAAGAGGATTTTTGTGTAAATTCCCGGTTGTCTTACTTCTCTTGTTCTCTGCTTGTGGAAACTGGATGCGGTAAGGGTATGATAAGTCCTCTAATTTGAGTGGTATCTTTTGCTTTTCTTAAGGGTTCTTCAGATAAACAGGATGGAAGATTTATCCTCCCAGGTATAGAAATATTAAACACCACTGTGATTGCCAAGAGTAGCTTTTCATGCTGCAATTTACAGAACCCCCCTTAAGCGTAAGAAAAAGTGATCTATCTGGTAATTCCCGGTCTATACCCTTTCCCACTCCAATAAGCCAAATTTCCATCATATTCACTGGTAATGCAAATACCAAAAACCATTTGATCCATGAAACAATTCCAAATTTCCAACAATCGATCTTATAATACAACCCATGTTATGGACGGTGTTTCTATTCTGCAATTTCTCCCAACAAATTGAGCATTATATTTCATGATGCTACAACTTTGGAAATGCAATGCGCAATTTCATGTCTTAAACTTTTGGTATAATTTCTCAACCACTTCTTTCCAATTTCCATCAACTTGCTTAACACCTTCCTTCACAGAAGAGGTAACTTCAGCAGAACTTTGCCCCATCTCTTGTAAAGAGCTAAACGCCTTTGATTTGGCAGCATCTTTTAGGTCTACTGCCCGCCTGCCAATTTTTGAGATCTCCTCCTTTAGAAATAATATCAACACATGTACCTTTTGGATGATTTTGTTTATTGTATCTCGGGATTTCCCTCTCACTTTGTCTCCCATTGCCACAAGCTTTTCCACCAAGTTCTCTGACCATCCAATGGTTCCTTCAACCGAAAAGTGCTCTCCAGCAGCTAGCCATGGAAGACCTGCGTCTGCTTCCACAATTAGATCACTGTCAATCACGACTTTTATGCCTTGCCTCTCCCAACGGTCTCGAGCCTGGTCCAGGGACTTTGCTTGCTCCCTGGCCCTTTTGGCTTCATCTTCAGCCCATGCTCTGTGTAAAGTATGTATTAAAAATAAACACAAATAGATACAAATTTAAAAAATATATAATGAAATCATTCTCCTTCAATCTCATAAAGCATATTTATGTTTCTTTCCCCTCTTCTGGGATTTCCCAGAGAAAGATTCAAGTCAAAACTGCAAAATCCAAAATTTCCATGATTTTCCCAGAAGTGGAGAATAAGGAGTTAACAAAACGATTTGTCATTTTGTAGTTCCCCAGACTCCATGATCTTTTGATAGTTTCATCCTTGTGTTGCACATGAGTTGGAAGGTTACACGAGGGGTTAAGACAATAAAATGTTTTGACTTGTTTATGTCCTCGAAAAAACAATGGGAAGTCCACCAAACATACCTCATAATGCACCCAAATAAAATGCTATACACTAAACCTTGTACTGGTTGGCTTGGAGATAGATTTGGGTCAAAAGAGGAAGGTGTTGTATGATACACCATGAATTTAAACCAAGTGTCAACCGTTAAGCCAATATTTATCTGTTATGATTTGATAAAGTCATCATATATAAAATTACCTAAAGAAAAACATTTTTTTTCTGAAGACAAGGGTGTAATTACTTTCTTACCTAGCCACAGACAAGGCTTTTCGCTCTATTTCCAGCTCATATTGTAATCGTGCTATCTCCTGATTCTCAGTTTCGGCATCGCTTTGAAGCTTGTTAAGTCTTTCTTTTTCATAAGAAATCTCCAACTTATTGCTCATAAGGGTCTGCAACTGTTCCTCCACTTCGCGCCGTAAACTAGAAAGAACTTCCGTTTCTGAATCAATGGCAGCGCGTTCCTTCATTAAGGCAAGATTCTCTTCCTCCCTTTCAGATCTCAGCCTCTCCAATTCACTTCTTGCCGCCTCAACCAATTTCTCGACAGCATTAATCTTTTCCCTTTCCAGAAAAAGCTCCTTCTCAAAACTTGCATTGAGACCCTTCTCAACTTGAGCAATCAGAGCACCATGTGCAGCTACATCCTTTTCTGCCATAGTTTCAGCTTCAATACGTGCAAGTTCCTCACTGATGATGGCAGAAGCATCACCATTTGCAAGGGCAACAGCAGCTTGTGCTTTCGTTACAGGTTTTCCTGGCTGGAACAGTCTTGTATATCCTGTCATGCACTAGACTATCTTAGCTTTCCAAATGACTTGCAAGATAAGCGTGTGCCAGAGGAAATAATGTATTGACATAGAGAAAACTCACCAAAAGCAAGGGTTATTACTCCCTGTTCTCCAGCTGCAAAGTCAGCTACAAGAGCAGGCCATGCATCTGGGTCAATCTTGTCGATGTCCATGAAACCAGATAGCTGCTGCAAACTCTGGTTGCAGCAAAAAGCAGGCAAATTAGCAACTCATTGGCTGTTTTAATCCTGTCCGGTCCCATGTAGAATTAAACCATTTAAAAATTTTATAACCTTTCTGTCAACTTCTGGTAGCTGCCTTTTCTCTAGGGACATCTTCCAACTCACAAGATCCTGACGAGATAAAGGGCTACAAATACAAAATTTTAATGACTAGTACAAGAGGTGGAATTAAAGTCTAAAAGGATCAAATGGTCCAAAACTCATTACAATAGGAAGCAACGGAAATTAGGAACATTCTGGCAGCATACAACCAATAAGACCAAGAATGAGAGGAGAGTAACTCTGCAAAATACAAAATGCTACAGCTAGTATGCCTAAGCTAAAGATCATGTGAAGAGGAGAATACGGGCTAGGGCTCATAAACCCTTTCTTTCATTCATCAATAGGGCCCTGGTCGGTCACTTTTCTGGGCCAGGATCGATAAGTGGAAGTCATAATAGTTTGTTACAATGTTTAACTTCCAAAAATTGAATGGGGGAAGGGAAAAAATATTTAAATACAGATGAGAGCTATTTAGAAACTTCATTTCCACATACCAGATGAAGGTCGCAGTAAAAAGTGATATTCTCATTTTTTTAGCTATAATTTTTTCATTCCCCATTTTAAGTCAATGCAATGTAACTATTCAAGAAGATACTCACCCAATAGAAGTACGATATACCTTTCAGGAGAGAAGCATAGAGGAGTTGGATCTTCATCTAAAGATGACTGCATATCATGTCTTGAAAGCTTGCTGGCAATAAGACCAGCTTCTGCCAAACCTGAAAATATCCCACTAGTTCAGAGATTATGAAATGAAAAAGGAAATTCAATCAAATTACACAAAAACTTCTGGATAATAACCTAAAACTCAAGTCCCTACCTTGGATCGATGGGAAATCAGGGTCTTCAGGTGTAATGTCATCAAATGCAAGTTCAGAAACATTATCAATGTACATTGCAGGATAGACTTTTGATATCGTGTTTCTACAAGTAATTGAGAGGAATTGTGATCCCACTATATAGTCATGATCTATATTCATTTCACAGTGCTAAAAATCAAGATCTTCCATCATTCCTTACTAAACCAGAGAAATTATGACCTGGAAAGAGCACTGCTGGCTAAAACCAACCACCGAGCATACTCTCGGCGAGTACATAGATCTCCAGGTTGAACATCAACCTCAATAACCTAAAAGAGTCAGTAAATTAAACTTGGGGTTACATACCTTCATACATGTATTATAAAATGTACAGCTGAATCTCTAGAACATGAAAATTTTTAAGAATATTGGCGGTCTCATGCTCTTGCTTCTGCACACACTATGCGAACGAGTCGCTTGTCATAGAACAACACTTCCATGCAAAACTTATTTCTACTATTTGAGCTCTCGACTTTTTCTTCTCCAACAAAAAATGAAAATACTTGCACATAAATCCTCGTCGACTAAATTATACTGGTAAAAAATCACTTTTAATGTATAAAGAAATTCAGTTTCATTGAATTCTTTTCATACTTCATTTTAAATGAAAAGATACAGATCCAAAACGAAAAGAAAAACCAAGAAACTGCTTCATCTGTGAAGCCACTCAGCTTAACTAGCCAAAATAGAATTGCAGGAGCAGTCAGAAAAAATACCTTTAAAACCTGCAATGCAGCTAATGCCTGAAAGTGAAGTTGATCAACAGAAGCAGGAACTAAAACCGTTCCTGGAGGAGCCTGCAAAGCTGCAGAAACAACAGACGGAGCAGGTATGCCAGCTTAAGTCAAACAATTATTCAGCATTTGTATAGTGAAAAGATGATCTGCTAATCATTGTAATGTTTTTCATTTGAAGTTGATACTACTCCCAACACGAAAGGTGCTCCAGTTGATGCTATTCCACTTAGATTTTCATTCCAAGAGATTTGTATCTCCATCAACCAAAGCCTTGAGAATTTCGCTTGGCTCAACGTCAATTGCAGAAAGCAAGCTTCTGGTCTCTGTATTCTTGTCATAGATAATACTTGGTTCTAGTAATGCATTTGACTTTGGTTCAATATAGATTTTTAGATTTGAAGGTTCAACAGAAAAAGGGTCCAACGATGAATTGGAATTGTTTCTTTCATTCAGGTTAAATACACCATCCTGGTGGTAGTGCTTAAACTTTTATTGTCCACATGTGAAGACTTGCCAACTTCGGTATCAATGAGCTTCCTTGGGTTTTCAGCAACAAGACTGCAATTTTCATCAGTAATTTCAGATTCAGGTGGTTCAAAACGTCATCAATAGCTGGTTCACTTCAACCCGCTTTTGAATGGAAGTCATATTAGTGACAACAATATCCCCAGACGTTCAAATCAGTATCACCACTAAATCTACGTTCATAAGTTTCTCCATTTTCTGAATATGAATAAGGGTCCTCACATATACCTGTCTTGCTTTCCTGACTGGTAGTTTCTTGCATCTCAAATCGGTCCATACTTTTCTCGTCTCCAACTCTACCATTGTGGTCACCAGATGACAGTGACTTTTCTTGCTGCACTGGCAAAGGATCCATCTGATGTTTCACTCCTGTATACGGTAACCCATGCAGTTACAAATTTAAACCATCTAGAGAAAACATATAATTGAATTAACAGCTTGTGAATGGAGGGAAGACAAAATCCTCTATAACGAGTTGATGCGTTGGAAACATGCTTAACCTTTTTATTAAGAAGGGAAAGGAGTAGAAACTATTCAGAGAAGACCACTAGTTAGGGAGGGATGGAAACCTTTTTTGTTTAATTAAACTAAAAACAAATAATAATAATAATAATAATTAGAATAAACAAACAAACTAAAATAAACAAGCAATGATACTTAACAAGTAATAACAAAAACATGACCTATCTCACTACTTAGTATATTTATCTCACTAAAGTTCATGCTAGCTCACTAAAAATTAAATCGATCTCACTGTATAAACTAGCTCACTAAAAAAGTAAAGAACGTTAAGTAAAAAAAAGCTTACAAAGTTGTTGGAAGACACATTTTGACAGAAATAAAGCCTACCCATTTCAATGAAGACCAAAGTGGAGACATGAAGAAGACACACATATAGCTTGTAGCTTTCTAACAACTTGTGACCATCAACAAATCATTAAAGTTTCAAGTACATATCTTGTAATATTCTATCACTATCAATAATAAAGTTTAGTTCCAACAACTTGCAAGTTTTCTTTTACTTAATATTTATTACTTTTTACTTTCTAGTGAGCTAATTTATACATTAGTGAGATAAATAGAGCTAGCATAAACTTTAGTGATATAAATTTAATTATTAGTAAGATAGTTCATGTGAGTAAAGGAGTCCAATATTTGGAAACTTATTCAATTTTAGTCGACTTAGATGTTTTCCAAGTTTCGACTACCAAGATGTCCAAAATTTGGAAATTTGTTCAATTTTAGTGGACCTAGATGTCTTCCAAGTTTTGAGAAAATATCCCAACACGGGGCACCATATCACTACTGTGTGTGTGTATATATATATCCAAGACAAAATTAGTCAAATAAACCTAAAATGACGCTTTTCACTTTATGCAGGGAAGCTTCCTTGAGATGGAATAACTTGATAATCAACAACAGAGAGGAAACATACTAACTTGAATTACTTCGCTTGTTTATTGATAACACAGCAAAAGTGAGTCCAGCAACAAGAAGAACCCCGGCTACTCCTGCTCCCAGTGCCCCTGAAAGAAAACTACTTCAGAAGTGTTATTAGTGTATGAGAGAATCAACAAGAAGAACCCACATTTCAACTAAAAACCTAAAATTTACAGGCTTGAAGTTATCTCAATTTTAGCTTAACACAGCATCCACAATTCAACCTAAAACTGACATGATTGAAGTTATTTTTTGAGCTCTGCAAGTGTATAACAGACAAAATGGAAGTGGCGTTGATTTCAAATAACATATTTTACAAATAATTAACCTCATAACATTTCCATTCACCACTAACACCTCGCCCAAAATAAAATAAAATAAGGAAAGCCTCCTACGCAAATTAATAAATTCTAGAAATCCAACTGTTCAATAGCTCCATTCCAAGTATAAGCAGCCCTGTTCAATCAAATGCATTAACTGATGGTTCACGTAAACATAAGCAATCAATTATATAGAACACGAAGGATCCCACCTGCAAGTGATTGTTTGGGCGGCAAACCACCGGAATGTTGTTCTTCACCATCAGCATTGGACCAGCCAGAGAAATTGTCTGTTGACAAATTCGAACTGACCCACCAAGAATTCCCCAAACGACGCCGCTCGACTTCATTACCATTAAACGCACTATTGCGGACCACCACCGCCAAAAAATTCACGCCGGGGTGGTCAAGCTTCCGGAGCCGCCTCCGTGCGAACACCACCGGGGAGTTCTGGCAAATAAGTGCCAATTTGAGCTGAAAGGAGCTCGAACACCACAATGTCGTGGTAGCAAATGCGATCATTTCCGAAATTCCCAAAATTCAAAGCTCCAGTGAGATTACTATTACAAATTAGAGCTTTTCAGCACAGTATTAGAATTTTTTTTTGAATTTTGAATGTGAAACTGAAAAGCGTAGAAGGAGAATTTCTAGGGTATTACTATCTGCTCCTGTAGGGATACAGTTTATCCATTTGTCCCATAACAGGAACATCAATTTCCAGGCTTTTAGCGGAAATAAAATTAAACTAATCTTCCGCTCCTAACCACTTATGTTTTATATTGCGTAATGCGTAATGCGTAATGCGTATAAAACTATGAAGTATTAGCTGCTACTTCAACGTGGATATTATAAATATTAAGAATTGAGATCAATTTTTTTATTACCCATAAAATTTTTGTTCAAAAAAAAATAACGAAATAGAAAAATATAAAAGATAGAGAAAAATTTACGAACTGTCAAAATTTTCACTATATGAAAAATTGTTACAATCAGATTTCACTCACCCAAAATTACAAGTTTCCTAATCTTTGACGCTTTGGTAGTCGAAATTTAGAAGACATTCAAGTCAACTAAAATTGAAAAAGTTTCTAAAATTTGGACTGTAGTTTAAACTTGTAAGAAAATAAGTTATTCGTTAACTATAAATTAACGTAGTTTATTTTTTCTTGTAGTTGTAGCTGGAGGGTTTTTAAGAGAAAAATTATAAGCCTAGTATCTTAGTTGTTTTTCTTGTTTTCTTTATGGGGTTGTACAAAGAGTAGAAATTGGTGGGTGCGGTAAATCTTAATATATTATTTTTCTTGAGATACTTGGGAGTTTGAGTGAGTAAAATCTATATGATTGTAACTTTTTTTTTATAGTGAAAGCTTTGACAGTTCGTAAATCTTTTTCTATTTTTTATATTTTTATATTTCGTTATTTTTCCCTAAATAAGGATCTTGTAGGTAATAAATGAATTGTTCTCAATTCCCAACAGTGGTATCAGAGCATTAGGTCGTTCAGAATGTTGGCGCACAGAAAAAATATGTCTATCAAATATGACGTAGAAAAATTTGACGAAAGAATCAATTTTGACTTGTAGCAAGTACAAGTCAAGTGAATGATGTTTTGATTCAATTTGGACTGCACAAGGCTTTGAAAAGAAAACCAACCCCTATTTCTAACAATGATACTGAAAAATCCAGTATGAGCGACGAGGTTTGGAAAAATTTGGATTTGAAAGCTACAAGTACGATACGTCTATATTTAGCCACTTCTTGCAAATATTCATAGAATATCTGCTGCAAATGAATTTTGGAAAAAACTTGAATAATTGTATCAAACAAAGAGTTTTTCAAATCGATTGTACTTGAAAGAACAGTTTCATTCTCTGCGAATAAATGCAGGTACAAAAATTTCAGACCACCTAAGTGTTCTCAATATGATTGTTACTAAATTGGAGGCTATTGGAGTTAAACTTGATAATGAGGATCAAGCGTTAAACTAATTTTGGTATATATGAAAGAAACTGTGAGTTTTGAAGAAGTACAAGCAAATTAATTTTTGAAGAAAAGAAATTGAGTTGTAGAAGTAATATTTTATCTGAAAACTCATTACTTATTGCTGAAAAATGGAAGATAAATAACTCCATAAAAAGGAAAGTATTTTGTTGGAATTGTGGATAACCTGGTCACGTGAGAAAAAAATTGTCCGAAAGGTATTGCTCGACATCAGATACGGACAATATATTTCTCTTTATGGGAGACGATGATGTCGATTGAGTAAATATTTACATCCTCGTGGTATGCGCTAGTTGTCATGATAGAGGATGTGTTACTATTAGTGAGTCCACATGTTTGCACACGTGCATTGACTTGATATTAATGCAATGTATGTAGTAGAATTAATGTCGAAAATTGATGAACTTCCAAGTAAGTAAAGCAAAGAAGTTGCACCATAATATTTTAGTAAATTTATTCGACACGAGCCAATGAAATTCTTATAATTCGTTAATTATAAGTGATTATACTTATGTGGTGGAGTATGTTAATTATGTTTTGAGAATTGAGATTGTCAAAGTTTACCAATTTTTTTTAAGTATCGAGATGAAGAGTTGCAGAAGAGATGATTGAGTTTTGACTCATTTTTCGTCAAAGTGGAGATTGTTAGGATATTTTCTCAAAACTTGCCAATATCAAAAGATGCACCAATTGTTGAAAGGGAAGAAAGTATCACAACCATAAATGGGCAACATCAAGACCAAGGCCATGTTTACCATCTAAAAAAGTTTGAGCACTACTTAGCACATATTCGGTATTGCTGAAATTATTATTAGTATATTATAAATTATTAATGAATTTGTGGATAAAAAGTGAGTTGTAAGTTGTGGTTCCTATAAAATGTGTGAATAAAAATATGTTTGACCAGTTTGATCTACTGAAATTATAATTTAAGTAATCCCAAACATGTTGCTAGATAAAAGTATCACACTCATCCTAAAAAGATAGAGTAGTTTGTATTTTTAGCAATGTTCTAAAAAACGTAAAATGTGGATAGACGTGGAAGCCAAGTTTCAAAATTTTCGAGTCTAAGCGACGCTTAAATGAGAGCGAGATAAGGACAAGGCGATGGCGATGGCGATGGCGATGACGATGCGTGAGGCGTGGCTAAACGTGAAGACCGTACCTTACGCATAGACGTGTTTTTTAGAACAGTGATTTTTAGACACGTTAAAAAAATATATAGTTATATAGTTGAAACAATTAATTTTACTTATTTTTTTCCAATATACCCCTACAATTAGGGATGACAACGGGGCGGACAGGTATAGAAAAATCCTCATTTATCACCCCGTTTAATTAACTAATTAATTTTTTATATTATTTACTTTTTACATACAATTTAAATTTTAAAATTTTAAAATAAAATAAATAAAAATATTCTGTCCCCGCCACATTTAGTAATCTAATCGGGGCGAGACGGGGTGGGGTTTTTTGGTCATTCCCACCTACAATTAATATAATAACAGTGTTCTAAAAAGCATCGCCTAGTGTCATGCCTTGCTTAGGCCCCTAGGTGCACTCTTTTTTGATCAACTATATTTTTAACTAAAAAGTGCATGCCTAGTCTTGCCTAGGCACACTTAGTCACGTCTAGGCCCGCTTAATCTCACTTAGACGCGCTCTTTTTAGTTAATTTTTTTTATCTTTTTTATTTAATAATTCAAATAATATTAAAAATAAGAAAGCATTTTTTCACGTCTCATTCTCGCCTCACCCTCGCTTAATTGTATAATAGTAGTTTATACTTTATTAATAAGTATGCACATTAAATATGGGCATATTAGAAAATTAAAAAATCAACTATACTCTCAACAACAAAATTGACCTATAATTTGAGATGGATGAAAAATGAAAACAATCTATCTTTTTAGAAAGGATGAATTATTAGTATGAGGTAAAAAAAAATTATTTAAAATTAACTTTTTTCATTTCTTAAGCTTAGTCAAACATGCTTTTGTTATGTATTACTCCCTCCATCTTATTTATATAGGTTGATCTATTTTTTTTTTTTACACGGATTAAAAAATTTTAATTAATATTATTGAAAAAATAAATTTTGCAAAGAATTTTCATAGTTTACGCTTATTTAAGTACTATCAATTCTCTAAAAGAATACAAGTTTATTTGTATCGATAATCAAGTACTTTCAATATGGGAAATGAAAAAAATTCAAATACACCATCAACAAAGTAAGTTAACTATAATTTGTGACGGACAAATAAGGACTAGTTGCTAAGGGCACATTTGAGATTGATTTTAGAGCATAACTTCTGATTGTAAGACAATTCAGAAATTGTGTTAGAAGTTTGGTAAATTTTAAAAAAGTGATTATAAAAAAATCTACACCATCTGCCAACAGATTTTTAAGAAACACTAAAATGATAGTTTCTCATATTCTGCTTTTAACTTTTCCACTTATCTATTATTAAAATACTATTTTTAATCCTAATTAATTAGAGTAATTCCATTTAAGTTATAGATTTTTTAGTATTCTAATTATAATGCATCTCCGAATAATTTAAATTTAAATTTAATTGTTTTTTGTACTATATAACTATGCTTTTATTTTATAGATTTAATAGATGCATAATATTTTTATTTTAAAATAATTATGGTAAATGCGTTGTTGGAAAAATATTTGATAATATTATGTATGGTTATAAAAATAAAAATAAATTTTACAATACTACTCATGATAATAATAAAAGAATGATATTATAATCAATATTAATTTTAGTAATTTTATACAGTCACAACAATAAATCACTTTTTTTTCAACTGTTCAAATGGTGATTTTGAAATATACAGCAATTTTGAAACAATAGTTTACTAAACAATTATCTGATTCTTTATACAGTTGATTCTTTATGCATCAAAGCAAAATCTGATTCTCTTAAAAGTACAGCAATATCTGATTTTCTTAAAAGAACAGCAACATCAAACCAAGCATAAGAGCATCTCTAATGCACTCCATCTATTGAAGTATATGTGGCATGTAAAATATACGGACTTTCAATTCATGTAGAACTACGTCTATTGAATATACGGTCCAATTAAAAATTCATCTACAATGGGTTCAGTCTAAAATTAATATTACCGCTTATGTGGCATTAATTTTTCTTTAAATTGGCTGGCCTTCAATATTTATTTCCCTCGTTCGACTTTTTTCAAATAAAATGCTGAATTGGATTTAAATTTACTAAGCCACTCTATCTAGAAGGCCGTCTAAATTTAAGTCTATTTTTTATTGTGCCACATCAACTAGACGGAGTTCTCATTAACATGCATTAGAGATGATTTTTTATAACTCTATCTATTAAAGTCTACGTAGTAGGTAAAATAGACGGACTTCCCGTCCATGTGGTACTACGTTTATTGAATAGACGGTCAACTTAAAAATTTATCTCCAATAGTTTCGTCTAAAACTAATATTATCGTTTATATGGCATTAATTTTTTTTTTTAAATTGGTGAGTCTTCAATTTTTATTTCCCTTGTCCAACTTCTTTTTTTTTTAAATAAAATTCTAAGTTAAATTTAAATTTGCTGAGTCACTCTATTTAGAAATATGTCTAAATTTAGACGGACTTTTAAACAGAGTATCACAGATCGCATCTTAGTTTAACACTAATATCTTTGACTATCGGAGATGATGGGAAAAGTTGGCTTAACATGAAATTATAGGTGGCCGTAATTGCATCAACTTCATGTGATGAGCAGAGAACCTTAACAATAGAGTTTGGAGAAGCCGTTTTACGGAGAGCTTTTCTAATGCGTTAGGAAACTTCCTACCAAGGCAGTCGACAAGCGGATTTCGTTTGGTTATGAAACATAGCGGCCGAATGTGATAGTGTCAGACAGTGGCATTGTCATAATTTCAGAATATTGCAAGAGCAATATCTCAATGGCCGAGTATCCGTTGGGGCTGAAACTTATTGAACTTGATATTTAAGATGTTAGCTTCGGTACGGATCAAAATGAGCGTCATTTGGAACTCGTGAGCACCGGTTATAAAAGTTATAATTCTTTGGCTAAAAGACGTCTATTGATGTCGTTTGGATTATTTCTCCGCATCTATTATAAGGGGGGCATGCTTGGTAAGCATTCAGCCAACGTCTTCCGTACTTCCGTTCTAACGGAGGGATAGCCTGTGGGCTAACCTTATGCACTAAATGAGCAATCCTTATGGGCTGCATGAGCAACTAATGGCCTACTTTAGGTACCTCAAGAGAGGGCTAAAGTACTTGTTTGAGTTTGGGAAATCATTGGGTGGCGTTGGCTTTCCGGGCCTTCGTTGGACACTTAGAAAAGGCCTGAGGTTATCGATAAAGCATTGCTATGTCCGAGGTGTCACGGGCCGACTCTTCTAGTCGCGCAACACGACTATTTTTTACCCCGTGCGGCAGTAGTCTCACTCTATTTAACTACCTTCCACCTTCTCCATCACGAGTCTAAACATCACACATTGCTCATTTTACCTACAAAGCTTACTAGCGTGTAAACACTCGAATGCATTCATGTGCTGCATTTGGTGCCAAGGCGCTCGCATATTCGCAATGCACATTATCATCGATATTCTCCAACTCTGTTGGACCCGGTTTAGCTAGCTTGCCCGCATGCTCATGCACAACATACAGTTCTCTTGAAGTATACTCGATGGATGGGAGCTCTCCTAGCTCCGTCCGAAGTATTGAGGATTATTTGCATGCCCCACAACATAATTCTTGTGCTCATCCCTTCTTATGGGCATATTGGCTAATTGCGTACTGCAAGGAAATTAGTTAGGGCCTTGCCCAAGCAGGGTCAACTGATAATCTATGGCTAATTTGAAGTGCCTTCATAGCATTCTTGCTCTAACAACAACGGCATCTTGCCATATTTACCAAACAATGCTGCGTTATCCCACAACCGCATGTCTAGCCAACAAACCCCACGGCAAGGCTAAAACCCATTGCAAAAGCGCATGAATTAGCATACGAGGCCTTTAGAGTGCTTTCCTTAACAACTCATTCGGCCTAGAGGTGTTATCATATCTTTAGCATAGCCATCGGGAATAGCAATGCTTTATCGGTAACATCAGGCCTCTTCGAGGTGCCCATGAAGTCCCCGAAAGCCAACGCTGCTCGAAGAGTTCCCAAACTCAAACGAATAGTTTAGCTCTCTCTTGAGGTGCCTAAAGCAGGCCCTTAGTTGCCCCCCACGGCTCCTAATGATTGCTCATTTAGTGCATAAGGTTAGCCTACAGGCTGACCCTCCATTAGGACGGAAGTACGGGGAAGGCTAGTTGACTGTTCACCAAGCATGCCTCTCATATAATAAATGCGAATAAATAACTCTAGTAACACCAATAGACGTCTTTTGGCTGAGAAATCATAACTTTCATAACTCGTGTTCCCAACCTCCAAATGACACTTTGTTTGATCCGTAGTGAAGCTAACATCTTCAGTAATTTTATACAATCACAACAAAATTATGAAATAATATGTTTGATGCAAATATTGATAACTCGCCAAATAGTTCGCCAGCTTATTTAATAACTTCAATTAAATTAACACTCACAATGCAATAACTTTTATTCAAATAGGGTCATTAATTCTCTTCTAATTATCTATTTAAATCGAGTTCATATTAAGAGCATGTTCGGTAGAATTTTTTCTTCAAAAAATTCATTTTTTTGTCTACAATTTTTAACTTTTCAACCATTTTTACACTACAAAAACAGTCAAAAAGTCAAAAAATTACCAAAAAAACCCATTTTTTCCCCAAAAAAACTCTACCGAACAAGCCCTAAATTCACTTGCAAGAAAGGTAAAATTTTAAAAAAAAAAAAAAAAAAAAACACACACACACACATGGACACAATATCACAAATAAGCAAAAAAACCAATTGCTTCAAATAATCCATCAGAATTACCTCTGAATGGACTTGAACCTGGTTGATTTTAGCATGTGAAATTGCCAAACCGTATTAAGACATTTAGTAGGATAGAATGGACAGCAAATCAACATTTTAAGCTTCTTTCTCCAATCAAAAGTACCAAATCTTTGAAACAAAACTTAAAAGTACTAAGTACAAGATTTCAATTTTTTTTTTTTTTGTTCTTAAATATTGTTCAGTACTATTCCTACCAAACACGCCATAAAAAATTTGAACATCCTATTAGTAATTTTAAATAGGCAAGCTAGATGAACAACAAACCAAAAGAAAAATTCCATTAAAAGAATTAGAGCAGGCATTTTTTTGCAGTTCTGCTTCTTAGGTTTATTCCCCAGCAAATTAGACCCAAGAGAACTCTGTGTAAACTTTTCTTTCTTGAAAGCCAGGAAATAAATACTATAATTTTTTTTAAATACAAAAATGTAAAAGCATATATTTCTGTTACAAAAAGTGAAATGACATTCGTGAATCTGACTGAGAAAGACAAAAGTTACAAAAATCACGCATATGAAACATTACAACCCTGCGAATAAAAGAAAGGACGAGACTAACCTACATTGCATTGTTACAGAGATGCAAATCTTTTGACTAAAGTGAATAAAATTGTGCATACAGATGGTCCCGAATTTTGTAATATTCTTCTGATAAGGGGCCTTCAAGAATGATTTGCTGAACACCGGCACTGCCACCCTACAAAAAGTGATTCGGAATTGTTTGTTAAGAAAACTATCCAAGGGACACTTTTCTTCATGGCTAGTAACAAAGAACAATGGTAAACTTAAACTAGCCTTCCAAATTTGATTAGTAAGTAACCAACCTTTTGGACCGAATCTCCTACTTTGCGCAATGTCACATACTCTCCACAGCGCAAGGCCCCGCCAGCAAATTCTACCTGAGTAGATAACATATGTCATTAGGCATTCCACCACCAACTCAATGACACCCCAAGCATTCCGGAAGGAAAGCTCAGACACAAGTGCAATAGTGCGATAATCAACTTGACTCGTGTTGGGGCATAAAAGTTGGAAAGAAAACTGGGACTCCATATAATTTAAAATTTAAAATTGTTTGATGCTGTTCTATATTAAAAACTTAAACCGACAGAGTTGGTTTGCAGGTCGTGTGCAACCATAAACTGGGACGTTTTGAGATAAATTCCCTTCTCTTCCACACTCAGTTGGGACCAAGCTTGCAACTTCATCAAATTACATCCAAATCATAAAACGGAGAGGCGACGGAAGAATAAAGATTTCATTCAAATAGTGATACACAAGATATAACGAGAATGCCAGAAAAAAATCTGTTTGAAACAAAGAGGAAATAAGAATACCTGGACCCCTTTGCTTGCAAGATATTGCTTGAGATCTGCCATTTTTATATCACCCACCAGTACTGTTTTATGTGGTGGAGCAGGAGTTGAAAGAGGAAGTAGAGACAATGTGCCATTTTCCGTCTCCCCTACTTCAGCATCAACCCAGGCAATTTCATAATCTCCAAGCTGCAATCAGAATGAAAATGTACACATGCATGAGAGAGAGATATAGAGGGAAAAAGAGCCAAATGCAAGAATGATAAAGACCATGCCCCAAATTTCAGCATTTTAGTGTGAGAGAGAATATAGCATCCTAAGTTAAGCATACATCTGTTTGATGGATTAGTAACAAAGATTATCCAACAACTTGATTTCAGCATTTGTGGCAAAACTTTGGGGGGGGGGGGGGGGGGGGGGGGGGGGGGGGGAATAAATTCTGTCATAAAAGCCACTAGCTCAAATTTCGAAGCAACTCAGTTTAACACTATCATGTATATGCAGCTACTTACCTTCTTAAAGAGAACATTGCTCATTAATTTCTCAGAAAGTTGAACCTATATATTAGAAATAAAAACACAATCAGTCGTAAAATACAAACTCCATTGATACAACTCTAACAAATGGTACATGAGTTTGTGTGTGTACAGACAAGCGAAGCATACTTACTTTATAAGCACACAAATCTGAAGTGACATCAATTGATTCTTCAATTTGAGGAGCATATACATGCTGACAAACATTTTTTAAACAGTGTTGCTTTAAATGCTCAGTGGCTTCTGCTGATCCATGCACCAAGACCTCCAACCCAAAAACATTACCAGAACAAATTAAATTGTAATATAAAGAGTTCTCATGAATACAACATAGTTCCATAATTGACAAGGCAAAAGAACAACATAAAATTTAAAATATAAGATACAATGCCAGGATTGGATCAAGCTCAGATTAATTATGTATAAGCACTCTCCTTTCTCGCATTATTCTACAATTTCTGATGCTTTAAGAAAACTAGTAATTCGTAACATCTAGAAAATTTCCCCACATTACGAAGATTATGTGATTCGGAAAGCTGTTGATTTTCATCTCAATTTTTAAGGAGTAACACGTGTTGCCTGGTGGGTATGCACATGGAAATTGTGATTGTAGTGTTAGAGACAATACAATAGTTCACACTTCATTGACAACTGAGAGTGGTAGTAAGCAACAGTGATGACTACTGTATGTCTTATAACTATGTAAAGAAAATAGCATTCATTTTCTTAACAATGAATGACATAATCCAAATTCATTATATCAAAATCACAAAATGATGTCCTTACAAGCTTTAAGGGGGAAACATGGCCAAGGATTGATTTGACCGATCGGCCATCAGAACGGCCTTCAAAATCCATGTAAAGCAATGAACACTTGACATAGACCTGCATGGGAGGGTAAAAGTACATCAAAATTGTCAACTGGGTAGTTAAAGTGGCTCTAAGATGCAAATTGCAAATAAATAGTCGAATCTGGGCTTAAAAATGCCTTCGGGTTTCCAGGGTGTAAAATTGGAAATGGATGGACTTCTGCAGAAAGGGAAGAGAGAGAGATAGAGAGCGCTGTATACATCATGTTTATTTCACAGTAGCAAAACTAAATATAGTTTTCAGGCAGAGCTTGCAATGGATGGCCTTCAAGAAAATAAGAGCAGGAGTTGGACGTACAGTTTGCTCCGAAGATACTACTTTTGATGGTGTCGTATCAAGTATAAGACTTGCAGATCCTTCATCGAGCTTCCCATTGAGGTCATCTTCAGCCTAGACAAAATATGTAAGATACATAGCAGAAAGCACCCATCATAAGAGATGAATATTTTTTCAGTGCCTAAGAGCGTGTGTAAGTGCTCGTGCATGTAGGTGTATGTGTATTAGATTACGGAAACCAGTGTCAAATGGCAAGATAAATCTTTTAAGTATTCAACCAAATGGGCATATTATGAGCATGTTTGGTATAAATCTTTTCAAACTCTTTTTTTCCCAAACTCATTTTCAAATTTCAACCACATATATCATGGAACCCACAACTTTTCAACCACACATTTCACCAACTTTTTTTCAAAATCTCCTAATAAACTAATTTTAAACTACACCAAACAGGTACTATGTCTCGTATGAATGTCCGACAAGTGTTCAAGCATAAGACTGCCATCTCTGTCGTGGAATGGAAACTGTTAATGACTTAATGTACAGTTAGCAACAACAATAGTGAACCAGTTCTTCTCATTTCCTGATTTTTTGTCCTTTTCATTTCGTTGGTACACTTCTTACAAGGTTACTTAATTACATGCGTATAAATATTATCTACATAACTTGATGCAAATTTTTCTTCAGAGTTTTGTCAATTTTCATTTCCATCCCCTCTGCACAGTCTCTAGTAGTGTTTTAAGGGTATCCCTGGTTCCGGATTCAAAATGATTAACTTTGTTAAATAATCACAAAGAGTAATACCACATCTAAATCAACGTGTCACCATTCAATCACCTGACATTGTCTGAATGAGCATTTTAATGCTTTTAGAACCTTTGACATAGAGAGATATATTTAAAAATGGAGACTCACTGGAATGGATGCGTGGTCCATGTCTTCATTGTTCCTTGTATAGTCATCAGGATTGATAATTTCACCAAAATCATCCCATTCGGCAGAATTTTCATAGAAGGGGAACATTGGACCCGTGCTAGATGGCGGCGGAACAAATCCATCAATCAATACATCCCTGTAAGCACCGAATTGCAAACCAGCAGCTGCAAGAATGCAAATTACGGAGATCATCCTCAACAGAGATATGAAACTCAGGCATAGCATCAAGTTACTGTTTTTCAAGACCCAAAATTGGAAGAAAAAAAAAAGAAAAAGAAAAAAGAAGCCCTCTATTTCAGATTTTAAGTCTTTACCTCCTTGAACAAAGAGGATAGAGGAACATAAAATGTTTCAATGCCATGCAACAGCTTCAAAGACAAATTATCAACTAAAAATGTGTAACAGGGGTGTACAAATTGGAAGGCGAGGAATAGACAATCGTGCGTATTGAAATCATACGCCAAAAAATGGGGTTTTTTTTCCCCGTCATTTTTCATCATAAATGATAATAGAGTAACTTTTTGACATCTTATTATTTTCCAGTACCATCTATTCCAACAGTTTCAGCAATGAATACCAGAGAAATCACCTTGAACTCCTTTTATTGCCCTTTTGTGGGTATTTTATCCACTTGTTACAAGTTTTAGATGTCATCGAATTGATGCAACATCAATTCTCTAAAGAAACTGAGTAGAACTGAAGTCTTTTCACCTTGAACTCCTTTTATTGACCTTTTGTGGGTTTTTTTACTGAAGTCTTGTCACCTTGAACTCCTTTTATTGACCTTTTGTGGGTTTTTTTTATCCACTTGTTACAAGTTTTAGATGTCATCGAATTGATGCAACGTCAATTCTCTAAAGAAACTGAGTAGAACTGAAGTCTTTTCTAGAGGTAATATCTGCAGAAAAGTATAATTTGCCAAATTAGCAGGTATAGTTAGTAGTCGAAGAATACCATTTGAAGAAGGTTGTGTAATTTTGGCATCAACAACCATTGGGTCGCCTGCAGAAAGCTCAGCACCAAGAGATGCTTTGGATTCCTCCTCTTTCATCAGAGTAGCTTTAAGAGCTTCATCCTTTCTTTTTCGATTTTGTTCTTCCTCATAAGCAGCTAACTCCTCTCCAACCAATGGAATTCTCTTCGACATGGTAACTTTAACAGCTCTAGGAGGAGGGTCTGACTGAAGCATTCGCGCCAGCGTAGCAAACTGCAAAATGAAGAAGTGTTGAGGAAAGTTTATTATAACATAATATGAAGTGTCAGTTGTAGTTGAGTAAAGAATAGAAAAAGATTTAGTTTAAATTAGCTATTGAGAATCAATACCAAATATTAACGGTGTCACATTTTCAGAACCACAAAAAGTCATACAATCATGAGTGCCCAGCATGGTATTAATCGTGCTAAGGCAATCTATTTTACAAAGATGATACTTCAACAGTAAAACTAAAGACTTAATGCACTTAAATTTCTGTAATGGATCCATAAATCAGAATCAATACAAACCTGGCCTCTCTCAGTAAAAAGTACAAGGTTCTTTGTATCAGCAGCCCATTCAACAAATATATCATGAGAAAATCCAGCTTCTAAACTTGCCATGGATGCTAATACAATCTGAAAGAGATGTGTCAATGACATCATGAATAAGCAATCAACAAAGTCATCAAAGATAATTTCAAAAAGTAGGCAGGCAGATACCTTTGGGCCTGGAACTTTTTCAAGCTCACTGTTACTGATCAAAAGTGTGACATGTCTGCAAATTGCCATGTAAATACCTTCATGAGGATGCTTATAAGATTCTTGATAAATTTGAACAGAAAATATTTCGGGTAGCATAAGTTACAGAAAATATTCCATGCCCTTAAGGCGCAGGCTTAGGTAGAAGAACAAGAAAAAAGGCAGTCCATCACCTAATAAAATCAAAAGGGCCATTTTCAATTTCATGATTTTTAGTTCATGATGTTCTATAGCATTCTTCAGCAGTCACATACTTGCAAAAAACTCCTGAAAATAAAAAAAAAACTTTAAACTGGAAACAATTATTTCTTACTTCAATAGAAATGCATTGTCACGTGTGTGCTCAAAGGATTTCGCTATCGAGTCGCTCATCCATTCAAGAAAACTCTTGGCATAGTCAATTGTGCTCGACGCAACATATGTAAGGAAGAAGATCGGACATGTCAATTGGTGTTGTTCCCAGTACTGCAATTTACATTAGAAGTGAACCTTACTAAATGACAGCAACTGCAAGAAGTTACTCTTATAAAGACCAAGACCATCTAACCTGTTCCAGTATTAAAATCAACTCTAACACTCGACCAGCAGTATCCACAGGTAGCAATACATTTCCATCTGCTCTCACTGTCTTCAGTATGGTATCTATGATACATAAGAACAAGGTTTGGAAATTGTCCGTGTAAAGCCACACAGGTTTTCTAAATGAACTGTGCCAAATGCAATGAATCATATAACTCGTGTTTCTGGATGACTTTGCAACTTGCGTAGATGAAAATTGAAAATGAAAATTCACTAATCCAATACTCAAATTCACAAATGATAAATAATTACCTAAAAATTCTTGGTCCCTTTGACGTCTTGACGCCTGATTGTTTAGAGCATTGTAAGCATCTGTAATTAGAACTGCGGGGCGGGCAAAAGATAATAAAACAGTTCCATTCAAATGCCTGATAGAAACAACAGTGAGTTAGCTTTTTCATCTCCCTACATGAATGTCATGTTAATGAGAAACTTATCTGCAGTCTAACAAGAAGAAGACCTTTCTTTACGGTGATTGAAGTCAACCGCATATATAACATCTTCCCCATCTTTTGTTATCTTCCAAATTGTTCCTCCCAAGAGATGACCAGCAGCATGGGGAGCAATAACTATGCCTTCTCCTTTACCTAATGTTAGCAGCGTGAGGAAACGCACAAGACACAGAACAAAAAGTAAGACGAGATAATCATGCGTACAAGCAAAATATTATATAATCTAAATTCTGCTGGATTCACCTAAAATGAATGACTATATATTCTTTATTGATAGTAAGAGTTAGGGTGGCCATCAGGTATACTCAAAGCCAGATATACCAAGAACAGAGTCAAATGGGGATCAAAGAAAACTGGATAATGGGGATATCAAGCGAGAAATCAACTTAATCCTTAGGATTTCATAAACAATTTAATCTAAGAAGCATAATTTAATAGTAAACTAGCCTGTGGAGTTATTATGTCTTTCTACAGCAGACATGCATCAAAGATACAAAGACGTTTGTCGCCGTTTCTCTTTGTTCTTTGTATGGAGTACTTATCTAGATCTTTCAAGCTTAATACGGGAACTAGTAGTGACTTTAACTTTCATCCGAAATGCGGGCAACTAAAGATTACCCATTTGGCTTTTGCGGATGATCTTATGTTATTCTCAAGAGGTGACCCTATTTCGGTCTCTATTCTTATGGACACTCTTCATAAGTTTGGGGACAAGTCGGGGCTGCGAGCAAATTCTTTGAAGTCCTCTTTGTACACTGCTGGGATAATGGGACAAGATCTTGATGACATTAAGGTGATCACTGCCTTTCCGGTCGGTGATATGCCATTCCATTACCTTGGCATTCCTTTGGCAGCGAAGAAGCTTAAAGTTGTACATTTTTCACTGTTTATTGACAAAGTGGCTGCATATATAAACTTATGGACGAGTGCATCTTTGTCGTATGCGGGATGGGCAGAACTAATCCAAACAGTCTTGCAAGGAGTAGAATGCTTTTGGCTTTCTATCTTCCCAATTCCAGCCTCTGTCATTGACCGTATCACTCGGCTATGTCGGAACTTCCTTTGGGGTTACAAGAAGCCACTAGTTGCATGGAAAGACATTTGCCTACCAAAAATCGAAGGGGGTTTGGGATTTCGAGACATTAAATGCTGGAATACGGCATTACTTGCCAAGTCTTTATGGAATTTTCATATCAAGAAGGATACGCCATGGGTTCATTGGGTTAACCATGTCTACTCGAGGGGAAATTCGTTATGGGACTGGAATCCGAACAGATTAGACTCACCCTTGCTGAAGAAAATCTGCCAGATCAGAGACCAAATCTGCCATTTTGAAGGAGACATCCAGGGAGCAATCAGCAGGCTCGCTGACTGGAATGCAGGGCCTGTTTCTCACCTTTCAAACCCATACGACTATTTCTGCAGTAAAGGGGTTGTGAAGTCTTGGGCTATTGATGAGTGGAGGACATATTTATCTCCAAAACACTCGTTCATCTATTGGTTGACCGTTAATTCGAAGTTGCAAACGAAGGATAAATTACTTTACTTGGACATTAATAGGGAATGTATTTTCTGTTCAGCTTTCGAGGAATCTGTCAATCATCTTTTTTTTTTTCAATTGCACTTTCAGTTCAGCTGTGTGGAATGAGATCAAACACTGGCTTGGCATTTCTAGATCGATGACTACGATTGCTAGTACTTTAAAATGGATCAAGAAAGAGGGTAGGGGACTTCTTGGATCAGTAATACTAAGAGGTTGGCATTTGCGGCGACTGTGTACCATAGTTGGATGGCTAGAAACAAACGTATTTTTGAAGATCTCAAAACGAACCCGGATACAAAACATACGTATACAAAGCAATGTTTTGTTTATATCCTAATGTTTTGATCCAATTCGAGTCTATGTCCTAGGTTATTTTGTTTTCTACTTCTCTCATTTTCCAAGGGATGCCCGGTGTACTTGTTTAGCTTTCGGTCTTTGGTTTTCTTAGACTAGGGTATTTTCGGGGCGTTTGCCTCTTGCTTGTTTTCCCGGGTATGCCCGGTGAACTTGTTCATTTCTTTTGATCTATATACATTTACATTTCGATCAAAAAAAAAAAAAGATACAAAGACACCAAAGCAACCCCACTCACCCCCACAAACTACCCAAGGTGCGACCAATGTAAAAAAGTAAACAGGAAAGAAAGCAAAACAATAATAATAATCACCTTACACACCACAAGAGAAGAAGTTAAGTAAATCGAAAAACTCGAGAACAAATTAAACAATACCATTCTGAAGCCCAAACGTCATGCACAAGAAACTAAAGGAAAAACGTACCAGACATATGGTAATTCTGCGAATAGGTCAATCTGGTAATATTTTGGAATGCAGAATCAATATCGTCCAGTGTAAACAAATCAAATTCTGATACTTGCTGAGAGAAATGAATGCAGTCAGACAGCTTAAAAGTTGTATGTACAACGATAAATAACTTAAAAAAAGAAGAACAAAACTGATATAAATCAATGCCATATTGAGTTATTAAAAAACTTTCCCCAGAAAATTATGACCAAGATTTCACTGATAATTTCTAGTTTAGTTACAGCACCAGTGGGAAAGTTAAAAGTTTCCGACGCCCAAAAACCCAACTCAACATGTACGAGTTAAACAGTTGATGGAGAGAAAAGCCAAAGTTAAATAATTGTTTTGCAATATACCTAAAATCCAAAAGTCAGAGAACTGATGGTGGGGAGGAAATTTTTAGTAAGTACCACAGTCATGCCACACCTCAGGATAGGATCCTAAGCGGGTACAAATGTGTACTTTATTGAATATTCAATCTCACTTTAGGATCTATGACTTAGAGCATGTTTGGGTTGGCTTATAAGCTTACTTATAAGGAGAGAGAAAAGGTACGAGTCTTGATACTTTTTCATTCCTTCTCATAAGTAAGCTCATAAGCCAACGCAAACATCTGCCCCTCTACAAAGATAGAAGAGTGTGTGCATGTATGGTCAAACTAAACTTATTAATAAGAAAATTTATTTTAAGTCATGTTCATTAGGTGACAAACACCCCTCTCTGAAACAACCTGGGTCCCAACCACTGGCTAGGAAATTTGTCGGAGCCTAATCCATTGGCTTGTAAAAGCTAAAACACCAATTACCAAGTTTTAACCACTCAAATCCTTATAAACTTCTTCAACAACTCGCACCTATGTGATGTGGTACAGGGTGTTATACACCCCCAATGTAGAGTCAGTTTCCCAGGACATACTCAGCACACAAATAGAACGTCTGGGACAATACAGATGGCTGCAGGGTGTTATACTTCCAGACCACGATGCTTACTCAATTGGTATACAATAGCTCAACGAAAGTGAAAAGAAGATCAAGCAGACTCGTTTCAAAGATAGAATTACTAAAATAGAGTTTCACCTTCCTAGATAGATATTGATCATACATGGTCAGAAGGCCCAATCTGTACACAGGTTCAGTTGCAAAAACTGGAGCAGATAGTCCAAGTTGCTTCATTGCATAGGGTAAAGCACCCAAATGAAGTGTGTCAGGATGTGATAGCAAGACAGCATCCACAGTTGAAGCTACCCTGATCACAATTGCAAGCTTCCTCAGACATAAGAGGTAATAAGAGTGTATTGCTACAAGAACTATTCAGAAATTGAAATCCAGGGAGCCAGCAAATAAAGTAAATACTGCGTAACTCATAAAATAGACAACTCAAGTCTTTATTTTAGGGCCCTGCTTCCTGGCACCAACCTGCCTAAAGCTTATAGTCTCCCTACATGATGAACTACTCATCGTAATAGTAACAAATAATAAATTCATCATAATATATAATTTCGGCGAAAATTACGTAATGCAATATCAAGCCAAAGTGTTGAATGGATGGAAGCTATAACTAGACCCAACCGTTGCAGTTCCTGAGAGGAAATATTCAATTTCTATCTCAGGGCTGCTACTGTTTTGAACTCTCAATGGCAACAATTGTACAATAAACTACTCAAAAATGTACAACTATAACCTGGAAAGAGGTTGAAGCAGGGAGGCATCAAAGTGGTCATTCCAACCGCAATCGATGAGGAAATTGAATCCGTCGACTGAGACTAAATAGGAAAGTGGGTTCTCATTGTACACTCCACACAGTGGCTTCACTTGCACTGATGTCCCCATTTTACTATATTTTTTCTTTCTTTTTTTTTTTTCTTCCTCGCTGTGCTCTCTGAATCAATTTCAAGGAGTTTTCTCCTGTAGGAGGAGGGAATTTTGGGGGGAAGGGGGAGGGTTTTAGAATGTTGAAGGAGGAGGATCCGATTGAGTTGAGCATGTGTGGTCCGGGTCAGGTCACTTATTGGCGGGCTGGCCCAATTGGAAAAGAATAATGCTATTGCTCAATACCAAAAGTTATCATACGTGCCATTACTCAATTAGATAAATTATTTACTCTAATTAAATAATATATTTATTACCATTAATTATAAATAATCCATCTAATTGAATAATACCACATAAAATGACTATATGAAGACTGTGAATAGCATTACTCATGGTGAAATTATCACAAATTATATCAAGTACTTATCAATCTAAAAATAATTCAAACTTTATCAACGTAACTAATTTATTTTAAAAATACTAAATTATTAATATTATATTAATTAATTTAATTATAAATTAAAATCAATTTTTAAAACATAATTATAATTAACCACTTATAAATATCCTAGATTATCGCGCCCATTAAAGTAAAAACTCCAAACGGACAGAACTTCTCCATTTACAAACTGGAAGAATTTTTTTGAAAATCTTAGCAAATCTTCTCCCAAAATTCCTAAACCGTAGTGCATTCTTCACAATTCTTGATCTCGATTGGAGAATGAAGACTCCAAATCGTATAATTACAAAGTCGAAGATAGAGTCGTCTGGAGAAAAAACTATACTTGAGTCAAACACTTCCATTCACCAAAGAATAACAAAAGATACAACGAATTTGTTGAAATTTAAAGTTAGTTTTGTATTTGTAACAGTTGTAACATTTTCTATTTATTATCACTGTCTTATACAAATGTTACAAATGATATTTTGTATCACTGAATATGTTACAGATCATATTATGTTATTTTACACAGCACATGTTACATGAATTGGTATCATATATCATTGATGTTATATATGTTACAAATGGTGAAATCATGAGTTTTATTTATTAAATTTGGCATTGTATTACATATCTATATCATAATGATATTATAAGTTTTTAGAGTCCAATGTGTATATTAATACGAACTTGTTGAGGTCTAGAGTTGGTTTTGCAGTTGTAACAATTGTAACAGTTTCTGTTTAGTATTACGGTCTGATACAAATGTTACAAATGATATTGGGTATCACAATCTGATACAGATTTTGCAAATGATATTGTGTATCACTGAATATATTACAGATTGTATTATGCTATTTTACACAGCACATGTTGCATAAATTGGTATTCTATACCATATATATTTTACATCTCAATTTGTAACACAGATTGTTACAAGTATTGAAATTGAAAAGAACACGAGTTTTGTTTGTATTTGTTACAGATATTTCTAATAGAAATATTATATATATTTGACAGTTATAACAATAAAAGATTTTGTCATATATATATTCCAATCAATTCTGATTTTTAAGGATTCAGTTACTATAATTAACAATAAAAGATTCTATAATATATGAATTTCCATCAAATCCGGTAATTAATAATTCGATTACTATATGTAATATATAATATAATAAATTAAAAAAAATAGTTTTTAAAAAAGAGTATTTTCAGAATAAATAAAACAAGAATGACTTTTTAGAATTATTTTCAAAAAGTAGCTTATTTATGGGGAAAAAAACACTGTAAAACTACTAAAGGAAAAAGATATTAATAGCCTTCCAATTACCCCCAAAAAAAAAAAAAAAAATTTGATATATCACAGTAAACTCAATTCATTTTCAAATTTTATCCAACTTTTTCATTTAACATATATATAATCTCGCCTAATACTAAATTCTTATAATTTATATTCTATTTGTTCATATTTGTTTTCAAAACTCAATACAAGAATGTCGTGAATATTTTAGTTATTAGAGGCCAACATTTCAACATTTTACAATTATTAAGAACATTTCACTTTCATGTGTTTTGTTTATAATTGGAAATTACTATGTTGGTTTATTTTAGCGTGTTTAGATAAACTAGTTAAGAACACGTACTTTGCACGTGATTTTGTAATGACATCGTGACTTTACTTTTGTTTGTTAAAACTTTTAAATAATAAAAGTTCTACATAGATTTTTTTTTTTTTTTTTTTTTTTATCTATCGAGGCTTCAATAAGTACCTCGAGTCACTTGAATTAAAAGATTAAAGAAACTCAATTAAAAGATTAAAGAAACTCTCAATTTGCTTGGAAATCACATTTTAAATTTAATAGATTGTATTGAAATTATCTCAATTTAAAAATAATAGTCTAAACATATTGTTTTAAATTTTTATAACGAAAGTTCAAACACAAATAAACTAAAATTGGCATTTCTACATAAGGAAATGTGTTGAGAAGCCAATAATGATTGATAATCCATATCCATGCTTTGTACATCTATTTTTCGTGTATAAAAATTGAAGCATAAGTAAAATGCATAAGTAAAATCTCATTTTACAACTTTATACACTTGTATTTTCATAAGTGAAACAATACATCTTTAAAAATTTAGTCTTCAACATAACAATTTTAACAAAAGTCACACTCCTTCAACCTATAGAAAATATAGATTCTCCACTGCCACTATGTGGTGAGTTGATTTGCTAAAGATCATTTATTCTAGAGATTAGATATCTATTAGGGATATGTGTCTTCAATGTAAGCTATACAAAAGTTTTCAAAAAAACCAACCATTTTTACCATCATTGAGAAAAATCATAAATTTCCCGATGATAAAATTCATAATAAAACTCATTATTCATCTTCTTTTTCACTTTCATCTTCGCAGGGTTCAAATTTCTTAGATGATTGTTGCATAATTCATCTCCATTTGACAAATCTTGACAGCACCAAACAAATCTCTCAAGTAAATTCTTCCTCTGATTGCGCCTCCATCAAGAAACATATGTCCACCGTCATCGCCATAACGCACCCCAAAGCCAAGCGAAAAATTATGGTGGTGATTGTTGAGCTACCAATATCAAGATCTATGTCAAGATAAAAACAAACCATCAGGCAGTTGTATAATGGAGGTTCTACTCGTTTGCTGGCTGAAGGGCTTCAAACTAGATAGACGCCTTAAGGTAGTTGTAAATAATGAAAAATAAATAAATTTAGATAGTTGGAAAACACAAACCACATTCACAATTTTCCTTCCAATTCTAGCTACATCTTTCCCAAAATAACTTCCCTTTGCTGTAAACCTATAAAAAAGTTCACCTCCAGAGCACAATTCCATAACCAAATGCAGATTTTCTTGTCCTCTATATAGCCACCCTTAAACTCAAGAATATAATCTCTCTCCTAACATATTGTCTATCTTTTTCAGTCACCAATTTTCTTCTAAATGGATTTGCATATATATTTACCGCTTAGTGCCTTTTCAGTTCAAAGATAGGTGATTCCAAATTGTCCTTTCCTAGTTCTTTATCAAGATCATATAGTTTGGTTATATCAATGTAAAACTCGTCTAAAATAGGGCACATGTCAGAGGATGAAGGTGATGATTACATGCATTTAATGCCAAGCTAAGTATTAAATGCTTACAAGACATTCTTTTTGTGAGCATTTAATGTGAAGTGACATCTGCATTAATTACGACTGATGGACGGCTGGTCTGACGTCTGACACGTGGGAAGATGTGTCATTCATGATGTGAACTTAGTAGTAGGCGAGTAGGCGACTGTAACATGACCTCTGACCTAAAGTACGCTGAGTAGGACCTGACGGGGTAAGACCTAATATGGTAGGACTTCTTTGACGAGGGAACCCCTCTTCATATAGGTTTGGTAGGACCTGACTGGGTAGGATCTCCTTCGTGTGATTTAGTAAAACTTTCATATCTGGAATGGAGAAACCTTCGGCTTGCTATGACAGATCAGGTCATGTATCAACAATTGTCTCCAAAGCCTACTCTTAACTATGGTTAGAGGTGGCCTTCAATTCGTACTATAGATCTAGACCATCCTGATCTGTTTCACGAGTTCATACATGGCTGATGTGATACTACTGACAGTCCATATCCTTTGTTGACAAGTGGTATATCATTGATAAAGAATCAACTTTTTTTGTGGCTCGAAGATGTATTTTAATGGAGTGTCATCATTACATGGGCACATTTGGGACTCTTACCTTTACGTTTTCTCTCTATTTTAATTGCTATGTTTGAACTGAACATCAGAGTGGGCATCAAGATTGTCGATCTTACTTAGTGGACAGGTGTAGTTGTACTCTAATCTTATGTATCATTCATAGATCTTCTATTTTCAAACTTTTTCTTCTTTTCTGATCTTCTTTTTTTTTTGTAAAGATGAGTATTGAGACCAGTAGTAGGGGTGAGGATGAGGTTATGTCTTGGGGGAGAAGTCAGGAGGAGGAGGACTTTAGTTCAGGTAAGATAGTAGATGGGATAGACGAAGAAGAGATCCATAGCCCTGCTACTCTGACAGATGTTCATCCACCGAGTAGGTCGTCTCTACAAGCCGAATGTAGTGGAGATAGAGAGGTAGAGTCTGAGATGTTAGGTCGAAGGAGAAAAGAGGTAGAGTCCGGATATAGGAGTGCTCCAGTCTAGAAATGCAAGTTCTTTCTTTCCGAGGTCAGCCAAAAATAACTTAGGGATTGACATAGGGCCTATAGGATCCTTGACGATGGGGAGTTTTTTGTTTTAGGTCCCAACGACCGGGCTGACGATCCTCCACTAGGCTGCATGGCCTTGAAGCAGGTCGTGCTGGCTGTAGGGCTTCGCCTCTATTTTTCTAAAATTTATTAGGAAGTTCTTGTAGGAGTGGAGAATAGCTCCGACCCAGTTGTGCCCTAATGGTTGGAGGACCATGGTGGGTTTTCTTATCTTGTGGGACTAGCTCGGCTTCTCACATCCTTTAGTTAGGGAATTTAATAGTTCGTACTCTTTTAAATTGGTTGGAAAGAGGTCGGGCTGGTGGTATACGTCTGTGAAGGCTAAGATGGGAGGTAATGTTGTTACCCAGACCCCAGACTCGGTTAAAAACTAGAAGAAGTATTAGTTCTTTGTTCGAGGTGCTTAACAATTCTCTGAGAACGACACCAAACCTGACGTAAACATTCCAGTTCGTTATCACGAACTAAGTAAGCATTGACTCATTGTTTGTTTAAGTTAGTCTAGCTCGTTGCTTACTGACCTCTTTTTGTTTGTTTCCTCTTTCAGGGTATAACTCTTGCAACCCAACAGAAAAATCTTCAGAAAGAGCTCGGAGGGCGCGAACTTTGAGCGCGGACTCCCGATCTTGTAGCGTACTGATAACCAAAGAAAATTTGGATGCAGCTCGAATCTTCTCTTTTAGCTCAGACATTCCTCTACCTAGTAAGATGACATCTAACTCCGATCTTATTACTTGTTTTATTTTGTCTTTCACAATTCTAACTCTTCCCACTATGCAAGTCATTTCAAAAAAGAAATGAAGGACATTTCTGCTATATCGAAGAAATCAGATAAGGCTGAAAATGACAAGATGGAGGCTTCAGATGAGGGGCCTGGCAAAACATCCCATCACTGACTAGCACATGCATAAGTTCCAACTCCGACTCCAGCTCCAGCTCCAGCTCCAGCTCTGGTTCCTAGTCCAGCCCGAAGTGTCAAGGAAGTGACATCTTTTCTAGTTCATGAGGGACCATCTTGAGCTCCACAATATTTGTTCCAGATTCCAATATCGTACTTGGGATCGACCCCTGAAAAGGATGAGGAAGACGTAAAGTTCTGCAGAGTTCTTTCCAAACTTGTCTGGGATTTATTTGGTTCGAACTCTTTCTTCAGGGACGAGGTCTCCATGCTGTCCCACTATTAAGAAGGCCATGAGGTTCATGACGAAGAGATGGACTCCAGTCCAACAAAAATACTTAGAATGTATGGGAGCGGTAGAGTCCGCCATTGTTGCGTTGGTGAACTCTACCATGGCGACAATTCAACTTCGACAGTAGAGAAGATGGGCAAGATTTTATCATATTTTCAATTGATGAAGGATGAAGGTCAGAAAGTCATTGCTGAACTAACCAAGGAGAATAGATTCTGGGATGATGTTGATGAGGGTCTTAAGATGAGGGAGGAGGAGCTCAAAGCTAGGGAGTCCGAGCTTCAGGCTCTAGCAGAACAGCTGGCAGCAAAGAAAAATAGAATGACTGAACTTGAGACTTCTCTAGAGAAGAGTCAGGCTGACCTTAGGACTGCCTTGGAAAGTTCGATGGAGAGTAAGGAGGTCATTGCTGAGTTCCAGTCCTCGGATGCCTATCTCGCTGACCAGGAGAAAATCTAATTTCTTACCATGGAGGAACTAATTTAGACGGCAGCTGAGAATTGTGTAGATTGGGATGTTCAGTTCCTCAAGGACGAGCTCGATGAACTCAAGAAGGATTCCAAACTTAAATCTCCCATCGCCCAAGAAAGGAAATAAGTCCGAGGGTTAAGAATGAGATTTTGTTCTATTTGATGTAACTTTTATTTTTCAAGAGTTTTCTCTCTTCTTGTACTGAACTCCAAAATATTAATGAGAATTTGTCTTTTTGTCAACTTATTAGAACATATCTCGAACTAACTTAGATCTGACTTCTGACTTCTGACTTCTGACTTCTGACTTCTGACATCTGACATCTGACCTTGAGCCTCTAACTTCAAACTTCTGACCTTTAACATTAGATGTTGTAAATGCTCACAAGTTTGTAGCTCGGTCACATGGATAAACTAAAACTGACTTCTGACATCTAACATCTAACATCTAACATCTAACATCTAACCTCTAACCCTGAACATCAGACGTCTGATCATTCACATCTAGATGATGTAAATACCTCCAAGTTTGTAGTTTAGTCAAATGGATGAGCTGAAACTAACTAGTGACATCTGACATCTAACTTCTAACTCCAAACTTCAGACGTCTGACCTCAGACCCGTGGTCTTTAACTTTTGACATTGTGGCATTTGACTTCTAACTTTTGAATTTGAATTTCAGCTTGGTTAAATAGATGAACTGTTACTTCAACTGCTGGATTTATTTTGCAACCTAGATCGGCTACAAAGGCCGAGCTTTTTTTTTTAAATGCTGCTAGGCTTGGGTCCGATCATTGTGGACCTTTGCTTCCAAAGGTTTCTAACCTTTGTCATATCCTTAGTTTGGATGTAAATTTTTGGGTTGACGTCAGTGGTGCAGCACTTACGCCATCTGACGTGGGTCTAAGCTGTGTGGGACCTTTGTGTCCAAAGGTTTATGATCTTAATCACATCCTTAGTTCGGACTATTTTTATTAATTTCGACGTCGTTTTTGATTCAAGACATTTCTTCATTTCAAAAAGGCATGGAAAATTTTTTACAAAGTAGAAGCAGTGGCTTCTTTGACAAAGTTACTTCGCGCCCATAGGCCAATGTTGATAAGTTTTACTGATAGTACTTTTTTAGATTTTAGGCGTTCCAGGGATGCATGAGGAGAAAACCTTCTGCGTTTTGGAGCTCGTAAGCCCCGTTCTTGAGAACTGTAATAATTTTGTAAGGCCCTTCCCAATTTGGAGTAAGTGTCCCTGTCTTGTGTTATCGTATTGCAAGGAAGACCTTTCTCAAGAAGAAATCTCCAACGTTGAATTTTTGCTCCCTGACTTTGCTGTTGTAGTACCTTGCACTTCTCTATTTGTATATTGCGTTTTTCATTACTACTCCCAACATTTTCTCCTCTAGTAGGTCAAGCTTGACTCTCATAGCACCATCATTGGAGTTCTTATCAAAACTCTAGACTTTGAATGACGGGAGTCCGAACTCTACTAAGGTGATAGCTTCGACTTCGAAGGCTAGTGAGAAATGTGTTTCTCTTGTATTAGATCGGCAGGTTGTGTGATAAGACCAAAGTACATTTGGTAATTCTTCTGCCCAGGCTCCTTTTAATTCATCTAGCCGTGTCTTCAAGGTGTGTTTGATGATCTTGTTGATGGCTTCGACTTGTCCATTGGCCTGAAGGTGATTCGGTGTGGAGAAATGCTTCATTATTTTCAGTTCTTCACAGAATGACCTCAGCCTAGAATTGTTAAATTGCTTGCCGTTGGCTGTGATAATCGAGTAGGGGATTCCAAATCTGCATATAATTGACTTCTATATAAAATCGGTGGTTTTTTGTTCTATTATCTTGGCTAGTGGTTCCGCCTTTGCCTATTTGGTGAAGTAGTCGACAATAACTATGGCGAACTTAATTTTGCCTTTTCTCGTGGGTATTGGACCGATTAGGTCAATCCCCCATTTTGAAAAGGGCCATGGGCTAATGACTGAGGTTAGTCCTTCTGGATGAGCTCTAATAATGGAGGCAAACCTCTGGCACTTGTCACATTTTTGGAGGAACTTAATGGAATCTTTTTTTAATGATGGCCAGAAATATCCCTGCATCAAGACTTTATTTGCTAATGACTATCCCCCCTGTGTGGTTGCCACACACTCCTTTGTGAACTTCACTGAGGGCGTATTGGGCTTTGTTTTCCTTTAGACACCTGAGTAATTAGAGTGAAAAGCTTATATAGAATAAGACATTGTCTATGATTGTGTATTTGATAGATTGCCGTATGGAAATTGAATCGTAGGGACATACAAAGTGGCTTTAGGTACAGACTCATCAGGACTATTTCAGCTCCGACGTGTGTTTCTGTCGACGATCCGTCTATGAAGAGAGTCCAACTCTCTTTATCTTTGGTGCTGGGCTCATTTTCTAAACTGAACTCTGTGATGAAGTCGGCAAGAGCTTGGCCTTTGATATAAGTCCAAAGTTTGAAGTGGAAGTCATAGTGGTCAAGCTCTACTGCCATTTTACAAGTCTTTCAGAAGTATTTGGTTTTTGGAGGACCTACCTCAGGAGGTAGTTTGTCAAAACTTCTACGGGGTGCTACAAGAAGTAAGGTCTGAGTTTTTTTGCTGACATGTTCAGAGCATAGGCCAACTTCTCCATTTGGTTTGACATCGGCGTTGTTCTCTATTTGGTTTGACGTCGGCATTGTTGTCTTAGTTTGACATCTGGGCTCGTGTTCAGCCTATGACAAGCAACCTTGGGGTCTATCCCTTCCATATCCGCATGTTCCCATGCAAAAACATCAAGATTATCCTTTAAGAAGGCTGTGAGTTGAGTTCTTATTGGCTTGTTGAGTTCTTTCCCAATGCGCATAACCTTCTCAAGATGGTTGAGGTTGACCTCGACCATTTCCAACTCTTCAACTGGCTCTGCCTTTTTCTCATGTTGGTCTGACCTAGGATCTAGGCGTTCGAGCTCTTCATGGAGCACGTCTATTCCTATACGAGGAAAGGTGATGTTGCAGCTTCTGGTCGCCATCTGATCTCTTTTGACTATTCCAACTCCATGGAAAGTGGAAAATTTCATAACATAGTGGTAGATGGATGTGGCCGCTTTGAATTCATGTAGTATTGGTCGTCTCAAGATTGCATTGTAATTGGATGGGAGGTCTATAATCATAAAATCTATGATTATCCTCTTTGGTACGGAGGTTGTCCGTGCTTGACCATGAGGGCGACCTTCTCTTTTGGATCTACGTAGCCTCTAGTGAACCCCTGGATGGACTTTAGGAATGGCCTAACATGTCGTTCGTCGATCTCCATTTGTTTAAATGTTCTCAAATATAGAACATTCACGGAGCTTCCGTCATCCACAAGTGTTCAATGTGTATTGATTCCAGAGACCGGTATAATAATGACGAGTGCATTCGAATGTGGTTGCAACACGTTGGAGGTGTCTTCTTCAGAGAGAGAGAAATTTTATGCATCCAGTTCAGCTAGGACGTTTGACAATATCTGATAGCTGGTATGAGCTTCCTAAGAGAGTTTGCATCGCTATCTCATTGACCCTTCTAGGTGCTGACTTCTTCTTACTATCATGCGAATTTTGGCGCGTGGTAGTTCACTACGGCCTTGTTGAGGTAGAGGTAGAGGTAGAGGTAGAGGTGGGAGCTCAGCTCTCCCCATGGCACGTGTTAGGAACTCTCATAGATAACCTCGCCTAATGAGGATTTCTATTTTGTGTTTCAAGTCTCGACAGTCATCGGTGTCGTGCCCAGTAGATCGGTGGTATCTGTAGTACTTCTTTTGGTTCAATTCATATGAGTTCGCTCTCATAGGGACAGGTTTTTTGAGGATGTCCTTGCCATTGGTCTGCATTAGGACATTCTCAAGCGAGGTATTCAGGATGTGGTATCCCTGGAACTTTTGAGAATGAGTCTTTGCCGACTTGGGTGCTGGAAATCAGATGTTTTCTTGGGACTTTCTTTCTTCTCTATCCTGTGATCTTTCTTTACCCTTGATGTTGTCTCTGCGATTGAACTTTTCATTCTCCTGGTAAGAGGTAACCTCCTCGGCATTGATTTACTTCTCAGCTTTAGATAGGAATTCCTGGTACATTGTTGGTCCATCTTTATGAACAGACCACCAGAACTACATTTTGGTACATAGTCCTGACAAAACATCCATTCCACTTCGACTATTCTCTTACTAAATCTGTCAAGGATTCAGTCCGTCCTTGTTTGATGCTCACCAGGCGTTTCTTGGGTATAGATCGAGCTCTTGCCCACATGAAGGTAGAGACGAACTGAGCTGATAAGTCATTTTAGCTCTGGATGGAATGATGTGGTAGTTTTTTGAACAATCTCATTGCCTTGTTACCAAATGTAAGAGGAAAAGCTCTGCACATGATGGCATCATTGGCACCTTGGAGTTCCATCCAAGAGGTATACCGATCGAGGTGACCGACAGTGTCGTTGCCATCCTCATAGCTAGTTAGTTGTGTCATTTTGAGCTTTTCTGGAAGTGGTTTTGCCAAGATGTCTTCCAAGAATAGAGAGTGTCGATCAGTTATGTATTCTTCTAGGATGTTCTTTTGCTTAACCTCTAGTTCGGCTAGGCGTCGCTTGAGTAGTTCTAGCTCATCCGGGATATTTTACACGCTCAATGTTGCCGCAGATGGGGCTTCTTCCTTCCTTTGTACCTTTTATTCGCGTGGCGCAGCTGAGATTTGAGAGGGGCAACCTATACGGTCAAAGACGCTCGCTGATCGTTGCGAGGCAGATTTTTTAGGGAGGCTAGGGCGTCTGTTCTCACTCTCCTTGCTACTCGATGGATTTTTCTCGCTGAATTCTAACTTTCTTTTCACACAATGATCTTTAGGTTGGCTCCATGTTGGCGACTCTGCTTCTAAGTTACAAATCACAGAATTACAAGGTCGAAGACAGTGTCGCCTAGAGGAGAAACCATAACAGAGTCAAACACTTCCAGTCACCGACTAACGAAAGAGACAACAAACTTGTTGAAATTTAGAGTTGGTTTTGTATTTGTAATAGTTGTAACATTTTTTGTTTAGTATCACTGTCTTATATAGATGTTACAAATGATATTTTGTATCACTGAATTTGTTACATATTATATTATATTATTTTACATAGCACATGTTACAAATGATATTGTGTATCAACGTCTGAAACAAATGTTATATATTATATTATATTATTTTACATATCATATGTTACATAAATTAGTATTCTGTATTATTGATGTTACATATATTATAAATGATGAAATCATGAGTTTTATTTGTTAAATTTAGCATTGTGTTATATATCTATATCATACTGATGTTACACAGTATGAATAGATTTTTAGAGTCCAATGTGTATATTAATATGAACTTGTTGAAGTCTAGAATTTGTTTTGCAGTTGTAACTGTTTCTGTTTAGTATCACGATCTGATACAGATGTTACAAATGATATTGTGTATCACAGTTTGATACAAATGTTAAAAATAATTTTTTTTATCATTGAATATGCTACAGATTGTATTATGTTATTTTACACAGCACATGTTCATGTTAAATAAATTAGTATTTTGTATCACAGATGTTTTACATCTCAATTTGTAACACTGATTGTTACAAATGTTGAAGTTGAAAAGAACATGAATTTTGTTTGTGTTTGTTACATATATTTATAATAGAAATGATATATATTTGATAGTTATAACAACAAAAGATTTTGTCATATATATTTTAATCAATTCTGATTTTTAAGGATTCAGTTATTATAATTAAAAATAAAAGATTTATAATATATGAATTCTCATCAAATCCGATAATTAATGATTCGGTTACTATATGTAATATATAATATAAATAATTAAAATAATAGTCTTTAAAAAACAGTATTTTCTGAATAAATGAAACAATAATGCTTTTTAGAATTATTTTCAAAAAGTGGCTTATTATGAAAAAACCCTATAAAACTACTAAAGGAAAAAGACATTAATACCCCTCCAATTACAAAAAAAGTTTGATGTAACTTTTGTTTTTCAAGAGTTTTCTCTCTTCTTGTAATGAACTCCGATATATTAATGAGAATTTGTCTTTTTTTCTTTTTCAACCTATTAGAACGTATCTCGAATTGACTTAGATCTGACTTTTGACATCTGAACTTGAGCCTCTAACTTCAAACTTTTGGCCTTTAACAATAGATGGGGTAAACGCTCACAAGTTTGTAGCTCGGTTACATGGATGAGCTGAAACTGACTTCTGACATCTGACATCTGACATCTAACCTCTACATCTGAACTTCAAACGTCTGATCATTCACATCTAGATGATGTAAATACCTCCAAGTTTGTAGTTCGGTCAAATGGATGAGTTAAAATAGGCTTGTGACATTTGATGTCTAACTACTAACTCCAAACTTTAGACGTCTGACCTCGGACCCATGGTCTTTAACTTCTGGTATTGTAGCCTATGACTTGTGACTTGTGACTTTAAATTTTAGCTTGGTTAAATAGACGAACTGTTACTTCAATTGCTGGATTCATTTTGTAACCTAGATCGGCTACAATGTCCGAGCTTTTTGTTTTTTAAATGTTGCTCGGCTTGGGTCCGATCTTTGTGGACCTTTGCGTCCAAAGGTTTTTTACCTTTGTCACATCCTTAGTTTGGAAGTGAAATTTTTGGGTTGACGTCGGCGGCACAGCACTTATGCCATCCGACGTAGGTCCAAGCTGTGTATGACCTTTGTGTCCAAAGGTTTGTGATCTTAATCACATCTTTAGTTCAGACTATTTTTATTAATTTCGACATTGTTTTTGATTCAAGACATTCCTTCATTTCAAAAAGGTATGGAAAATTTTTTACAAAGTGGAAGTCGTGGCTTCTTTGACAAAAGTAGTTCGCGCCCATAGGCCGATGTTGATAAGTTTTACTGATAGTACTTTTTCAGATGTTCGGCGTTCCAGGGATGCATGACTGGAAAACCTTCTGCGTTTTAGAACTCGTAAGCCCCGTTCTTGAGGACTGTAATAATTTTGTAAGGCCCTTCCCAATTTGGAGTAAGTGTCCCTACCTTGTGTTATCTTGTTGCGAGGAAGACATTCCTCAAGACGAAATCTCCAACTTTGAATTTTCGCTCCCTGACTTTGCTGTTGTAGTACATTGCACTTATTTGTTTGTATACTGCACTTCTCTGTTTGTATACTATGTTTTTTCGTTTCGGCTCTCAATCTTTTTTCCTCTAGTAGGTCGAACTCGGCTCTCATAGCACCATCATTGGAGTTCTTATCAAAACAGTAGAATCTGAATGACGGGAGTCTGAACTCTACTAGGATGACAGTATCGACTCCGAAGGCTAGTGAGAAATATGTTTTTCCCGTGTTGGATCGACAGGTTGTACGATAAGACAAATGTACATTTGGTAATTCCCAGGATCCTTTTAGTTCATCTAGCCATGTCTTCAAGGTATTTTTGATGATCTTGTTGATGGGTTCGACTTGTCCATTGGCATGATGATGATTTGGTGTGGAGAAGTGCTTCCTTATTTTCAATTGTTCATAGAATGACCTCAGCCTAGAATTGTCAAATTGCTTGCCGTTGTCTGTGATAATCGAGTAATAGATTCCAAATATGCATATAATTGACTTCTATATGAAATTGATAGTTTTTTGTTCTATTATTTTAGCCAGTGGTTCCGCATCTACCCATTTGGTGAAGTAGTCGACAACAACTATGGCGAACTTAGTTTTGCATTTTCTCATGGGTATTGGGCCGATTAGGTCAATCCCTCATTTTGAAAAGGGCCATGGGCTAATGACTGAGGTTAGTCCTTCTAGAGGATCTCTGATAATTGGGGAAAACCTCTGGCACTTGTCGCATTTTTGGACAAACTCAATAGAATCTTTTTTTAGTGATGGCAAGAAATATTTTTTATGTGCTAATGACTACCCACTATGTGGTTGCCACACAATCCTTCGTGAAATTTACTGTGTGATTTTCCTTTAGGCACTTGAGTAATGGGGTGAAAAGCTTTTTTTGAATATGATGTTGTCTATGAATGTGTATCTGGCTGTCTTAGTCCTTAATTTCTTGGCTTTCGTACTATCCGGAAGTATTCTACCATCCTTCAAAAATCAGACGATCTCGTCCATCCAACTAGGGTCGAGGTCAACAATGGTGAGCATGGGCTCAGGCTGGTTGATTGCTGCATGGAAATTGAATCGTAGGAACTGACAAAGTGGCTCTAGGTGGACTACTCCAGCTTCGATACATGTTTCCGTTGATGATCCATCTACGAAGAGAGTCCAACTCTCTTCATCTTTGGTGCTGGGCACATTTTCTAGACTGAGCTTTGCGACGAAGTCGGCAAGAGCTTGGCCTTTGATGGAAGTCCGAAGTCTGAAGTGGAGGTCATACTGGTTGAGCTCTACCGCCATTTTACGAGTCTTCCATAAGTATTTGGTTTTTAGAGGACCTGCCTCAGGGGGTAGTTTGTTAAAACTCCTACGGGGTGTTGCAATAAGTAAGGTCTGAGTTTTCTTACTGACATGATCAGAGCATAGGCCAACTTTTCTATTTGGGATGTATATTGTGTGCTAATGACTACCCCCCTGTGTGGTTGCCACACACTCCTTCGTGAACTTCACTGAGGGCGTATTGGGCTTCGTTTTCCTTTAGATACCTGAGTAATGAAAGTGAAAAGCTTCTTTTGAGTAAGATGTTATCTATGATTGTGTATCTGGCTGCCATAGTCTTTGATTTTATGGCCTTCGTACTATGCAGGAGAACTCTACCATCATTCAAAAATTGGACGATCTTGTCCATCCAGCCGGGGTCGAGGTCGGCAGTGGTGACCATAGGCTCAGGCTGGTTGATTGTCGCTTTGCTGATTCTTCTAATTGAGACGTTCTCTAGCTCTTCTATTCCTTCATTGGTAGTAAGTCGTTCCAAGGCATCAGTGATGCTATTTTGTGTTATTGGGATTTGTTTGACCTCGACAGTGCTGAATGATTTTAGTTCTTGCTCCACTATCTGTGAGTAAGATGCCATCCTTTTGTCCTTGGCTTGGTAGGACTTGTTGATTTTATTGACTACCAACTAGGAGTCGTTGTATACCAATAGTCGAGGCATGGAAATTGAATCGTAGGGACTGACAAAGTAGCTCTAGGTCCAGACTCATCAAGACTACTCTAGCTTTAGCGCGTGTTTCTGTCAACGATCCGTCTGCGAAAAGAGTCTAACTCTCTTCATCTTTGGTACTGGGCTCATTTTCTGGATTGAAATCGGCAACGAAGTTAGCAAGAGTTTGGCTTTTGATGGAAGTCCGGGGTCTAAAGTAGAGGTCATATTGGTCGAGCTCTACCACAATTTTACAAGTCTTCCAGAAGTATTTGTTTTTGAAGGACCTGTATCAGGGAGTAGTTTGTCAAAACTTCTATGGAGTGCTGTAAGAAGTAAGGTCTGAGTTTTCTTGTTGACATTATCAGAGCATAGGCCAGCTTTTCCATTTGGGCTGTATATTATTTTGACATCGTGCAAGGCCTGACTGACATAGTGCACTAGATGTTGGATTCTTTCGTCCAACCTGATTAGTACCGAACTGACGAGTGTTTTGAGACTGCCAAATAGATAGTTAGGGTTTCATCATTCATTAGTTTTGACAGCAATGAAGGTTGTGCAAGTTGTGCTTTCAGTTCTTCAAAGGTCAGCTTGCATACCTCATTCCATTTGAACTGTTTGCCACCATATAGAGCATTGAAAAAGGGTTTGCACTTATAAGTTGATTTCAAAACGAAACGGCTAAAGATAGCTATTCATCCCGTTAGACTTTGTAATTCTTTAATTTTTGTAAGAGGTTCTCATTTCTTGCACGGCTCTGATCTTCTCTGGATTGGCCTCGATGCCTCTTTGATGGACCATGTAGCCCAAAAACTTTCCCAACCTGATGCCAAATGATCATTTTGAAAGATTGAGCTTCATCTTGTACTATTTTAGCATGGAGAACATCTGAGCAATGTGTTGCATGTGATCTGTTGCATTGGTGCTTTTTACAAGCATGTCATCGACGTATACCTCTATAGTCTTCCCGATGAGGCTGGAAAACATGGTTTTGACTAATCTTTGATAGGTTGCTCCAGCATTTTTTAGTCCAAATGGTATAACTCGATAGCAGTACAGACCTTGGTCGATTATGAAGGAGGTATTCTCCTGATCACTTTCATGCATTGATATTCGATTGCAACCGGAGTACACATCCATAAAGCTCAAAACTTCACGACTTACCGTAGCATCCACCATTTGATCGATTTGGGAGAGTGGAAAGCTATCCTTAGGGCATGCCTTATTCAAATCGATAAAGTCAATGCACACTCTCTAAGCTCTATTGCTATTCTTTACCAAGACTAGGTTGGCTACCCATCGAAAATATAAGGACCACCTGATGAAACTACTCTTGAGCAGTTTGCAAACTTCTTTGGCAAGAGCTTCGTATCTCTCTCTGGATTGAGGGGACGTCGGCGTTGTTGTCTTGGTTTGACATCCGGGCTTGTGTTCAGCCTGTAACAAACGACCTTGGGGTCTATCCCTTCCATATCCATATGTTTCAATGTAAAGACATCAAGATTGTCTTTGAGGAAGGCTATGAGTTGAGTTCTTATCCCATGAGCAGGACCTTCTCAAGATGGTTGAGGTCGACATCGACAATCTCCAACTCTTCAACTGGCTCAACCTTTTGCTCATGTTGGTCCGACCTAGGATCTAGGCATCCGAGCTCTTTATGGAGCACATCTATTCTTACCTGGGAAAAGGTGATGTTGTAGCTTCTGGCCGCCATCTGATCTCCTATGACTATTTCAACTCCATGGAAAGTGAAAAATTTCATAACATAGTGGTAGATGGATACAGTCGCTTTGAGTTCATCCAATATTGGTCATCTCAAGATTGCATTGTAATTGGATGAGAGGTCTACAATTACAAAATCTGCGATTATCCTCCTTTGGTACGAAGGTTGTCCAAGCTTGACCATCAGGGCGACCTGCCCACTTGCCCTAGAAGGGCTTTAGGAATGGCCTGACATGTCATTTGTCGATCTCTATTTGTTTAAATGTTCTCAAGTATAGAACATTCACAGAGCTCCTGTCATCTACAAGTGTTCGATGGATATTGATTCTAGAGACTGGCATAGTAATGATGAGTGCGTCCGAATGTGGCTGCAACACATGAGAGGCGTCTTCTTCAGAGAAAGAAAAATTTTCTACATCTGGTTCAACTAGGACATTTGACAATATCTAATAGCTGGTATGTACTTCCTGAGAGAGTTTGCAGCACTCTATTATTGACCCTTCTAAGTGCTAACTTTCTCCTACTATCATGCAAATTTCAATGCGTGGTAGTTCACTACAGCCTTGTTGAGGTGGAGGTGGTGGTGGGAGCTCAACTCTTCTCGCGGGACGTGTTAGGAATTCTCGTAGATGACCTCGTCTAATGAGGCTTTCTATTTTGTGTTTAAAGTCCCGACAGTCATCGGTGTCCTGCCCAGTAGATCGGTGGTATCTGTAATACTTCATTTGGTTCAATTCAGATGAGTTTGCTCTCATAGGGGCGGGCTTTTGGAGGATGTCTTGCCTTTGGTTTGCATTAAGACATTCTCAAGCGAGGTATTCAGGATGTGGTATCCTTAGAACATTTCGAGAATGGGTCTTTACCGACCTAGGTGCTAGAAATTAGATGTTTTCTTGGGACTTTCTTTCTTCTCTAATATGTGATCTTTTTCTTTACCTTTGATGTTGTCTCTGGAATTGGACCTTTTATTCTCCTGGTCAGAGGTAGCCTCTTCGGCACTGATGTACTTCTCATCTCTAGATAGGAATTCTCGGTACGTTGCTGGTCCATCATGAACAAACCACCAGAACTGCATTTTGGTATATAGTCCCGACAAAACAGCCATCAAAGCGGCGTTGTCAAAGATTTTTTCCATTTCGACTATCTTCTTACTGAATCTGTCAAGGATTAAGTCCGTCCTTGTTTGATGCTCACCAGGCGTTCCTTGGGATTAGACCGAGCTCTTGTCCCCAATAATGTGGAGACAAACTGAGTTGATAGGTCATTTCAGCTTCGGATAGATCACTACAGTACTTTTTTGAACCATCTCACTGCCTTGTTACCAAAGGTCAGAGGGAAAGCTCTGCACATGATGTCATCATTGGCATCCTGGAGTTCCATCCAAGAGGTATACCAATCGAGGTGTCCAACAAGGTTGTTGCTATCCTCATAGCTAGTTAGCTGTGGTATTTTGAGCTTTTCTGGCAGTGGTTCTGCCAGGATCTCTTCCGAGAATGGAGAGTGTCGATCAGTTATATATTCCTCCGAGATGTTCTTTTGCTTAGCCTTCAGTTCGGCTAGGCGTCGCTTGAGTAGCTCTAGCTCATCCGGGGTATTTTGTACGCTTGATGCTGCCGCGGATGGGGCTTCTTCATTCATTCGTACTTTTTCTTCGCGTAGCACAGTTGAGATCTGAGAGGGGCGGCCTTGCTACTCAATGGATTTTTCTCATTGAATTCTAACTTTCTTTTCACACGAAGATCTTCGGGTCGGCTCTGTGATGATGACTCTGCTTCTGAGTTACAAATCGTAGAATTACAAGGTTAAAGACAGCGTCGCCTGGAGGAGAAACCATACCGGAAACGAATGCATTTAGTCATCGACGAATAACGAAAGAGCCAACGAACTTGTTGAAGTTTAGAGTTGGTTTTGTATTTGTAACAGTTGTAACAGTTTCTGTTTAGTATCACTGTCTTATACAAATGTTACAAATGATATTGTATATCAATGTCTAATACAGATGTTATACATGAAATTTTGTATCATTGAATATGTTACTGATTATATTATGTTATTTTACACAGGACATGTTACATGAATTGGTATTCTATATCATTGATGTTACATATGTTACAAATGATGAAATCATGAGTTTATTTGTTAAATTTGGCATTGTGTTACATATTTATATCATACTGATTTTACACAATATCAACTGGTTTTTATAGTCCAATGTGTATATTAATAAGAATTTGTTGAAGTCTAGAGTTGGTTTTATAGTTGTAACAGTTTCTATTTGGTATCACGGTCTAATACATATGTTAAAAATGATATTGTGTATCACTGTCTGATATAGATGTTACAAATGATAATTTGTATCAATGAATATGTTACAAATTGTATTATGTTATTTTACACAGTACATGTTACATAAATTAGTATTATATATCACAGATGTTTTACATCTCAATTTCTAACACAGATTGTTACAAATGTTGAAATTGAAAAGACTTGAGTTTTGTTTGTGTTTGTTACAAATATTTCTGATACAAATGATATATATTTGACAGTTATCAATACAAGATTTTGTCATATATATATTCCAATCAATTTCTATTTTTAAGGATTCGGTTACTATAATTAGCAATAAAAGATTCTATAATATATGAATTTCCATCATTTCGGTAATTAATGATTCAGTTACTATATGTAATATATAATATAATAAATTAAAATAATAGTTTTTAAAAAACAATATTTTCAGAATAAATGAAACAATAATGGCTATTTAAAATTATTTTCAAAAAGTGGCTTATTTATGAAAAAACCCTATAAAACTATTAAAGAAAAAAGACATTAATATCCCTCCAATTACAAAAAAAGAAGTAGAAATAATTGTTATATCATAGTAAACTCAATTCATTTTCAAATTTTATCCAACCTTTTCATTTAACATAAATATCATCTTGTCTAAATTCTTATAATTTATATTCTATTTGTTCATATTTGTTTTCAAAACTCAATACAAGAATCACGTGAATAGTTATTAGAAGCCAACATTTTAACATTTTATATATTAGTAAGAACATTTCACTTTCATGTGTTTTGTTAGTATGTGTTTCGTTTATAACTGGAAACTACTATGTTGAATTATTTTTGCGTGTTTAGATAAACTAGTTAAGAACAAGTTCTTTGCACGTAATTTATTTATAACATCATGAATTTACTCTTGTTAGTTGAAACTTTTAAATAATAAAATTTCTACATGTATATATATTTTATTTTATCTATCTTGGCTTTAATAAGTACCTCCGGTCACTTGGATTAAAAGATTAAAGAAACTGTCAATTTGCTTGAAAATAGATTACATTTTAAATTTAATAGATTGTAAGGAAATTATTTCAATTTAAAAATAATAGTCTAAACATATTAGTTTAAATTTTTATAACGAAAGTTCAAACATAAATAAACTAATATTGGCATATCCACATAAGGAGATGCGTTGAGAAGCCAATAATGATTGATAATCTATATCCATACTTTATACATCTATCTTTCGTGTATAAAAATTAAGGCATAAGTTAAAGCTCACTTTACAACTTTATACACTTGCATTTTCATAAGTGAAGCAACATATCTTTACAAATTTGGTCTTCAACATTGCAATTTTAACAAAAGTCACGCTTCTTCAACCTCTAGAAAATATAGATACTCCACTGCCACTATGTGTTGAGTTGATTTTCTAAAGATCATTTATTCTAGAGATTAGATATCTATTAGGAATATGTGTCTTCAATGTAAGCTGTACAAATATTTTCAATTTTACCCACCATTTTTACCATCATTGAGAAAAATCATAAACTTTCCTATGATAAAATTCACAATAAAACCCATTATTCATCTTCATCTTCACTTTCATCTTTGCAGGGCAAAAATTACCTTGATGAATGTTGCATACTTCATCTCCATTTGACAAACCCTGACAGCACCATACAATCTCTTCGGTAATTCCCCATCCGACTGTGCCTCCATCATCACTGTAACGCATCCCAAAGCCTGGCAAAAAATTACGGTGGTGATTTTTGAGCTACCAATATCAAGATCTATGTCAAGATAAAAACAAACTATCAGGCAGTTGTATATTGGAGGTTCTACTCGTTTGCTGGCTGAAGGGCTTCAAACTGGATAGACGCCTTAAGGTAGTTGTAAATAATGAAAAATAAATAAATTTAGATAGTTGGAAAACATGAACAACATTCACAATTTTCCTTCCAATTCTTGCAGCATCTTTCCCAAAATAACTCCCCTTTGCCGTAACCCTATCAAAAAGTTCACCACCAGAGCACAATTCCATAACCAAATGCAGATTTTCTTGTCCTCATATATAGCCACCCTTGAGCTCAAGATTATAATCTCTCTCCTCACATATTATCTATCTTTTTCAATCACCAATTTTCTTCTAAATGTATTTGCATGTATATTTACAAAGATAGGCGATTCCAAATTTTCCTTTCCTAGTTATTTATCAAGATCATATAGTATGGTTATATCAATATAAACCTTGCCTAAAATAGGGCACATGTTGGAGGATGAAGGTGGTGCAAAACTGTTGGCGATTCTTAGCAAATGTTTTGAAGGAGAAGATGGTTCTAACGACATCAACGACCATGATGGTGGTAATGCTATAGTTGTATGAAATGAGTCTGAGGATGAAGAGGAGCATCTGAAGAAGAAGATGATATTAGGAGAAGAGAATTCTGGCTGAGGTTGAGGAGGGGCGTAAGATGAGAGAGGAGGGGTTCAAAGCTAAGGAGTCCGAACTTCAGGCTCTAGCAGAACAGTTGGCAGCAGAGAAAAGGGAAATGACTGAACTTGAGACTTCCATAGAGAAGAGTCAGGCTGACCTTAGTTGTATGAGATAAGACTAAGGATGAAGATGAGCGTCTGAAGAAGATGACGATATTATGATCTCACTAAGTTTTGGTGGGAGTTTTGATGTTGAAATAAATGAATGTGTGGATATTTTTAGAGCATAATGGTGGATATGTGCTTTGGAGGCTTAGTTCTATTTATTTATTTATTTTGCTTTGGTTTGCTGTTTGGCTTTGTTTTGCTCGCCTTAAGCCAATTAGTAAATCTTATTTTTAACTCACTTAAAATGTTATCTTCGATGTTGTGTTTTTTTGTATGGTCTGAATTTTTCTATATAGTATAGATACACAACCAGATGGAGGGGAAAATAAACCTTTCGTTCATAAAAATAGAGAGCAGGTAATAATTCAATTCAGCAAAGCTTCATGTGAAAAATATTAGGCTAGCTATATAGATTTTCTTCTTCTTTTTCAAAAGGGCCATTTCTATAGTTAAACTACAAATGGTGAAAAACTTATAGTTAATCAAAGTTCATGTGATTTTAGGCAATGTTCTAAAAAGTGCGCCTAGGCACGAGGCATGACCTTCACGCCTCGCTTAGGCCCTAGGCACATGTTTTTTTGGTCAACTATATTTTTAATTAAAAAACTTACGCCTAGGCACGTCTAGCCTCGCCTATGCACGCCTAGTCACGCATAGGCGCGCTTAGTCTCGCATAGGCTCGCGCTTTTTAGTTAAAATTTTTTTTATCTTTTTTTTAATATTTAAAATAATATTAAAAAAAATAAGAAAACGTTTTTTCATACTTCGCTCTCGCCTCACCCTAGCCTAAGCCTCGCCTAGACCTAAAAAGCTTGAAGCTTGGCCTTCACGCCTAGCTACTCTTTACGCTTTTTAGAACCTTGATTTTAGGTGATCATCTTCTTCTACGTTTAAGAAGGAACATTGTCAGTATTTGCATTCCGTCCAAAAAATCTGACAACTCACCATTATGGCCTAAAACATTCAGAATCAGCATAACTATCAGCTTTCCAAAGTATGTATTACTAAGGAGAATCAGTAAATCTGATTTTCAACTCACCTAAAAATGTATCTTCGATTTTGTACTTTCTTTATGGTTGGGAGAATATTGTTGTATTAGGCTGCCATTGACAACTGAAGAATTAATCGACTTAAAGAATATATCTTCTAATTTATTGAAACTTAAAATTCAAGAAAATGTAATTATATGATTCATCATAAATACAAGGAGCTCATTATCAACCAACAATGTATTTGATGATAAATACTTTCCCTTTTGCCATAGCTTATTAAGTCATTTAGAAAAAGGGGCTTTCCAGCTTTATTTAGGCAGCTAAACCCGGTATCTTTACATTCTTTTTGACCCTACAAATCAGAAAATTAGTGAATTACATGTCTAATCATCTCAATAGTGATATGCACTAAGATTTTGGAGAGAAGAAAAATATACAATTAGCAGACGCGTTGGCCAAAATCCCAAAAAAAAAAGATTGAATTTCAAAGACAATTAACACAAAAAAAATTAATCAAATTGAAAAAGAACTAATCTGGTGGATGGGAGGGTACATACATGTTCTTATATGGGCTCTACATTTTGTTCCAAAACTATATTTGTTGACATTGGAAAATGACGTGATAGTTTTCAAGCCAACTTAATATTTAAGCATTGAGGTCGGACGTGGTTGAAGTAAAGTATATACGCAAATTGTAAGAGAAGACCTATTTGTAAATTCTTTGAGTGTGCTCTATTTCTAAGCCATTAATGTCCTCATTCTGGGATATTTATGTCTCCTATTTATATGAGATATGTGATGATTACATGCATTTAATGCCAAGCTGAGCATTAAATGCTTACAAGACATTCCATTTTTGAGCATTTAATGTGAAGTGATATCTGCATTAATTATGACTGATGTACAACTGGTTTGACGTCTGACACGTAGAAAGACGTGTCATTGATGACGTGAACTTAGCAGTAAGCTACTGTGGCATGACCTCAGACCTAAAGTAGGCTGGGTAGGACCTGACGGGGTAAGACCTAATGTGATAGGATCTTTCTGACGAGGGAACCCCTCTCTATATAGGTTTGGTAGTACCTGACTGGGTAGGACTCCCTTCGTGTGATTCGGTAGGACCTTCATATCTGGAATGAAGAGACATTCGACTTGCTGTAATAGATCAGGTTGGGTATCAACAACATTAAAAGTTTCTTGCAATCAATAATCCTCATTAATAGTTTCCTTGATCATAGGTAACGATTCAAATAAAAAGAAAAAAACCCTTGATCGTTGATTGACATTAGTCGACCCATTTGTACACACAAGATGATACTATCAATTTTCACTTACGAATTATTACAATTCTTTTTGTTCTACCAAAGGTAATCATTCTACTATTGATGTCACCCCCACAATCAATATTGCGATATTATAGAAAGTTATTCATAAAGGAACATGGATACTAAATATTACAAAACAATTGTTAAAATCCCAAGTTTAATCTGTCCAAACAATTATCCAATTTCTGTCCAAGTAAACCTAATGAACAAACTCTCGCCATATTAAAATTATTTAGCTGAAAAATACCATCAAATAGCCTCTCAACATATATAAACTAGCCCCATTCAATCTTATTGCTAAGAATTAGATCACCGTGTTCATAAGGAAGAGATACACAAGAAGCATGATACATTTAGGTAAAACTCTTGATTTGGAAAGAGTTCATCCCGTACTAATGCAATAACAATGCTAACCACTTGTAATTCTGCAGCATTCTTCTCATCTTTATTTATGTATTGAAGTAATTTAAAAAGAACCCCGGAAACAAAACTTAACAATCTTATGTCATTCTTTATGCATCACTTTGAGAAACACAAATGAATGAGTGGGCGTAGATGAAAAGTTGAAATTTTTTAAAGGATTTAATTAAGATTTAATTGATTAATTTTAAAAGTATTTTAAATTAATCAAGGTAAATTGGGAAATCTAAAATATGAGTGAGGATATTTTTGTCCAAAAATATTTCTCCATTTTAGAGTCTTTTAGATGTAGTATAGATTAGCATAGATTAGCTAACTTTTTTTAATTTTGTGTTCAAATGCATATATGGATTTGAGACTTCTTGTTGTCTATTATTTTGGTGAGTTTGTAAGGAATGACCAAGGTCGATAGACATGGAAATGAACCATAAGTAATGGAGAAGGTGTGGCATCACTTCGTGTATTTACGAATACGTCGTATATAGACATGTATCATGATGTACAAAACCTCCTTAGTGTTGATTCTTTTGAATATGAGATGGAATTCAAATTTCTTTTTCTTGACAATTCAGTTCCAGTGTTAAAGATTATTTTAGACAAGAAATTGTACTAGCTGATTGACCTCAACCAAAAGTACCATTCTCCTCTTTTGTGTAACTCTTGTGAGTAAAAATATTCCTGAGAATGAACGTGAAGCTGTTGAGAATGAACACGAAGTAGTTGACGATCAAAGTGATGTGACTAAAGTGGACCCAACGTGGATGATTTTTGGCGCACATTGGAGATAACTCAAGAGAAAGATGTAGAAATTCCATAGATAAATGCTACCCCTACCCCTCTGAGATAATTCCACATATGATGATGAAATTTTATTTACAAATGAATATCTCATTGCTTTATCTACACTCGAGTCACGTGGGAACTTCTATGCTGGACCTAGTTCTTGATCTTCTCATACGTCACGTGTGATTCTCGATGATGAAGATTGAAAGTTGACCAATTGTTTGACACCAAGAAAGATCTTAAGGAAAATGTGCACTTGATTTCATTGAAACATAACTTTAAATTCAAAGTGAAGAAATCAAATAAGACTACAAACACAATTGTTTGTGTAGATGACAATTGCAAATGGCGATTGCGAACAAAGAAGTTCGATGCATGTGATTATTTTGTACTTCATTGTTATTCACGCGAACATACTTGCTCTTTGAGTATTCGTCACAATGATCATAGATAAGCAAGATTATAGGTTATTGGAAGACATATAACGTATAAGTTTCAACACCTCATAACAATTTACAGTTTTTGAAGAGTTTAATAAACATATGGGAGAGATACACATTAAATATGAGTGTGCATGGGATATTTAAACAACATGGGAGTTGAACATTGGGAAATGTCACATTTTATAGGAATTTGATACAATATGATGACATCAAACAATGCAGAGTCATTGAATTCATTGTTTAAGAAAGATTGAGAATTATTATTTCTGATTGACCACATTCACAGCAAGTTGCAGGAATAGTTTTATAATAGACACGTGAATTCAGAAATGCGTAAAGGCACGTTAACCCCGGCAATGAAAGAAAAAAAATTTCAAGACTCTTGAGGTGGCTATTAAGTTGTATGTGAAGCCCCTAGATCAATTTTGAATTGACGTGAGAAGTGGACTGAACAGATGATATCTTGTGAACTTGAATGACAATACTTGCATATGTAGGAATTCTCAGTTATAGAGTTTTCTCTTCATGCATGCAATCACTATTGCAAGGCATAGATGGTTTCTAGCTGACTGTTGAGCTCTCAGTATTACAAAGCTGATTTTTGGAGTGAGCATATGCCAAAACTATATTCTCTGTAAAAATCAAGTCGAATAGGAAGTTTCGACCATATTAGTTCACTCAATTTGTTGCCACCGCTAGTCTGACGACGTCCTGGACGTAGATCTATATAGAAGTGGCAAATGGGTCGAGTGGCTCGTGGGCTTGCCGGCTCAGCCCATAATGGGCTCGGGCTCGTCCTAGCTCAAGAAAAAAAATGGGTGGATTTTGTTTAGTTCTAAAAAAATACGAGCCGGATCATTGGCTCGTCCAACGAGTTGGCTCGAACGAGCTTGTGGGTACGAGCCCATAAGCCGAGCTCATTTTGGGCTCGTGGCTCGGGCCTATCCAACGGTCACAAAAATGTGACCATTGAGCACATTTTTAATTTTTTTTTAATTCAATTGTTTTCCTATAAATGTACCCTTATAAACTCAATTTTTTCATACCTCAATCTATTAGATACTCAATTCAATAATAATTATCAAATTTTAATCTCTCAATATTAGTTTGTAATTAGTATCTCATATCTCATTATCTAGATATTAGTCTATAATTTTAAATTTTAATTTTCTTATTCTAGTAATTCTCTACTTTTCTATTTTCTACTACATTTTCATCTTCTACTCTTCTCTTTATTATTTTATTCCAAATGGTCTACATCAAAGTGATGATGATTTTAGTGGTATGACATTCCAATTCCAAACGATATTATTAACAAGTTTGAAGGTAGCACTGATCCAATTGATTTGGATAATGTTCGAGAAGATGTCGACACACATACAACCACCGGTTCTAGCACTAAATGAAAAGCCACCAAACAGAAGGCTAGGTGCTAGCAGTATTTTGAGTTAGTGCCGACTGGTAAAGTAATAAACGGAGTTGTTGAGTACAAAGCACAGTGTAAACACTGTAAAGAGAAGTTAGCCTGACAAAAGGGGATAGGCACGACCCATCTAAACAGAAACTTCAAAAAGTGTCAATTCAAAAACGGAAGTTTGGAATCAAATCAGACACAACTCAAGTTTGGATCTCTCGGAGCTGAGTCCAGTAGTAATCACAATCTCAACAATTGGGTATATTCACAAGATAGCATGTGTTGCGAAGAACTATCAAAATTGGTGGCAAATGTCAAGTTTTTATTGAGATTGGTGGAAAATCCTCATTTCAAGAACTTTATTCAAAAATATCTCCAACTAAGGTACGTTAATGTTTCTAGAAATACTCTTCGTAAAGACACTATTATTTTGTATAATAAAATGAAAGAAGCTAGTACAAATAATATTAATAATTATAACGGTGTTTTATCTTTTACGTCAGACTTATGGATATGTAATAACTAAAAAAGATATATGCCTGCAACTGTACACTACATTGATAGTAATTGGATAATGCATAAAAAAGTAATAGCGTTTAGACAAATTGACTATCCTCATAATGAAGTTAATATTTTTCATGTTTTATTGGGTGTGTTACGTGAATATAAATCTGATTCTAAGATTCATAGTTTTACATTTAATAATACAGGCCCCAACAATATAGTAATTGAAAAATTAATTCAACATTTTAGTCCAGAATTTGATGGTATTTTATTTCACATTCGTTGTGTATGTGATATGTTTAATTTAATTATGAAAGATTGATTAAAATTTATATAAGAACAATTAGAAAAAATAAGATTGCTATTAATTATATTACGGTCTCACCCACCAGCAAGAAAACAAGTTTTTGTTGCTTAATGAGTTGAAAGTGGGGTGCATGAAAAATGTTTTTGTATTGATATTGGTCATAGATAGAATTCAACATATCTCATGCTTGAATCTTGTGAAGGTTACAAAGACTACATATTGAATATTATAACGGCCGACACTCAGTCACTCACATGGTCCAGAACATGATTTGCAAACATATGACTAGGAAATATGTGCTCATATTATAAAATTTTTGAAAGTTTTTTCGACGCAACAAATGCATGCTCTGGTGTATATTATTTGACTACTCCACTTATTTTAAATCATTTCTATTATATTGCTAACAATTTTAATAGGTATAAGAATTTTGCTCTTTTTCTAATATTATACATGTCATGGAAGCTAAATTTAGAAAATATTGGGAACGGTTGCCTATGTTATTTCTATTAGCATGTATTACGGATTCTAGACTTAACTTAGAAGGTACGAAAGTAACAATAATGACAATTTCACAAAAATTAACATATAGAAATCCACTAACAGGTGGTAATTTAGAATAAACTTTATATCAAATGTATGAGGTCTATGCTTTGAAAAGGCTAGTAGAAAAGTTATACGACCCCCTGTTCCAACATATACTTCGTTATCAATTGATGACATTGACTTAAAGAGTTACATTAGTTCATATATGGGTGGTCAACATTCAGTTGGTTCTTCTTCTTCTCTTTCCCGTTCTAGTGATACATTTGTAAAGTTAGTTAGGTATTTCACGCACGACATGCTTAGTATTTTAGATGACGAAGAGAGAGAAAATTTGATATACTACGATGGTGGAGACAACATCAATATCAAGACCCAATTCTTTCAAAAATTGCACATGATCTATTAACACCATCGGTATCAACTGTAGCATCAGAGTCTGCTTTTAGTACAGGTGGCAGGGTTCTGTCTGATTTCAAGGAAAGCTTACTGTGTCTGAAGAATTGAGACGATGCCAAACTTCGAATCCAAGACAAGTGGACAGAATGATGTCTGAAGAACTTGAAGATTTGAATATGAATTATTTGGATTTGTATTAAGTATTATTTTTCGTATGTATTTGATTTTTTTGGGTTTTATTTTAACAAAAAATTCTATACGTAAAAAATTGTTCGTGTACAATTTTAACTCCGTCTATGTTCAAAATAGTTGATCCCAAGCCTGAAAAATGATGAGGGTTTTCAATCTTCAATTTTTAACATAAAACATTTTTGATTCTTTCTTTCTTTTGTATTTTAAAATTATAAAAAAAAAATTCAAGGCCGAGCCAAGCTTGTGGGCAGCTCGGCTCGTTCGATCTATGAGCTCGTGGGCTGAACCGAGCCACAAAATTTGGGATGAGCTGAGCTTGTCATGCAATGGGCCGAGCTGAGCCGTCCTAGATCTACAACAAGAATACGATCCATTGGACAGTTTTCTAGCAATTGTAAGTGAGCGAGGTGCAGCGCAACTAGGCACACTCGCTAGAATTATATAAGTCAGGTTCCACTTGTTAATAGTCACACGAATGAATAATTTAATGTTTGTTATGTAATATTTGTTATCTTATGTGAACTAGGCTATTAATTGAGGGTGCCAACAATGACATTAACATTTATACCTTGAAATTCATAACATTTAACATAAACTCTAATTTACAAACCTCAAATGTACATATATAAAAAATTAAAATATTTACGAAGTAGATTAACAAAAACACTATAGGTCATAGTTTAGTGTATACACATTGCACGCTAGCTCATTTTTTCACATGGACATGTGATCATTGTTAATGAGAAGTCTTGTTCGTCCAATGCTTAGGAATTCGATAAACTTGATTGTAAATTTACTATATTTTCCCATACAAAGAAATAGTACAAAATCAATTCACGTTTAAATAAATGTGAGTGAAAGTATGATCAATTCATTGTCTTCACGTCACTTCTCACTGGTTAGTACTTCGTCAAACCATTCTTTGGCGTCTGTGATTTAAATGCTCCCCAATCGATGAGTGGTGCTACAAAAACAGTCACAAGTATGTCAATAACTATAAATTGGTTCATATTACAATATAAATGCCAACGATACTTACCCACTTCCTAGATAAGAGTACCATTTATGGAACTCTGTCTCATTCGTCGCATCAATCTTCTAGTAAAGCTCATTCTTTATGTCATCTACGTATGTTCTCCTCTTCACTCCGACTGTGAATGGAGAACTCATGTGATGTGAGGGTATTCTTGTTCTTTTACCTATCACTTCCAACACGATCTCGGTCACCTCAACCTTTTGCTTTGTACGTTGGAACACCACGTCAGCATTCGGTGTCACCATTATTTCTTCTGTCCCTCAGCCACACCTTTTGTCACCTCTGTCAATACCTTCGGTACCACCTAAGCCACCTCTTTATTCACCCCATCCGCCAACCCTTCAACCCCCTCCGACACCTCATTTGTCCCATCAGGCACTCCTATGTCTCCTCAAGCACTCTCTAGTCACCCCTCCCGCATCTCCACCTCTACTCCATTCACGATCCCAACATCTGTCTCCCAGTCGAACTCCCATATCATCCCATCCCTCTGACAGTAGGGTCGTGCCCGCTTAATAACTGCTTCTACCATCTTGTTTAATCGTCTTATTTCTGTCCACACAACCTTAGTCAGGTGACTCATAATTATGTGCTCCATTGATAACATCTGTTTTACTTAAATGTTCAAATAAATCATCGGAGAAAGGAGAACGTAAATGTGCAAGAAGCAAAGGTCGACTCAGTGTAGGAGACCGACATACGGAAGGGGACAGAGATCTCCGTGACAGAAGAGATTGCACTTAAGAAAATAAGGAAACACAAAATTATTGAAATATCATCACAAAAAATAATACTAAATAAAACTATAAATATACATACCTCATTAGCAGGCATCTATGGATGATCTTTTTTCTATTTGTGGAGGAGATATGCACGGGGACAACGATCACCGTGCAATGGAAGACTGCACCTAAATAAATAAGAAAATTCAGAATTAGTAAAATTTTATCAAATGTAATAATACAAAATAGAACTATAAATCTGCATACCTCAACCCCAACAAGATAGGCATCGAGAATTATATCTTCTTCTCTAGACGATGGACAAATCCTCAAATGCATCATCAGTTTCTTCAATTGTAGCCGTTAGCACAACAAGAACTTCAAGATGACACGTCAATATTTAAACACATGTTAATTGTCATGCATTGAAGTGATATACGGTAGAAATATAAAATGCAAATATGTATTCTATCAAGCATCATCAAAGATAGTACTAATATCTATTGAATTAAAGGATTACGTAGCTTGACAGATTAGCAGCCTCAGTACCATCGTCTGGTCCTTTCTTATTGTCATTTAGCTGCCAATGTCAAAATAACATCATAACCCCATACCTGCGAAACTTGTTAGCATTACATATAGAAATTTAGTGCATGTTTGGTGGAGTTTAAAAGTAGTTTTTAGGAGATTTTGATAAAAGTTGATGAAGTGTGTTCTTGAAAAGTTGATCAAAGTTGTGGTTCTCATAGCTTCTTTCGTCCCATCAGGCACCCCTATGTCCCCTCAAGCACTTCTTCAGTTATCCCTTCCACCTCTCCACCTCTACTCTATTTGCAATCCCAACATTAATCTCTTACCCAACTCCACTGTCGTCCCATCCCTCTGAAAGTAGGGTCGTGCCCACTCAATAACTACGTCTACCTTTTTGTTTAATCGTCTTATTTTCGTCCGTACAACCTCGGTCAGGGGACTCGTAATTATGTTCTCCATTGCAAACATCTATTTTACTAAACATTCAAACAAATCATCAGAGACAAGAGAACATGAGTGTACAAGAGGTGAAGGTCGAATCGGTGTAGGAGACCAATGTACAAAAGGAGACAGAGATCTCCGTGACACAGGAGATTGTACCTAAGAAAATAAAGAAACACAAAATTATTGAAATATCAGCACAACAAATAATACCAAATAGAACTATAAATATGCATACCTCATTAGCAAGCATATGTGGATGATCTTTTTTCTATTTGTGGAAGAAATCACCGTGCAATAGAAAAGTACACCTAAATAAATAAGAAAATTCAGAATTAATGCAATTTTATCAAATGTAATAATACAAAATAAAACTATAAATCTTCATAACTCAACCACAACAAGATACGCATTGAGAATTTGATCTTATTCTCTAGGCGGTGGACAAATCCTTGAATGTACTCCTCCTTAGTCTCTTTGATTGTAGCCATCAGTACTTTAAGAACTTCAAGCTGTCATATCGACATTTAAACACATGTTAATTGTCACGCATTGAAGTGATATACGGATATAGATAAAAATTCAAGGATGTATTCACTCGAGCATCATCAATGATAGCAATAATATCTTTTGAATTAGGGATTTATGTCGCTTGCCAATTCAATATCCTCGGTACCATCGTATGGTCCTTTCTTATTGCCATTTAAATGCCAATATCGAAATAACCTCACAATCTCATACCTGTAAAACTTATTAGCATTACATATAGAAATTTAGTACATGTTTGATGGAGTTTAAAAATAGGTTTTTGGGAGATTTTGATAAAAGTTGATGAAATGTGTAGTTGAAAAGTTGATAAAAATTGTGGTTGAAAATGAGTTTGAGAAAAAAAGAATTTACAATAAACTCTACCAATCATGCTTTTAATAAAACGTTAAAATCACAAGGTTTTACCATTTGCCTAGACGGCTAGTGGAAATCCGTATGCGTCATATTTGCACGCAGCCTTCAACGAGTTGGTCTGATGGCCACTCTTAAAAGCATGCAGTGTATCCATAAAACACCTTTGAACTCATGGATATGTGTTGAATACATACTACACAAGAGTAACTGTAAAGCTGCCTCCAAAATATTTATTCATAAGTCTTTTGTTCCGATAAATATTAGGTCTAACTTCTTTCTCATCTTGAGGGTTCAGTCCTCTAGCGAGGGTAAACTCAAAGAAAGAGAACCAGGCCACCTTCCCATCTCCTAACCAAAACCACAATTCTTTGAGGTTGATTGACTTAAGCACCCGAATCAATAGATCGTTGATGATCTAACCCGAGAATTGCATGCACCTGATGTGAAAGAATTTTCATAGGCATGAAAGGCGCAAACTCCTCCTTATGCTTGTCATCTAGAACATCCAATACGTTCTTGATGTTTCCAAGATTGCAATTTGAAGTTACCTCCCTTGAAAATCTACTCTTTGTGTCAAAAGCTTACTCTATCCTGCAATAACAAATAAATTTTAGTAATTAAATAAGCAAATTTTAAACATAAAGATTGGTTACGCAAAGTTGGTGAAACAGACTTCCTAACTGACAGGGGGTTGGTAAAGAGGCTGGTGAGGAACAATCATCACCGATGGAAAGGGCCAGTGAAGAATAATGCTTCACCGACAAGTGTCAACAAAGAATACAAACCCAACATATTAACCCACAATCAAGTTTTACATAAATTTATACTCAAATGTATACATATAATCAATATTTTATACTACAAATCCACAATTTCTAACATGAACGAACTAAATGAGAAAAAAATAATCACAAATTCAAAAAAAGTTAAACGTGTCAGATTCTAACCGTGCACTTGTTTTAGATTAATCAGATGCCAAAGATGAGTTTACCCAAGGATTTTGATTGCAAGATTTGAAATTTTTTGGCTTTAGTGTGAATGGTCAATGATTAAAGAGTATTGGATAAATAAATTATAGTATCAATTTTGAGTTAAGTGGGAATTTAGATGAGGAGTATATTGGGTTTCTTATATATATATATATATATATATATATATATATATATATAAAGGTTAAATATATTCACACCACATTTTTCTATAAGTGCACCAAATTTAAATTGCATAAAAGGTCCATAAACTTTTACTTATTATTACATTTATGTCCTTAATGTTTCATCGTATTCTTATCATCAACCTTCCTTTAGTTAGCACATATTGTCTCTGATAACGGTTTTTGCCCAAAAATTCTATTAAGAAGGAATAAAATGACTCATTTTTTTCTCGTATTTATAAATAAGCAAAAAAAAATAAATAAAAACAAAATTTTGATAAAATATTTGTCCCTCATTTTAAAACACAGTAATAGAATTTTTAGACGAAAATCGTTAGTAGGAACAATATGTGTTAATTAATAGATGTTAAATATAAGAATTCGATGAAAAAAAATCAAGAACATAAATATGACAATATATATAAGTAAAGGCTTTTTATACAATTAAAATATGATACATTTATAATAAAATATAGTGTGAATATAACCACACATATATCCTTACTATAATATAAGTGTGTATATGGTATTTACTATTCACCCTTTCGTTCAAAACGACACCGTTCTGGCTTTTTTTTCCCTCCAACGAGAACAGATAACGAAGTCTCCCGATTGAACATCCTTCCATTTTCATTTTCTCATCCCGTTTTCTTCTCTCGAATCACCAAACCTAGGTTTAGTTTCGTCCACCTCCCACAGTCGTCGATACCATCCCCGTCTAGAATTTGCTGTGTGCTCTGAAAGCTAAGCTGATCTCTCCTATTTGTTGCCATATTTCTTTGTTCCTATGGTTTCTTTCTCTTCTTCAATTTACTTAGTTGAGGATTCTACAGCTCATGTATTCAATTTTTTCACCAATCTTTTTTTCTTGTATTTGATCTTGTAACAGACAGATTCTCTACACAATTCATTAATGCTTGACTTTTGATAGTCGGGTCATTTCTTTCTGAAAAAGTTAGAGCCCTGAGTTCGAATTCTTGAGGGTTTGGTCCAATTCAATAAAATAGGTTCGAGCTCCACCCATCACTTTGCCGATGAGGATTTCAACCAAAGGTCTTTAAAATATTAATGTTTACGAGTCTTAGTTTTTAATTTTTGTGAAGCATGTATTTAGTTTTTGTTTTTGTTTGTTTTTGTTTTTTTGTATGAATTATGTGTTTATTTGGTTTATGTAATTCATAACGTTGTGGGTTCTGCTTTTCTTAATAGCAAGTTTGAATTTCAACATTGTACTTCTATGGTCTTCTTATTTAAAGCTTATATGCATTTCTGGTTACATTGATTTAAGAGTTAATTTACAACGTATTAAATAGTATGTTCAAAAATATATTTTTTATATTTATTATTTGTGGACTATACATTTATAATTTTTTTCCTTTTCTTTTCAGTGTATAATTGATGTTGATTTTGTCTTATTTTGAAACGTCGACAAAATGAGATTGTCGACATTATCGACAAATGGGAACCAAATTTGGCTCCCAATTGTAATGTCAATCGTCGACATTAATGTCACCAAATGGGGTATCCCATTTGCCCCTCCCCCCCTTTTTTTTTTTACAATTTGTCAAATTCTCATTTGTTATACTAAAAAATTGTCTATTTTGTAGACATCTACAAATTGGTTTCTATTTTAACATCGACAAAATGGATAATATGAATATTATTAATTTAGTATATATTTTGTATGCGCCTATTTTTGTTGATATCATCAACAATCTTCGGCATTTTTTGACATCAAAATATTGGATTGTGTATGCCATAAATAATGTTGGATTGATTCACTCAAATCTGTATATATCTTTTCTGCTGCTATATAAAATATACACCTATATGTATATATCAACTTGTGTGCCATGAATGATGTTGGATTACTTCACTCCAATCTCTATATATCTTTTCTACTGCTATATAAAGTATACATCTATATGTATATATTAAAGAAATAATTATAAATATAAACGATAAATAGCCATTCCATTACAACTATTAGATAAAGAGCTATTCCATTACAATTACCAAGTGTGCAAAGCACGTTCCAAAACTAGTGTTTAACTGGGTCAAAAGCGTTTTGGGTATTGGCCATTTTCCACTAATTCCACATGTTAGAAAGAGGAAGATACGATTGAGATAGGCATGTGTGGTCTGGGGCACATTACTTATTGGCGAGCTGGCCCAATTTACAATGGACAAGAACAAGTACCCAAGTCCATTTAAACCTCGTAGTTTTAAAATGGGTAAATTGCCTAAAAGTCATTTTGCAAGTGACTTGTTTCAAATTAGGTCAAAACAAATTTTAAAATTGTCAATAAGTCATACTCTTCTGCAATTTTTCATATTAATCCTAAAATTGTCCCTATGATTTATATTTGCCACAAACATTGCCCTTGACACTGCTTATGTTACCGCCGCCGCCACCGCCAACTCATTTAATAGACTTTAATAGTCTCACGAATGCTTGTTTGTAAGACTCTAATACAAGACAGAGGAAATTTTGATTCCTTTATATGACAGAGGCAAAGATGCAAAGTGACCCGGGATCAAAATTTGTTCCAGGCATTGAATTCCTAATCGACCAACAGGGTAGAGACCTGATACAGCTCCGCCACCAGATGCAAGTAACTTTTCTAATGTAGTTTTGAGAATCATGGATGGTTTTGTTCCAATGGCATCTGCAATCTTCAATAATTTTAGAATGTCTGCTGGTTTTAGCGGGGTGTTTTCTTCTATTTTTAACGTACAACTTCACGGGTTTTCAAATGCAAGTGGATTTGGTGCAACATCAGGGTACCATTTTCGAAATGCTGGTTCTTTTCAAGGTACTGGCAGCCATGTCTATAGAACTGGTCAAACTCAGCAGGCAAATGATGGTTTGAACGCAGATGAATCTCTGAAGAAACTTTTGCTATTTTGACGATGTTCTTAAGCTGCTTGTTTTATTTCTCATATAAATGAATTTTGCTCATAAACTCAATTTGCTTGGGGCTAAGAATTGTTATTGTCATGTCTCTGGAAATTAATCTGATTTAAAACTTCCAGTCTAAAAGGGCAAGGGAGGAGTTGGTAGTTGTGGTGTATAAGTGTATTGTTTGTGATGGGATGAGCGTAAAAACGAATGTTTAAGAAGTATATTGGTTGTTAGTCTGATGAAAAAGTTTGATGTGTGTTGTTAGGATGATGAAAGTTGGTCATTAGATTTTGTGTTGTTAGTCATGTGTGTTGTTTGATATTGTATTATAGAAAACAGTATCGCAGAAAATAGTATCATAATAGAAATGGCATAAAATTCGTAAATGTGCTCAGAATTTTTATTATAATATGTTTTTGAAATCGTCTTGACGAGCCGTTCAAGACAAGTTGCTTTGCCACTGTTGACGATAGATTTTAGCCGTTTGATGTTGTCTATTTAACTTAAAATGACAATGTTTAATTTTTATTGTCTAAACATTATTATACATACTAAAACAATATCATAGATAAATGTATCTTAATATATCAATATCATACATGAAAGTATCTTAATAAAACAGTATCAGAAACTACAACTCAATAACAATATCATAGATTAAAACAATATCGTAGGTTGAAACATAATAATAATAAAACAGTATCAAAGATAAAAGCATAAATAAAACCCTATCATATATAAAACTAAGTACAAGATGTTTTTAATGGTTGAAGTAATGATATAGTATCATATATAACACATTATCTAGATGAAACTATATTATAGATATAACTAAGTAGAAATGTTCTACTACTTGAAATAATGATATTGTTTTTAAAATGCTCAATTACTAGTATAAGACCGCTAACATTGTTTGCATTCAATAACAACATCATAGATTGAAGCAGTATCATATGTTGAAATATTATCATAATAAAACAATACCAAAGATAAAATCATAGTATAAGATAAAACAGTATCATATATAAAACTAAGTACAAGATGTTTTAATAGTTGAAATAATGATACTATTCTTAAAATGCTCAATTAGTAGTACAAGATTATTGATTGTGCTTGCATTTAATAACAGTATCATATGTTAAAACATTATCATAATAAAACATTATTAAAGATAAAAGTATGATATAAATATATCAATGCACATTATCTAAATAAAACAGTATCATAGATAAAATAATATCATATATAAAACTAAGTACAAGATGTTTTAATGGTTTTTAAAATGCTTCATTAATAATACTATGCGATGATTGGGACTGTTTGTATTCAATAACAGTATGATAAGTTAAAATATTATCATAATAATACAGTATCAAAGATTAAAGCATGATATAAATATACCAATGTACATTATCTAAATAAAACAGTATCATAGATAAAACAGTATTATTAAATTAGCATTTTGTTTTTGCAATTACTAGGGTATGTTGGTCTTTTAGCTTTAAAACGTGACTTTAATTGAATTAAGTTTTTACCATATGATTTTAGAGTCCATAAGTACAACAACAGTTACCGACTTTGAATTTACCCTTTTAAAATCACTTATTTCTTCATACTTTTTAATTTTTACTACTATCTGCTTAGTCCATATTCAGTCTAATTGATTGAATAGTATTAAATAATATTATTTAATAAAAAATTAAATTTTATAAAAGATTAAATTCAATCTCATTTAATACTACTATATATCTCTTTTTGTGAACGCTTTTAATACCAATATAATAAACTTTTTAGAAAAGATAATTTTAATAATATAAGATATAAGACCCACTTCAATTCAAATACTTTGGTTTTAAACAAAACTGCAAAATAACAAAATTGCACTAGTTATGAACCCTACCACAAGCACATTTTAATGCATATTGTTAAGAAATTATTTCTTTCCATGGTTCCAACGTCAAAAATTTTAAGACCACCTCTAATGTTTCTTTCATTTTGGATGTTTAACTGATGTAGCATTGAAATAGAGGAAACAAAACTCATATATCAATATTTACTGCAGAAAGCTCTCCAACATACTGTCCATTTTTTGACAACATGCTAGAACCTTATACTTATTTTATTATTATTTTTTATTTCTCTCTCTCATCTATTTTTCTTTTCTCTTTTCTCTTCTCTCCTCTCTTCTCACTCTTATCACGTAGATTTTTAAAAAAATATTTAACATTAAAGATGCTCTAAGATCTGAAACCTAAAGAAGCTCCCGTGCACTGTATCAAATTAATTTACATACTTCATTGCATCAAATTAAATTACATGCTTCACCATTCACCATTCCTCCGTATGCATGTTTCAGAGAATACACCAAATTAATTCTCCAAATTGAAAATGAAATAAAAAGAAAAGTCAAATGATATAAGCAATTAGCTAAAATATAGAACTCAGTGAACAATTTGTTTTAACAAGAAATCAACCATAAAATCACTCAATGCCTAGGGACCAACTCGATTAATGGATACCTAACAAATCTGTCATGTGTCTTTCCCTTATCTTATTCGATATTTTTCTGTTCAGTTCAGTTCAGTTTAATATATCAAACATGTCACGATATATCAAACATGTCACGAGCATGTCTCCAAATGAAATATTGCTACTTTGTTGTGGGTGATAGAGATTGAAGATAAATTTTCTTTATCAAAGGATATGAGAGCCAAGTTTTATCAGAAAAGCCAAACAGCCTGATCAATTACATATAACTTCATATTTTTCTAATTAAAATATTAATTCAACAGGAAAAATTCACTCCAACTGAAATTTTTTACAACTTTCAAATGAGTTTGGAGCGAAGATGTGCCCAAGGTTAATGAAATGTTATACTTCAGTCATGTGGGTTTTCTCGTTTATGCTTGGTGTCGTTCCTTCCCACAGCTCTGCTAGCTCATTTCTCATCCAAGAGATGACAATTATTGGCCCCAAAGTAGACGGTACCTACATTCATCAAATAAGTGCTAAAAATGAGTAATATATCATAGGAACAAATAACCGTAATCAACGAGAACTAATTGGAGGTAATGTAGTCATTGCTTCAGTCAAATTTTCACTTACACCAAGAATTTTCAATCTCAGTGTCAAATGCTTTTTCAAGGGCGTGGCCATGTGGGTACTAGTGTCCGTGTGCCATAATATGTTGATACAACCAAATTAAACAAAAACCGGCATCTAGTGACTATGTCATGGAAGAAAACATCAGAAATTTTGTATCTACGTTACAAGCAGTGTGCAATTCTCTCTCTACAACAATGAAAGAACAAAGAATTTTTGTGCACGTGCAAGGATATCCAAATGTAAACTAAATCAATGAAAGTTTTACATGCATCTAAACTATAAAAGTTCAAATGCATGAAAACAATGAGATACCAGATACAGAAGTGCCGGCTGAGGAGAATGAGTCAAAATTCCGGCTGATAAGGCAGTAACCAGTCCAATTGCATATCCAAAGAGGGCATACCAAAAATACTTAAACCCCTTTGAAGATTGCATATCCACTGCATTCATGGAATCCCTGCTTTGTCTGTTATCAAAAAAGAGAACCAATGCTACAAGCATTGAAGGAATAGCCTGCAACACCACGAACCAAAATCACAATATGTCAGTATCTTGTCAACTGCATCTCTTAAGCAGCACTTAAATTAAACAGGAAAGACAAAAGGCAATGAAGGAAGAAAAAGAAGGCATGCTATCACGACACCCAAAAACCACTGAAGGAAAACAAAAATGTTATATAAGTCATTAACTGTGTCACGCTATTTTACACACGTCACTTGGTATCAGATAATAAAAAGTATTAAAACACAAATTTTCCTTCAAGGTAGCTTTCAATTTTAATACCTATTTTTTTTATGTTTTTTAAATTTCTTCCCAATACTAACTTATGAAATGCTTCAATGGCAACAAAAAAAAGGACACAAACAAAGCATATCACAAGGTAAAAAGGGATAACGGGTTTCATTACCTTTTGCTTGGTAACAGATTTTATATTATGAATATCATTTGAGGAGGCTTAAATATACCTCACATGATTAGATGAGTGCACCCAAGAAACAGAACAAGAGTTGTACAGAAACTAAAATAAACGACAGATCACTATGCAGTAAAGGTGTACATTCATGGTTTTACAACCCTTGCAAGAACTGACCAACCTAAAAGACAGAAAAGGAAAAGAAAGTCAAGCCAATTTGACCCAAGAATTCATCAAGTAGATGATCACGTAAAGCAATAACTCAGACAGGTCAACCAGAGAGACAACAAATACCTGGTTAGAAGACCACGTAAAGTAAGCTAAAAAAATGGGTCATCTTGAGGCATCACCGGAAGCAGTTTACCACAAAATCTACTATAGCGAAACATTAGCCCAATCAGGGACAGGCATATTTAAAGCCTCATCAGAATAGACCCTAACTAGGACATCTAGATTGATTCAAATTTCAAAAAATACAAAGGAAGAATCTGTGCCTTCCATTTTAGTGCAGGAAGCAACATCTGATGTTGAACTCAGAGTAATATTGCATTCTGATCACCAGACTTCATGATGCATTATAGAGTAATTTCTTTGACGGCAAGTGGAAAAAAACGACTGTATTTGAAGTGTTCTAATCGTGCCATTGAAACAACAGTAACTAGATCAAGACAATTTGTACCAAACAGAATTGCACAGAATGTTTAGACCTGGAGTTCAACCAAGATACAATATAAGTAAAGAAAAATGCCAGAAGGCAAGTCTAAAAGTATTCTAACCCACTCCCACCATCCCCAAAACCTCTGATGAAAGTACAGAGGAGACGGGTTTGCAATTTAATATGCCAAATCATTTTCCTTAATGGAACAGATGCTATTCCTCAAACTAATAAAAACATATCTTACCATGTCACCAAGACCTAGCATCATGTAGTCAGAGGCGCTATTTCCAGGTATTGCACTACCTAGCATATTCCTTGGAAAGACAATCTTGACCGGCAACTCGAGTTTTTTGGTAATCAACTGCAATCCAGGAAGACTTAAACTATTAGCCACTGTGTGCACGGGATTAGATGCTTGTTGTGTCGCTACTGATACCATAACATTTTCTCCAAAAATTCTCTCTGAATAGAACACCCAGAATATGTCATAGACAAACAGACAAACAAGGAGCAGCGCACATATCTTGATGTTGGGAAGTCGAACATGGCTGACAAAAGCAATGCATAGAGAGATACCCAACAAGTTGTTCAAAATCCAGTGCCCAGATATAAGCCACAATACTACTAAAGCAACACATATCAACAGTAGAAGCCCTTGGGTTCTGGTAAATGATTTGGAACAACATCGAGATACATATGGGTCAGATAAACCAAATTGAGACTTGACGTGAATAATATATGGTGATAGGCAGAAGTACAGGGCTGATGCAGAGGCAACTGCAGTAAAAGCAGTGAGGAGTTGTGAGACAGAAGAGAACAAATAAAACATCAAAAGCAGGCTGCAAGAGCTCATTATTGGGATCATCAGCGCCTGAGACCTGTCTAAAGTAATGGATGCTTCAGACAAGTCACGGTTCCGCTCCATTTCTTTTCCATAATTCAGAGCTCGAGAAGCAGATGCAAATGTCACTGCTATGGCCGTCAAAATGAGGGTGACTGGAGCAGGTTCCAGCAAATACACAAGCTTCCACAAAGGCTCCATGTCTGACAATGTCCCAAATTTTGTATCTCAAAGTCTCTTGAAAACTCAGAAGCCACTTGGATCAGTCACCATCCAAAATTTTCTGTAGATCAACTATATTCAAAACCAACAAAAACGAAGAAGAGCTTCCCCAGATAATCACAAACTAATAATGGGGGATGCACTTTTTATCTGATGAACAGTCAACCAGATAACTATATGCAACCTGGAAAACATAAAACAAGAATAAGGAGCAAAACAGTTCAACCAATTCAATGAAAGCAAAAGAAGCAATTTCACAATTATAAGACTACTAACTTACTCAAATATCCCTAAAAACCTTCTTCCACCCGGCAACAATAACCACGAAAATATTACAATCTTCTCATGTTCTTTTCCTCAGAACCATTTTACTTTTAACATATTGTTTCAATTGTTTTGATCAACTAACCCCTTATAAGAAATCTTCCTCCAAAAACCAATTTAACTGCACTTCCAAAAGACACGCGAGAATTAAATCCCCCGGCATTTTATAAACCGGATTTCTCAAAATCGAAATCTTCTGTAAAATATTTAGTACGATTTAACACTCGAAGAGCAAAAACTAATTAACAATATTTAGTACAATTACTAGCAAAACTAATTAATCCAGTAAAGCAATTACATAAATGACTTCAGAAAGCAAACAAATTCGGTAAAATTTATAATCAGTTGACCAAATAATAAGTAGGAAGAACAAAGATCTTGAAGTAAAAAAGAAATCCGATGAATTATAACTCAAATATGAAAAATAATGTCGATTATTTAAGAGTTTTTTTAAAACGGTTACCTTTGACTTGAAAAATCTGAATTGCCGACTTCTCTTATACTCCCAACGAGGGCTTCTTTTTTCTATGGAGTGTGATTTCACAGTAAAGAGACGAGGCGGAGTTTACACTTTATCCCCAACCTTTTATGGTTATTCTACTTTGAGATTTTTCCTAGTCAAAGAATAGTGAAGATGGAACTTGGGCCTCGATTTTCTTTATGGAATATGCATTGGGCTGTCGCATGTCGATGTATGGTTCAAGAATCAACTACAAATTGGGAAAATGTCCGCCGTCCCGTCCCGTCTCGTCTCGTCTCGTCTCGTTATAAATGAAAAAAATATTCCGTTCTGTTATATTCCATTTTGGCCTATCTTACCACTTCCCGAATACTCCTCTTCTAATTGGGTGATCATTATCCAATCTCGAATTGACACGGAGAATATAATTCACAATTTAATTCTTATTTTTTATTTTTAAATTTAAATCAAATTTTAAAAATAAGTATTAAAAATATATAAAAAAATGAGGTTATTGGCCATTCAAAAAAAATAAGAAATGTGAATATTTTAATTTCTGTCTCATCTCTTTAACATTCTTAGAATCAACATAGTTATAACTTATAACTAATTCAAATTGTTTGAGACCTTTCGACTAAATTTTTACGAAAAAAGTTTAATTTTCAAGAAATACTATTTTCAATCGTGTAACAAGTATTTAATATATTTATGCTTTACTATTCCACAAAATGTGTAACTTGTGCAAATTTCTTCGTTTTCCAATTTGATAGATCCATTGTTTGCAAAACTATTTCTTCAACGCCTATAACAGAAGGACAAATGATAAATTTTGATGATTTATTACATTAGTCGTTTTGTTTCATTTTAGTTAGTTTATCATAGTTTAAATTATAATTTAAATTAGTCAAATTAATCAAATATACTATTTATTTATACATTTTATAAAATTTAAAACTTACTACCCACTTATTGTCTATACATTTTATAGGATCTATAATTTATAAAAACTTAAAAAATAATTTTAGTACTACTTAACATGCTTTAAATATTATGGGCTTGTATTTTATTGTTGGGATAATTTTACCATATACCATGAAAAATAAAAGGATTTATAAAATACTATTTAATTTTTTTATTTGAAAAATACAGTTTTTATTGTAAAATTATAGATAATGATGAATGATTATTTAGTTGTATCTAGATGTCTATGTAGTTATCTACTTACTCCAGAAGAGTGTATTCTAATCAGATTGTAACTCCCTTTTGGAATCCTAAAAATAAGGGTCATTGTTATAATAAATTAACACACTTGAGTTTTGACTCTCTCTATTCTCTTCTTTTTTTTTCTCTATTTTTTAAGTTTCATAACACGTTATCAGCACGACGCTTTAATATATTTTAGTTTGAAGTACGGATTCAATCAATTGGCATACGAGCTCTTTCTTGACGTGAAAAAAAAAGGACCATAATACTTCCTTGTACATTCATTGTTTTTTTAATAGCAGTACCCAATAACATGAGAAATCGCTGTCTTCCAAATTTACCACATTATCTCAGATTCCCAGGTTTAACTCTTTTTATTCGTATTAAATTATGCATGGTATATTGGTATTAATGATTTGATTAAACATGTTTTATAATCAAGCATCATTTAGAACGCATATACAAACTTACAACGAATACTTTACATGTAAGTTCTTTTGTAATAGATCATACGTGAGAATTTGTATTTAACATGTATTATTATTTAAATGTTTAATGATGAATTATCAATCATCAAACAAGATTTATTTTTAAATATGACTTTCCTGAAAAAATACAATTTTACAATTCTATCAATATTCCAGAAGAATATTGTATCACAACCTAACATATAAATATTTTAGAAGAATATTTTATTATTGCTTCAGAAGAAGCAAAACTTTATATTATATTAATATTCTAGTAGAATATTAATTTCTCCTGAATAGTCTAATTTTATAAAATATAATATTCTATAATATTATAATATTGTTATTGAAGAAGCACAATATTATATTCATATTCTGTCAGAATATGACTTGCTTCCGAATACCATAATTTATGTAATTTAATATTAAACTATTTGTTTCTGAAGAGCAAATTTTTATAAAGCTTAATATTTTAAAATAATTTTTTTGTCGCTCCTGAAGAAGCACAATGTTACTTTAATATTATGGCAGAATATAAAAACGTAATTCATAAGATCTAATATTAAGCTATTGTTCTTGAAGAGCAAATTTTTATAAAGTTTAATATATTTAAAATGATTTGTTGTTGCTCCTGAAGAAGCACGACATTATATTAATATTCTGGCAAAATACTTGCTCTCGAAGAGCATAATTGTATAAGATCTAACATCTAGTATGATTTTGCTCATGATGAGTAAATCGTTAAATAATTTAATATTTTAAATAATAATATGTTGTTGGTTATGAAGTAGCACAACATTATATTAATATTACAGTCGAATATTACTTGCTCTCGAAGAGCGTAATTTTATAAGATATATTATTTTATACAAATATTATATTAATACTTTTGAAGAAGTACATTGTTATAAATATCAATATTTTAAAAAAAAAATGATATTATTGTTTCTGAACAAACACAAAGTATAGAAAATATTCAAAAAGAATATTGTATTGTTGCTTCTAAAGAAGCACAACTTAATTAAACGAATATTATATGACTGCTTTTGAAAAAGCATAGATTTGTGCATATCAATATTATAGAAAAAATATCGTGCTGTTACTCTTGAAGAAGCACAACTTTACAATTTCAAAATATTAATGTTGTGTAATATTAGAGTATTGATACTTTTAAACAAGTACTATATTGAACTAGAAGTTCAATGTCCTAAAAATTTTATTGATTGGCATTACTGGTTAAACCATCCCGAATTAATATAATGTGAAATATTAATGAGAATATCTATTGAAAACCATAAGATTTTTCAATATAATGAATTCTCATGTGATGCTTGTTCTCATTATATATAAATCAGTAGATTTTCACTAACTAAAATTGGGACTGAATTCCCTACATTTCTGAAAATTATTTAAGGTGATTTATAGGGCCCATCACCCTCCATGTTGACCATCTATATATTATTTGTATCTAATAGATACATCTACTAGATGATTGTATGGTGTTATTATTTACAACTTGAAGTTTGCGAGATTATTTGCTCAAATTTTAAATTATGAGTATAATTGTCAGATTATACAACTAAGACAGTGGTATGTCTTGTCAATGCTAGTGAGTCTAAATCTCAAACTTTTAATAAATGTTAGTTGAGATGATGTTAAATGGTTTAGCAATATTATTTTTCAACGCCTCCAATTAAATTCTAAACCATTACTATTGAGAACAAAGCGCTTCTCATTTTTGTCTAGGGAATGCTACTTTATATGCAAAAACACTTATACGCATCATGCCAATATTGAAGTTATCTCCGCTATAGTTGGCTTATGGTCAGAGCCTAATATTATCCATTTAATGATTTTTGATAGTGCAATATATGTACAATCGGTCCACCATAGTGTACTGAGATGGGCTTTGAAAAATGTTGAAAATACATGTTTAGTATGGAATATTATAAAATATCTTAAGTCCTAACGGGTAATATTTTATAATACGGTTTTCCAAATGTCATTTTGATAAGACAATTTTCTCAACATTAGGGGAGAGAAATTAAGTAACTGGAAAGAATATAAGAAAATGCAGTATATTATATTTTCTAGATCCTTACACAAGACAATATGAACCAGAAGTTCAACAAATAACTCATTTGTAAGTTATACAATTGACAGATGCATTTACTGACCAAAGAGATTAAATTAAATCTCATATACCAGCTTTAAATGCTCAAATTAAAAATTGAGCCAATTATAAAGATGGTCCTATTGATGAGGTGTATACTCTTGCAGAGTATATAGACATAACTAGTTATAAAACTCCACAAGAGGTTCAGCTAGCTGAAATAATAAGACGAAAAGATCTCGTAAAGTTATGTCGTTATGAGAAAGAAATGGATTCAAAAATAAATATTGTTGACAACGTTTTTGTATATAAAGAAGCGCTTCATTTTATAAAAGGTAGCAATGATATTGAAAGAAATTTGTCAAAGAATAAATTGACCAAATAAAAGGATGCAACCCAAATAAATTGAACTGACTAGAGAAACCTGAAGTTTCTGAACCTATAGTCAGAGCACCTAAAGGTGTATATTTTTGCGAAAAGGAAATGGAAAAATGAAGTCGTAACTTGTAATGCACGACTTTTAACATTATGAATTTCACAAAAGTTTATGTAAAGCAATCATAAGTTGATATCTTGTTAGTTTGTCAATGCATGATATATATGTATATAATGAATATTGTTATAACCAACTCATTTAGCATGACTAATAAAACAATGTATATAAATATCTGGAGGATTTAATATGCCTAAAGCATATAGTTCAACTTTTCGATAACTTAATCGATCAAAGTACAGACCTAAAGTGATATTATGATGATGGGGAGTAAATACGCGTTGTACTCTTTTCCTTGACCAATATTTTGTCCCATTAGGTTTTCCTAGCAAGGTTTTTTAGTGAGACAACTTTAATAGTGTATTAAAATAATTATGTACTCTTTTTCCTTCGCTAGGATTTTTTTCCACGAAGTTTTTTGTAGCAAAGTTTTAACGAGGCATATTTTTTTTATAAATGACATCCAATTGGAAGTGGTATAAATATTATAATTATAGATGTCCATAACATACAAAATATTTACCTTCATCATAAACCTATGGTTATACTCCCATCTATTATAAATTGTATATGAAACCCCTGAATGGAACAACAACAAGATCTATTTTTAATATAATTGCATCAGACCATCATGCTGATTACAATCAACCAGAGGTAGTGTATGAAGATGATATTGCTGGATGTTATAACATGAAGCACATTTAACCAGAATTGTTTTATACAAGTTTTAAAAAGATGGTGGCATTGAAGACATTGATGCACAAAATATGTATAGCTCAATACACAATTTTTTTATTTTTATTTTTTATTATTATTTTTATTTTTTTTATTTTTTTTCATTTGGTTGAAATCAGGGGGAGTAGCTGTACTCTTTTTCCTTCGCTCAGGTTTTGTCCCACTGAATTTTTCTGACAAGGTTTTAATGAGACAGAATTTGAGTACTCCAATTTTTGATATTTTTTTTCTATTGGTATTTTTGTCCCATTGGGTTTTTGCCAAATAACGAACCAATTATTGTGTGAGTATTGTAAAATTATAGATAATGATGAATAACTATTTACTTGTATCTAGATATGTAGTTATCTACTTACTCCAAAAGAGTGTATTTTAATCAGGTTGTAACTCCCTTTTGGAACCCTATAAATAAAGATCATTGTTATAATAAATTAACACACTTGAGTTTTGACTCTCTTTATTCTCTTCTCTTTTTCTCTCTATTTTTCTAGTTTCATAACAGTTTTTACTTTTTGTAACACTTTTTATTACATTTCTTAAAAAAAGAAGTGTCACATTTGAATTTTAAAATGTTAAAAAATAATTATAAAATTTTAATTTAAAATCAAATATGTGGTAAAATTATCACTTTATTGTTTAACCACTAAATAAAGCAAATATCATAAAGATTTTTAGTTAATTCATTATCAACTGAACGTCGATATATGGGGTTAATTTTAGCTACGGTTACTGAAATTTATTAAAATTTTTAAAATAATCATTAAAGTAATTTTTATAGTAATAGTCAATCAAGTATCTAACAATTATACTAATGGTTACTCGACTGAAAACGTTAATTTAAAGCTCTACATATCACTTTTAAATTTCAACGTTGACATAAATAATGTTAATTGATACGCCACGTCAGACAAATTTATGTTAATTACAGTTAAAAGAGTAATTTTCAAACACGTTTTTTCCATGTTTGTTCGATTTTAATAAGCTGTCAATGGTAAAATTTCGTATTTTTCCGACCAATTTTTAAAGATAGAATATTTTCGTCTTACGTGGGATTCTAGTTAACAATGTTTGTGTTTACGATGGAATTTAATAATAAGAAGTAAAATTTTCAGTTAACATTTTCAGATGAGTGACCATTAATATAATTGATGTAAGAAAATTACTTTAGTAAATAATTTAATTTTTGTAAAAAAATTTAGAGATCGTTTCTTAAATTAATCTGGATACAAGTTATAGAGCTTGTAAAGATGTATAATCAATTATATGAATTAATTTTAAGTTTTTCTCGTAGGAATTATACAAATCGAAACGAAATAATTAACCCATTGCCAGATAAAGAAATTCAATCAAGATTTTAACTTTTTAAATAATAAAATACAACTCAATTAAGTTCAAACACTACTCATTTTATGATTTGACCACGTACGACCTTTTTTTATTTTTTGTCACACATCCAAATGGAATGCAGTACTTGTCAACATTTGACGAGCACGAAATATTGAACCTAAATTTTAATAATTACATTTGTTTTACAACTCTAATTGGTAATATATTTATATCACAAATGCTCAATTTCAATGACATGTGAATAGTAAGGGACAAATGTCACATCGATTAAATATCAAAAGTATAATTAGTATATAAAAGTTTGAGCTAATCTTTTTAACAATGTTAACTTTTTTAAGATAGAACTTTAAATCTTAATATGGTATCAGAATTCATTAAACTCAAACGAACAATTCAGTATGTCTAAAGTTCAAACGAGCATTCGAATACTAAGATTGACGTATTCAAACGAACCATCATCTTGCGTGAACATATTAAAGATTAAATCTCACATACATTATGTTGACGTAAAAATTCGACTATATCTCGAAACCAACAAAAATAATCTACATCAATTAAGTCATGCATCCAAATGGCATGGGAATTTTTTTATGTGCAACATCAGTCCTGCAAGACCGAATCTTACTTTTATATAAGACGAATTATTTCTTGAAGTGTTTATCTTATCATGAAGCTTTAGGTGACATGGGATTCTGCTTTTATCTTACCAACTATCCATATTTTTCCATTTTTAACTTATTTGAAAACTTCTTGTCATTACGAGGCTTTATGCCTATCGGAAACAAAAGTTTTGAAGAGTAGGTAATTTTATCTTATTATTGATTTGTAGCTTTTGTATCAAGCAGATCTAAAACTTAATCATTGAGTGTCTTTTGATCTGTAACTTTTATGTCAAGTAGATCCGAAGCTCCAATTATTGGCTCCATTTTCTCTCTCAGACGTATATCATGTCAAAAGAAGTTGGAAGCCTTTTGAATTTACAGCCATTTATTTTAGTTAAATTTGATAATTTTATGTGCATATACCACTGGCTGGGGGATGATCTCCTCCCCACTATGGGGAGGAGTTATAACCCCCATTGGACACTTGTCCAGTGGGGATTTGACAAAGGAAAAGTGTTTTGACACTTTTTTCAAACACTTATCCAACTCCCACTGGACAAGTGTCCAGTGGGGGGTTATAACTCTTCTCCATAGTGGGGAGGAGATCATCCCCCACCACTGGCTTCTTCGAACAGAATCATTAGTTTCCTAGCCTCGTATTTATCTGAGGTAAAAGACATAGATGCGAATAAACTACCAATGTGATACGTGTCAATCTTTAATTTGAGCACACACAAGTAGAAATACAGACGTTTTTGTTTGCTGTCATAGTGATTGGAGTTATGTGTCCGATGATGCACATCTCTCGACATAATAATTAGTGTCGTACTCTGAAACGCGCAACCTTTGGGATGACACGCGCTTGAAGAACGTGGGGGCATTTGGACCGCTAGTTTGAAACTTAATCTGGCGGCCTTCTGAATTCTAGGGTCCGGATTTAAGTGTTGATTTAATGGTTGAGATGGCCTTCCAATTGATCCAACAGACAATATTTTAATCGAGCCATCTATAAAAGGGAGGCGAAAGCATTACCACTTCTTTTTACTTTTGTATTGCCTTTCAAAAGCTAGTTTTCTGCCGCTGCCATCTGACTAAGAGAGAGTTTATGTGAAAGCCATTTTTAGGTACAAATCTTCTTCCATTTTGCTAAAATTTCTCCATCGTCCTTTTCTCCTTTTTCACGTATAAAAATTCCACTTGAAGAAACCACAGCTGAGAGGTAGACTAGGGAGCTAAGAGTAGTGTCAATGAGAAGGTTACGGTAATTGGGTCTCAAATATGTGTTCAGCCCACGCAAGTTATTTTTCCATGTGCGACAGTCTTAGACAGCGAGGGCATAAGTGTCATAGTTAGGAGAGCCTGGCATTTAAGATTTGTTCAAATGATGGGAAAGCCAAAGTGATGCGAACCCGCAAAGTATTAAAACCCCGGACCCACAAAGGTTTGATCGGAATCCCAAGAAAGCTAAAATCCAGCCGCAAAAACTTGACCCGATGAATTTTTGAAACAACGAACCAAAGTTATGAACGCCACAAAGAGATGCGAATTCTTTGATAAGTTTAGGTTAGTTCGATTAAGAACTAGAAAGAAAGTGAATCCTCACTTTGATTAATCTCACAAATAATGTAATTGTCTTATGTTTACAATGAAAGATGTTTAAATAGTAAACGTATGAATAATTCTAACCTAAATCGAAATTAAGTAACTAAATTGAATTAAGAGTCCTAAACCCTAAAGGAAACTAAAACTTGTCAAAACCCGGATTTCCTCCGAGAATACGCCCTGCGATCGCATAGGCAATATCCCTGCGATCGCATGGTTTGGCCAAATAACATTCTGCTTTTGAATTGTCACCCGTGCGATCGCATCTATGGATAACCATGCGATCGGATGGCTATTTTCCTTGAGCCTCCGCGAGGATTTCTGCCATATTTGCATTATGGTCCTCCAACTTTGTCACCTGCTCCTTTTGGTCCCCCGATCTGCCATTAGAATCTGATATACTTCCAATATAGTCCTTAGCTTGAATTAAGTGTACCAAAGTTGGCATCGGATTCTTGGTATCTGTTTCAGCCCACGTAGCTTGAACAAAACCTTGCATATCTTCATTTATCTTCTTAGCTCTTGCCCTCGTTAATGTTCCTATCGGACTATGTGTTGAGTCCTGGCTAGTCCGTCCATGGTCCGCCGGTCCCTGGCTCGCATCATCCCCTCCTTCCCAAAAAGGATTTGACCTCGAATCATAACCTGCATCAAATGGGGAAAGATCAGAAATATTGAAAGTAGCCGAAACATTAAACTCACCTGGAAGATCAATTTTATAAGTATTATCATTTATTCGTTCAAGGACTTGAAAATGCCCATCCCCCCTAGGGTGTAGTTTAGACCGTCGCCGGGCAGGAAACCGTTCTTTCCTCATATGCACCCAGACCTAGTCTCCAGGTTCCAAGATAACTCGTTTACGGCTTTTGTTGGCTTTGGTGGCATACTGTTTATTCTTCTTTTCAATTTGTTGTCGCACACTTTCATGGAGCTGCTTTACCCTTTCTGCCTTCTTGTGTCCATCCAAGCTAGTCCTTTCATCAACAGGTAGAGGAATCAAATCTAAAGGCATTAATGGGTTAAAACCATACACAATTTCGAATGGAGACATATTTGTAGTAGAATGCACACTTCTATTATATGAAAATTCAATAAAAGGTAAACAGTCTTCCCAATTCTTTAGATTCTTTTGGATGACAGTACGTAATAGAGTAGATAAAGTTTTGTTTACTACCTCAGTTTGGCCATCCGTTTGAGGGTGACAAGTAGTTGAAAACAACAACTTAGTCCCCAACTTACCCCCACAAAACTTTCCAGAAGTAGCTAAGAAATTTAACATCTCGATCAGAAACAATACTCTTTGGAACACCATGTAGGCGGACAATTTCTCGAAAAAATAATTCAGCAATGTTAGTAGCATCATCTGTTTTATTGCAAGATATAAAATGCGCCATTTTAGAGAACCTATCAACAACCACGAAAATTGAATCCTTATTTTGTTTTGACCTAGACAAGCCTAAAACAAAGTCCATAAAGATATCAATCCAAGGCTCGTTAGGTACGGGTAAAGGGGTATACAAACCATGAGGTAAGACTCTAGATTTGGCCTGTTTACATGTGATATATTTTGCACACAATCTCTCTATATCACGTCTCATTTTAGGCCAGAAGAAATGTTCATGTAATACATCCAAAGTTTTCCTCACCCCAAAATGTCCCATTAAGCCTCCCCCATGTGCCTCACGCACAAGCAACTCACGTAAAGAACTAAAAGACACACATAATTTATTTGCTTTAAACAAGTAGCCATCTAGTCTATAGAATTACCCAAAAGTATTGTTCTCGCATGTCCCATACATACCAGCAAAATCATTATCATTAGCATATAAGTCCTTAACATACTCAAAACCTAATAATCGGGTATTTAAAGTAGCAATGAGGGTGTACCTTCTAGACAACACATCAGCCACAATATTTTCTTTACCTTGTTTGTAGTGAATGACATAAGGAAAAGTATCGATGAATTCTACCCACTTGGCATGCCGCCTATTCAGCTTGCCCTGCCCCTTCAGGTGCTTTAGGGACTCATGATCGGTATGGATTACAAACTCCTTTGGCCATAGGTAGTGTTGCCAAATCTCCAAGGCTCTCACCAAAGCATATAATTCTTTGTCATATATTGGGTAATTCAAGACAGCCCCACCTAGTTTCTCGCTAAAGTAGGCAATTGGGCGTTTCTCCTCCATTAACACAGCTCCAATACCTATACCTGAGGCATCACATTCAATCTCAAAAGTTTTGTTAAAGTTAGGTAGCGCTAACACAGGTGTAGAACACAATCTGTCTTTAATAATATTAAAAGCATTTTCTTGATCAAGGCCCCAATTAAACCCAACACTTTTCTTTACTATCTCAGTGAGTGGTGACGCTAGTGTACTAAAATCTTTAACAAAACGCCTATAAAAACTAGCCAAGCCATGAAAGCTCCTCACCTCAGTGACACTTCTCGGCGTTGGCCAATCCTTAATAGCCTTAATCTTTTCTTCATCGACCTCAATACCATTTGTACTAACAACATAGCCAAGAAAAACAACTTGTTTCATGCAAAAGGTACACTTTTTAAGATTAGCATACAATTTTTCATGCCTTAAAGCATTAAGCACACAACGCAACTGTTCAATGTGCTCATCCAAGTTTTTACTATATACTAAAATATCATCAAAGTAGACTACCACAAATTTTCCTATGAAGGCACGCAAAACATGGTTCATTAATCTCATAAAAGTGCTTGGGGGCATTAGTTAAATCAAAAGGCATTACTAACCACTCATACAAACCATATTTAGTCTTAAAAGCAGTTTTCTATTCATCTCCTTCTTTCATTCTTATTTGGTGGTATCCACTCTTAAGATCAATTTTACTAAAAATACAAGATCCATGCAACTCATCAAGCATATCATCTAATCTAGGTATGGGATGACGATACTTTACCGTAATGTTATTGATTGCCCTGCAATCAATACACATCCTCCAAGTCCCATCCTTTTTGGGCACAAGTAGCACTGGCACTGCACATAGACTCATGCTTTCTCTCACATATCATTTGTCCATCAACTTCTCAACTTGCCTTTGAAGCTCCTTGGTCTTTTCTGGATTACTTCTATACGTTGGACGATTTGGAATTACAGCGCCGGGTACAAAATCAATTTGATGTTCGATGCCTCGAATGGGTGACAAGATATTAGGTATCTTTTCAGGAAACACGTCCTCAAATTCCTGCAACAAAGAAATAGCTAAACTGGGGAGGGAGTGGTTAATGTCGCTAATTACAAGGTTGGACTCCTTGTAGACTAGCAAAATCAATGGTTGATTTTCGATGAGGGCCCTCTTGATCTCTCTTTCTTTAGCAAAGAAGCTCACTTTTGTTTTCTCTCGTGATTTTAAATTATTTCCACCCACACTCTCATTTTTTTCTTCCCTCCTCGTTTGTTCTTGTGCCCCTAACTCACTCTTTTTCTTTTGATCCACATCGCCCTTTAAATTCATTTGGTCTTCATAAACCTGTTTTGGTGATAATGGGACAAGAGTAACCGGTTTTCCATCTTTGACGAAGCTGTACCTATTCTGAAACCCATCATGTATCACTTTCCTATCATACTGCCAAGGCCTACCCAACAAAAGATGGCCAGCATGCATAGGGACCACATCACATATCACATCATTAGTATACTTCCCAATACTAAAGCTCACTAAGACTTACTTGTTAACCTTGACCTCTCTACATTCATTCAGCCACTGTAACTTATAAGGCCTAGAGTGTTTTATCATAGACAGACCTAGTTTCTCAACAAGTGTGGTACTAGCTACATTGGTGCAACTCCCCCCCATCTATTATCAGACTACACACTTTGTTATTAACATAACACCTAGTATGAAATATGTTCTCTCGCTGCTGCTCCATATCATCTACCTTAATGTGTGCATTAAGAGCTCACCTCGCAACTAGAGCTTCACCTTCTACGGGGTATTCTACACCAATATCCTCTAATTCAGGCATTTCATCACTATCACTCTCAACCTCAGATACCACCTCCCCATTGTCACGCAAAACCATCACCTTTCGGTTTGGGCATTGTGAAGCAATATGCCCGACACCCAAACATTTAAAACATTTAATGTCCCTATTCCTAGATGGTTGAAAATCTGATTTGGTTCTGTTATTGGTAGGTGCTACATTAGTTCCCTTAGGTGGTTCGGCCTTCCCTCTTGAAACAGTCGTCTCACCCTTGTTATTACTATCCCCACGTGGTTTCCAGGGAGGGTTAGATCCCGAAGAATACCGTGCTGCCCCTTTTTGTTTCAACTGTCTTTCTACCTTCATAGCCATGTGCACCATGTCCTCCAACTCCACATAATGTTGTAACTCAACTATATTGGCTATGTCTCTATTTAACCCATTCAAAAACCTAGCTAAGGTAGCCTCCCTATCCTCCTCAATGTTAGCCCTAATCATAGCCATCTCCATCTCCTTATGGTAATCCTCTACACTACTTGAGCCTTGAGTAAGGCTCTGCAATTTTTGATATAGGTCCCTATGGTAATGACTAGGTATAAATCTCCTCCTCATGAGAGCTTTTAAATCATCCCAAGTTTCCACAGGCCTTTCATGATTCCTCCTCCTATTGGTCACTAATTGATCCCACCATATGATAGCATAGTCAGTGAACTCAATTACTACAAATTTGACCTTCTTTTCTTCTGAATAGTTATGACAATCAAAGATCAATTCCATCCGCATTTCCCACTCTAAGTAGGCATCAGGATTATTCTTGCCTTGGAATGAATGTATTTTCAATTTAATACTCCCAAGGTTTCTATCTATCCCACCTTGATCTCTATAATCAACCGGTCTAGGTGGTCTTTCACGCCTATCTCCCCAACGTCTCATTCTACCCATCTCAGCCCCATAGTTATAGGCTTCACCATCCTCACTCCCTGCTACCATCTCATCCTCAAAATCTGCCAAAGGGCTATGATAATGCCTACCCTGTCTTCTATCATGAGTAACCCCAGGTAGTTGTTCGCCTAATAATGTTGTAAACATAGCACTATGTTGTTCCACGGTAACTTTTAAAGCATTATTAGTCTCCCTCATCTCGTCAAACACCACGTTCATACGATCAAATTGTTGTTGCATGGCCCTTAACAAGAAGAACTGGTTGTTTTCACTCCCATGGGTGGTTTCTCCGTGATTAGACATTGTTTAAAAATTGAAAAATTAAGAAAGAAATAAAAGGAAAAGAAAATTATCTGTCTCACGTGTTTGCACTCGTATTTCGCTCTATATAGCTTTTTCCCGATAATAATCTCACCACTCTTGCCTTTTTCCACTCTTGTATTTCTTACCAAGTTCTCTAAAGAACTATCTAAACTCAATCAAGAATTCCAACTCCCGCGGCATTCAAGAACAAGAACAAGAAGAACAACGGAACGGAAAGAATAAGGATTAAAAGCAATCAGGAATAAGAAACAAACACTGGATGATAATTTATGATGAGAATTTCAAAGAACTCGTTTTCTTGAATTTTTCATGAATTTTCGTTTTTTTTTTTCAATTCAACGCAAGAACGAAAAAAATGGATCACAAAGCAAGAATTAGAAATAATTAACTTTAGTGCATGTATGGATCATGCAAGAACAATTCTTGAAGAGGATGAATAAGGAAAGAACAACTTTTTTTTTTTTTGATATGATTTAAGATGAATTTGATAAAAGCAAAGTAAAAGATAAAACCTGATTTTAGAGCCAAAACTCTGATACCAACTGATGCGAACCCGCAAAGTACTAAAACCCCGTACCCACAAAGGTTTGATCGGAACCCCAAGAAAGCTAAAATCCAGCTGCAAAAACTTGACCCGATGAATTCTTGAAACAAAGAACCAAAGTTATGAACGCCACAAAGAGATGCGAATTCTTCGATAAGTTTATGTTAATTCGATTAAGAACTAGGAAGAAAGTGAATCCTCACTTTGATTAATCTCACAAATAACGTAATTGTCTTATGTTTACATTGAAAGATGTTTAAATAGTAAACGTATGAATAATTCTAACCTAAATCGAAATTAAGTAACTAAATTGAATTAAGAGTCCTAAACCCTAAAGGAAACTAAAACTTTCCAAAACCCGGATTTTCTCCGAGAATACGCCTTGCGATCGCATAGGCAATATCCCTGCGATCGCATGGTTTGGCCAAATAACATTCTGCTTTTGAATTGTCACCCGTGCGATCGCATCTATGGATAACCATGCGATCGCATGGCTATTTTCCTTGAGCCTCCGCGCGAATTTCTGCCATATTTGCATTATGGTCCTCCAACTTTGTCACCTGCTCCTTTTGGTCTCCCGATCTGCCATTAGAATCTGATATACTTCCAATATAGTCCTTAGCTTGAATTAAGTGTACCAAAGTTGGCATCGGATTCTTGGTATCAGTTTCAGCCCACGTAGCTTGAACAAGACCTTGCATATCTTCATTTATCTTCTTAGCTCTTGCCCTCGTTAATGTTCCTATCGGACTATGTGTTGAGTCCTGGCTAGTCGGTCCATGGTCCGCCGGTCCCTGGCTCGTATCACAAAGTGGATGAACCCAGGGATGAGTAAGTTGCAGCTAAGGATATGGCCGATCTTCAAGAAGACGATGGCAGATGAGATGAAGCTGAGGCAGCCAATGTAGAGGATGCTGAGGCTTGGTTGCATCTGGAATAGGTTATAACTCAGAAGGTTTTGTTGAAGCTGAGGAAGACCTTTAGGATCCCTGATTCTATAGAATTAATAGCCAGGGCAGATGATATGGCCGACCGTCCACTCCCATACTACTTGGCCTTCAACATGGTACTACTTGGGTCAGGCTTAAGGTTTCTATTGTATCCTTTTGTGTGCGAGGCCTTGAGAAGCTTTGGACAGTCCATAAATAGCTTTTACCAAATGGATGGGTCTATATCTTAGGGGCTTTCTTAGTATGGAAAATGGCAGAGAATGAGGGTGACATTCTGATTTGGATCTTCCAAGCTATCCCCTGGTGATGATAAAATGTTTTCTCCTTCTCCGAGCGCGACGGTGGTAGCAGCAGTGGTGAAGACCTGCAAAAGGTAGAGAGACTTCTTTTTCCCGTGTCTACTCCGGTGTGATAATCAGTACTTGATTAAACTCAAATATGCAGAATAACAATATTGAGTATGTGTGTTGTATTTTTACTTGGAGGGTTGGCCTCTATTTAAATGAGTGATCTGTAGTTATGGCCTTTAATGACCTTAATGGCATGTGTCCCTTCATCTCCCTCATTATTAGTAGTTAATGAGAGATGTTACATCTGTCCAATTTTCGGTGGTGACTGTCAATCTTTGGGTTGCCTGTCTGGCTAACCTAACAAAAACTGTCTATCTGTAGGAGGTGAGATTATGAGACCAACAAGGTGGGCGGGCTAATGAGGCGAGCAAACTATTTAGGATGGCATCTCAAGGAGTGCAACTATCATTCATCAAAGTATGATCATATCCAGGGGCGGAGCCAGAACACAGCACAGGACTTGGCCGTGGTTTAAAATGGACTGGGCCATAACATAAAATTTTTTTTATTTTATTTTATTTAACTACACTTTCAGGAAAGTTTTTAGGACAGGGCTGGGCCTGGGCTCAGATAGGCCCAGCCCTGTCTCCGCCTCTGATCATATCTATCATCATAAGCCCCTCTATTTTTCATGGACTACTTAAGGGCATGTGTCCCTTCATCCCCCTCATTATTAGTAGTTAATGAGAGATGTTACATCTTTCCAATTGCTAGTGACTGTGAGTCTTTGGGTCGCCTGTCTGGATAACCTAACGAAAGTTGGGTTATTGCTGTCTATCTGTAGGAGGTGAGCTTATGAGACCAACAAGGTGGGCAGGCTGATGAGGCGAGTGAACTATTTAGGATGGCGTCCCAAGGAGTGCAACTATCATTCATCAAAGTATGATCATATCTATCATCATAAGTCCATCTACTTTTCATGGACTACTGTCAATGAGAAGTAGAAATATTGTCTTTCAAGTAACCATTCCTAGCCAAAAAAATCAAAGAACAACATATGCAATAATTATTTATTTATTTATTTATTATTATTATTATTATTATTATTATTTATTTGTAACGAAAATCACATGGAAGCGTGTTACTTAGCGAGGTGTGGTCAAGTGATGATTTGATGTGTGGCTGGCCAAATATAGACTAGCTATTTGGGCATAATTTAAGCCTAATTTGAGCTTAAATCCTAGTCCCATTTAAAAGAGATTTTTTTTTTCTATATAAGAGAGAGAAATGAGATACTTTTTGTAGTATTCCCATATTTTCTTGCTTGTTGGAATTCTTCTAAGACTGATCTCCTTTTTCGTGTCTAAGTCATAGAGGTTTTTCCTCTTTTCATTTATCTAAGGTAATCCTTTCATACTTGCTCTTCTTTAAACTTTTTAACCTTATTCTTTTTTCTTCTTCTTTTTTAAATGTATAAGACAGTGATCACTTCTAGTAGTAGTTCTTCAACCAATAAATTTGATAGCAGTCTTAGAGACCCATCTTATCGCACATTATCTATAGGAAGAGATGATAATTTCCTGTCGGTCGAAGAATGGATATTTGTTAGTTCTTACCTTGGGCGGGCAACCTCGACCACCTCGCGCCGAGGGTGGGCAGGCACTTTTGTTGTATGTTAGCCTATCTCTGGTTGATATAGATCTGTTAACTGAACTTTCTGTCCCTATCGAGTTGTAGATTCTAACGCCAATTCTTCTACAGTATCCAGTCTACTAAATGTACAAACGGGATGCTCCCCAAGTGGTAACTTGATAGAGCTAGACCTACTAAAGGATGTTTGTGTTTACAATCCTAAGAGTTTTGTGATAATGTTGAAAAAATATGAATTGCCTCTTAGTCACTTATATCGAGTTCCCCATTCTAGTGAGCGGATTCCAGGATCAGACCCTAGGGAGGTGGTTGTTTACCGTGACAGCATGACAACTGGTTTAAGATTTCCTCTTCATCCGTTATTCGTTTCTTTCTTCAACAAATTTCATGTTACTCCTAGTCAATTGTACTACTTATTGGCTCCTCTAGAAAAAGTAATGTGGAGCCTCCGCATTTGTGTGTAGGGCTTACTTCCAAGAAATTCATGTGAGTATTGTATTGCTTCACATGGTCGATGGAGTTACCTTTCCTACTGTACTTTTGGTTTTTTGGAATGGAAAACTTGCTCAACTCTAACAATGCCTTTATTGTGCAGGAGAAGGGGACGTACTCATCGTTGTCATCTATTTCTTGATTTAAGAACAATCTTTCATTCAAATTTCCAAAATTTCTCAATTTTATCATTTTTGGAAATTCTAGTGAATACATTTAAGTAAGAATCTTTTGTTTAAGCAAAGATATGGCTTAATAAAGTTATAGTGGAGTTGTCAGGTTTTGCACTATGAAGCGTCATTCATATCCGAAGTTGAGACGAGGTTATATAGGCTTCATTCTTTATCTCCAATTATTTCTAAGTGTTGAATTCATCCTCTCCTGCAATGCCTTAGCTACCGAGGCAAAATATTAGGCTAAGCAACGAACAGGATCATCTCGAAGGCCTCTAACTTTGTGACACGTGTATTTTTAATTTTACGTGGATGGATTTTTCTGTGCAACAGATTAAGAGGAACCCACGTCTTAGAGCATCTCCAATGCTAGACATCTTCTAAAAAGTCTATGTGGCAAGAGAGAGAAAAGAAATGGGGAGAGATATTGTAGAATGAGGAAAGAGAAAAAAAAAAGATGAGAGAGAGACACACAATGTAGCAACATTTATTGTAGAAGGTGTCTAGCAAGCCTTCTAGAAATGGACATCCTTTTGAACAACCTTCTACAATAAATAATGCCACATTGGTTTTGTCCCCTCCACCTCATCGCCACATCATCTAGACATTCAAAATAGAAGCTACCATTGGATATGCTCTTAATAGTAAATGTGCTTTGAAATTTGAATTGTTTGAATATAGCTCGGTTTGCTGACATTATGCATATCTGCAACTGATTTCGTCCTTTCTTGAGTTACCCATTATAGACATGACAGGAACATTAGAACATCTTGGTCCAGAGCTTCAAAATTGGATTAATATACACCTATGCTTCCTTTGTTGAATTTTGATTTGGTCCATTTTTTGTTTTTTTTTTTTTTTTTTTTTTTTTTTTTTTTTTTATCGTAATGATTTGGTCCATTTTTCATAGCATGAGTGATGGTTTTTTACTTAAACTTCTAATAATACAAACTGACCTCTTTTCGTATCACTATCTATCTGTAACCATTCGAACAGAATCAAAATCAAATCAAACTAATCGGTTGAGTTGAGTTCCAACTCAAACTAACCAGTCTTAGAATCAAGAAACAAATAGTTGTAGTCTACTTTCTTGATTCTAGCTACAAAACCAAATTTCAGTTCCAAAATTATTCTAGCTAGAAGTTTCTTCGTTTATTAACCATTCAGTGCAAATTACACTCAGTCAACAATACACAAGGCTGCAAAAAGGAAAAACCTTTAACATGGGAAACTTTTCTAGATTTTATGTTTGTTAGTATTTAACTTATAATTTTAGCTTGTCAAATATACTTTTTATCCACACAATTCATAAGATCCACACCTTACAACCTACTTTTTATCTATACATTCACCCACAACTTATATTATAAACATTTAAAAAATAATTTCAATACTACCAAAAATGGGCCTACTATATAATAACATGACACAGTAAACATTACAAAACACCCAAGATCTCGTTACATTCAAAAATAACAATACACATCAGAGTTTGACATTCAAAGCAACTTGAAGGTTAGACATTGCACACAAAGTAAAACAGAGTAAAGAGAAGACAAGCCATTCTGGTAGTAATCCGAATCCGAATCCGAATCCGAATAAGAAGCATTTAGAAGTATAAAGAAAACCCTGAAACATTTTAACATTATCTAATATCCCAATACAAAGCGCAAACTTAAGCCTCCTCCTGAAGCTCCTCGTCATCTTCATAATCATAGCCTTCCTCATCGGCCGTTGCATCTTGGTATTGTTGGTACTCAGCAACGAGATCGTTCATGTTGCTCTCTGCCTCAGTGAACTCCATCTCATCCATACCCTCGCCGGTATACCAATGCAAGAAAGCTTTCCTGCGGAACATAGCTGTGAACTGCTCGCTGACCCTTCGGAACATTTCCTGGATTGAAGTTGAATTCCCGATGAAAGTCGAAGCCATCTTGAGGCCAGTAGGAGGAATATCACAAACAGTAGACTTCACATTGTTGGGAATCCATTCAACAAAGTAGGATGAGTTCTTGTTTTGTACGTTAATCATCTGCTCGTCGACCTCCTTTGTGCTCATCTTGCCACGAAACATTGCAGAGGCAGTCAAATAACGTCCATGTCGAGGATCAGCAGCACACATCATGTTCTTTGCATCCCACATTTGCTGGGTGAGTTCAGGAACGGTTAGGGCTCGGTATTGCTGTGACCCACGAGATGTGAGTGGAGCGAACCCAACCATGAAAAAGTGAAGACGGGGGAATGGAATGAGGTTGACAGCAAGCTTGCGGAGATCTGAGTTCAATTGACCAGGGAACCGAAGGCAGCAAGTCACACCACTCATGGTAGCAGAGATGAGATGGTTCAGGTCACCAACTGGTCAAGAAAAATCCATAAATGAATTAAGACCAGCACACTTCTGTGAAAATAATGAACTATGATAGGCTAGCAAACCCATGGGTCTCACGTCCCTGTGTAGCCAAGAATCTGAGAACAGAGTAATGGTATGAAACAAGCACAACATACTATATAATCCCAAAACCATTAAATCATCAAACATCGAGGAAAAATGATCTTTCAGGCAACAAGGAAATCTAGATTTTCATCTCCAAGAAAAGATCCTATAACTGAACCACGGTTACGACCATACTAACATAAAAGTAATTGTAGAACTCCCAAAAATTCAACTCTGCCCAAATTAAAAATTAGTAATGTGCGAGGCAAAATACATAAGCATTTGGGTTTAAAATGAATTGGATTACTGTTCAACTATACATTGACCACAATTAAATTCTAGGGGAACAAGCTCCTCTAACTAAATATCGCACGAACACAAAAAGGCATGCATGCACACGGATGTGCGCAATCAAAACACACAACAGAATTGATGTTTTCATTCAATTGGATTCGGAGACGATGTGGTGGCATACATGGCTCATGAATAATATGGAGTTGTGCATGTAATTCCACAGTTAACATGGAAAACATTAAAGACACAATTTTTTAACGGTATAAAAATGGCAGGTGAAGAGTAACCTACAGCTTGGAGTTGTGAGTTTCAGGGTTCTGAAGCAAATATCATAGAGAGCCTCGTTATCCAACACCATACACTCATCAGCATTCTCAACGAGCTGGTGGACCGAGAGAGTAGCATTGTATGGCTCAACAACAGTGTCTGACACCTTAGGGGATGGGAAGACAGAGAAAGTAAGCATCATACGGTCTGGATACTCTTCCCTGATCTTAGATATCAGAAGAGTTCCCATTCCTGATCCTGTTCCACCTCCCAGTGAGTGGCAGACCTGAAAACCTAAAAGTTCAAACAATCATGAAACAAGAGTTGAGTCACAGAGCAATAAACACATATGCTATAAAGCAGTTTATTCAATTAGACACTAAAATAATAAGTTGAGTGAAGTCAACAGACACTTAGCTCAAAATTTACTAAATTTGTGTCGGCTTATACTGTAATCCCACAAGAACTGTGATTGGATGAAACTTGGGGCGAGTATTTGGTTTATTTTGCTCCATTTGGTTTAATTCAATTTGGTATTTTGGCTTGGGGCGAGTATTTGGTTTATTTTGCTCCATTTGGTTTAATTCAATTTGGTATTTTGGCTTTTCAGATCAAGATTCTCTCTTTTTTAATTTTTTTTTCCTGAACCAATTAAAATCAAGCTCTATCATCCCCTCCAACTTCACCTGTCAAATATTTCACAAAGACATACACGTCATTTAAATTATTTTTTTCCTGTGTAAGTATTAGATCTATGAGTTTCTGCCTGTATTAAATTTATGTTTGAAATAGCATTTATACATCTGTAAATGCATGTGTGTATATATGGAACTTATATACCTTGAAAAAAATCTCATTCGGTAATTAGAAACACAAGTTCTTCCAAGTAAAAAGAAAGAAAAATTACAAAATCGTAAAGAAAACACGGAAATGCAATCAAAAAATGCCAGACCTACTAAAATCACACAAAACCACTTCAAAAGTATTTAAAACGCACCAATGAGTGCACATTATGCATGGAATACTGTAGGAATAGTGTTACTGCAGGACACAAACAGCTTTCAAAAAATTCTAAAACATCAAGAAATGAGAAAAAAAATAAAGCAATGGTAAAATTCATATTTTGAAAAGAAAAACCAACTAAACAATAAAATACCTTGTAGGCAGTCACAGTTCTCAGCCTCTTTTCTCACGACATCAAGAACAGAGTCAATAAGCTCGGCTCCCTCGGTGTAATGACCCTTTGCCCAGTTATTCCCAGCACCGGATTGCCCGAAAACGAAATTATCAGGCCGAAAAATCTGCCCGTACGGTCCAGATCTGACGCTGTCCATGGTGCCGGGTTCAAGGTCCATGAGAACGGCGCGAGGGACAAACCGCCCACAGCTAGCTTCATTGTAGTAGACATTAACCCTCTCCAGTTGCAGATCAGTGTCGCCTTTGTATCGTCCGGTGGAGTCGATGCCGTGCTCTGCGCACACCACCTCCCAGAACTTGGCCCCGATCTGGTTGCCGCATTGGCCTCCCTGAATGTGTAGAATTTCACGCATTGTGGAGTTGTGATAAAGGGTTAGTGATAGATACAAAAATGTGTGTATAGGTAGAGAGAGCGAAGGAAGGTTAGGGATTCAATGAGTTTGAAAATGGAGATTTTCTGTAGGGATTTAAACAGGTAGAGGAGCTGATTGAATGGGAATTTTTGTAATTTTAAACTTTTTACATTTATATGTTTTCTATCTCAAATTAGTGAAATGATCTAATTTCCGAGCATTAGATATAATATCTACACTTGTTCAATAGATATTGGACAATTAAAAAGTATTTGATATTAAAGTCAAATACTTATACAATGTCCACTGGACACTAGTATCCAATGTCCATTATAGGTATTAAATCATCACCTTCTTAAATTATTATTTAAGTGCTTATAAATTATAAATTTTACAAAATGTATTGATAAAAAGTATATTTAACCGCTATCACTAGTTGAAATCTATCCATTTTACCTAAATTTAATAGGTGTTGAAATTTAATGGGTGTTGATTGATCTGCATGGTATATACCTTCGAATAATAGCAAATAGAATATGAATAAAATTAAACAATGTACTTAAATAGAATAACGATTTATAAAGCAATCACACACAATTTAGATATAATGGTTATATGTGTCAATCTGGGTTGGCCCGCATTTGATGAAGCTCGACGACAGCCTGTGTTAGAAAAAGTTCGCGCCACGACAGATTGTGGATCGAGTTAACCCAGCTCACGAAAATTGAAAATTTGTAATTTCATAAAATATGTAGTTAAAAATAAATTTAAAAAAATATTTAAAAAAATTGGACTAAACATACTCTAAATATATATTTATAAAGTACAATTGAGACAAATGACGCACATTTCAAAATTCAGGCTACACATGGCACTAATCATAAATTTTAGTGTTACTACCGTTGAGGAGAATAAGAAGGATATAAATTATTGTTCAATTTTGTTTTATTTCCTATCACTATTATACAATTTATCCGGTTTGATTTAAGTATTGGGTGTAGTAGACGTGCGTTTCACTTTAAAGCCGAGAAAAAAAGGAGAAAAAAAGGAAAGGGGGGTGTGACGAGTGACCCCATATGGAAACCACAATAATAAGTGTCACTGAAAAAGTTCATTTTGCCAGAAAACTAAGGCAAATGGTGGAATGTCATCAGATGAGAGCAGATTTTTCTATCATGAAATCTTGGGAACAAAGTAAGGAATTCCATGCCTTATCGAGTTACCTTACATTGATGAAAAGTTTGTGTAGTCATTAGTCAGTACTGTTTTTTTTCATAGACGTAATTTGAGATGGTGTCTAGTCACTTTAAAACGAACATCAAAAATCACTTTTAATTTGCACCACAAAAATTAGTCGACTTTTTTTTACTCTCTCCCTAACAGACTGTGTTACTTTTCATAATTCCTTGTTGAATATGTTTGTTGACTTGTTAATATTACGAAGTGTTGTGTGAAATTTATTTTGTTATTTTTCTGTATTATATATTACATATTGTGTTATAAAAATCAAAGTTACTATTACTATTGTTGAGCCCAATGATAAGAGCCCACTTTGAAGAATGTTGGCCCATTGTCGTTGTGCCTTTATCCACGTTGGCCCAAGTGAAGAATGCGTTTTTATACCGTGTTGGAAATGCGTCTTTGATTCAATTGATTGCTACGTTTTTCAGTCGTTGGATTACTAGACTTGATCGAGGCCATTGGTTACGGGTTTATAAAGGCTCAATTCTTCATATTAGAGTTAGTATGTGTTTTTGTTGGTGCACAGCTTTTTGTTTAGTCTCTCTTCATCTGGCTTCTCTGACTCTTCTTCTTCTTGTTCTGGTGAACCACTGGTTCTCCAATAGTGCGTAAGAAGGGTATTGCTACAGTAATATTACTGTAGATCTTTGATTTGTCCTCAAATCTGTAATGTAGGAGACGTTATCTTGATAAATCTTGAAGTAGTGTCTATATGAGAGAATCTTGGGTGATTTTTAGTGGATTACCTATTGTAAACTTCATTCTTGACTATATTATGGTTTTATAGTGTATTAGAGGTCAAATCTACATTTGTAGAGCTTCAAAGGTAAAAGTAGGTATTGCACAAGCCGAACTGCCTGTCTCCGAAAGGGACAATCATATATGGTATTATTTCTTTTGTTTTATGCAATATTTTGATATGTTTCTAATTTTTTGTTCTAAAGAATACTTTAGTTTCATGTTAATCATCATAACATTTACATTTTTTGAGTTGCTGTTGGTTTATTGAGTTGATATTGTAATTTTGTTTAATAAAATTATATGCTGTTTTATTTCTGTTATATGATTTGTACATAAATTACACATCATGCATTTATTAGTTTGGAGTTATAAACTTACACGCCATGTGATTTTGTGTTTTCTGTAATTTTTTTTAAATCTTGAGTTTTTTGTATTGTCAATTATGTATTACATCGTTACGTAATATGCTATGTTTTTGTATTGTTATTTGTCAATTATAAACTTACATGCTATGTAGTGGTCTTGCCTACGAATCAAGAAGGAAATCGGGGAGGCATGAGGAAACAAGATTCTAATCCACCGGAGAGGAGACTCGTGTAACCAAGTGTGGAAGGTGCGGGGGTCATGGCTACAATTGAAGAGCTTGCAAGACATTGATACCTTTGAAAAATAACAAAGAAAAAATGGAAGTTACATGAATTCTAGCAAGATAAGAAAGATAAAATAAGTTAACAAGAATTTTAACTTGCAAGACATCGATGCCATTTAAACAAAAAATGAATAAGAAAGGTGAAGTTACATGGCTTGTAATTTACTGACCGAATACCATATTGTGTTATTCCATTTTTTTCTCCACTATTGTATTATTCCATTTTCCCTGGAAGTTCGTAATTTTTTAAATCTTAAAGCACAACTGAGATGATTGGATGTATGCATTTGAAAAAAATTCAACTTGTATGGTGTGGATTTCTGTCGAAAAACAATTTTTCATAAACATGTTACTCACATTTACTTGGTCAGTTCAATTTGTTCGAACGGCGTAAACAAGAAATAAAATTACCTAAATTGTAACTCACTACACTTATAAAGTGTCCGTTCAATTTGCAAGTTATTTATTTTTTTGGTAAAGCCATTTGGAACTATTCGAGGCTTTTTGACCCCTCCTAATTCCAAAAGAGAAGTTTGGCATTCTCCTACTCTAATATATAAGTATATTGAATGAAAGAATAATTACAAGTGGCGGCGTTACCACCTTACCCTCCAATTATTTCAAAGAGGGATTGGGACAAGTGATTTTTATATGCCTCTCAACTTTTCAAAACTACACTTTTTAAAAAGAACAACAATGAATCTTTACAATTACTTAGACAAAGTTATTATCTACTCCTAACAGTTGGAAGCCCCCATCGATCTAGATTGAAAAGTCCTCGGATCTTGCTTTGCATTTCACTCTAATCCATCACCTTGCAGTCTTTTCCCGTGTACTCTATGTTAGCTAGCTCATTTGTTACGATATTCTTCCCCTCCTCCCTCCCTCTAGAGTTATGCGTAATGTTGATCTTCATATTTTGTTTCTAGATACTTATATTTCCAACCAATGTTGGTTATGCCAAGGGCTTTCATTGTTTTTCCTCAGCATTTGGATTAAATATAATGACTCTACCTTTGCCCAGACATATTTTGTCACCATATTTCGAAGCACTATTGCAAACTAGTGTGAAAGGTAAACAACACCTTTCCCACATGGTCTCTGGCTATTCTATCAATCTTTTACCACATTCTACCATTTGCCACACCACGATCCAATAGCATGACTGCAAAGTAATATATTGGGGTCATTATCCCTTTTTTTTCATCTTCATCAAAAGCAATGACTGCAAAGTCATATATTGGGGTCATCATCCCTTTTTTTTCATCTTCATCAAAAGCAATGACTATTGAAGTTCCCACCTATAAGCCAATGACTGTTCAAAGTCTAGTTGTTAGTCGTTGTTACCATCCAATTTCGATAAGGCCCCCATGTCAGCACAAGGCCCTGTAAGCCCATTGAGGGCCTCGTGGATTCATAGAAGGCATTAAAGGCCCGGCAACGTCCTAGCACCCTTGAACCAAGTATAGCGAAGCCATGAAGGGCCTTGACATTGTATTGGAATGACCAAGGAGATATTTAAAGAAAGATTGTATTTGATTATCACACAAATTTTTACAAGAAAACCAAATCCCAGTCTCCTAATAATTAGGCAACACAATATTGGGGATCAGTTTAAATAAGGACTAAAATCTAGGAGATTGTGTTTACCCTTTATCCCATAAGGAACGAGGATCCTATCAAAGATCTAATTGATTGCTTACCAAAATCAATTAGAACTATACAACTATAAATAAAATATCTTCGGTTATTCTAAGGTACGCATTATTCCCACCCTTAAACACTGCTCAATTTTTTGTCTGATTGTCTCTTCCACACCCAAATACATACATATATATATATATATATATATATATATATATATATATATATATATATATATATATATATATATATAGTTGACTTAATCGTTGGAGTATCAACGATCGCCAGACCCTTTTCTTAGGTGATCTAGGTGTCTAACGGTTATCCTAGTGTGCATGTAACATACATGCTAGCAGGGGATTGACTAGAGATCTGTTGACACGTGGATAATGCAGATTCTGAGGTCAATAGTCTTAATCCATCCCATTAGTCTACCCAAAACTGAGTACCTTTAGCATCAGGGGGGCGGACCAAAAAATAATTAATTTTTGAAGTGTAATTTTTATCAGTAACAACCCGATTTTGAAGTATGACTTTTTTAAGTAATAGTCCTTCTCAAAAAAATTCTGACTTCCCTTATTTAGCATATACCATAGTGATGTTGATGTAGAAGGTAACAAGAAATAGAAATATGGAAGAGAAGGCGAAGAAAAGAGAGAGAATATAGAAGAATTAGGTGGAAGAATAATCAATCTTTAATCATTAATAATAGTCTGTCTTACATATGAAATCCTAGGTCCTATTTATAAGGTAAATGACTTAAATCTAAAAAAAAAAACTTCTAATAAATTAACAACTATTAAAATCATAAATTTTATCTAGTAAAACTAGTTTAATCTTAATCATATTCTATCTAATAAAGCTAGTTTAATCTTATTCAAATCCGATTACCTCTCTAATCATCATCTTCTTCGATATCTTCAATTCTTATCCTTATTTCCCATCATTTTTCTTAGGCTGAGAGAACTTGACTCCAGCGAGTTAGACTGCAAAAATCTGGCTACGGAGGTCAATATTTCCTTTTAACCAAGTATTGAAGCCACTCCCGATCACAGTACATATACAAATCCTCTATATCATCTACTAGGACATCAGTTTGCATAGAAAAAATAGAAGAAGAGTGAGGGACTAGAATATGCTCTCTACTAACAAATTCCCACCATTGTTTTTTGAGATTTAATAGTTCTTCGTTGCCATCACTATATATGACCATATGATTCTTTTGGATGGAATCAAAGAATCAACAACTCCTTCATAAAATATACAATTTGATGGCCACCAAACTTGAGCCTTTGAGCCAACCACATTCTCACTACGCTCTACAATCTTACTTTTAGATATTTTGGATGGAGAAAGCTGAATTACCTTGTCCAAGGGTTTTGTTGCCTTCTGAGAATATGCCCTCCAGTCTCTTTAACTTCATTATTCACAATTGAATTGGGTGACATTCTATCATTGGAGTTTTCTTCTTCAATTCTTATCCCTTCATTAACATCTTTAGTTTAATAAGTTACCAAAGCTAGATCTGGGAAGGCACTAGCAGACTTCATCTCAGCAACCAACTCGTCTCCATATGTAATGTTGTTATTTTGATCAACAGTACCATTAGTCTCGTTGCACACAGACGAGACAATTGCACTATAATCATCCAAATAAACTCCTAAAGATTTTATGATTTTGTCAGTATGGTTTGAGCTTGACTATGCACTTTTCAAATACTCTCTCTACCAAATGCATTGTAACAACACCATGACTGTTCTTTTTCACAATAACCAAAAGGTGATTGCCGTTTTCTTCCAATATAAGATTCATAATTGTCTTCACAGAGAAAAACATTTCGCTGGATGATAATCTTTTAAGGCCTTAAGAAAATGTTGGAACATGAAAATTATCATTTGTTCACATTCTAGATCCAACATAATGACACAATACCTCACGTTGGGCATAGTTTCAAGTATCATGGCCAACTTAGAATACAACATGAGCTTTGTCAGAGAAAAGTGCAAATGATTATACAATCAATTGAAAGACATCTTTCATTTTCTCATCACCATATGGGGCACCAGGCGCAATAATTTTGATTATTTCACTTATGCAAGAAGCTACTATTACTTTTATAGCAACATCTGAATACTTTAAAAACTCATCTATGCTATAAAAAGCTCATCTGCAACCAATGTTGGAATTTTTATCTCTATAATGGGCTACATATTGTATTGTAATTATATGGGCTATCTAATTAATAGGGCTATTGAGTGATCTGTTGATTGGGCTCTCGAAACGTCTAAACTGAGTACGGACTTTGTAATGTGTAGAAACCAGATCCTAATCCAATTAGGATTGATAAACTTCTAATTGAACTAGGATACACAGAATATAATAAATAGGATTAGGTCTCCGGGTCAATCACAACTCTTACTCTTCTCTTCTACACTATTATAGACAGAGATTCTATTGAGCATTATTGAGGTGATTAGATTGTGGAAGATCCAACCCTATCGATTTCAACGTAATGGATTTAGGTATTCTTCTGAATTAATTATACTTGGTAATTTTGGCATGATATATGAATTCTTTAATTATTGGTATGTAATTAAAGAATATATACTTTATTTCTAACAATTGGTATTAGAGCAAATATCATGTTGAATTATCAGTATGATAATTATTTTGGTCAATTTATTAAATGCTCAAACCGTATACATGAAGAAAAAAGTGTATGTCAGATCTAGTTTTATCTTTTTATTTTCTGCTGAAATTGATCGGGAGATAGTATGATTATATAACTTTTATACAACTTATATATATATATTATGGGTTGGAATTATGATTTTAGAACATATAGAATTGGAATTTTTCTTTTTTCTTTTTTCTACTGAATATTCTTGAATCGTATATGTATTGCTTTTTTGAGCATGAATCTATCCTTTTTGATGTTGTTGGATTGGATTAAAGAAATATAGTATTGAAGAAAAATTTCAGATATAAAAAAATTAATAAGAATTTATAGCAGCGCCGCTGCCAACACTGCTAGGAGGAAAGCAGCACCCGTGCGGCGCTGCTGAAAGGAAACAGTAGCACTGGGTTGGCGCTGCTGCGGCTGAAGAGCCGCTGCCCATCAGATCTAGAGGGCGGCGACGTATGTTGGTGGTGCTAGGGTTTGAAAACCCTAGCTGCTGCATATTGTTTTTGAGAATTGAGACCTCAAATGTAAATTTGATTAATTCAAGGATTGTGGTGCAATTTTTGATATTTAGGTTATATTGCACATTAAGTCCCAAAAGTTTAAAACTTAATTAATTAAAATCCCTTAGGTTATGATAATTTAAAACTAAGTCCTAAAGTTTTAAATATTAAGTAATCTAATCCTATAGTTATAGAATTGTAATAATTTAGCCCTTAAAGTTGAAATATTTCATAAGTTGGCCACTAAAATTTTAAATTTTGCAATTTTAACCCTAAAGGTTTAAAATTTCTTTAAAGAAAGGCCATTAAAGTTTTAAAATTTAGGATTCAATCTCAAAACTTCATAAATCCTAAATTTTAAATCCCTAAAGTATTAAAATTTCAACTCTAAGGTCCTCTAAGTTTTAAATCTTAAAGTTTTTCTCCGAAAATTCTCAAATTCTTGATTCAAATGTCTTATATTTCAAAGTAAATAATATTAATACGATATGTTGCCAAAGTAACATCTATTGTGTTAATTTGTTTATTTTGCAATATAAAGATGAGTATATCCGTTACTTATACGAATAATGACCGGTCCAAAGGAAGGTTATTATTTGGCCAAATAGCAGATATGCATGTTACAATAAATATATGACAATTATACAATTTTCATGTGGACAATAAGTCAGTCCAAAGAAAGACTTATAGTTTGACTGATTTATTATCTATATTTGATTCCCGCACTGAGAGTACCATTTACAATTGATGTTTCTGACCAAAGAATAAATGCCAATGTTGTACTAGGTATCTTGTGATGGGCCTACCAATAAAATACATGCCTTTAGGATCTTCAAATTTAGTCTTTAAGGATTTGGATTTTAAATCTTAGGTCTTTAAAGTTTTAGAATTTTAAAATCTTATGCCCTTAAAGTTTGGAATTTTCAAATTTAATACCTAAAATATTTTCAGATCCTTGAATTAATCATCTTATATTTCAAAATAAATTAATTGAAATGATATGTTGCCAAAGTAACTTCTATCATGTAGATTTACTTATTTTGAAATATTAAGATGTGTGTGTCTGTTGTTTGTGCGAGCAATGACCGGCCCAAAGGAAGGTTACTTTTTGGTCAAATTGCATATATACCTGTGGTAGTAAATATATGGCAATTATAAATTTTTTATGTAGACAATAATTCGGTCCAAAGAAAGGCTTTTTGCTTGACAGATTAATTATCAATATTTGATTATTACACAGAGAGTACCACTTACAAGTTGATATTTCTATCCAAAGACTAAATATCAATGTTGTGATAGGTATCTTGTAATGGGCCCACCGATATATAATTTCTCATACATGTATTATGACATGATCATTAATTGTGAGCTTGATATATTATCTCATTTTCAGTTTCTGCTTCTGTTTCTACAATATCTGCCAACATTAATTTCATCCATATGCTTAATGGCACAAATTTCAAGAATTAGACAGAGAACGTTACGATTGTTCTTGGTCACATGGATTTTGACCTCGCGCTTTGGACATAACGACTTCCTACTCTCACTGATGAAAGTTCCAATGAAGATAAAATGGACTTGAAAAATTGGGATTATTCTAACTGCATGAGTCTTATGATCATGAAACTTTAGAAACATTTAGGAGTGCTATGTCTGAGGAGGAAAATGCTAAAACGTTCCTTAAAGAAATTGAAAAGCTTTTTGCCAAAAAAAATGAAAAGGCTGAAACAAATCATCTTTTGGATCACCTTATTTCAATAAGGTATTAAGGAAAAAGGAACGTAATGGAGTACATTATGAAAATGTTAATCTCACTTCCAAAATAAAGACACTAATGTTAGAGCTACCTAAGGACTTCGTGCATTTGGTTTTGATTTCCCTTCATCCACAATACGGTCAATTTAAGTGAGTTACAATACCCAAAAGGATAAATAGACTTTTAATGAGCTCATATCTCATTGTGTGCAAGAAGAAAAAAGACTTGAGTGTGAGAAGACTATTAACCATTCCTCAAGACAAGAAAAGAAAAAGGAAAAAGTAAGCTGCAATTGGGGCACCACTACATAAAGTGAAAGAAACAGGATAAGGAGTTTACTTTTGCATGAAAGGTAGACACATAAATAAAGAATGCCCCAGTAATGCTGCATGGTGTGTTAAGAAAATGTATGCTTCTCGCTATGGTTTATTCTGAAGTTAATTTATTTAGCTTTTGTACCTAGACACACTTGGTAGATGGATTCTGGTGCTACCACTCACATAAGTGTGTATATACAGGGTTGCTTATGGAGCTGACATCCAATTGATGCTGAACGATTCATCTTTGTGGGACGACGGCAAAGCAGTTGCAGTTCAGACTATAAGAACTGTAAGCTGTTATTTTGTTGGATACCCATAATGGTCCCGGGGTTATAAATTCTATGATCCCTTGACTAGGTCCTTTTACGAGACTGTTGAGTTTGGAGGGAGAGATAATGTTAGGAACATCGTCATTGAAGAAAAACTCGTTTCTCTTCCTGTTGTCGCTATTGACAATGATCAGATTAGTGACATTGTTCAAGAAGCGAATCTGGATTATCAAGACAATGTTGACAACTTTCCTATCCAAAATAAATTTTGTTGCTCATGATAAGCAAACTCAACAACCTCAAGAACAAATGCCACTGCGAAGTTCCACTAGAGAAAGGAGAATGGCATTTCTGGATGACTATATAGTCTTTCTATAAGAACATGAGGTTGACATATGAGTGGTGGAAGATGATCCAATCAACTTCCATCAAGACAAAATAGATTTCTAGTTCTCAAAAGTGGATTGATGCCATAGAAGATGAGATGAAATCCACGAAAGATAATGATGTTTGGAATCTCGTCAAATTTCCTGAAGGTACGAAGCCCATTGGTTGCAAATGGATATTTAAGACCAAGAGGGATTCAAAAGGCAATGTTGAGAGATATAAGGTTCGCCTTGTTGTCAAGAGTTTCACTAAGAAAGAATGCATTGATTATAAATAGACTTTCTCTCAAGTTTTATTGAAAGATTCTTTCATGAAAATAATGGCATTAGTAGCTCATTTTGATTTAGAGCTACATCAAATGGATGTAAAGACTGTGTTTCTCAATGGTTATATTGATAAAATGATATATATGGTGCAACAAGAAAACTTTGTGTCAAGTGATCCAAAGAGAATGGTCTGCAAATTGAAGAAATCCATCTATGGTCTCAAGCAAGCTTTCTGTCAATGGTATCACAAATTCCATCAAGTCATTATCTCGTTCGGATTTGAGGTAAATTCAATTGATGATTGTGTGTACTATAAGTTCAGTGGAAGTAAATATATATTCAGCATGAAAGATTATAGACCAGGAGATACGCCCATTGCTAAAGGAGACAAGTTCAGCCTCAGTCAATGCCCCAAGAATGAGGTTGAGGTGAAAGAAATGCGAAAGATTCCTTATGCTTCGGCTATAGGGAGTCTTATGTATGCTCAAGTATGTACGCATCCAGATATAGTGTTCATAATAGGATTATTAGGCAGATATTTAAAGTAACCCTGTGATAGATCGTTGGAAAGAAGCCAAAAGGGTTGTGCGCTATATATAGAAAACAAAAATATTTCATGCTCACCTATCAGAAGTTAGATCATTTGAAGATCATTATGTATTCTAATTTCGATTTTGCTAGATGCCAATACAGTAAGAGATCCACATCGGGCTATATCTATCTGCTGGTTGGAGGAGCTATATCCTGGAAGAGTGTTAAGCAAGCGCTCATAGCTCCATCCACTGTGGCAGTTGAGTTTATAGCTTATTATGAGGCATCTAATCATGGGATATGGCTACGAAACTTTGTCACTGGGCTGCGTGTTGATTGAAAGACCATTGAATATTGTGACAATAAATCGGCTATGCTATATTCCAACAACAATAGAAACTCAACGAAGTCGAAGCACATAGATATCAAGTTTCTTGTTGCTAAAAAGAGAGTTCAGAGTAGTCAGGTGTCTATATAGCATATTGGCACAAACTCCATGATTGCGGATCCGCTCACCAAAGGTTCACCGCCCAAGGTGTTTCACGAGCATACATATGGGTGTTGTATTGTTTGATGATGTGTTGGTTTAGTGGGAGTTTGTATTTTTGATGCTTTTTTGGTAGCAGACACACGTTATGATTTTTTTTTTTTTTTGCAGAATAAAGTATAATGGTTGTTACCAATCTTTGAATATGGTCTTTCCATTTGTGGTTTAACATTAAGATTGGAAAACTCTGGTATGATCTCATTAAAGAATAAAATAGGACTAGTTGGAAATAGACATGTATTAAGATCACATTGCATGTAATTTTTATGCTACACATCCATACTCGATCTATGTCATTGAATATGTTGGTATGATGACCATTGATGGGTTTAGTTACCAATTAATGTGACGAAGACCGCTTTGATCTCATGCTGATATAGTAAATGGACCAGATTGTACATAGATGTTTCAAGCAAGATAGCAATTTAAGTGTACACACAAAGTTTAAAATATAATTGCTTCGGATAACATATGTAGCTCAAGTGGGAGATTGTTGGATGCCTTCATTAATGAAGAAAGAGCTGTGAGCATGGATATGACAGGTGATTGTTCCACTTTTGAGAGCAAATCAGTAATGTGTTCATGGAAAGGTAGGAGTTCATCAAAAGACCGCGGAGGCTAAAGAAGCTTTTTCCCATCTGCCATCATCTGTCGTTCCAACTTTTTATAGGCATGCCACAACATTTTGGTGACTAAAATTTTATTAGATCATTATTTGGACTATTTTTGGATGGGGGCAAAGGCCAAAATTAAGATTAAAATCTTTGAAATCCTAGAATGGTAACCAAATCCACACACTAACAATATTAGGACGAAGCATAGAAAATTACTTGTGATCTCCTTTTTTTTTTTTTCCAAAAGCTAACAACACAAAATAAAAATCAATAAAATCTCACCTTTTATTTTTCAACTAAGCGAACAAGACTCTTTTTTTTTTTTTTTGCGTGAACAATACCCACGCATGTAGTAGTAATTTTTTTTCGTGAACAGTGTTAAGTCTTCAGTAGTTTAAAAAAAATTTGGATAAATAGTACGGGGTGAACATTGATCCGTGAACAATAACTTCTCGCAAAAAATGATGTAGATTTTATGATTGATAAACAATGCGGCCTAAAGAAAAGAGTAGGCTCTGATACCAAACTGATGTAGAACGTAACAAGAAATAGAAATATGGAAGATAAAGAGAAGAAAATAGAAAGAATAGAGAAGAAATAATAAATCTTTAATCATTAATAATATTATGTCTTATATATGAAATCATAGATCCTATTTATATGGTAAAGAACTTAAATCTAAAAAAACTTATAATAAAATAACAATTATTAAAGTAATAAAATCATATCTAATAAAGCTAGTTTAATCTTATTCAAATCCGATTATCTCTACAATCATTATTGCAACGCCCCGAATTTTCTCAACCCGGAGGATCACTAAAATAATCTCTAAAATATATTTGACGACTCCAAATAATATTTTCTGTGCCCTTGAATAGTTTTAAAAATATAACTTTTGCGAAAAATAACAAGCGCGCAAGGGAAAAATAATTTTACTTAAAATTTACATAGTTTTACCTATATCGTGATAGGTGTCGCCACAAATTATTTTACCATCCAAATTAATTCCAAAAAATCCAAAAATTAAACTATAGATACTTGGGACTATAGACTAGAATATGTTATAATTTCAAGACTTAGCTACTTCGTTTGTTAGGTAAACATGTTATTCGAAATTGTTTGAAAAACTGTCACGGGTACCTTAAGTCAGCCCACTAAAACATTCATAATAAATTCATACGATGGAATTTTTGAGTGGCCACTAATTTCACTCAAAAACAGCAACCATAGAAAAGGTTATGAGTTTTCAAAGTAGAGACAGTAAACTGAAAAATTCAGAAAATAGATATAAGCATTTCAAATTTGATAATTTTAACGACAAAGGAACCAACATCTCGTTTTCCATAATTATTACATAATTAAATACTGAATCAAAAACTTAAAAATATCGTATTTATATCATAATTGACTCGATCATCTCGACGTCAAAACTTAAACTAAATAAGGAAATTTCACGCCATGCTCGCTAGTCTACGCCAACCAATTTAATAAGAAAATTTATTCATTTTGGGGTGAGTATTTCATAAGAAACACTCAGTAGCCATACATACTAACATTTGGGAAAAGTTATACGTAAACATAAATGCTCATGCTATCATTTTTAAACGTACATATGAACACATAAATTGGTAGCCTGCAGCACATAACGTCATACGTTCACCTTCAATCACTAACATATTAATGTAATTACCTTCAATCACTATCATAACATTCCTTCATCTTAAATTTTTATGGCATTTATATCACATTATAATTTTTTAAACGTCATTTAAAAATCATAGTAAAAGTAGCAAGTAAAACAACCTCAAAATTTGGTTTACGGTTGGAGTTTTGATGTACAAAATTCGTTTCTGCAGCTTCCAAATTCAAGATCCATATACTATATATATATGTGTATATATAAGGAACTTTTTTTGATTTAAAAAATAAGGTTAAAAATCTTCACTGCTGGCAAAAAATTGAAGAAAAAAGTGAAGGAAACTACTGGAAATTCTTCATTGCTGGACTGAAGTTGTTGACAGAAATGGAGATAAAATCTGGACTATTTTGGGGCTGTTAAATATGAGCTATATGGACTAAATTTCTTACTCAAAAGAGATGTTATTATGGACGAAAATGGAGGGTAAATAAGTAGACATTTACTATAAAATATTGTGAAGAAGAAGCAAGGCTGCTGGCCGAATTTTGAGGGACAAAAGGAGAGAGATATGTCTACTAAATTGCCTAAGAAATGATAGGGGATTAGAGTGATTTTCTGGAACTTTTGTGGCTAAATATTTGAGTGCAAAAATGGGGAAAAGTGATGGAATGTTGGGGCTAAAAATGGGCGCCGAAAGTGGAGTGTCAAAGGAGGGAAATTATGGGCTTAAAGGGGCTGAATTATGGAGATAATCTAGGGAGAAGAAGTAGTAATTTCGTGGGTTAAAAGTGAGGAAAAATTGTTGATGAAGGGGGGCCGAAATTTGGGACTTTTTTTTTAGGGAGGGGGGGAGCAGTTATTTTGGTAGTCGAAAGGTGAGGGGAAATGGAAAGATTGTGGGGGCAGTTAGCTGATCATGGAGGGGCTGTTTTCATGTGGAAGTGGGCGGTTAATTCTTGGTTGAAATCTGGGTCGGTTTTGGACAGCATAGTGGATGGGTTATAGGCTGAGATTTGAGGCCGAAATGTATTGGGTGTTGGGCTAATTATAGGTGGATATTTGGGCCAAAAAATATGTCGGGTGTTGGGCTAGAAGAGATCGGGTTTTTATTGGGTTTAAAGTCAATCGAAAATAATAAAATAATGTCTAACGTTTGCGTAAATGGTTGGCATAAATTTATCAAGACATTAACTCAAGATAATTTATCCAATCTAAGAAAATTAACGAGGCTCGAAAAAAATAATATTCTATATTCGTCAAATAAAATTTAAAGCAAACGTGGGAAACATTTAATGTGACAAAAATTTATTTTTTAAAACGTATTATGGGTTTCGTAGCGACGCTGAAAGTAAATCTTTTATTTACTTGAAATTAAAATGCGAAAAAATCCGAATGTTACAACCCTCCCTACTTAAAATAATTTCGTCTTAGAAATTTAACTTACATGGTTTACAAGGTTCGGGTACTTATCTAAAATATCTTATTCTCATTCCCAAGTGACTCCATCTTTCTCATGTCTACTCGACTGACCTTTAACTAATGGAATCTCCCAATTTCTCAAAACATGGACCTTTCTTTCTAGGATCAACGCAGGTGTTTTCTCGTAAGTCATATCATTCCTTAAATCCAAAGACTCATATCATGTACGTATTTCCTTAAAATCGAAACATGGAAAACGTCGTGCACCGCCGAAAGCTGGGGTGGCAATGCCAAACGATATGCCACATTTCCAATCTTTTCAAGGATTTCAAATGGGCCGACGAAACGAGGTCTTAGTTTCCCTTTCTTACCATCACGTAGTATCCCTTTCATAGGAGCCATTTTAAGAAATACTTTCATGTCGACTTCAAACTCTAACTTGTTCTTCCTTTGGTCGGCATAACTTTTATGACGATCTTGCATTGTCTTAATACTATATCTGATCTTGTCCATAGCTTCTACCATTTTCTCAAGTAAAACTGGATCCAAAATTCTTCTTTCGTCAATCTCGTCCCAAAAAAATGACAAATGACATCAACGACTATAAAGTGCCTCATATGGTGCCATGTCAAAAATAGCTTGGAAACTAGTATTATATGCAAACTCTACTAATGGTAAGTGACTTTTCCATTTACCAACTAGATCCAGAACAAATGACCTCAACATATCTTACAGAATTTGAATGGTATTTTGATTGCCGGTAGGTTTGAGGATGATACCCTGTACTAAAATCCAATTAAGTTCTCATAGCTCCCTAAGGGCTCTTCCAGAAATTTGAGGAAAACTTCGGGTCTCGGTCCGATACAATAAACACTGGCACTCTATAAAGTCGGACAACTTCTCTGACATACAACTGTACTAGCTGTTCCAAACTAAAATTCATCCGCATTGGAAGAAAATTGAGCAGATTTTGTCAAATGGTCTACTACAACCCTAATGGCATCATGACCTCTTGCCGATCAAAGAAAACCCATAATGAAATTTATTGCGATTTTCTTCCATTTCCATTATGGTATATCCCTGGATTTAATGGTCCTAATGACCTTTGGTGTTTCAGCCTTTACTCATTGACACGCCAAATACTTAGACACAAATGGAGCTATAATCTCTTTCATGTTTCTCCACTAAAAAGTGTTACGTAAATCCTTTTGCATTTTGGTTCATTATGGATGTACGACGTAAGGAGAAAAATGAGCATTAGATAAAATCTCATTCTTCAACCTCTCATCCTTGGGCACGCACAACCAACATTTAATCATCAAATTTTTGTCATCGACTATTTCAAATCCTTTCCTCTTTTAATTCTCACGTTATCCCTGATTTTATTTTTCAAAATGGATCATCTTTCTTAGCTGCCACGACTCTATCTAAGTGTCAGTTTTAATGTCAAACTTGTTATCATTGTTGATACTCGCACTGGTAGCGCTAACACTTCAATTCTTAAATTCTCAATTACTTGATCAATTTCTCTTGCTCGTTCACAACGCTAACAAATTACTTATGATCTTTCTGCTTAGAGCACCCGTGACTACATTTTCCTTACCATGATGGTACGGGATAATGTAGTCATAGTCTTTCACCAAATCTAACCATCATCGTTGTCTTATTTTTAACTCTTTTCGAAAGAAGAAGGACCTGAGACTCTTGTGGTCGGTGTAACCTTGCTTCTATTGGCACATTATCTAGTATCGTCTCTTCCGATGAGGTGCCATTGAGACAGACAAGATATCCTTGATAGAATGCCTTAGCCCTCAACTCTAATACCTAAACTCTTTACCTCCTAGTTGACAAAACACAACATCTTTCTCCAAAACACACAATTGTGGCAAGGTTATTTCTTAGCCAAAATATACCCAAAATAATATCAAAATATTTTATTCAACCACAATCAAGCCTGCTTCTAAAATCAAAGCATCAATATTTTTCTGTACTGCCTTTAATATTTTATATATGTCAATAGGTCCTATTAATGACATACTAACCTCAAGGACACTATTATAATCCGTCAAATACACAACAATCATTCTTGGCAAAATAATAATGAATGAGAATCTCACAGTGACAAAAACAAAAAGATAATATCTTTTATCAATTCACTTGATCCATCAAGAGAAATACAGATAAAGAAAATAGCGTTTGCTTCTCGAACAATTGGAAAGGGAAATCCTACTCCTATCTACTGCTATCTAAAATTCATTTGAAACAAAAATCTTCGTAGAGTTATCATATTTCTACTCATCAACGTCTGAGATAGGCAACGGTTTATCTTAGCTGATTATCATCTCTAATGGTACTCTTTCGGCCTCGAGAAACTCAAGTGCGTCATTCCGAGCCTCTTTCCACAATGCCGTCAACTCTGCGCAGAAGGCCTCATAGTCAATCTCTCGATGTAGATGGGTACAGCTAATGCCCATAACATATCATAAACCATCTCAGCCACGTCTTGCCACTCATCTAGTAATGAATCGATAAGGTGGGGGCGTAGCCTAGCGACCAATGACAACGAAACCTAATCGCCTTACCACCATCCACGTTACAAGCATCCTCTAGAAACACGTCGACATATCCTCTAACTACTGGCACATTATCCACTGATAATTCCTCAGATGGGGTGCCAGTAAGATTTACAAGGAACTCTTGACAATCTCTCATCTTTAGCAACTTCTCTACCTACAAAGCTAAGGTGAGGCGAGGAAGCGCTTTAATCTTCTCTCAGTCATCAAAAGATTACTCCATTCTCAAAACATACAATGGTAGTGACATTACTACCCAACCAATCCATATCCAATATAATATCAAAATCTCTCATATTTATAACATGAAGATCTACTGTGAGTAACAACCCATCAAAATTTATCTAGCCAAACTAATTTATCTGTATCTATGGCATATTAACCTTTAGTATATTATCAATTTTTTGACATGTAACATTAATAGCTAGGCATGCATCTGAGGTACTTAAGGTTTGATCCTTTAACCTTTACTTTCAAAAAATGGTAATCACACAATTAACGCCAACATCTTGTTGTCACAACTCGTAATTCATCGCCCTAATATGTGCTGTCCTATGGCTACCTACATGATGGCCAAACGACCACTTAGGATCCATAACAAACTAAATGTATCATTTCTTGCCGTCTCAGCACGTTCTAGATAATACTCACTTGGTGGAACCATGTCTGAAATACCAATTATGAAAAGTCCGTTTAGGTGGGTTTCTAACATCTTTTAAGTTAATTCCGAGGTATAAGATAAGTTTTCATAAAAAAATATAGAATTTCATAAATTTAAATTTCATTAACGTCATACTTAAACATAGAAAGAAAATTATCAAACTTTCTTTACTTCAGAGTTGGCGTAGCGCGGAGATGACAAGTAGCGACACTCAAATTCTAAAATCATAACTTCTAAATTTTTAACTTGACGTAATAAAATAAAGAATATAGAAAATAAAATAAAATTTTAAAATTTACGCGAGTCTACAGAAAAGTAAAACCGCGCTTTAATACCAAGCTATAATGCCCCGTATTTTCTCAATCTGGAGGATCACTAAAATAATCTCTAAAATATATTTGGCAACTCCAAATAATATTTCCCATGCCCTTGAATAGTTTTAAAAATATAACTTTTGCGAATAATAACAAGCGCGCACGGAAAAAAGAATTTTGCTTAAAATTTCTATGGTTTTGCCTATATCGTGATAGGTGTTGCCACAAATTATTTGACTATCCTAACGAATTCCAAAAATTGAACTGTAGATACTTGGGACTACAGACTACAATATGTTAAAATTTCAAAACTTAGCTACTTCATTTGGTAGGTGAAAATGTTATTCGAAGTTTCTTGAAAAACTGTCTCGGGTACCTTAAGGCAGCTCGCTAAAATATTCATAATATATTCATACGATGGTATTTTTGAGTGATTCAAATTTATTTTAGACCACATATAGGACTTTCCATAGCCACTGATTTCGCTAAAAAATGCCAACCATAGCAAAGGTTATGAGTTTTCAAAGTACGGACAGTAAGCTGAAAAATTCAGAAAATAGAACTAAGCATTTCAAACTTGATAATTTTAACGACAAAGGAACCAAGATCTCGTTTTTCATAAATATTACATAATTAAATACTAAATAAAAAACTTAAAAATATCGTATTTACATCATAATTGACTCGATCATCTCGACGTCAAAACTTAAACTAAATAAAGAAATTTCACGTCATGCTCGCTTGCCTAGGCCATCGCATCAATGCCATAAGAAACACTCAGTAGCCATACATACTAACATATGAAAAAAATTATACATAAACATAAATGCTCATGCCATCATTTTTAAACGTACATAGGAACACATAAATTGGTAGCCGGCACCACATAACGTCATACGTTCACCTTCAATCACTAACATATTAAAGTGATTACCTTCAATCACTATCATAACATTCATTCATCATAAATTTACACGGCATTTACATCACATTATAATTTTTCAAACGTCATTTAAAAATCATAGTAAAAGTAGCAAGTAAAACTACCTCAAAATTTGGTATTCGGTTGGAGTTTTGATGTACAAAATTTGTTATTGCAGTTTCCAAATTCAAGACCCGTACAGTATATATATGTGTGTGTATATAAGGAACCTTTTGTGATTTAAAAAGTAAGGTTAACAACCTTCATTGCTGGCCAAAAATTGAAGGGAAAAGTGATGGAAACTACTGGAAATTCCTCACTGCTGCACCGAAGTTGCTGACAGAAATGGAGATACAATCTGGACTATTTTGGGGCTGTTAAATATGAGATATATGGACTAAATTTCATAATCAAAAGAGAAGTTATTGATGGCTGAAAATGGAGGGTAAATAAGTAGACATTTGCTATAAAATATTGTGAAGAAGAAGCAAGGCTGCTGACTGAATTTTGAGGGACAAAAAGAGAGAGATATGTCTACTAAATTGCCTAAGAAATGATAGGGGATTAGAGTGATTTTTTGGAACTTTTGTGGCTAAATATTTGAGTCCAAAAATGGGGAAAAGTGATGGAATGTTTGGGCTAAAACTGGGGGCCAAAAGTGGAGTGTTAAAGGAGGGAAATTATGGGCTTAAAGGGGCTAAATTATGGAGATAATCTGGGGAGAAGAAGTAGTAATTTCGTGGGTTAAAAGTGAGGAAAAAATGGGGTTGAAGGGGGGCCGAAATCTGGTACATTTTGTGGGTTTGGGGGGGAGGGAAACAATTATTTTGGTAGTTGAAAGATGAGGGGAAATGAGAAGATTGTGGGGGCAATTAGCTGATTATGGAGGGGCTGTTTTCAGGTGGAAGTGGACGGTTAATTCTTGGCAGAAATCTAGGTCGGTTTTGGGCAGCATAGTGGACGGGTTATTGGCTGAGATTTGGGGCCGAAATGTACCGGGTGTTGGGCTAGAAGAGATAGGGTTTTTACTAGGTTTGAAATGGGTCGACAATAATAAAATAATGTTTAACGTTTGCGTATATGGTGGGCATAAATTTATCAAGACATTAACTCAAGATAATTTATCCGATCAAAGAAAATTAACGAGGCTCGAAAAAAATAATATTCCATATTCATCAAATAAAATTTAAAGCGAATGTGGACAATATTTAACGTGACAAAAAATTATTTTTTAAAACGCATTAGGAGTTTCGTAGTGATGCCAAAAGTAAATCTTTTATTTACTTGAAATTAAAATGCGAAAAAATCCGATTGTTACAATTATCTTCTTTGCTATCTTCAATTTTTATCTTTATTTTCCATCAGATGTATATTTCATTAATAAATTGCGAGAATTCTCCAATTATTTGACATGTAACATCATTAACAAATTGAGAGAATTCTCCAATTATTTGTCATGTAACATCATTCTTTCAGATGGCTCATATTTTCCCAGCCGCATTACATGCACATGTATAAAAAATCGAACATTCTCATATATGCCTCTATTTTTGAATTACGATCATGTGGTTCAATATATATTTGAATAAGGCTTTTGAGCCTCCTTCGAGAAGGATCCTTCCCTTAGATTCCATATCATAAAGTTAATCCACATAATGGATTATGAGTGTGATTGATAGCTCCGATCTTGATGCTAGTTTTTGGGTTAACTCTGGGTTAGCTTTTTAGTTCTTTTCACTTCTATGAATCCATCGTCATTTTTCAGTAAAATTTCGCAAGCGTACACATTCATTGATAAGTAATAGTAAAATGAGTAAAGAGGTATATCCTTTCCACGATGACATAGATTTTAACTTAAATTCAATCCATTCATACTTAAAATCGAATATACACAATAGAATGTTTAATGAAGTAGTGATATCTAAATTTATGTTAAAGCAATAATTTGAAATAAATGTAATTGTTGATTATTGGAGAAAAATCAAGTACACAAGCTATGCTAGGAATTTGACTCCACCATTAATATCTATTTTAATTCCTAAAATCTCACTTCTAATTCAATTTATGATTAATTTGTCAATCTACAATCATAAGTTATTTAATAATTTCTTCCATATTTTCACATATAACCCAAAATATTCATGTTTCGAATTCCAATATATAAAAGCGTATTTAACAACAAGATTATTTAAGTTGATTGTACCAAACATAGAAGATTATTCCTAACTTTTACATGACTTAGTGTTGAATGCCACAATGAGCTAAACCTACTTCGAACCTCTCAGAAATAAAATAAATCATAAACACATTCAAAAAGTGATCAATCATTCAAAGAGATATTAAAATGGTGGCACAAAATAGTCAAACATAAATTAAGATTAGAAACATAAATTATTGAATTAAACTTCTACTAATAGTTTACATCATCATCCCTAACATATAAAAAGATTTAGCCTACCATGGTGGAGTTACAAAAGTACTAAAATAAATTAGAATTCATCACCCAGATTGTTTAATTACAAGAAGAATATTTTAAGATGGAGTTCGTCTACTTCGAATGTCTTCAATGAAGTGCCCAATAATCTTCAACATTCTCCTTGCTTTATATCTCACCAAAGCTTAGTCGGATGAAGAAATCTTGTGTAAAACTTGTGCCTTTGTTATGTTTTTTCTCCACTTTTCAATCCCTAACTTCACATTTCATTTCCTTACTTAAAGATCTTGATTTATGGTTGAAAAATGTGTTCCAAAAGTCTACCAAAACCTGAAAAAATGTTTTTTCTCCACTTTTAACCCAACTTAAGGTCTGGCCAGGTGGCCATCCGCTTGAGCAGCTGGTCTGTCCACTCGAGCAAATAGACACCTGCAAATTTTGGGCTCTGTCTCACCCGAGCAAGCCATCTGGCCGCCCGAACGGCCATAGTGTTGTCCATGACAACTGATATTCGATTGGTCATAACTTCTTGTAAGAAACTCTGAATTGCGATCAATAAAAAGTGTTGGACTCGTAACTCAATTATCTTTCAAATGGTATATCACTTGAATTGAGGATTTTTTTTTACCAAACTTTATGCTCTAATTTCTCCATATGTTCTAGTCGTAGGTTTCTCAATTTGCTTCTTTGACTTTTGTGTGTTTTTCCTTTAATTCAAGTCTTTTTGTCACTTTTAAACACTTTAAAATTCTTGATTTTATCTTCTTTCTCATCTTCCAATATATATATATTTTGATTTTCACTTAAAACCTCAATTTCTTCTAATTTTCTTGTCGATTTCACCAATATGACTCAAGTTCTGAGATTTCATCTTACAATCAAGAAAATGACTAATTTATTGATTCTAAAATACTTAGGACTATACGAAAACTCTTCATTAAAGAATTGAGATAAGTGTATAAATTAAACTTATCAATCATCAATCATCAATTTTCTTTTGAAGGCCTTTCATATCACTTTCTGATCTTTTTCATGTGTTGTGTCAAATGGATCTTCGACATCTTCTACTATTATTAGTTGATTTATTTATTTATCTAACCCTCCTTATGCAAAAATCAAAATTCATTGGTACCCAATATTGACTATGTTGTCATTTCCTCAATGTTAGGTTCCTTGATAGGAACCATATATCTGTAGATTGGTTTGTTGACGTAGGCTACTCAATCTCACTATAATCATTTTTATCATTCTACGGCAATTTGTTAAAACATGCTAGGTAGTACTAGAACTTTTCCCTTGTTGTGAATTATGTATTTCCGCTTCCTCTCCTTCATGTTTTTCCTTTGCTTTTCCGTTTATCCAAATCTTTCTTCTCCACATAAACTGCATTTTTATTGATTGCTTCTTTGCCTTTATTCATGACTTCTACAGCCTTCAATTTATCTTTGTTATCCTTCTCACCATCCTCCTTCTAAGAAACAACTTTTTGCATTACAGCCTAGATGAGGACAAAATCTAGTACATCTCCATAAATCGATTTTTGCCACATTTTTTAAAATTTCTCATTGCCAATATTGATGCGTTCAAGTTTTGGAGCATTCATGTCTAGCTTAACATATATTTTAGTTGCACTTGGTTGTGCCCGAATTTTTATTACCTCATCAACCTTTAGTAGCTTTCCTAGTACAGAAGCAATATAGTACAAGATGGTCTGAAACGATCAGTCTGAATTACCATAATGGACTCAAAATGTGACGTGTACTAATGATGGATGCCAGCCAGGCGTCAGACCCACCATTAAAGTTGACTTTGACATGTCCTTGTTATAAGATATTTAGAAATTGTTTGACAGAGTTTCTTGTAAATTGGACTAATCAAATATGAAAAACAATAAATTTCTCAAACATTTACATATGATAACTATGGGATAATTTGGTGCTAAGTTTACAATCAGTTGTTAAACACGCCTTTTATATATCCAACCACGAGTTTGATTAAGTAAAAACAGGCTTTCACCAGATGATGACAAGTGGAATGATCCTCCACGTCCATTGTAGTTTTCTGGCAGACGGTTGAAAAATAAAGAATAAAGGTAATACATCTCCTCTACCCTGGTATTGTACCCCTTTGGATTGAACTGAACTCTCTCACCATATTCTTCTGTTCTTCATCTCCTTCTAGGTTTTCTTTTGGGGATCTTTGATCTTGGGTGGTCATTTATCAAGTCTTGAAAAAATAATCACTCTCTGAGTGATTAATCTGGTTTATGGGGTGATTTGGTTTGTGAAAATCCTCTGTGAACAGTAACTAGTTTTTGGGTAAACTAGGGTAGCGAGAGTCTCTAATTTGGTCTAGAGGTTAGCATGATATCTTTGGTTGAGGGTAGATGTGATATGCTTGATAAAAGCAAGTCAATGGCTTCTAAGTTGAAGCATTGAAGTTTCGTTTTCAGTTTCTTTGATACCTTCTTGTTTCTGTATTCATTTCATTAACTTTTGTTATTTCCATTTTGTTGTTAATCTTTGGTGTTCTCAATTTTGGTTTTGTAACACTGGTATCAGAGCCAAGGAAGAAAGAAAAACCAAAGATCTAACCAGATCTGGTCATATACTGTGGTTTTTTTGTCTCATCTGGTAAATAAAGTAAGGGATCTTGCGAGATCTGCTATCTTCTTGAGGTATAAAACTCCTCAAGATCTGGTATAAAACTCTAACCCTAGTTCTTTACACTATCATTACATACATACATACATACATACATACATATATATATATATATATATATTTGAGACTTTCTGTTTGTCATTTGTCTAGGCCCCTTCAGAGGACCTAGAATCCGAGGCTAATAGTTAGTTCTCCTTTTTTTTTGAATATTGTTTTCTTGATATACTCGGTAACTCTTAGTTTGTAGAACAAGAACTAGGTTTATTAATCTACGAAAATTGCTCTTCTGTGAATAATTCTCTTGTGATTATGTGTTTTATACCTCTTTGAAGCTGTATATTAAGTGTTGTTTGTTCTGCTATTTTGTTTAAAAACGAAAATGGGAACTAAATTTGAACTTGGTGTGTATAATGGTAAAGGAGACTTTAGTCTTTGGCGCCAAAAGATGAGAGTTGTGTTATTACAACAAAAATGTGCAAAGGCTATTGATAATAGTTGGCCTACTGATTTTGATGATAATAAAAAGGTGGAACTGGATGAAATTGCATGGAGTTCAATTTTCTTGCATTTTTCTAACAATGTGCTAAGGGAAATTGGTGAAACAACTTCTTCCATAGATTTGTGGACAAAATTAGAAAAAACTTATTTGACTAGTACCATGCTAAATAAGATTTATTTGTTAAAGTAGTTCTTTACTTTTAAACTTGATCCCACCTTAGACTTAGAAGCAAATCTGGATAGATTTAATAGGCTTACTGGGGATTTGGCAAATTGTAAAGACGAAATTTCTAATGATCAACTTGATGTAGTTCTTCTTAGTTCAATTAGTGACAAGTATAAGGATGTAAAAGTTGCCTTAGAGTATGGTAGAGATGCCCTAACCCCTGAAATTATAATTAGTGCCCTTAGAAATAAAGAGTTAGAACTCAAATTTGAAATAGGGGACAATGTAGTTGGGGAAAACTTGTTAGCTAAAGGGAAAAATAGCAGTAAAGCTTGGAATTCCACTAAGAAAGACTATAGTAAGAAGAAAAGCAAACCAAAGAACAAGGTTAAAGGAAAGACTAAAAACAAGAAGTGTTTTTACTGTCAAGAAGAGGAACACTTTATAAAAGAATGCCCCAATAGGCTTGCTGATCAAAAACTTAGAAATAAGACAGAAGGTGGAGCTGCTTTAGCTTATAATGGAAATGACTTAGAAGAAGAGGTCTATATTGTTACCACTAATCAACCTAGTCAAGAGTGGATTCTTGACTCAGGCTGCAGTTTTCATATGTGTCCTACCAAAGAGTGGTTTAGTGATTTTAAGAATTGTAAAGGAGGGAAAGTCCTTATGTGAAATGACATGTCTCGTCAAATTAGAGGAATAGGCACAATAAGGCTTAATCTGAGTAATAACAAGTATCTAGTTCTTTAAAGAACTAGATATGTCCCTGAACTTCAGAGAAATCTAATATCCTTAGGGGTATTAGATGATCTGAAGTTTGATATAGGTATCAGTGAGGGATTTACTAGAATTCTCAAAGATGGTAAGCTTATTGTGACTGCTCCCAAGAGGAATGGCCTTTATACAATTACTGCTGAACCAACTTCGATTTTAAATATTGCTATTGGAATAGATAAGGGAGATTTGTCACATATTTGGCACAAAAGATTGGGCTATATAGGTGATAAAGGTGTCCAAATCTTAAGTTAGCAAGGTGCCTTTGGAAAAGAAAAAGTGAGTAAACCTGGTTTCTGTGAGAAGTGTGTTTTGGGAAAATAGTCTAGGTTATCTTTTCTTCCTGGGATCCATAAGTCATCTGATATTTCAGAATATCTTCATGCTGATCTTTGGGGACCAGCTTCAGTTAATACCCACTCTGGTTTTAGGTATTTTCTCCTAATTGTGGATGATTTTTCAAGAAAGAATTGGGTCTTCCTTTTAAAGTCCAAATCTGAAACTTTTGGAATTTTTAGATACTGGAAAACTCTTATTGAAAATTAGACAAGTAGAAAAATAAAGGTCTTAAGAACAAATAATGGCCTAGAGTTCTGCAATTATGAGTTTGATAACCTTTGTAAAGACAATGGTGTCTTAAGATATCGAACTGTGGCTCACACTCCTCAGCAAAATGGCTTTGCTGAGAGAATGAATAGAACAATCCTTAACAAAGTAAGGTGTATGATCCTTAGCTCTGGTTTGCCTAAGTTGTTCTAGGGAGAAGCTGTTAAAACTACCAGCTACCTGATTAATAGAAGTCCCACTTTTTCTCTGAAGTTTAAATCTCCCGAGGAAGTTTAGAATAAAAGTCTTCCTTCTTACACTCACCTAAAAGTATTTGGATGTGCTGTATATGCACATCAAAATACAGGGACATTAGAACCAAGGTCACAAAAGTGTGTGTATCTTGGTTATGTTGAGGGTTCTAAATGGTATAGGTTGTGGGTAAGAAGTGTAGGAGGTTTTAAAGTAGTTGTAAGTAGAGATGTTGTGTTCAATGAGCTCCAGTTTCCTTGTATAGAAGATGGTCTAAGAGGAAAGAACCAAATAGACTTAGATGGGGGAAATGAAATTCAGGTAGAGCCTTTTGAGAGAAATAAGGTTGATGAATTAGGAAATCATAAAAGTGTTACTCCTCTTTCTCAACATGATTCTAGTCAAGACTCCTCTGTACTAGAGGAGACTGTAGAGAAACACAAAAAGAGTGATGAAACTCTTGATAACTACCAGTTAGGCAGAGATAGAGAAAGGAGGGCATATAAGGCCTCCTTTCGATACAGGGATAGTCTAAACATGTTACTCTTTCATGAGTCTATAGAAGATGAGCTTGATTCTTTTGAAGAAGCAATTAAGGGAGTTAACTCTAAATAATGGCTTGCAACAATGCAAGAAGAGATGTCTTCTTTAGAAAAGAATCAAACATGGGTCTTGGTAGAAAAGCCTAAGGAAAAAAGAATAGTAGACTGTAAGTGGATCTTTAAGATAAAGAGATGTGAGCTAAATGATAAAGACATTAGGTACAAGGCTAGGCTTGTTGCAAAGAGGTTTACCCAAAATGAAGGGATAGATTACAATGAAATCTTTTCTCCTGTTGCAAAGTACACCACCATCAGAATTATCTTAGCTCTCTCGGCTCAGTTTGATTGGGAAATTGATCAATTAGATGTTAAGACTGCCTTCCTAAATGGGGATTTAGATGAAACTGTCTATATGAATCAACCAAAGGGTTTCCAAAAAGGGATTAAAGCTGATCTGGTGTGTCTCTTGAAAAGGTCTTTATATGGCCTTAAGCAAGCCCCAAGATAATGGTATAAGAGATTTGACTCTTATATCATTAATCTTGGTTTTAGAAGGAGTAATTTTGATGTTTGCCTTTACTCTAGAGGTTCAGGAGGTAGTAGTTCTTTGTATCTTGTCTTATATGTAGACGATATACTAATTGCAAGTCAAGATAAAAGTGAAATAGAGAAGATAAAGTGCAAACTTAAAGATGAGTTTGAAATGAACGACTTAGGTCCTGTTAGGAGAATCCTTGGAATGGATATAGTGAGAAATAAAAGTGATTGCAAACTGTTTCTAAATCAGAGATCATATGTCTCAAAGATTTTAAACAAATTTACAATGTCTGAAGCTAAGTCAATCTCTGTTCCTCTTGCAAATAATCTCAAATTATCTTCAAATCAAAGTCCTAAGTCTAAAGAAGAGTCTGATAGGATGTCATCTATTCCTTATGCTAGTTCTATTGGGTTTGTAATGTATCTAATGGTGTGCACTAGACCTGATCTTACCTTTTCCGTAAGTGTTTTGAGTATATTTATGGCTAATCCAGGTGAAGTTCATTGGGAAGCTATGAAGTGACTTCTTAAATACATTAAGGGAACTTCTTCATTAGGTCTTTTGTTTAGAAAATGTAAGCAATGCATTATTCTAAAAGGTTTTGTGGACTTCGACTTTGCTAGGGATATAGATAATAGAAAATCCACCTCTGCTAACTACTATACAATCTGTGATACTAGTATTAGCTGGAAATCACAACTACAAAAGGTTGTTGCCTTGTCTTCAACTGAGGCTGAATACATGGCAACTACCAGTGCTGTGAAAGAAGGTGTTTGGTAAAATGGTCTACTAAATGAATTTGGTTTTGGTAACAATGAAGCTGTGTTATACTCTAATAGCCAGAGTGTCATTCATCTTAGTAAAAATCCAGTGTTTCATGATCGAACCAAACACATAGATGTGGAATTTTATTTTGTTAGAGGTATTTTTTCAAATGACAAATCAAACTTGAAAAGATCTTCACTCTTGAAAATCCTGCAGATATGGGAACAAAAGTTCTTCTAGTAAGTAAATTTAATAATTGTTTGAAATTGTTAAATATTGATGAAGGTTAATTGTCTTCTTTGCAGGAAAGGAACTGAAGAAAAAATCAGCTAGTGATACTCTGAACTTGTATTCACATCATAAGGATGATGATGACATATACTTGCCCCAAGGTCGAGATTGTGGGATAATTTGGTGCAAAGTTTACAATCAGTTGTTAAACACACCTTTTATATATCCAACCACGAGTTTGATTAAGTGAAAGCTGGCTTTCACCAGATGATGACAAGTGGAATGATTCTCTGCATCCATTGTGGTTTTTTGGCAGATGGTTGGAAAACCAAGAATAAAGGCAATACATCTCCCCTACCCTGGTATTGTACCCTTCTCGATTGAACTGAACTTTCTCACGCTCTTCTTCTGTTCTTCATCTCCTTATGGGTTTTCTTTTGGGGATCTTTGATCTTGGGTGGTCATTGATCAAGTCTTGAAAACATAATCACTAACTGAGTGATTAATCTGGTTTATGGAGTGATTTGGTTTGTGAAAATCCTCCGTGAATAGTAATAGTAACTAGTTTTTGGGTAAACTAGGGTAGCGAGAGTCTCTGATTTGATCTAGAGGTTGGTATGATATCTTCGGTTGAGGGTGGATGTGATATGACTAATAAAAGCAAGTCACGAATCCGATGAACACATATGCTGTGAATGGCTTCTGAGTTGAAGCATTGAAGTCCCATTTTCAGTTTCTTTGAGACTTTCTTATTTCTATATTCATTTCATTAACTTTTGTTATTTCCATTTTGTTGTTAATCTTTAGTGTTCTCAGTTTTAGTTTTGTTAACAATAACAATTGGGGACTACTCGTCCCTCAAACACATAATAATTAAGATCCACTATAGAAAAATTTATAATCTTCAATACCTTTTACGAAAACAACACAATTGCAAATGAATATGCAAAACAAGCAGCGAGCCTATCTACACATAATCCTAAACGACTTATCCAAAAGACAAAAAACATGTATTCCAAAAAAAAATGACGATCATTCTCAATGAAGATGAATCATACAAACTAATGCTCATGTGGCTCTAAGTCAGTAATCAACAGGCTCTCAAAAAGCTGCTCAAACTCAACTACTACCTGATAAGAAAAAAGTGAAAAGATATATGCGGTAATAGTTGAGTGAGTGGAGAGTTCGCAAATAAGTATATTTTCAATTTAAACATATTTATTTAAAATCTAATTTAACTTTTACATAATTAGAAATTCTAAAATCTAAGAATACTTTTAAACTTTACCTACTATAATCACGAAATAATTGTAAAAAAAATTGAGTACTCATGTTGTATACCGAGTAATGCAGACTATAAAGTATAAATAAACTGGATAATTCTGATATCATAGTAAATCTGTAAAGAACTGTCATATGATAATACTATAGAGCATAAATCTATTTTCTGTACACTAGATAAGCTGTAATATACTGAAAAAATACACCAAAAGGTACCCTAAATTACTGATAATCTGTAATATAAAATCTGGTCAGATGCTCATAGACTGCTCTCAAAAAGCTAAGCACCCTCCATAGATGATCCAAAGCCCCCATGTATACGAGTTTGTGTGTGTCCCAAAGACCTCTAAGATAAGCACTCTTATACCCTGCCAAAGCCCCTCTGTGTACAAGGGGACGTAAAAAAGGGAATCCTATCACAGAGACATAAAAACGGAGAAATTTCTTACTTATTTTCAGAATAATTAGCTAGACAAAAATGATTTTCAAAATAAAATAGAGTTTATAAATAAAAAATTCTTCTAAAAGTTAAACCAGTTTAGTTAATTCAAATTGGCATTATGTTTTATTATGAGATATACTAGTATCATTTATAACTTTTAAAATCACCATAAAGTACCCGATTATATTATCTACTCTAGTGCATACTTTGGACTATGTACTAGGGTATATTATCAGAGGTCATTACGACCTACTCTTGTACACAGAGGGGCTTTGGGTAGGGTATAAGAGCGCTTATCTTAGAGGTCTTTGGGACACACACTTGTATACATAGGGGCTTTGGGCCGTGTATGGGAGTGCTTAGCTTTTGAGAACAGTCTACGCGTGTCTGACCAAATTTCATATTACAGGTTATCAGTGATTTAGGGTACCTTTTGGTGTATTTGTTCAGTATATTACAGCTTGTCTAGTGTATAGAAAATAGATTTCTACTTATAGTATTATCATATGACAGTTCTTCAGAGATTTACTATGATATCAGATTTACTCTGTCAAATGATGATAATTGATGTAAGAAATTTTACACTCCATTAACATGGGGACGTAAAAAAAGGGATCATATCAACTTGTTCTAGGATAATGAGCTCATGAGCTTGGTCTTACTTCAACGTCGAGAAACGAAAGATGACTTCTATCTCCAAGTTTAACTCAGACGTAGCTCATTTCTTTTTGTTTTGGGTGTGTATTAGTGTCAAACCAAAATACTCAACAAACATTAGCTCTCTTTGAAAAGGAGGTGATCAAATCGTACCCTCTAGTATGGCTACCTTGTTACGATTTCACTCTAGTCATTAACCTTGCCTTCGACATCCCTCTCCTTGCAGTTAAGGTAACGACTTCAGGCATGGCCAGCTCTCATAGTATGATGGGCGGTGTGTACAAGGCCTGGGAACTATAAAATGCACCATAAATTTACAACATGTTCTTGTCTCTAGTTTATTAGTTTTCCATTGTTCACACAAATCTTCATCTCTTTGAAACCCTTCATTTGAATATAAAATTCTAGTTTTCTAATATTTTTGACACAGCTCTACGAATATGACCTTTGCGGATGCTGAAACCTATTTTTAGAGCATATGTATTACATTAATTATAAGCTTCATCAGAAAATACTTTCATTCCCACATTAAATTTTTCATCGATCTTTTTTTCTACTACTTGAATGCTCTATTGGACAAATCAACCTGACTATAATAAGTAAATAAAAAATTATGTTAACTCTCAAGCACATCGTATTTGTTTTCAAAGCCTCCCTTTTACAACCAACATGCACACAACTACATTTAAACCAGCAATTAACAACTTAAAAACTAATATAATTTTTACAACTAAATAAAACACGTTATACAAGAACTCAACCAACATCCAATACATATTAACATCCAAAAATATATCTTTTGAACATACGAAAAAGAATATTCAAGTCATTACTAAAATTATATGTCATATTTACAATCATAGAAATAGTTCCTTTGCCATAACATAATATCATAGCACAACTTTTGTCAATAGCATATGCAAACAAGTAATTTTTCACCTTTAAAATTTTACTGATAACCAAAATTTCACATTTTAAGAGTAGAGGCCTTTAAAATAGAGTATTGAGTCCCAAACCATTTTACTTTGTAGTATTTAGGCTACCATTATATTCATTTTTTGAAAAAGAAAATCAAATATATCTAGAAAACTAAACAAAAAAGATTAAAATTAATAAGAAACAAAAAGAAAAAAAATTACTGAAATTAAAAAAAGAATATTTGTTAGGGAGCAAGGCTTACCTTTGTTCATGCAAAAAAAAAAAAAAAAAAAAAATTCTCACATCAATAGGGATTAAAGGGCCTGGAAATGTGGGGTCCAACTCAAAGCCCATAATAATCAAATCTAATCTATCAAAGCACTAAAAATATAGGGTAAATTCATGGCCGGTCACTGTTTGGGCACTTATGGGCTCTAAAGTCATATGCTCAAAACTTAATTCAATTAAAATCATATTTTAGAGCTAAAAGACCAACATACCCTTAATTGTAAAAAACGCGGATTTTGAGTGGTGATACTGTTTTGCGGTGATACTGTTTTGTTGTGATACTGTTTTGTTGTGATACTGTTAAATCTATGATTTTGTACTACTAATGAAACATTTTAAGAACAATAGTATTCTCTTGTTTATTCTCTACTGATTAATTCTTCTACCTACCATTAAACACCTTATAAATTTATACTTATCTATCCAATGAGAATCTATGTACTAATTGAATCTCAAACATATTCAAATTCAAGTGAAAAATTAGAAACATTGTTTATAGTTTTAGATGAGAACCCTTTGCATGACTTCCCATTAACTTGAGAATGATTGTGAGTTCTTCTTTCTTCATTTTAGCATTGATTTGAAGTATGTGTTTGCTTTTAAGAGACTTAAATACCTTGGAAGAGCTTTAATTTGCAACAAAAGGATGAACATTTATCCCTGATACTGTTTTAAAGAATTTGTGATACTGTTTTGAAAAAAAAAATTAAAGATTGCCATTTTAAGCTAAATAGACGACTTCAAACGGGTAAAATCTATCATAGGCAGCGGCAAAGCTGCTGGTCTTGACCGTCTCGTCGAGACCATTCCGAAAACATATTATGAAAAAAATTCTGAGCACGTGTGCAAATTCTATGATCATTTCTATTGTGATACTGTTTTGCATAATACAGTATCAAACAACACACATGACTATGATATCATGCTTTTATCTTTGATACTGTTTAATTAGTCATATATTTTGTTTGATACTGTTTAATTAGTCATATATTAAAACATGGATTAAAACAGTATCAATTTATATTAATGCACATTACCTAAACACAACATTATCATAGATTAAAACTAAGACATTTAAACAGTATCACAGGTTCAAACCTTGCCATAATTAAACAATATCAAAGATCACATAGATTCAAACAGTATCACATGATTAAAGTAGTATCATGGATTAAAACGGTATCAAAATCTATTAATTACCTAAACAAAACAGTATCATAGATTAAAACTAAGACATTCAAACAATATCACAGGTTCAAACCTTGCCATAATTAAACAGTGTCAAAAATCACATATATTCAAACAGTATCACAGGATTAAAACATGTTTCAAATGATAGTGAAATATTATGACAAAGTTTCAATCTATTAAACCTTGTCATAATTAAACAGTATCATAGATTAAAACTAAGACATTAAAACAGTATCATGGATTAAAACTAATACATTCAAACATTAGATGGTGGAACATTCAAGCTCCTATTTACAACAATTCTATGTCCATTTATATTGTGATACTGTTTTGTATAATACAGTATCAAATAACATACCATGACTAAACATTAGATGATAGAACATTCAAGCTCCTATTTACAGCAATTAGATGGTGGAGCATTCAAGCTCCTATTTACATAAAATAGTGGAGTATTCAAGTTCATATTTACAGCATTCAAACTCATATTTACAGCATTCTATGCCCATTTCTGTTGTGATACTGTTTTGTATAATACAATATCAAACAACTTTCATAACTAATTAACAACACAAAGAAATAATCTAATGACCAACTTAATACAATATCAAGTTGCTATTCTATAATACAATATCAACAACAGATGTTACATCATTGTTTACATAACTAGAAAATGCTCATTGTTTACATAACTGCTAAAATACTCAACCCAGGTTAATCATATTGGTCAGCCTCTCTTGCAGCACGGATAGATCAATGTTAGCTGTTAGATCACTAGCCTGAAAAAATAATCAAATACAAGAATTAAGATTAAAACAAAGAAATTAATAACAATATTCCTATGTTAATTTGTTACCTCAATCTGGATTCTATGAAGTAGCTTGTCATTTACTTTTGTTGTTTCACAGCTAACAACATTCAATCCCCAACTGGAAATTGATCCAAAATCTTCACCAAAAAACTGCCTAAAAAGTGACACTGCACCGTAGAAGCACTTGCCGGAGGTGGTTGCCGGAGGTCGTCGCTGGTGGTCGCCGGAGGTGGTTGCCGGAGGTGGAGACGGTTGTCGCCGGAGGTGGAGGAGGTTTGTGAAGTTGGAAGATTGTGTCAATGAAAAATATGGTTAAAATGGGTGATTTTGGAATTAATATAAAATATTGATGTGAAGTATGACTTAATCACAATTTAAAAAAAAGTTTTGACCTAATTTGAAACAAGTCATATGGAGATGACTTATTGGCAATTTCCCCAAAAATATATCCCTTGTTTGAAGATTGAGTGTCAGTTATGAAACCTCCGGCATGGATCTGAGCCTTTTTTCGATATGGATGGGCTTCAAAATGGGAATTTTTGAAAATGTCAGGTGCGGGTTTTACATTAGAATATATGGTTAATTACATTAATGGTCCCCATTCTTTTAGGTTTGTAATGATTTCATCCCTATTCTTTTTTTTAGCAGATATCATCCACATTCTTCCATTTATTCTCACAGATGGTCTCCAAATCACTATTTTTCACTATTATGACAATTCTATAAAAAATTTACCCCTTGACTTAAATAAATTAAAATAATAGGAAAAAAAAATACAATAAAAACTTTACAATTGGACCCTTAACATTTTCAAAAGTACAAATAAATCCTAAACAATTTTATTTTATATAGATAGGTGTTCTTCCCCAACAAAAAAGAATTATCTTTTCCAATGGAAAATTTGTAATTCGACTCCTCACCTTTTCAAAAGTACAAATAAATTCCAAACATTTTATATTATTCAAAATAATTTAAAAAAAAAAAAGACAAACCCCACTTCACCACCACCACCACCACTGAAATTATTATGAAAATGAAAAAGGCAAACAAATCAAGAACCCAATGCAATTCTCAATTCAATATCTGCCAACAATAGATTAGAGGAAGTCGCTTTAACGCAAGCTCCACCAACAAATAAAAACAGGGAGAATTGATTTATCAAATTTGGGGCTTTTTGGAAATTGCAGGCCTATAATCTATAGAACCGTAAGGCGTCAGCCGCACAGTTTTTCCATCATCAAGCCGAGTGGAATAAAGAGCTGACCAGCTCCTGAACGGCTTCTCTGGTGGTTTATAAGCGGAAACGTAGTAGACACGGCCGTTGTTAATCACGAGACAGTCGTGAAAAAGGCTTTCAGTGGGTGTTTGAATTAGCTTAGGTTTAGAAATCTAGGATTGATTCAAGTAAATTTGAGACGATCCAGTTCTTTCTAAAATGTAGATGATGGTCTCGTCTTTATCGAAAAACTGGCTGTTGAAATTAATGGAGATACCGTCGGTGAGGCAATGTTTATTGTAGTCCCAATTGTCGTGAAAGTTGGTGGAAAGCTTGGAAGAGAAAATATCGAAGCCGTAATCAGCCCTGCTGACGGTGGTGAAGATGATAGTTCCAGTGGGTTCCATTTTCACGGCGAGAAGTGGGGTTTGGAGAGAGAGAGAGAGAGAGAGAGAGTGTGTGTGTGTGTATGTGTGTGTGTGTGTGTGGGTGGAGGGGGGTAGGGGTGGGTGGGTAGGAAAAGATGATTCTTTTTTGTTGGAGATGAACACCTATCTGTGTAAAATAAAATTGTTTAGGATTTATTTGTATTTTTGAAAAGGTTAAAAGTCCAATTGCAATGCTTTCATTGTATTTTTTCCCTATCATTTTCATTTATTTAAGTCAAGGGATAAAATTATCATAGAATTATCAGAATAGTGAAAAATAGTGATTTGGGGACCATTTGTGAAAATAAATGGAAGAATGAGGATAATATCTGCTAAAAAAAGAATGGGGATGAAATTGTTACAAACCTGAAAGAATGGGGACCATTAGTATAATTAACCCTAGAATATATAAAGAAATACCATGTCCACGCCAATAATTTGTTCCTTTTCTTAGATTTGGAAGGTTTGAACAGTATGAAGAGCGAAAGAGAGACGTATTGGAAGAGAAATGTAGAGAAAGAGAGAGAGAGCCAGATAAGAAGCCCAAAGGATTTAGACCCAAGTGGACTTTTTAATTGGGAAATCGTCTATTTGAGACCTGTGACTTGTTCCAAATTAGGACAAAATTAATTTCAAAATGGACTTTTTTGCACAAATGATCCCTAGCTTTTGCACTTACTATGGGTTGAAGATCTATCTTTTCATTTTTGGCAATGTAGCCTCTATTTCAAACTTTTTTGACGACAATGGTCCTTTCCGTCAAATTAACCGTTAGTTCTAGCTTTTTTACACAAATAGTCCTGCGTGTATTCCACACTCTACATTTCATAAGGGCATTTTTAGTATTCTACTATTCATAAATAAAAATTTGCAGCAGATGTCCTAAATTTAAGGAAGAAAAAAAAAAGAAAATAATGTAAAAAAGTACTCATCTTCTTCAATGCACCCCACCCCACCTGCAAGAGGATAAATAATGTGAACTAATAATAAACTTAGATTAAGGTTTGGAGAAAACAAATGAAGAGTTGAATCTAACTAAAACATGGACCTTGTGTTTGCGAGCAAAGACTTCGAGCTGAGAGCGAGAGGTAGAACGTTGTTCTTTCATGACATCAGTCCGCAACTTGGCCACATTTTTTCCCAACAATCAATTTTGATCCTTTTCATCATGTAATTAAAATTCAATTAAGTTGAAATACATCCACAGATTACAATCAATTCACATATGCATATTTAGAATCACATAAACACCGTATATATGTGTGTCTAATGATTATTCATTAATGAAGATGAAGATGGTGACAGACTCTAGTTGCTGCGGCGTTCTGCAGACCTCGAATTCCAGGTCTTCGCCTCATTTTTCTAATTCTGATTTCAGTTCTAACAGAACTTACAGAGCTTTTGAAGTTTTAGGTTTTATGTGATGCAGACCAAATGTTTGGTTTGACGCCAGGAGTTTCTTCTACTCTTCTTTTATTCTTCCGTAATTTTCATTTTTTTTTCTTCAAACCTTAATCTGAAGTTTATTATTGTTCACATTGTTTATCCTCTTGCAAGTCAGGTGGGGTGGGATGGAGAAGATGAGTACTTTTTTAATTACTTAAATTTAGGACTTCTGCTTCAAATTTTTATTTATGAACAGTTGAATACCAAAAATGTTCTTATGAAATGTAGAGTGTGGAATATACATGGGGACCATTTGTGCAAAAAAGCTAGAACTAACGATTAATTTGACGGAATTGGACGGAAAGGACCATTGTAGCCAAAAAAGTTTGAAATAGGGGATACATTGCCAAAAATAAAAAAATAGGTTCTCAACTCGCAGTAAGTGCAAAAGATAGGGACTATTTGTGCAAAAAAGCCATTTCAAAATTGTTATTAATTCATACTCTTCAGCAATATTTCAAAATAATCCAAAAATTACCCATGTGATCCATATTTGTCACACTCATTGCCCTCGGCATCATCACCACCATCTCCTCAAGCATTACCACCACCATTACCTTTTCTATCCCACCTCCTCTGTCCCACCTCTGACTGCTAGGGCCACAAACTGGCAGTGCTGTGCCTCGCTACAGCGGGAAAGAATCTGGTGTTCAGTAGCTCAGCTGATAAAACTATATGCGTGTGGAAGAGGGTCGTTGCGATTCACACTTGTCTGTCGGTATTGAGCGAACACACCAGACCACTGAAGTGTCTCACGATGGAGGAGGATAAAGACTCCACAGGTGGCAGCGATCAAAATTAGAGCAGGATCGCAACATATCAAAAGGGGATGAACTGAGAATCAATACTATTAGCAAAGTTTTGATCAAAATCAAATAATCAATTATTTTTATTTCGAATGGTTGATCTGTGTATGTGTGTAGTGAAGAAAATTTTGTATAGTAAAATGTTTCTGAATATTTGTTTCTATAAATGGTATATCCATGTATGGACTGCTAGCACCATTTTCTGGCTCATTGTTATTATCAAAACATATTTTTATTTCTCTCCATTTTATGAGATACTTTAGTTATTATCAGAATATTTGTTTCACACACATCAACAATTTTTGTGTTTCGAGATGTTAATCTCATTCATTCATATGTATTGTTTGATACTATATTATAGAAAACAGTATTATAATAAAACAATATAATAAAAAACAGTATCAGAATCACATTTGTATCAATATCATAATAACAGTATCATATGGTTAAAGATAATAAATTGATGGCGTAGAAGATCTAGCTTTAGCTTATCTGGAAGCAAGGGATCGTGATTGTCGTTTTTCAAAGAAACGGGTATAGAATTCGCATACATGCTCAAAAATTCTATTATAATATGTTTTCGAAATTGTCTCAATAAGCAGGTCAAGACAAGCTGCTTCACCACTATTGAAGATGTATTTTAGCCATTTGAAGTCGTTTATTTAGCTTAAAACAGTAATATTTAATTTGTCATTTCTATTTAAATCTATTTTCATTTATTTATCAATTAGAGTTTTATTTCAACTAAGGTTTCAGTATTTAATGAATCTTTTTTCATTCATTGACGGCAATTGTTGTTGAATAACATTATTATTCTTGGAATTTCATAGAAATCAACGAGTTGAGTTTGAATTAATTTTGAATGTGTGTTTATTTGGTGAAGTTTAAAAATAGTTTTTTTTTTTTTTTTGAATGTGATTGAAAATTAGTTCAGAAAAAAAGTTAGTAAACTTGGCCAAACATGCTATAATGTAACGAAAACTAGTGTACAATATTAAAAGTAAAACAGTATCAAGTATTTTTCGCAAAACAGTGTCGTAATAAAACATTATCGTACTTGAATTAGCGCTTGTTTACAATTGCAAGGACACGTTGGTCTTTTAGCGCTAAAATGTGACTTTAATTGAATTAAGTTTAGACCATATGACTTAATAGTACATAAGCACATGAACAGTGACCGGCCCTGAATTTACTATTTTTTTTTTATTTTACAGATCTAGGTAGATTTTTAAGAAATTAAATAGAGCACATAATATAGATGTCATTTTTTAATGGTTAGATGTAACATCTAAGACTGTGTGAGTGTCTTACCGAAATTTTTCTCATTTTTTTGTAGAGATGAGTTCCATATTGATAAAATAGTATTTTTTTGATTTTTCTCAATTTAAAAGTTAATTTTTTTATTGTACTTTGTAAATTTTTTAAATTGCACACAGGTGTCAAAAATTTAAAACACACTCATTAGGTTTTCAATAACAAATTTGATTGAGGCTTCAGATCGTTACAGGCCTTGTCACATTTGATTTAATGAACATGACCATGATCGTTGGGTTATATATACAAAACTCTTGCTATTTACACTAAACTTAAGCAAAATGTAAAGGAAACATATTATTTAATACGTCAGTCGATAGGAGTACTAAATTAATCACAGTGATTATAATTTCCGAGCTACTTGATAAAGGACAAAATTTCAAATGTGTTCCCCCCCCCCCCCCCCCCCCCCCCCCCCCCCCCCCACACACACACACACACACACACACACATATCTATATATATATATATATATAGAGTTTTAGCACATAATGTATTTGTAATTAAATATTTAATAATTTTTTTTTTGAAGAAATATTTAATAATTTATTAATATGTAAACAATGTTACTATTGATAATTTGTTATTTAACCAATGTTATTTCCTTTATGTATGTTCATTAATAGTTGTCTTTATTATCAATTTTGAACTAGTGTAATACAAGTTTTTGCACTTCATTATTTGAGGGGATAGAGCTGTCAAGATGGACGGATGGGTCAAACCCATATCGATCCACCCGTGGAGGCCCGTAACTACGGGCCAGCCCGTGAACCAGGCGAACAATATAGCGTCACCCGTTTAATATTAAAAAAATTAAAAAATATACGATAGAGCCCACTGCTTAAAGTAGCTGATGCCATTCTAATGTAAAAGTAGCATGCTTTTACAAAATAAAAAAGTTGCATGACTGCAAATTTGCACGCGTCCAACTGTAAAATTCTAAAAAAAAAATAGAAAATTAAGAAAAAAAAGTGTGAAAGTGTGTTGTCGCATCATACACACTTACACACATTCAAAATTTGAAAATTTGGGTAGATAAGATTGTATCTGTGTATGAGTGTATCTAACATTATAATTTTTTTTATCTATAAATTTGAACGAAATAGCAAATGTAAACTATACAAATTTATGTATATCATTCTCCCAGTCTCTATATAATTTGGCATTTTGGCTTACATAGTTCTATAGAGAGTGAACAAAATGTTGTCCGATTCATTGTTCTTGTAATTTGGAGTGCTTCTATTATAAGAAGTGGTCGTTGTATCTTGAGAGACGTGTACTAAAAAATCGTAAGCACTTGTGCGGGGCAATTTCGTCTTAAAGAGAAAGAGTCAAACTCTTGCCTCGACCGAATCTAATTCTTTATGTTTCAATATTTCTGTAAGTCTTCATTTTGCTCGTTTCCATGCACTTGATTAAATTGTCAAAATATAATTAATACATCAATATTACCAACAATTTTCAATAATTTATTGTTAATGACATTTATTTTAGTTTATGCAATTTCATAATTCTTATTTATGATATTTTCTTTAGTTCTAATTTTTTTAATCATAAAATCTTGGGCATATGAGGCATGGAATGCCAAACCTTGCAATAATCTATATTAACATTCAAATAATAACCTTATAATCTCCACAATAATATGTAGTAATTGTTGTTAAATTAATAAATAATTTATATTCTTTTTATTAAATAACCATGTACATAAAATTGAGCAAAGTAACTGCTTACTTGAATACTTGGATGAAAAAATAAATATTGATTGATGCAAGAGTTTGAATCCTTAATATGATAATGCCTCGCACTGATGCTAACGGTTCTCCGATACTCGTCTCCCAAATTACAACGATCTCGTATTGTAATCGAATCAATTCAAATTACAATACCACGAACCTACCAGAGTTTTGAACTCTCTGAACGAAAATTGGAATGCATAAAAATATTTATGGACTGAAATTGGGAACATAGAATAGTGCAGGAAGCAAAGAATATTAAACTGTTGAAGACGAATTTAGAATGAACAATTTCTAGAATGAGAGACCTATTTATAGTTGTTGGAAAGTTGTGTCCCAAAAGGCACAACTGCTCAAAGGTTATGTCAGAAAATACATAACCCATCTGTTCAGACAGACATGTTTGTCCGGACAGATTCTAGAAGCATGACACGTGGCACGTTATGAAGAAGTTGACTGAATTACCACATGTCGCAATTTGGGAGGTTTGAAATGAAATAAAATACCACCCACAACCTGAGGCCCGAGCCCGAGCCCGATCCCGATCCCGAGCCAGAGCTAGGCCGGCGGCGGCGCGCGCGCGTGGGCTTTATCCCAACCTACTAACATGTAGGTCTCATTCTGTCAAAAAATAATTGGTATCTCTTAGGGCCCAAACCCAATTGTACAACTTGAGCTATTTTAGGTGACTACTTTGCTTCTAATTTTCCAATGTGGGATTGGCACTTTACCAATTCTCATTATTTTCCAATTTCAACATTACCTTATTTAAGTGGCATACTTTTAATTTCTCATTCAACCGAAATTGGTTTTAAGAAACTAAATATACTACATTATTTCTACTCGCGGAGTAGAACAAACTTGGCCATAGAAATTCCAGTTTCCAACCACATGACCCACTTAATTAAATGGTCAAAAGATGGCCAAAACTATTTTTTCAAAGACCAAAACTCTAACAATCCCCCCCCCACATGAATGAAATTAACGAGACAGACGTAACAGACATTTTAGAGAGATCAAGTAGAAAGCTATTACATCGGGATAGGTACCTCGTGGGTTTGAACCTTCCGTAGTGAAATAATATCGAGTTTACTTGGCTAACCAGTAAACACGATGTCTTGAACTGTTCAGCCGTTGGTATAAACCAAGACAATAATATTTACACAATAACCTTCTTAACATTTTCGGTTCTCACAGTTGTGTTCATTTTTGCCCTGAACAACTCTTGGGTTTCATAAGTTCTTTAGAGAATTCAAGCCTTGAACCATTCTCATAGAAGCGGCCTCATTTCACACTTACATAGGTGATCTCCTATCAAGATTATTCTATCATACTCCACTTGACTTTTCAAGATATATGAATCATTAAAAGTTTAACTTAACCTTATAATTCTGCAGAAAGCACTTTTTTTATCATAAGAATGTGTATAAGTTTTACTTGCAAGCACTTCATTGAATCTTCATAACTTAGTTGTCCTATTGAACCAAGATCTTGGGATCTCTAGTCAGCAAGGTTGGGTTACCATTACAAAGATTCTTATGTAGTAGGATTTAACCCCATTCTACTCGATAGACAATATACTTGATCTCTTGGTAGGCCATTAGTAAGTGGATCCGCGAGATTCTCATTTGATTTTATATAATCAATAGAGATAACACCATTTGAGATCAATTTCTTAATGGTATTATGTCTATGACGAATATGTCGAGATTTACCATTATACAATCTACTTTGTGCTCTTCTGATAGCCGACTAACTATCACAATGCTAATAGTAGAAACTGGCTTCAGCTAACACAAAATATCCTCTAAGAAATTACGAAGTCATTCAGCTTCCTCTCCCGCTTTATCTAAAGCTATAAACTCAGATTCCATTGTGGATCAAGCTATACACATTTGTTTTGAGGACCTCCAAGATACTGCTGAACTACCAATGGTAAAAATATAACCACTTGTGGATTTTGAATCTTTTATATCGGATATCCAATTTACGTAACTGTATCATTCTAATACAGCTGGATATTTTGTAAAATGTAATCCATAACTTGAAGTGAATCTTAGATATCTAAGAATTCTAATCAATGCTTTCCAATGGTCATCGCTTGGATTACTTGTAAATCTACTAAGCTTGTTAACTAAATAAGCAATATCCGGACGTGTGCAGTTCATAATATGCATTGGACTGCCTATGATCCGAGAATACTCCAATTGAGATACATGTTCGCCTTTATTCTTTGCCAAATGTAGACTTAATTCTACTGGAGTTCTTGCTGGACTTTCATCATACGCATTAAACTTCTTAATTATAGTTTCAATGTAGTGAGACTGAGATAGAACAAGTCATTTGGGTTGTTCCATGTAAATTTCTTCAACTAGCTCACCATTTAGAAATGCTGTCTTGACGTCCACTTGATAGATTTCTAAGTTGTACAATGCGGCGATTGCAATTAATACTCTAATAGACGTGATCCTTGTTACTGGTGAGTATGTATCGAAAAAGTCAAGGCCTTCTTTCTGTTTAAATCCTTTAGCTACCAATCTGGCATTGTACTTATCTATCGATCCACCAGGTTTCAATTTCCTTTTGAAAATCCATTTACAACCTAATGGTTTGTTTCCAGGTGGGAGATCTACCAATTCCCAGGTATAATTATGCATACTAGCATCAATTTCACTGCTGAAAGATTCTTTCCTGAACAGAGCTTCTGGACAAGACATTACTTCATTGAATGTTCTTGGTTCATTTTCTAACAAATAATTTAGAAAATCAGGACCAAAAGATTTTGATGTCTTGGCCATCTTACTACGTCTTGATTCTTTATTACTTTGATGATCACCATTAGTAGTATCAAAAGTTCGTTTTTGTGAACTTATCTCTTTTCTATCCTTACAAGGAAATATATTCTCAAAAAATACAGCATTCCTAGATTCAATAATAGTACTTTCATGTACATCAGGAATGTTTAACTTATACACTAGAAACCGATATGCACTACTGTTATTATCATATCCAATAAATATGCAATCAATAGTTTTAGGCCCTATCTTGATCTGTTTAAGTTTTGGTAATTCTACCTTAGCTAAACACCTCCACACTTTTAAGAATTTGTACGAAGGTTTATGACCTTTCCATAATTCGTAAGGAGTTTGATTCTTACTTTTGTGTGGAATTCTATTAAGAATGTGGTTTGCTGAGAGGATTGCTTCCCCCTACAAATTTTGGGGGTAAACTAGAACTTATCAACATAGCATTCATCATCTTTTTAAGAGTACGGTTTTTGCATTTAGCAACACCATTTAATTGAGGTGAATAAGGAGCTCTAGTTTGATGAATAATTCCAAATTCTGAGCAAAATTTTTCAAACGGTGCTCCATATTCTCCTCTCCTATCACTACGAATAATCGTTATTCATTTGCTAAGTTGATTCTCAACTTCATTCTTGTAAAGTTTAAAAACTTCTAAGGCACCGTCTTTGCTTCTTAGCAAATAGACATAACAGTACCTTGTGCAATCATTTATAAAAGTAATAAATACTTTTTATTACTTCTAGTTTGCATAAACTTTAAATCACAGATATCACTGTGAATTAATTCTAGAGGACTTGTGTTCATTTCAACCGAATGAAATGGTGTTTCGGCTAAATTAGCCTCTACACAAATTTCTTATTTATGATTTTGATCAAAAGAACAAGAAGGCAATAAATCTAAACTTACTAATTTTCGTAAAGTACCAAAGTTAACATGTCATAATCTATCATACCATAAATTAGAAGACTCTACCAAGTAAGTAGAAGATTTAACTTTATTATCAAAATCACGAATTGCAGGCATTACATTCATTTTGAATAGCCCATTGGCTAAGTACCCCTTGCCTACAAACATGTTATTTTTGGTGAGCACAAATTTGTTAAATTCAAACACTAGTCTAAATCCATTCTTGCTAAGCATAGCACCAGATACCAAGTTCTTGCAAATGTCTGGGACATGTAGCACATCAATGAGAGTTACTTCTTTGTCCGATGTCATTTTAAGTACTACTTTGCCCAATCCAACAATCTTTAATGTTGCTGAATTTCCTATAAATAGCTATCATCCGTTGATCAGAGTATATGATGAAAACATCTTTTTTCCAGCACAGAGGTGACGAGAAGCGCCAGTGTCTACAAACCATTCTCTTGGATTTTCTACCATGTTTGCTTCAAAAACTACTGGCGACATCATTAGATCAGACACCCCATTAGATAGATTGTCTTCATCGGTCATGTGCATTTGGTTTTTATTTTGCTTTTTCTGCCGACAGTCTTTTGCTAAATGTCATGTCTTTGTACAGTTATAGCATTCTCTTTCGAATTTCTTGGCTTTGTCCTTTTGCTTGTCATTACCAGAGTGCTTCCTCTTTTTGTTAGCATTTGATTACACCAAATTAGCTTTAGCCTCCGTTTGTAGCTTTCCGAATTTCTTGTCAGAATTTCAGTTATCTTCTTCAATTCTCAATCTTACAACAAGGTCTTCAAGTCCCATATCCTTGCCTTTGTGTTTCAGGCAGTTTTTGAAGTCTTTCCACATCGGTGGTAATTTTTCCACTATTGCAACAACCTGAAATAATTCACATAGCTTCATCCATTCTACTTGTATATCATGCAGGATGATCTGAAGTTCTTGGACTTGATTCATTACTGTCATAGAATCAATCATTTTGAAATCGATAAATTTGCCAACTACAATTTTCTTTAAATCGGCATCTTCAGTTTTGTACTTCTTTTCCAAAGATTCCCACAGAGTTTTGGCAGTCTTGACTGAACGTATACACCGTATAAGGTATTGTCACGACCATTGAGGATGTAGTTTACGCACAGAAAATCGTTCTGATTCTATGCATCAAAAGCTGTTTTCTTTTGAACATCAATTTCTTTCTCATCAACAATCGGAGTATCATCACTCAAAAACCTCGCTAGTTTCAGAGTAGTGAGATAAAACAACATCTTTTGTTGCCATCCCTTGAAATCCACCCTTGTGAATTTCTCCAATTTTTCTCCATGAGCAGGAGGTACTATATTCGAAGTAGATGCCATCTATAAAAATAAATGTAAATATTCTTAAATACTTGCACATAAAAATAATTAAAATAAAATATAAATTATCAAATTTATCGTCTTAAGATTGTTGTTAAATTAATAAATAATTTATTTTCTTTTTGCTAAATAACCGTGTGCACAAAACTGAGCAGAGTAACGAATTACTTGAATAATTGAAAAAAAAAAAAATATTAGTCGAGGCAAGAGTTTGACTTTTTGTCCTTAAGACGATAATGCCTCGCACTGGTGCTAACGGTTCTCCGACACTCGTCTCCCAATATACAATGACCTCGTATTGTAATAGAAGCACTTCAAATTACAATACTAACGAACGTACTAGAGTTTTGAACTCTCTGAACAAAAATTGGAACACAGAAAAATATTTAAGGACCGAAATGGAGAACACAGAATAGTGCAGGAATCAAAGAATATTAAACTGCATAATACGAATTTGGAATAAACAATTTTTGGATATGGGGAACCTATTTATAGTTGTTGAAAATTTGTGTCCATAAGGTACAACTAATGAAAGGTTATGTCAAAAAAGACATAACCCATCTGTTCAGACATAAATTTCTGTTCGGACAGATTCTATAAGCATGACACATGGTGCGTTATGAAGAAGTTGACTGAATTGCCACGTGTCGCAATCTGAGAGGTTTGAAATAAAATAATATAAAAAGTTATATATCTTCTTGGACGTGACGCGAGTCCCGGCCAACGGCGCGTGCGACCTACTAACATGTACATCTCCTCCCGTCTAAAGATAATTGGTATTCTTTGAGGGCCAAATTCAATTGTACAACTTGAGCTATTTAAGGTGACTACTTTGCTTCTAATTCTCCAATGTGGGATTGACACTTTATCAATTCCCATTATTTTTCAATTCCAACATGACCTCATTTAAGTGACATACTTTGGATTTAATTTCTCATTCATCCGAAATTGGTTTTAAGAAAATAAATATACTACGTTATTCTACTCGTAGAGTAGAACAAACTTGGCTAAAGAAATTGTTTTTTCCAACCATAGAACCCACTTAATTAAATGGTCAAAAGATGATCAAAACAATTTTTTCTAAAATCAAAACTCTAACAGTAAATCATTGGATCTTCAATTTTCTATGAATAAATAGTTTAATAATTTATTAGTAAACACTAAAGTTTAACATGATAAGAATATTTCCATCGATGCATAATTTTTGTCCATTCTTCAAACGAAATCTAATTATGCAAACATTAAACTTGATATCTTAATTACTATATTTATTAATTTATTAAAAATCAGTTCGATTCAAAATTCTACTGAAAAAATCTTTTTCATTTATAAAAAATAATAAAAAAAAAAGTTAAATAAATTGGGTGAATATAAATGTAGAAGAAAAGAAAAAAGAGTTGGTTATGGGAGGGAAGTTATCAACCTAAAAAGGGCTAAGACAATTCCTATCCCTTATTTTCTCCCTCGAATTTCTCTCATTCCCCGCATTTTTTTCTCTTTTTTATAAACACCCCAAACTTGTCATTTATTTTCTTTATTTCAAGGATCCCATGCGATCTCTTTTTTTCTCCTTTTCATTTCTCATCATTTTGCAGGTTTTTCTACCCCTTTTTGGAAGACATAATGGTATTCTACCCAACCCCAACCCTCTATGAATGATTCATATTTGAACTCCTCTAGAAGCATTCAAGATTTGTTTTTATAATATGTGAATGATTGTTTTTTATTATTATAAATTGTTGGGTATTATATAATTTCATTGGAATTTCATATTAATATAACTTTATGTATGAATGATTACTATTTGGATTCATATAGAAGGAAGCTTTTTCCTATTATTTATTTATTTTTTATAATGTTTAAACGGTAATTTTTGACAATCATGAAATCGTTGGGTATTTTTGTGGAATTGAAATCTGTATGAATGATTCATATTTGAATTCTTTTAGAAGAATTCAAGATTTCGTTTTAAATAATTGTTTTTGATTATCATAAATTGTTGGGTATTTATTAAGTTCATGCAAATTAATTGTTTTGTGGAATCGATTGAAACTTGTATGAATGATTCATATTTGAATTCATTTAGAAGAATTCAGGGCTTTGTTTTTATGTGTTAATAATTTTTTTTGACAATTATAATTTTATAATGTGTTAATAATTGTTTTTGACAATCATAATTTGTGGGGTATTTATTAATTTCATGCAAATTAATTTTTTTTTATGTGGGATTAAATATTGATAGGATTTTGTATGAATTAGTGATGTATGAAGTTGATTTTGCTTTTTCATTATTCAATGGATATGGCATGAAAATCTTTTCTATTTTTTATTTTTAATCTCCAATTAGTTGATTTCATTTTTTATAAAATTTGTAGCAAAAAGAAGTAAATAGCAGCAATTATTCAAATTTTGGTTGATGAAAGATAATGAGAAAACATAGGGTCCTTCTATTTCATTTCATTATTTATTTATTTATTTATTACTAGTCGATCTCGAATTTATCAAATAAAACTTATCCGTGCAAAAAACAAGGCTCTGACACTTATAGACGTGTATTAATTCTTGTGAAAGGATATTGATAATTATACATAAGGAAATGTATTTAGTAAAATGTATGATTGAATATTATTCGTGTTGATCAAAGATGATAGTCCTATTTCATGTTTTATTTTTTTTTATATTTTTTGGGGGCAGGCGAATTCTGCATCTGGAATGGCAGTGCAAGATGAATGCAAGCTGAAATTTTTGGAATTAAAAGCAAAGAGAAACCACCGTTACATTATCTTCAGGATTGACGGTCAGCAGGTGGTGGTGGATAAACTCGGCAACCCCGACGACACTTACGATGATTTCTCTGCTTCTCTGCCGGCTAATGAGTGTCGTTATGCTGTCTATGATTTTGACTTTACCACTGATGAAAATGTCCAGAAAAGCAAAATTTTCTTTATTGCTTGGTAAGTTATTCAAATTATCCTAAGTCGTCTCTCTTGATAGGCAACTAAAGACATACTAGTTACGTTTGATTGAATTGACGGAATTGTAGAAGAATCGGTTAGTTGTCTTGTTTTATTTTGTCTAATTTAACGTTAAGTTTAAGAACAAATCTTAAGGACTCATAGGATTTTGTTGATATCATAATCGAATTCAAATTTTTTTTTTTTATAAAGTAATTCTTAATTTGTTGTGGTCATTGTTATATAAGTTGATAAAAGTGTATTTTTATTTTTATTTATTTTAGGTCACCAGATATCTCAAAAGTGAGAATGAAGATGGTGTATGCCAGTTCGAAGGACAGATTTAAGCGGGAACTGGATGGAATTCAAGTTGAATTGCAGGCAACAGATCCAAGTGAAATGAGTCTTGACATCGTAAAAAGTCGCGCAATATAACTACGCGCTTTTTCGACAGCATTCACGTTTTTTGGCTTGTATTATTTTCATTTTTGGTTGTATCCATTCACGTTGCTTTGTGGTCATAATTTGTTTTTTCTTTCTCTAATTAGGCAAATGAATTATATATAAATAAGATTAGTTTCTGTAATATCAAACAACACCAAAATTTATTGCCTTGTCATGGTACAAGTTGAGTAAATATTGTCGTGAGTATATTATATTGTTTATTAAGTATCTACTTTTCATAATATTTACATTAATCTTTTTAATATACTTTAACTATTAGGGGCATATTTGAAATGCAAACAACATTAAAGTATTTTTTTATTCTCTCAATCATTAAAGCAATTTATAATTTCATAAATAGTCATTCGATTTCAAAAATAGTCACTCGAGTCTCGAGTTATACATTAGATTTAAGAAAATTTGTAGTTGTCATCCAAATATATATTTACCTACTTTTGCACCATTGTCCTGAATCTTTCTTGACAAATTTATGTTAAATCTTTAATTTGTGAGCGTTTAGAAGACGAATCTATCCTTAAGCTCATAAAAGTATTAAATATATTAATAAAAGAACAACTTAAAAATATAAGGAGAATTCACATTTATTCCTCACAAAACCACAAAACCCTACATTGTCTTCTCCAACAAACATGTCTAAGCCACACAATGAGAAACACACATACAACTACACTCTTGCCCACCACTGAAGTCCCCCACCATCACATGCCAACTATCGAAAGTTCTTACCATCAGAGACTCCCACCAATGGATAGTTTTCTAAATATACCGTAAGTTCCCATACTTATGTATAGCCAATATCCACCATACTTCCTCTATCTAATACTCTTATACCGTGGCCCTCAACCCCACACCTCCCATCCCTACATCACTAACTACTCCTATTTTTTTTTCCTCTTATATAGATGATGAAGATGATGAGGGGAGAAATTTAAAAGAGAGATGAGAGAATTAGAGAAAATGTTATCAAAATTTGATCAGATAGCTAAAGAATTTGAATGGGTCCACACTTGTTGGCCATCATAAACTGGTGGTGTCATTGCCTGGGTAAAGAATAAGATATTTTGTTCTTAATATTGTTCTGACTACCACTCATCAGATTGACAGTTTTTTCTTAAAATTAGTTTTGTATCTACTGGTTGCTAGCATAGAGCTGTGGTGTTAGTTGGTTGTTGTAATATGCTGATTGTGGTGATTTATTCTTGGACGAGGATGGATGTTTGGATAAAGAAGAAAGGTCAATTTTCTTTTGTTCTTTTTCTTTTTAACATTTTCTTCTTTTTATGTTTTTACTTTTATTTAAGCTTATGGTCTAGTTCGTCTTTTAATACTCTAGAAATTATTATTAGGGGCTAAGAGATACAAAAATAAAAGGTTAGGAATAAAATTACAAAGAAATAAAAGGTCGGGAAAAAAGTACGAAAGATGATATATAATAGGGACAAAAATTACAATTTTCCATAGATTTATTAACCGATTGATCATTTGTGAAATTATTTAATAACTTCAATGATTAATAGGATAAAAAAAATACTTTAATGACCAATTTAAAATTTCGCAATAACTTCAGTGACAATTAGTGTGATTAACCCATATTATATGTTTTTTTTTATTAATCTCTTAATGTATCTACTTTTCATAATAATTACATAATATTTTTTATATACTTTGAGGGCACATTTGAAATGTAAATAAAAAATATTATTTTTAAATATATATTTTTTATTTTTAGTGCCATCGAATTCTCAATAAAATTTTGATATGTTTGTGTAAAATATGAGAGAAAATATATATAGAGAAATAATTCGCTGTATTGATGTAATGTGTATTATGAATAATGTTACAAGATATATATATATATATATATATATATATATATATATATATATATATATATATATATATATCTACTAATAAATGATTAATAGAAACTTAATAAGAAAAGAAATTCTACCTAGAATAGGAATATTACACATATGGTATCCTACTTATATGGTATTCTACTACAAATAGAATTATATCAATAAGGTAAATAATAAGCTAAGTAAATATTTTTTAATACTCTCTTTCAAGTTGGAGCATGTATGTCAAAAGTGCCCAACTTGTGAGTGAAACTGTGAAATGCTTCATTGTCCAGTGCTTTAGTAAATAAATTCGCAATCTGATTGTTGCTTGAAACATAGGTAGTCTTGATTTCTCCCTTATTAATTCGTTCACGAATAATATGACAATCTATTTCAATGTGTTTTGTTCTTTTATGATATACTAGATTAGCAGCAATATGCATTGTTGCTTGATTATCACAATATAAAGTTGCTGCTTGTGGGTGATCTACACATTAGTCTGTCATCAATTGTTTCAACTATATAATCTCACATGTAATGGAAGTCATTGCCCTATACTCAGCTTTTGCTGAAGATTTGAACACAGTCGTTTGTTTCTTGCTTTTCCATGATATAAGTGCATTTTTCAAAAATATACAATATCCTGTAACTGACCGTCATGTAGTAATATCTCCAGCCCAATCTGCATTACAAAATTCTGCTAGTTGCAATTTTCCACTTGATGGAAAATATAATTCTTGTCTTGATGCCCCTTTCAAGTATCGGAGCAATTGGTGAACTACATCAAGATGGGGTTGTCTAGGGAATTGACTGAGTGTATTGACCGAATATGAGATTTTTGGTCTAGTAATGGTGAGATAAATGAGCTTCCCTACCAACCGTCGATAATATGTGAGATCTTTCAACAACTTTCCATCTGTCAAATTAAGTTTCAATGACTATTCCATGGAAAATGCTGCAGGTTTTGCTCCAAGTAATCTGGCCTCTTGAAGAATGTCAAGAGTATACTTCCTTTGATTTATTGAAATCCTTGATCTTGAGTGAGCAATTTCTACTCCAAGAAAGTATTTTACTATACCAAGGTCCTTCAACTTAAATTGAGATGCAATGAACGTTTTTGTAGTAGAGATTGCTTCTCAATCATTTCCTGTGACAATCATATCATTCACATATAATATAATTGCCGTAAATGAATCACCACCGACCTTTGTAAAGAGTGATTAATCTCTATGTAACTGTTTGAACCTAAACTGAATAACAGCAGATACAAAATTTTGAAACCAAGAGCGAGATACCTGTTTTAATCTATATAAAGATTTATGAAGTCGATATATAACTGGTGTCTCCCTCTGTCGACTAAATCCAGGTAGAGGAGTCATATAGACTTCTTCATCAAGACTACTATGAAGAAAATCATTTTGTACATCCATATGATAAAGCGTCATGTTGCGAATTGAAGCGATAGCAAGTAAGCATCTGACTGTCGTTAATTTTGCAACTGGAGCGAAAGTTTTATTATAGTCAATCACTTCTCGTTGTGTAAACCTCTTTGCCACCAATCGTGCTTTGTATCGTTCAACTATATCGTCAGAATGAAATTTGACCTTGAACACTCACTTACAACCAATAGGATGATAACTTGGAAGAAGCGGGACAAGTGACCAAGTATTGTTTTCTTCCAAGGTACGAATTTCATCATTCATAGCAGCGACCTATTTGGGATCCTGAGATGCTGTCTCATATATAGCTGGCTCAATGATATGAGAAATATTGCATGTAAAAGCACGATGAATAGAAGAAAGGTTTCTATATGATACATACATTGATATAAGATGTCGAGTGCTGGATTTGACCGGAAGAGACCCCGCTTGAGTAGGCAGAGTATGATTGACATAATAATCTTTCAGGTGAATTAGGGTTTGAATTGATTTTGTGGATCGTCGAATTTGGTCATTTGGTATTTGGGTTTGTGCTGGCTGGTCATCTGGAGGATGAGAATAGGTAGGTGGATTAGTGGTGGATAGACACTGCTCAACCGGTCGATCGGTAGGTGAAATCGGTCGACCGTTTGAGCTCTCTGTTGGACCAGATGAGGAAATCGGTTGACCGGTGGATCGACCGGTTGAGCTCTCTATTGAAACGGATGAGGGGACCGGTTGGTCCGAATGAGAGATCTGGTCGACCGGATGACCAGTGTTCGGGATCTTCAGCCAAGTTATCTGTTTATGCTATAAGTTGGTCTTCAGGGTATGTTAAATGTGGCGTTTTAACATCTAGAGTAATAGATTGTGGCAATGGGATGGAGTTGGTTTCATCATTTTGTTGGGAGGCGTATGGAAATATAGTTTCATAAAACACGACGTCTCGGGACATCACTAGCTTTCTATCAGTTAGGTCATATAATGTGTATCCTTTTTGTCCTGAAGAGTATCCAAGAAACACATGCCGTCTAGCTCGTGTGTCAAATTTATGGCTGGTTCTAAGGTTGGTGGCAAAACACAGGCAACTATAGACACGTAAATGGGAATAAGGTGGTGGTTTCTTGTGCAATCTCTCGTATGGTATTTTGTGTGAGAGTAATGGCGAAGGTATCCGGTTGATAAGGTAACAAGCTGTCTTGATATGTTCCCCCCAAAATTTTAATGGAAGATTGGTTTGAAATCTAATGGCACGAGCCACATTAATGAGGTTGCGGTGTTTTCTCTCTACCACTCCATTTTGTTAAAGGGTATAAGGGTATAATTTATGAAAAATTGTACCATTTTCATCTAAGAATGTTTGCAAGGATAAGGATTCTTGACCATTGTTAGACCTTAGGGTTTTTATAGTCAAGTTGTGTTGAGTTTTAACCCAAGCAAATAAATTTTTAATTATGCTTTGAGTTTCAGATTTGTGACGCATGAGGTGTACCCAAGTATAATGAGAAAAGTCATCAACAATTGTAAGGAAATATCTAGCTCCAGAATAAGAATAAATCATATGAGGTCCCTAAATATCACAATGAATCAAATCGAATGATTTATTGCTTGAAATTTGACTAACTTTAAAAGATAGTCTAGATTGTTTTGCCAAATGACAAACATCACAAATATCGTGAGAATCAAAACTAATATCTTAGATACTTTGTCCTAGGAATTGAAGAGATGAGGGTGCCTAAGACATCTATACCATAGGTTGGTTGATCCACTGGTAGTATGATATATTTGTGGTATTTGTGAAAAGTAATATAGGCCGTTACTCTGCCTTCCTAAGCCAATCTCTTCTTCGTAGTCAAATCCTTCATGACACAAAAATCAAGAAAAAATGTCACATAGCAACCTAACCCTCTAGTAAGTTTACTGATAGATAATAGATAAACTTTGAAATTTGGAACATAAAGCACATTATCAACAGTCATATTATTTTCAAAATTAACTGCACCAATAGATTTAATAGGAGCATGACCCCCATTCGGCAATTGTATAGTTTTGTGTTTTGGCATGAATTTATTCTTAATAATCGCATCCTTTGTCACATGGTCAGTGGTCCCGCTATAAATAATCCATGAATTACTCAAAGATGTAGTAGATGAATTGATATCTGAGGTGTTAATATAAGACTTATCAATACTCGTCTTGTTGTTTAGAAGTGTCATGATCTGTTCATATTCTTTGGTTGTGCGTTTTTCCTTCCTTTGGGTCAAGTGTAGAAGCGGTAGCAGTGTTTGTGACGTAGCTTTTCGTTCTTCCCATGAAACCTGTGCCCTAGATGGAAGCCATTGATGAAATAGCAGGTATCAACAATGTGGCTAGTCATCCCACAGTGGGTGCACTATTTCTGTCTAGTTTCTGTCTAAGCGGTCGACCAGTTGGATGAAACGGTCGACTGGTTCTACCGATTGTCATTGTTATATAAGTAATTCTTAATTTGTTGTGGTCATTGTTATATAAGTCGATAAAAGTGTATTTTTATTTTTATTTTTATTTATTTTAGGTCACCAGATATCTCAAAAGTGAGAATGAAGATGGTGTATGCCAGTTCAAAGGACAAATTTAAGCGGGAACTGGATGGAATTCAAGTTGAATTGCAGGCAACAGATCCAAATGAAATGAGTCTTGACATCGTAAAAAGCCGTGCAATATAACTACGCACTTTTTCGACAGCATTCACGTTTTTTGGCTTGTATTATTTTTATTTTTGGTTGTATCCATTCACGTTGCTTTGTGGTCATAATTTGTATTTTCTTTCTCTAATTACGCAAATGAATTATATATAAATAAGATTAGTTTCTGTAATATCAAACAACACCAAAATTTATTGCCTTGTCATGGTACAAGTTGAATAAATATTAATTGTCGTGAGTATATTAAATTGTTTATTAAGTATTTACTTTTCAATAATATTTACATTATCTTTTTAATATACTTTAACTATTAGGGGCATATTTGAAATGCAAACAACGTTAAAGTATTTTTCTTATTCCCTCAATCATTAAAGCAATTTATAATTTTATAAATAGTCATTCGATTTAAAAAATGGTCACTCAAATTATACATTAAATTTAAGGAAAATTGCAATTGTCATTCAAACATTTACCTACTTTTGTACCATTGTCCTGAATCTTTCTTGACAATTTTATGTTCAATCTTTAATTTGTGAGCGTTTAGAAGACGAATCTACCCTTAAGTTCATAAAAGTATTAAATATAGTAATAAAAGAAGAACAACTTGAAAATATAAGAGGAAAAAAAATTAATCCACCTTTCGTCCTCACAAAACCACAAAACCCTACATTATCTTCTCCAACAAACATGTCTAAGCCACACAACGACAAACACACATACAACTATACTCTTACCCACCACTGAAGTCCCTCACCATCACATCCCAATTATCCAAAGTCCTTACCCACCAATGGATAGTCTTCTAAATATACCGCAAGTTTTCATACCTATGAATAGCCAATACCCACCATACTTCCTCTATCTATTGCTCTTATACCATGGCCCTCAACTACACACCTCACATCCCTATATTACTAACTACTTCTATTTTTTTCCTCTTATATAGATGATGAAGATGATGAGGGGATATATTTAAAAGACAGACGAGAGAATTAGAGAAAATGTTATCAAAATTTGATCAAATAGCTAAAGAATTTGTGTGGGTCCACACTTGTTGGCCACCATAAACTGATGGTGCCACTGCCTGGATAAAGAATAAGATATTTTGTTCTTAATATTGTTCTGACTACTACTCATCAAATTGACAGTTTTTTCTTAAATTGGTTTTGAATCTATTGGTTGCTAGCATAGGGTTGTGGTGTTAGTTGGTTGTTGTAGTATGCTGGTTGTGGTGATTTATTATTGGATGAGGATGGAGGTATGGATAAGGAAGAAGGGTTAATTTTCTTTTCTTTTTAACTTTTTATTCTTTTCTTCCTTTTATGTTTTTACTTTTATTTAAACTTATGGTCTAATTCGTCTTTTAATACTCTAGAAATTATTATTAGGGGTTAAGAGACACAAAAATAAAAGGTTAGGAATAAAATTACAAAGAAATAAAATGTCGGGAAAGAAGTACGAAAGATGATATATATTGGGGACAAAAATTACAAATTTCCATAGATTTATTAACCGAGTAATCATTTGTGAAATCATTTAATAACATCAATGATTAATAGGATAAAAAAAATACTTTAATGACCAATTTGAAATTTTGCAACAACTTCAGTGACAATAAGTATGATTAACCCATATTAAATATATTAAATATTTTATTAATCTCTTAATGTCTCTACTTTTCATACTATTTACATAATCTTTTTTATATAGTTTGACCATTAGGGGCACATTTGATATGCAAATAACAAATCTGATTTTGAAATATATATTATTTATTTTTTAGTGCCATCGAATTCTCAACAAAATATTGATTTGTTTGCGATGAAAAATAAAAAGCTGCGTACTAATAAAAAATTCCATCAACTGTTCAAAATTCCATCAGTATAAAAAAAGTAAAAAAAATCCAACATTTGTGCATAATGAATAAAAAACGATTTAATTGTTAATTTTCCAGATATGGCTAATATAATTCGCACAAACCACTAAAAAATATGGTATGAATATGTTAGATCCTATGACTCGACTGGTAAAATAGTATCTCTCTCCACAAAAATATGTTTTTTTTACTGACGAATACTACCAAAAGTTTTGAATAATGCTATTTATTACCACATGTGATTATCATCAATCTATGTGACAACTGTGTTGATATTAAATGATATGCCTAATAAAATGTGGAAATATGAAACCCATTTTATTATATCTACCATTTAATGTCACATAAACTAGTAATTATCACAAATTGTGATAAATAAGATTACTCTATTTTGATAAAGCTTACAATCATGCTATTTTTTTTCTTTTCAAAATATCTATTTTCCTTTTCTCAGTAGTGGAAGAGCTGTGGGCATTACCACCGTTGAAAAGTAATACCACGGGTGTCGTCACTACGATGCGAGAGCTGCCATTTTACCTAGAGCACGGTAGTAGCAGGATCATATGCACTACTATTGCCACCGTGTGAAGTGGATGAGGTGCAGTCCGTTGCTCTTCTTTCCATCGACGGGTGGATCCGACCGATCACTTTACATCTTCATTGAAGGCGACATAGATGAGGGTTAGGATTTTGGCAAAAGAGAAAGTTGCAAGAATTGGGTCGAGTCACTCTATGTTTTCTTTGGCATGTGGGCTGAAGACAAGGATTTTGGACCTTTGCATTTGGGCTGGAATTGGAGCTTGGAAGGATTCTCTAGGCTAAACACTTGGAAATTGAAAAATTGAAGAATTGGGCCAGATTGTGGTCCAATTGTTTCTTTACTTTTTTTTTTTTTTTTTTTCCTTTTTATGTATATTGTGTTAAGGATATGACAAACCAATAAACAAACTCCAAAAATATGTTACCGCTGAGAAGCATAAATATGTTATAACTGAACCTGTGACAAACCAATCGCAAAGTCCACAACTGAGCATAAGACAATGCGTTTCAAATCATAAATAGTCTTTAGGAGAAGTTTAGACACCATTGTCGTCAAGTTGCCATTAGGTCTATCATGAACATGCACATGAAACTAGTGATGCCTGTGACAGATCATATGCTTGCATTGATCACTCGGGTTAACACAGCTGAAGTTTTAGGGGTCGAAATCAAATCAGAGACTCAAGTTGACATGGCTTTAGAGACTCTCCTTTAGATGTTATCGCAATTCCAAGTTAATTATAACAAGAACGAGCTGGTCATGACCCTGATCGAGTTGATGAAGGAGTTCCAAAATGATCATGAGGTTGTTCTAAAGATCAAGAGTGGTGGTTGCCTTTGCTTTGTCTTGTGCTAGACCATCATTTTCCATGCCGAAAGACAATGTAGGTAACAAGAAGAAGAAGTCCAACAAGAAGAGCCCATACTAGTAGGCCAAGAAAGGGAAGACAGATGGAAAGCCTAATGGGAAATGCTTTCACTGTGGACATAATGGTCTCTGGAAGAGGAACTGTCCGGAATACCTAGCTTCCAAAAAGTAAAGTAATAATATATATTATTGTCAGTGATTTTGTATCTTAAATAATTCCGCAAGTGTACGGATCGCTCAAGTAGTAAAATAGATTTTGAGTCCAAGTATCGATCCCACAGATATTTAGATAATTCAGTTCAATCACACTAATCTTAACCGAATCTAATGAACTTTGAAAGATTTTGTGTTTAATAACTAATATATATACGACAATTTAAATGACAAATTTCATCGTAATTCTAGCACTAATTAAACTAGCCTAGCATACTAATAATAAGAAAATAAGAAGGGGAAGAAAACATGGAATTCATCACTCGGAAAAGAAGAAAACTTGAAAGAATAATTGCTTGATCTTTATCTTCGTTGAATTCATCAAAAAAGCAATCTTGATCTCCGTTTGATGCTTTCGTCTATGTTTTTCTCCCAAAAACTCAACAACCTATTATGAGTTGATATGAACCTGACCTCCAAGCATACAACGAATGAAAAAATTCCTCAAACTACAGCAAATAAAGAGATACTACTTCCGGTGCATAATTCTGAAAAGAAAAAGCAAAAGCAAATGAAAACCAAACTAACAAAAAAACTAAAGACCTCTAACTGATGGAAGGCCATATCTGTCAGTCTGAAGTAGTCCACGCGAACGACGAGGCAAGTCTGAAGATCCATACTCCTGATAATGTCGTTGGTCCCAGCCCTCAGAAGCTAAAGAGTCAGCGACCTGGTTTCCTTCTCGAAAAATATGGGAAATTGTGTCTCGATCGAATGAAAGAAGATGTCGGATGCGTCTGAGTATTGACTGAATGACCCACGGCCCCCCACCACGTAAAATGCAATGAACAGCGAGTGTAGAGGCAGTCTCAATCCATAAGTCCACAAGACCCATCCGTCGGGCAAGCTCAATGCCCTGTAAAATGGCTCTCAACTCTGCCTCCAAAATAAGTATGTCTCCGTAGCCGGTAGAGAAGGCCCTGATACAACGCCCAGTGTGATCTCTGATAACACCCCCGCCACTGGCAAATCCATCCCTGACGCATCCATCAGTATTGATCTTGGTAGATCCAGCCAATGGGACACGCCAATAAACCAAAGTAGGGGGGCTGGGGGTAGGAGAAGTAAGAGTAAAACCAAAATGTGGGGCAAGATCAAGGTCCCCACGCCAATGCACAAATCGAAAGAGTCTTCCCATATGCAGTAAAGAAATAGTGTGATAGACCCGCCAGATGATACGATTGGGCTCCATGCCAATCCTACGATGCTTCGCATCATTCCTAGCTGTCCAAATGTACCAAAAGACCAGCAAAGGGATGATAGTGCGAATATGGCCACTCCTGACAAACTGGCCTGAGAATCTCCAAGTCTGAAATCTATGCTGTAGCATCTCTCCAACCCTGAGGGGAATGCCAAAAATAGCCGAGAAGTGCTGCCATACCTGGTGAGCCACAGGGCTATCAATAAAGACATGCTGGATGGTCTCAATCTCTGAACAGCACTGACACCTTGATGCCATGTGGGCCCGAATCCTCCTCTGAATAATCACATCCACTGGCACTAAACCCTGCCACAATCGCCAACAAAAGAAAGAGATAGTCTGCGGGATGATCGGGCTCCAAATCATGCGACAAAAGGCCTGAAGAGTACTCCCAGTGCGAACAAGCTGCCATGCCGACTTGGTAGAAAACCTACCATCTGGGGTGTCTTTCCACATAGGTCTATCAAGAACATCGGGACAAAGGGGTAGACTTCCAACCTGGATTGCAATATCATGTGGAATGACCAACAAGAGTCTATCGATATCCCATCCAGTATCATCAAAAAACTCAACTACCTGGACGGAGGTATGCTCCCTATGAGGAAACATTTGAGCTAAAGTCATGTCACCCATCCAACAGTCGTGCCAAAAGAATATGCGCCCATGACCCAACTGCCACGCGATGTGGGGCTCCGCTGTGAGTCCCACCCCCTTTAGCCTCCTCCAAACCGTAGAAGCAGAATGTGGTATGGGTGCTAGAAGGGGATGGGTGCCCCTGCAATACTTGCCCAGTAAAAACTGAGCCCAAAGCGACTGCTGTGATCTGAATAACCACCAGAGCTTCAAAGAGAAAGCATGGACCATGTCCTCTAATCTTCTGAAGCCCAAACCACCCTCATTAGTAGGAAGGCAAATATCCTTCCATCTCTTCCAATGTATATGGTGGGACTGATCCTTAGAGTCCCACAAGAATCTAGCAAATGTACTCTCTAACTTCTTCAACACTGTTTTGGGAGGCTGCATAATCTGAAGAAGATAGAGAGGCAAGGAAGAAAGGACAGACCTCAGTAAAGTAATCCTGCCACCAGAAGATAGCAGCCTAAAGGCCCATCCAGAGATCTTGCTCTTGACCTTTTGAAATAGATCATCATATAAGAAGGTCTTTCGAGCCCCCTTAAACAAGGGTATGCCCAAGTATGTGATAGGCTGCTGCTGACGTCGAAAGCCAGTAATGTGCTCAAGTATCTGAATCCTAGAAGGAGGTGCCCTCTTAGGCACAATAAGACCACTCTTGTCTCTATTCACCAACTGGCCAGAGACCCTCTCATAGTGCTCCAAACAATACAGTACTCTCTTTACTGACTGTCTTTGGCCATTAGCAAATATGATCATATCATCAGCAAAACAAAGATGTGAGACAAGAGTGTCACCTCTATGAATATATGCCATCGATGGATACTGCTGGAAAACTTGAGTGAGACCCCGAGAGAAGTAGTCTGCTGCAATGATAAACAACGAAGGAGATATGGGATCTCCCTGTCTCAGCCCACGAGAGGAAGGAAAGAAACCACAAGGCCTGCCATTCACCAAGACAGAAAAATGGCACTCAGAAATACAACGCCTGATCCTATCCCTCCACATCCAATCGAATCCAAATCTCTCCATCACAGTCATCAAGAAGTCCCAGTCTAACTTGTCATATGCCTTAGCCATATCTAGCTTAAGGATGACATTGCCCCCACAGGCCTGGGTATCCAATGTATGGAGCATCTCCTGTGCCAACAAGACATTATCACCAATCAGCCTCCCCTGAATAAAGCTACTCTGCTGTGGAGAGATGATACGAGGCAAAACAAAACTTAAGCGAGAGTTCAGGAGCTTGGTGACAATCTTGTTGAACACCGTGCAAAGACTAATCGGTCGATACTCTGTCCATCGACAGGCGTTGTCTCGCTTGGGAAGCAAGATTATAGAAGTAGCAGAGAATCCCCTAGGCAGATGCCCACCATCAAAGAAGTCCAAAACCGCACGAAAAACATCATCCTTGACAATCTCCCAACACTGCTGAAAAAAAATGAGAGGTAAACCCATCTGGACCCGCCACACTATCTGCATCAATACTGAACACTACATCTCTAATCTCAGCCAATGATGGAAGTCGGTTCAGCTCCTGATTATCCTCCTGAGTAACCAAAGAAGGGATAATATCTGGTAAAATTTGGTCAGTTGCCTGGGCGGGAGCAGAAAGGAGGTCCTGGAAAAAGGAAACAGCTGAACCCTGAATCTCCTTGTGTGCAGACAAAGTCTCTCCCGTCTGAGATCTAATAGAATGTATACGGGCCCGCATGCGGTGCCCCTGCACCACTGAATGAAAATACCTCGTGTTGTGCTCTCCCTCGCACATCCAACGAGTCCCAGCCTTCTGTTTCCAGAAGCTTTCCTCAATAGACAAAGCACGGTTCAGTAGGGCCTGAACCTGATGTAAGTGTTCTCTATGTACAGGTGATGGATCCAAATCATATTCCATCTCAGCCTCATCCACCCTGCTCTCAGCATCTCTAATTCTCTGAAATATATCCCCAAACACATTTCTACTCCACCAACGAAGTCCCTGCTTCATCCTAAAGCACTTCTCCCAAAGAGCAGCCATCCCTGTAAACTGAGTCGGGTATGACCACTTTTGAGAGACAAAGGATAAAAAGTCATGATGACGGGACCAAACATTGAGGAACCGAAAAGGCCTAGGCCCACCCCCATCATCAGCCTCAACCCAACTCAATAACAAAGGCGAATGATCAGACGTAGACCGATTGAGATGCCTCACTGTAAACTGTCGAAAGAAGGATGCAGCCTCATGATTCATCAAAACCCTGTCAAGTCTCTTCCACACCCTCCTATTATGCCAAGTATAAGGACTACCAGAAAATCCAGCATCAGTCAATCCACACTCCATCATCATATCACAAAAATCAGTCTTCCCCCTATCACGAGTACTGACTCCCGTCCGTTCACCATCATGAGCAATGACGTTGAAGTCACCACCCACAAGCCAAGGGCCATCCACAGTCTGGAAAACATGGTGAAGTCCCTCAAATAAATCCCTGCGTCCTACAACAGAACATGAAGCATACACCGGCGATAAAAATATAGGTCTAGCCAATCTCGGATCCTCGATCATTAGATGAAGAAACTGGGGATGATCAACAATCACAGACACAGTCGTCCCCACATTCCAAAAACACCAAATCTTACTCGACTGGTTCTGGACACCGATATTAAACCCAACAGAACGACGAACAAAGTCAAAGCTATCCTCAAACAGAAAAGGCTCCAAAAGAGCGAGGAAAAAAATACGATGTAACTGAACAAGCTTCCTAAGTCTCTTGCGAGTCTTAGAAGCACGCACCCCCTAACATTCCATATGAGGACTGACATCACAAAGACTGAGAGAGGGAACCATGAGTACTTGACATACTCCGAGTGATCGGTCTAGAAGGCAGATGAGCAATAACTCTATGTGGGACCCCACTCAAGACTGAAAAGAAACCATCGGCCCCCTGTCGCTCATCCAAACCAGTCAAATCACCATGTGAACTCCTACGAAAGTGACCCTGTTGGTGTGTACCCATCTGAACAGAACAAGATGTATATGAGGGAACTGCTGATGAAATAGATGGAATAGAAGCCTCGACATTATCTCGGCAATCCAAGAGAGGGCTAGTATCAGGATTAGAATCAATTGTGTCATCCAAACATACCCCAGCACGTGGTGCAGCAAGTATATGGTCAAGCAAAGGGTCAAAGAATTCTGAATGAGCCAAAGTACTGGTGGGGCCCACAGAGATAGCTGGTCTATCATGCAATGATGAACCATAGACAGGATCAATAACTGATCGTGACTCAGCATAGTGTTCCACCGCGAGAGGGAGGCTGCCGGTAGGGCCCGCAATAGTCAATAGCCTATCATGCAATGAGTAATCGTAGGCAAAAGCTGATGTCTGCAAAAGATCAGTGGTGGGGCCCACATGTGATATGGCGGGGTCCACTGACCGAGAAACATCCAGACTCTGACTAACTGAGAGAATCGGAGTAGGAAGTAGTGATGAAATGTATGATGGGGCCGTTATGAGTTAATAACTCATATATATACTACCCTAATCGTGCCCCAAAAGATACCAAAAAGACCTAAAAATCGTGGGCCAAAAGTTACTTAATCGGGTTGGAATTGAAAAAGGAAAAAAATCTGTCGCAGCAAAAAAATAGCCTGGGCGATTGCCCAGGCCATTCCCGGGCTGCCTAGACGATCGCCCAGTTGACCCATTTTGCTCACTGTTTGTTCTTGAGGTTGCTGGGTGATCACCCAGCTTGAATGTTGTGCTTCTGCGCATTTTGTCCTCCAACTTTGGATTCTGTCTTCTTTAGTCCATCAACTTTCTCCAATTTGGTCCTTAAACTTTCTATAATCTCTAATTTGGTCCTTTAACTTTTGATAATCTCCAATTTGGTCCTTCAACTTTCAAGAATGTCCAATTTGGTCCTTCAACTTTCAATTGAGTTCAATTAGATCTTCATTGTTTCGAAATATCTTCCAATTTATTGCTCTTTACATCTATTCTTCTCCAATTGCTGTTAAACAGGTCCAAAACTGAAATATGAAGATTAAAACACAAAATTAAGTAATAATTCAATAAAATGACGGAATAAAAGCTTAGTTTAAAGGTCCTAATAAGTGCAAAAAATGCACTTGTCAATTATCCTACATTGAGACCTGCTTAGTGATTGATTCTACTGATGCCCATATAGTAGATTCTGGAGCCACTAACTATATTTACAATTCATTGCAAGGGTTTTAGCTAACCTGGGAGCTCAATGAAGAAAGATTTACTCTCAAGGTTGAACTAGAGAACTGGTGTCCGCTAGAGCCATTGGATTTTTTTTTCCTATTTTTTAAGCACAATAAATATTTACATTTTAAAAATTGTTAATTTGTTCCATACATTAAACAGAATTTAATTTTGGTAGCTTGGTTATTTGAGCATAAATATTAAGTTATTTTTGCATAGTTTGCACAGGATGTTAAATTGAATAATGCTCTTAGATGTAATGGACAATTGATTAATAATTTGTTAAGTTTTAAATTGTGTTGTTGGCTCTATGAATAATATTAGTGCATCTAATAAATGCACAAAGTTTTATCCTACTAATGAGACTTATTTGTGGCACCTTAGGTTTGGTCCTTAATAAAGTTCAAATATTGGTAACAGGTGGTTTTTAAGTGAATTAAAGGTAGAATCTCTGCCGATTTGCAAATCCTATTTAGAAGACCAAGAGACCCTTTACATCTAAGGGACATAGGGCCAATGAAGTATTGTAATTAGTACACTTTAATATTTGTGGACCAATTAGTGTACATGCACTACAAGAAAAGGGAACTATAGGAACGACATCTATAGAGACGACACCAAATTCGTCTCTATATATAGCATTTATAGGGACAACAACAAAATATCGTCCCTAAAGATTGTGATAGCTATAGCAAGGACCAAAGTCGTCCCAACACACAGTAGTCGTCCCAATAGGGCCAGCATCTATAGAGATGACTTATTTTGTCGTCCCTATAGAGTACAGACCTATAGAGACAACACGGAATGTCGTCTTTACAGAAATAAAGTCGACTAATATCGTCCTTATAGCCTAAAAAATTTGTCCCCATAGGTCATAGGAAATGGCGCCATTGTTTCCCGCTTTGTAAGCTATTGGGACGATTGATGTCGTCCCAATAGTGTTAATATTGCTATAATTTGATTAGAGCCTTTTGATTTTCGGCTTCAATCATAAAATGGAGTAATTTAGGATGTCTTCCATTAAAGATTTTTGTCTTGAGATCACAGGATCTAATACTTTTTAAGTGTTTTTCTTCATTCACGTGTCTCAGACAAATGCTGTTGTACAAATTTTGTTATTAAATAAAAATTGAAAAATATAAGATGAAGTAATTTAGGATGTCTCACCGGACATATTACTGTTAATTTTTTGAGTTTCACATTTAATTGACAAATATTTTAAATTTGATTATTTAAGGAAAAAATGGTGGAAGAACGGGAAGAGCAAACGCATCAAACTATCTTCAGCGGCGTGGCAGTTAACGAGCACGACGTTGTTCAAAAGGTCATGGGAGAGAGGAGGGGACATCGGTGCGGAGTTGGACGAGTTTTGACGGGCACTTCCCACTCTCACTCATCCACTACGACATTGCGGGACCAACCTAGTACCAGTCAATCTACTCAAGCAACCAATGCGTTGAAGTCCAAAATGAAGACATACATGCAGCAAATGAATGAATTTATCATGCAGTTTACGAGTAATCTGCAATTTGTCATGTCAGGAATTCAGCTGCCAACACCACCGCCACCACCTCCCCTGTCGCCTATGCATGAAGAAGAGTGAGATTCTTCGAACGACGAAGATTATTTATCTGATCTTTAGTCTTCCTCTGTTATCTATTTTGAGTTGCGGATACTTTTATTTTTGTACATTATGGTTATTTTGTATTGGAAGTTTTTGTTTTTGTGCATGGTTTTTTAGGTTGTTTTGGTACAATTTGTTTTTGTGCACAAATATGATAATATAATTAATATTATTTAAGTTCTTTTTAAACATTTTATTTTTGTTGGTACATTTTTATTTAATGTTTCTATTAAGTCATTGTTATTAAATAATTTTAATTAGTATTGAAAGTGTAATAATTATTAGAATCAATAAATTTAAAAAAATTTAATTAAAACGACAAAAATCGTCCATGTAGATATTTGTTCTATTGGGACGACTATTATCGAGACCAAATAGTTTTTTCGTCCCAATAGTTTTTTCGAGACCGAATTCGTCCCAATAGTTTTTTCGAGACCAAATACGTGTCAATATTCAAATTGGAAGTGGGACATAAAAAGACGACAAATGTCGTCCCTATAAATCATGAATATATTGGAACGACTATTGTTGTCTCTGTTGACTTACTATGACGAGCTTATTGGAACGATCTTTAGGGACGATTATGTCGTCCCTTTAACCCTTTAGCGACGACAATTTTATCTATAGGGATGACAAAAGTCGTCCCTATAACTCCCTTTTCTTGTAGTGATGCTAGATGTGGATATGAATACTTCCTCTCTTTCATAGATGATTAAACAAGTAATTCAGAACAGAAGCGGAAAATAATTAGGTAAGAACATTAAGACACTTTGATCATATGAGGCAGAGAATATCTATCGTAATGACTTTAGAACGTACCTTTCAGATACTGTGATTATATTCCAACTGAGTGCACTAAGTACATCCTAACAAAATGGTGTCATAAAAATGAGAAACAAGACCTTGTTGGACATAGTTAGGTCTATGCTGGGCTTCTCAACTTTTATCACATCCTTTTAGAGATATGATCTACAAACTACAACATAAATATTGAACATGGTTCCATTTAAGTATGTCCCTAAGACACTCGTGGCATTGTGGAATGAGAGTAAGCCTAATTTAAGGCACATTTAAATATATGGATGTCTGGAACACGTGCTTAAGAGAAAGATGCATAAGATAGAATAGAGATCATAAGTATCTATTTTTGTTGGATATCCTAAAGGAACAAGATGATATTACTTTTATAGTTCTCAGGACAAGAAGGTATTTGAGAGTACAAATGCAACCTTATTAGAGAATAGGTATATGGAAGAACGTGAATCTAAGAGTAACGTTCTTTTGGAAGAAATAAGGAGAAAAACTCCCAGCTCATTTGTTCTATAGATCCCAATTGATCATACCAAGAGAAATTCACGCCAATTTTGCCAGTAGTGGCGCATCGTTAGACAAATGGATGTTTCATTTGCCATATTCACTGACTAGCCAGCACTAGAGGTGACAAAGGATTGGTTCTCAATTGTTCAATCACCACAAGGTATTGAGATTGAAGTGGAAAGACATACTACATGAAAATCAGTGAGATAACAATTACAACTTCCAATCAACTAAGAACCTCCACCACTTAGACATAGTGGGAGAACTACTCGGTTACCCTCGAGATACTTACATTATAGAAAGTCTTTTGAGGTAGCCTCTACCAAGTAAAATGAAGATCCCACTTTGTTTAAGGAAGCTATGAAGATGTAAACGATGACCTTTGGAGAAATGGCATGGATTCAAAAATGAAATCTATGCACACTAACTCAATCTGGGATCTTGTAGATACACCTATTAGGGTAAAACCTATAGGGTGCACATGGGTCTACAAGAAAAAAAAATAGGGATAGATAGAAATGTGAAAACCATTAAAGCTAGATTAGTCGCTAAGGGTTTTACTAAACGAGAAGGCATCGATTACGATGAGACCTTCTCACCTACAGCCATGCTTAAGTCTATAAGAATCTTCTTATCCATTACATCTCATTTCGATTATGAGGTGTGGTAAATAGATGTCAAGACTATATTCTTTAACGAGAATCTTGAAGAAAGCATCTATATGATGCAACCATAAGTTTTTATCCAAAAGGATCAAGAGCATAAAGTATGCAAATTGAAGAGGTCCATTTATGAACTCAAGTAGGAGTTTATTTCTTGAAACATCAGGTTTGATCAAATTGTTAAGATTTATGGTTTTAATCAAAAAATTGATGAGCCTTGTGTCTATAAGAAGATTAAAGACAACAATATAATTTTTCTCATGATGTGTGTCGATGACAATATACTCATTGTGAATGATGTGGGAGCACTAACATCAGTTAAAAATTGGTTGGCACAACGGTTTGATATGAAAGACTTGGGAAGAACCAATTATGTTATAGGAAGAACATCAATTTGATATGAAAGACCTGAGAATCCAGATATTTTGGGATAAGAAGAACAAGAGAATTGTTCTATCCCATGCTTCATACATAAACAAAATACTGGTGAGATTCGCTACGAAAAGTTCCAAGTTACAGGAATGGAATTTACTTGTCACAGGAATATTGTCCTAAAACTCCTAATGAAATGGAATACATGAAGCAGGTTCCTTATGCCTTGCCTGTAGGAAGTTTTATGTATGCGATATTGTGCACGCGATCAAATATTTACTATACTGTTGGGATTGTTAGTAGATATTAGTCGAATCCAAGACCTGAGCACTAGACTATTGTTAAGTATATACTCAAGTATCTTTGTAGAACTCTAGATTATATGCTGGTTTATTTAGCTCTAGATTTGGTCCCTATAGGTTATACTGATTCTGATTTTCAAGCTGATAGGGAATCTTGCAAGTCAACATAAGGATCAATGTTGACATTGGGTGGCAATGCCGTTGTTTGGCGAAGTATGAAGCAGTGAAAACAATGGTTTACTTAACATTTCTGATTTCATCTAGGACAAGTGTAAGCTATGTTAGTTAGTATTTGCCCGTCCAGTAAATTCATTTGTATTCATGAAATTTATAATAAAATATTAATTCATTGTATTAATTTGAGTTCGCATTTGTTCATAGATTATTTCGATTTTATAAATCGAGTTAAGTTGTTAAGCATGAAAAGATTCAATTTATAATTCAATCTAAATTATATAGTCCACGATCAGTAAATAAAGACAGACACTTTATTTTGATAAAGATCATCTCGATTTTATTAAAGCCCATCTTTAACTTACGTAATAAGACTAAGAGTACATTTTGAATGTATTGCACTGGACCACGTGAAATTTAATTTTTTATTATTGACCACATGAATTTAATTACACTTGATTGTCGTACGTAGGACCTTAATCCTAGCAGGTATTGGACTTCAATTACTAACTAGAAGTTTTTGGAAGTATCAATGAGTGATATCAAATTATTGGTCAATATCTTGACGACTTGGGAATTAAAGTAAAATAACGGAGAACATATATCTTGCAATATGGAAACCGTCACCTATTTAATAGGCCCGATCACGATCTTAAAGGATTTTCTAGTGGACTGTTAAATTTGAGCTCAGTAATTCAACATTCATTGCTGAGTTAATATTGTGATATGGTCACATGGAAGTGTTAGTTATAAAGTGGGATTTGAGGATGTGAGTATTTGTAAAAGGCATTTTGGTCATTTTAACATTGTTCTGAATATTCGAAATGGTCAATAGAGATAATACACAATGATACATTAGAGGATATAATTATTGATTATATAGCTTCACTAATTTCAATTAAACTAAGAGTGAAATTTCATTCTTTTAGTGGAATATAATGAGATTACTAAATTACCTCGATCGATCAAGAGTTGATCGAGTCAGGATTAATTTATTGGAACTTAATTTAATTGGGTCCAACAAGGTTTTTTCGGTGGATTCAAAATAAAAACAGAGATATATTATATGGGTTAATTAAATTGGACATAAGGCCACGTGTGTAGACATGTGGCATTGGCGTGTGCCAGACATGTTTTACTTGTTTTATGGAAAGGGAATAATTTGTAATACGTAAACATTTTCATGATTTGAGAGAAACGAAAGAGTCTAATATATAAGAATAGTATTTAATAGTATATTTTATTATAATGATGCATATATATATATATATATATATATATATATATATATATATATATATATATATATATATATATATATATATATATATATATGATTGGGCAATTAGCACATTTCGTCCCTATCTTTTGAGTCTATTGTGCAAATCGTCTATATCGTTTGAATTTTGACATTTAGAGTCCTTAAATCAACCATTCTTTGTGCAAAAGGTCCTTATCATCTATTTGTGTTAACTTTTGGTGTTAATCATTGATTCATATGCAATCTCTCGTTTTATAAAATGTATTTTCATCAAATCCATTTAATTACACCACTTGTCTTGAAAAAATTATTAAAAAAAATTAAAAACCCCTCCCCAAACACACACACACACACACACACACTCTCTCTCCTTCTTCTCCACCACCTCTATCATCCGCCACTCCGTGCTTTTCTAATTGTCCTTTTACCACCTATCCACTTCAAGATTCTACAAGCCCACATCAAGAATCACAAAATCTCAATGAGAGATTTCACAAACCCACATCAAGAATTACAAAATCTCGATGATAAAATTGACACTCCAATGGTTGCAGTCGATCTTTCGGGTTGCTATATTTGATTCGGACCCCGTAACAATGACAATCGAATAAATTTGGAAGGTACCGTGTCCTCTTCTTGGACAGTATAGTGGTTGTTGATGAAGATTAGGTAGAATTCAGCAGCGTAGCATGTGGGCTTGGATTGGGTTTGGGCTTGGATTTGTGGTTAGTAATAAGAAGCTTTTTGGGTGTCATCAAATTTGCAGAGGATATCTGATGCTATTGAAGGGGTTATTTCTATACAGAAAGTTTTGTGTATAAAAGTTCTGAAACAAGGGTTTTAGAAATTGAAAACATTTGTGTTATTTCGTGAACCAGATGAAAACAAGGCACAGAAAACTTGCAATCACGAATTGGGACTATCAATTGACCGCAAACCAGAGTATCATATACGAATGAGGTTTTGGAGAATAAAACGAGCTTAGGCCTGTAAGATTTCAATGTGAAAAAGATATCAAGTTTTCTTGTACATTATCCAATTTATACACTAGTTCGGCATATAAAACAATATACATTATCCATTTCTTGATGACTCGAAGAAGAATCATTACTCTCATTATGAACAATCTGATTGATTGCCCCATATCTCACATCACGATTAAATGTAAAGCTCACCCAAATCTCTCTTTCCCATCTATTATTTTCACCATTACTCTTCGAATTCACATCATCATCCTCATCAACATGCATTTTATATCTACAAACCAGGCAAGACCCATGAGTTTCCAACCATTTTTTTATACAATTCCCATGAAACCTATGCTTACAAGGCATTTCTGTAGCCATTTTCCCAGCCTCCCACTCCTCTAAGCATATAACACATTCTTCATTATTTTCATTCCTAGTAATTTTCACACTCGGCATGGCCTCAATGGATGCTTTCGAGGTAGGTGGTTGACCATCCTTATTCAAGAACATGTCCCTGAACAAAGAATCAAAGTCTGTGCCACTGCCTTCTATTACAACCATGCCTTGTGTTAGAGGGTTTATAAGGACGATCTTGTCACGTGACTGGCTTGGGGTGGTTGGATTTTGTGATTCTTGATGTGGGTTTGTGGAATCTTGATGTGGGTAGGTGGTAAAAGCATAAATGGAGAAGTACGGAGCGGCGGATGAGAGAGGTGGTTGAGAAGAGGGAGAATAAAAGGAGAGAGAGAGAGAGAGAGAGAGAGAGAGAGAGAGAGAGTGTGTGTGTGTGTGTGTGTGTGGGGAGGGGTTTTAAATTTTTAATGATTTTTGCCAGACACGTCACGTAATTAAATAGATTTGACTAAAATACCTTTTATAAAATGAGAGATTGCACATGAAGCAATGATTTAAAGCCAAAAGTTAACAGAAATAGACGGTAATGACCTTTTGCACAAAGAATGGTTGATTTAAGGACCCAAATGTCAAAATTCAAATGATAGAGACGGTTGTATAATAGACTTGAAGGATAAGAACGAAATGTGCTAATTACCCTATATGATTCTAATGAGAATTACAATCTGATCAAGATACAAACTTTTAGACCAAATATGACTGTTTTCAAGGTATCCTGATAAGACTAAATAGTCATCAACTATTATTTTACACAACTCTCTCTTTGATGACTATTTACACAATAACTACCTCGTTAAAAACATTGTTTTACAAAAATCCAATGGAACAAAATATCAAATGAAAGAAAAAGAGTACATTTAATTGTTAAAATTTTGGAGTACTAAAAATGCCTTATTAAAACCCTACCAGTAATACATAATGGGGTAAAACTTAGACAAAGAAAAAAGAGTACAACTACGCCCCAGATATCAATCACTGAAGATATTTGAGTTCACACATTCCTATCTCTTATACCAATTTCTTGAATGTAGACGTTAGTAATGTCTTTGTGAATAACTCCACCAAATTATCTCAATCAAATTTGTTGAACATTGATGTCATCATTTTTATAAGCTCACATGTATAGAAGAATGTTGGATAAATATTCTTTGTCATGTTTCATTTGATGTAGCATCTTTTGAGTTGTGCAGTACAAGTAGATATGGCTCGGCTCGGTCTGTAAATCACGAGCTCGACTCGTCTCCAAAAGGTGGGCTCGGTTCGGCCCACGGGTTCGTGGGCCGAACGAGCCGAGCCGAGCTTTTTTTTTGTTTTGGTTTAAAATTTGAAAATAAATCATTCTATTTATTTTGTTAAAGAAAAAAATGTAAATATTTAAAATGAATCCTTTATCTTTATCTTTATCTTTATGTTAAAATTTTTATTGAATTATCTTGATTATGTTTTTTAAAATTTTCATATTTGACTCTTATGTTTTTGTTTTTTTTTTTGTTTTTTGTTTTGAATTTGAAAATAAAAAAGAAAGTAGAAATAAAAAATCATTTATGTTAAAAAATAAAGATTTAAAATCCACCTCTATTTTTTTTTTTTTTTTTGTGTTTTACATTTTTTAAAATTTGAAAATAAAAAAGAATACCATATCGAAAATCGTTTATGTTAAAAATATAAAATTTAAAACCCTCTTCCTTTTTCTGGGTTTGGGACCGGCTACTTTAAAAGTAGGCATAGTTGAAATTGTACACGAACAAGTTGTTACATATACAATTTTTTATTAAAATAAGAAAAATTCTTCAAATACAGAAATATTAATGCAAAATAATACTTACTAAGAATATGATTAATTCATATTCAAATCTTTAAGTTCTTCAGACATTATTCTGTCCACTTTATCTTGAATTTGAAGTTCGGCATCATCCCAATCCTTTAGACACAGTAAGCTTTCTAAAATTTCGACTTTGAGTCTTGACCAGTTATCAGATAAAACCCTGCCACTTATACTAAATGCAGCCTCCGATGCTGCAGTTGACACTGGATGTATTAGTAGATCACGTGCCATTTTGGAAAGAATTGAGTAACTACGTTGATGTTGTCTCCACCATTTAAGTATATCAAAGTTTTTTCTCTCCTCTTCATCTAACATACTAAGCACATCATGTGCAAAATACCTTCCTAACTCTACAGGTGTATCATTAGAACATAGAAGTGAAGAACTAGAAGAAGAACCAACTAATTGTTGACCTTGAGTGGTCCTATGTGTACTGACGTAACTCCATAAGTTAATGTCATCAGTTGATGACGAAGTATATGTTGGATTAGGGGGTCGTACAACGTTTGTACCGGCCTTTTCAGCATTGACCTCATACATAGAACATAAAGTTTGTTCTAAATTAGCACACGTGACTGAATTTCCAAAAGTTAATTTATCTGAAATTGCCATTATTGTTACTTTTGTACCCTCTAAGTTAAGTCGAGGATCCATGATACATGCTAATGGAAATAACATAGGTAATTGTTCTCAATATTTCCTAAATTTAGTTTCCATAACATGTATAATACTAGTAAAAAGAGCAAAATTCTTATACCTATAAAAATTGTTAGCAATATAATAGAAATGATTTAAAACAAGTGGAGTAGTTGGGTAATAAACACCAGAACATGCATTTTTTGCTTCGTAAAAAACTTTTAAATTTTTTTTAACATGACCACATATTTTCCAATCATGTAATTCTAAATCATATTCTGAGCCGTGTGAGTGTCGGTCATTATAATACACAGTAATGCAATCTTCATAACCTTTACATGATTCAAGCATAAGATATGTTGAATTCCACCTATTGGCAACATCAGTTGCAAAACATTTTGATTGTAGCCCATTTTCTGTACATAGAGCAGCAAAAACTTGTTTTCTTGATGGTGAAACCGAAATATAATTAATAGCATATCTAATTTTTTTCAATTGAGGTTGTATAAATTTTAATCCATCTTGTACAATTAAATTAAACACATGACACACACAACAAATATGAAATAAAATACCATCAAAATGTGGATTACAGTGTTGCATTAATTTTTCAATTACTATATTATTTGGGCCTGCATTATCAAATGTAAAACTACGAGCCTTAGAATCACATTTAAATTCATGTAACACACTTAATAAAACTTGATAAATATTATTTCCATTATGAGGATAGTCTATTTGTTTAAATGCTATTACTTTTTTATGCATTAACCAACTATTATCAATGTAGTGTGAAGTTGCTACCATGTATACTTTTTAGTTACAACATGTCCATAAGTCTGATGTAAAATATACAACACCATTGTAATTATTAATATCATTAATAATAGCTTCTTTCTTCGTATTATATCTAACAACAGTATCTTTACGAAGTGTATTTCTAGAAATACTAACGCACCTTGGTTGTAGATATTTTTGGATGAATGACGTCCAATGAGGATTGTCCACTAAGCATAGTGGAAACTCGACATTTGCTATCAATTCCGACAGTCCTTCGTGTTGCATAAGTTCTTGTGAGTATATCCAGTTGTTGAGAGCGGAACTACTAGACCCGGCTCTCGGAGATCCAAATTGGAGTTGAGCCTGATTTGTATCCACACCTCCATGTTTGTATTGATACTTTTTGAAGTGTCTGTTTAGATGGATCGTGCCTATCCCCTTGTGCCAATCAAACTTCTCCTAACAGTGTTTACACTGTGCTTTGAACTCAGGGATTCCGTTCACTAGTTTACCAGTCGGCACCAACTGAAAATACAGCCAGCATTTAGCCTTTTGTTTGGTGGCTTTTCGTTTAGTGCTAGAGTCAATGGTATTTTGTGTATCGGCGTCGTCATGAACGTCTTCCAAATCAATTGGATCAGTGCTAACACCAAATTGATCAATAATATCTTCTGGAATTGGAATATCATTAAGACCACTGAAATCATCATCACTTCGGTTGTATGCTATTAGGAATAATAGAAGAAAGAAAATAGGAGAAGATGAAAATGTAGTAGAACGTAGAAACTAGAAAATAGAAATGTAGAAAATAATAGCGTAATATCTAGTTAATAAAATACTAGATACTAATTAGAACACTAATATTGAGATTCGAGAGAATGTAATTTGAGAATTTTTAATGGATTGAGTATGTAATTGAATGAGAGATAAGAGATTGAAGTGTGAAAAAATGAGTTTAGAAAATGGGTATTTATAGGAAAATAATGAAAGAAAAAAAAATGGTCAAATGACCGTTGGGGATGAGCTACGAGCTGAGCTGGCTTGTGGCTCGTCCATTGGCTCGTGGGCTCGTGTCCACGAGTCCAACGAGCTGGGCTCGTGTCCACGAGTCCAACGAGCTGGGCTCGTTCCCACGAGCCCAACGAGCTGGCTAGTTTTTTTGCTGAGCCGAGCGAGCTCGGCCCTAGCTCGTGTTCGTGGTTTGACGAGTCCGAGCTCGAGCTGGGCCAAGCTTTTACGAGCCGAGCCGACGAGCTTTTTTGCCACCTCTAAGTACAAGCTGCATTTTCTCATACAATATTGGTGGACTATCATTTGTTGAAGTTAATATGTATGATGCATGGATATGACGAGTCATGTTCCTCAACCATACACATTCTCGACATGCTTCATAGATTGCAATGATTTTAGAATAATTTGAAGATGTTGCTGTCAAGGTTTACTTCATTGATCTCCATGATATAGCTATTCCTCTACGTGTAAACATATATCTTGTTTATAATATAGCTTTATATAAATCGGAGAGTTCACACACATCTACTTATCCTACTAAAAAATTCCTAATTTTTGTGAATAAAATAATCCTATGTCAATAGTAGCTCTTGGGTAACGAAAAAGGTGTTTAACACCACTACGATGTCTCTGAGTTGGTGTAGAACTATATCTTGCAAGGAGATTTACAGAAAAAGTTATATATGGTCGAGTGCAATTTGCAAGGTAGGTTAATGCTCCAATTATAATAAAGTACGGTACTTCAAGACCGAGAACCTTTTCCACATCTTCAAGTGGGTGAAATTGATCTTTTTTCTCATCATGTAATTGAATGACCATAGGCGATGCCAGATGATGTACTTTATCCATATGGAAATTGGCGCAAATGGTCCCTAAACCTTTGCCCTCATTGTAGAAATGATCCCTAATGTTTGTTTTTTTGGCAAAAAAGTCCCTAACCTACGTGTTTTGGTGCACAATTGGTCATTATTTGATTTAAAAAAAAAGACAAACATGCATTTAGTTTTAATTAGAGAAATTTGCATTTGGGTATTTAACCTTTGCAAAAGATATAAATGAGTTTGGTAAATTTATTAAATAATATTTAATTTAGCATTCATATGAAAAAATGAAAAATTATTGTACTTTAAGTATATGTAATTTCTATTTCATGTGAAAAACTTGAATAAAAATTAAGTTAAATAAACAAAAAAATGACATATATAATTTTATGACATTGGATCAATCTTATTATATAATAATAATAATAATAATTAATTTACACATTACGTGTTCTTTAAAAAAAAAATTAAAATATAAAGAATATAGTTGAAGCTCTAATATTTATAGTTAATAAACAAATATTTCAATTAAATAAAAGTATTTGAGCATCAAATTTGTGAGAGTTTCTTTTTCTTTTTACGTTGTAACGGTGAAATAAAGTTTTAAATTTTAAATAATAAATTAATAATTTTATTTAATATATTTATTAATAATTATGAGCTTAAATTTTAGTTATTTTATAGTTTGTAAAATAAACAAAACAATATAGTATATTATCAATTTGGTCAATAAAGTGTTAATTAAAAAAATTGTTAGTTTCTTTTAATTTTTAGGATTAATTACACTAACAGTCCCATTCTTTCAGCTTTGTAAAAATGAAAGGATTGGGACGATATCTGCGAATAAAATTGAATGCGGATGATATTGTTTCAAAGTTGAAAGAATGGGGATTGTGAGTATAATTAATCCTAATTTTTATAAAAAATAAAAGTATCGGACCCATTTATACTTTTCAAAGGTTTCATCAAATAAGGACCAATTATGCACCAAAACACATAGGTTAGGGACTTATGTGCCAAAAAACAAATGTTATGGACCATTTCCACACTAAGGGTAAATGTTAGAGACCATTTGAGCTAATTTCCCTTATCCATATATAAGAAGATAGATGAACAAATAATCCTTCAGAAAAATATTGAATCTGCAAACCAAGATCTTTAATCTCAAATTCATTTATGAAATAATCTACAATTTTTTTGAGCTTTTTAGGAGTTCCAATAAGATTTAAATTGTCAACACAAACTACCACAATTGAAAATCCAATACTTATTTTCTTTATGAAAACACATGGACATACATCGTCATTTTTATAACCCTCCTTCAACAAATATTTTTTCAGGCGAGTATACCACATGCGTCCATATTGTTTCAATCCGTTTAATGATATTTGCATTTTAATTGAAAACATTTTTTTGGAGAATGAAACATTTGCTTCCAACACTTTAAATCCTTCATGGATTTTAATGTAAATTATATAGATAAAAAGTTACTACATCCATAAGACGCTTGTCGTGTCACGTGACACAGTCAATTGATTAAAAATCTAAAAGTGATGGTGCCTATTACAAGATAATATGTTGTTCACAAGTCTTTATGAGAAACATTGGGCTACTAGTCGGGTTTTGTATATTATAATTTCATTATTACATTTTTATTCCTTACAAGAATCCACTTGTATACTATATGGATTACCTTTTTAGAGGTTTAGGCTACAAGTCCAAACACATTTTGTTTTTCTAAAGAATTTAACTCCGCATGTATGACTTCTTTCTATTTTGGTCAATTGTTTCTATATTGACAGTCTTTCACAGACTGTGGTTCAAGATCCTCATTTTGCATAATTTAAAAGCTACATTAAAGGCAAAAATGTTGTCTATAAAAATATTATTTTGTTCCCGTTATTTATGAGATGACAAATAATTTATTGAAATCTCATTATTTTCGGACATTTGTGGTTTTGCAGGGATCACATTATTTATATTTTGATCAATCTTTTCTATTATTGTTTCTTCTAAAATCTTTGGTTATTTTTTCTCTTGAACTTTACTCTTTTGAGGTACAAAGTCTTTGGAACCAACTAGTCAACTACGTTTTAGGCGTATTTGAGATTCATTTGCTACAACAAATTGTCCTGCAGAGATTTCAATTTTTACTCGAGTATTTTTTGTTGGTACATATGACTTTATCACTTTTCTTGTGTCAAAAAATACATCGGGTAATTGATTTGTAACTCTTTGCAAGTGAATGATTTTTTCAACCTCTTGCTCACATTAATTACTGTGTAAATCAAAATGAGATGGAGTTGTTTCATTCCAATAAATTTTACCTTGTTTTACAGGATGTATTTTTGTCCCTCTCAAAGTTGAAAAAGTTATCTCATCAAAATGACAATATACAAAACATGCAGTAAATAAATCACCCGTTAAAGATTCAAGGTACCTAATAGAGATGGCAACAAGGCAGGGCGGGATGGGGCGCGGCAGCCATTATCATCCCCGCCTCGTCGGGGATTTTTGGGAAGTGGGGTGGGGCGGGGCGAGTATAGAAAAATACCCATTTATCGCCCTATTTAATTAATTAATAAATTTTTAATATATATTTTTTATTTTTTACATACAATTTAAATTTTAAAATATAAAAATAAAATAAAATAAAAACATTCAGGGCGGGGCGGATTTTTTTGCCATCTCTAGTACCTAATAATGAATGGCGAATCAAAACCAACATAAATTTCAAATCTTTGTTGTGGATCCATTTTGGTACATTGAGGGGGTGAAATTGGGACTTTGATAGCACAACCGAAAACTCGTAGGTGAGAAATATTAGGTTCGTGACCAAATGTAAGTTGTAAAAATGAGTATTCATGATAAGCAGTTGGTCTTATATGAACCCATGATACAACATGTAATATAGTATAACCCCAAAGACAAGATGGGAGTTTTGTTTTCATAAGTAATAACTTGAAGACATTTGATAAACAACTTTGCTAAGCCATTTTTGTGTATGATTCAATGACAATCCCAATTGGCATACAATACTCATCGAATGCTTGTGATCTAAATTCACCAGCATTATCAAGAAATATATTTTTGATTGAGTAATCAGAAAATTGAGCTTGTAATTTTATGATTTGAGAAAATAATCTATCAAAAGCTACATTCCTATTGGAAAGTAAACAAACACAGTTCCATATAGTAGAAGAATCAATTAAAACTATATAAAAAAAATGATCCATATGGTGGGTGTATCGACCCACATATATATCTCCATAAATTCTTTCAAAGAAAGTTGTAGATTCAACATTAACCTTTGTTGTGGAAGATTTGATGACTAACTTGCCTTGTGAATAAGTAGCACATGGATAATTATTAAGTAAAAGAATCTCCTGGTTATTTAGATGATGTCCATGTGAGTTGTTAACTATTCGGCATATCATTATTGCTCCTAGGTGTCCAAGTCTATCATGCCAAAGCAGAAAACTTTTTGTTTGATTCAATCATTTTTATGAATGTATAATACATGCAAGGTAGGGTTGTCCAAAGTTTTTCTTTTATCTACTTCTGGCCAGATACAAAAGAAATTATTTATCTGCTTCTGGCCAATATTATTTTCTCGCATCGTCTCAATGTGATATCCATTGCAGAGGATATATCTAAAACTAAGCAAATTCCTTCTGGTTTGCTGGAATAAAGTACATTGTCAATATATAATTTTGTATTATTTAGTAAGATAATACTAGATATTATGGAGCCTTAAATTAATTTCGATACACCTTACATTGTATTAACATTATTTTCTACTAATGTTAAGTCCAAAAAAATACCTTTTATCTTAAAGAATAATATGCGTAGTTGTACTATCAGCTCAACAACAAATATCTTGACAATTCATCATGAATCTATAAATATGATCAAATAGATCATTTTTTTAAAAAAAAAAATGAGTGTATAACCAAAATGAGTTAAACCTAAAGTAATACTTCAATCAATTATTAAATAGTTTAACAATGCAAATTAAAGTCTCAAATTTGAAGTAAAATAAAAATATATTTCAAATTGAACTTCTAAATTAAAAAGAAATACTAAGACATTTAAAATAAACTAATCTATATTTTATAGTACATTGCCTCTGATCAAGTGATCAATTTTTCCAGTTGAATTAGCAAAAAAAAAAAAAAAAAATCAGAGACATCCAAGTGAGTCACATCAACTGACCGTCAAAGTCAACAAAATTATTCTCCACCTTTTTTTTCCCTTGATTGATTTTTTGTAGAGATCTACAAAATACTTTACCATACAACAGGTATGTGACCAATGCCCTTTCATTCCACATCTATAGCAATTTTATTCTTACCTTTTTTTTGATGAGTTGTTTTCTTTTGAATTGTGCTTCTTAAAGATGCTACCGTGTTGCTAATGTTTTTGCCCATTATTTTGTCTACTATCTCGTCCATGTTCATGCCCACGTCTATGTCTGTGTCCACTTCCACGTGTATGTCCATGACTTGATGTTACATTTGCTTTCGGTAATGAGGTATCATTTGCTTCGGGCAATGAGATACTATTTGCTTCAGGCAATGCTGTGGAACCAGTTGGAAGTAATCAATGATTTTTCAACAACAACTCATTATTTTGTTCAACAACTAGTAGGCAGAATATGTGTTCAGAGTCCTTTTTAAAACATGCCCACGATATTGCTACTGTAGGATAACATTTGAGGAATGAATAGTGGAGAAAGTTTTTCCAACATATCTTTATCAGTTATTTTTTCTCTGCAAAGAGTGAATTTTGAACATATTCTAAATAGTTCAGAGTTTTAGTCACTAAAAATCTTGCAAGTGAAGGTACAATAAAGGGCTTTGGAGAGGACTGTTTAGTGAAATCCCGCAAGCGTATGGGTTATTTGACAAGTAATAGTAAAATGAGTAAAAGAGTATTGTTCCCACGAGGATTATATTTTAGCTTATTTTCTACCAATTCGAGCTTAAATTGAATAGACATAATAAAATGATCAAATGAAGTGATTATAACTACGCCTATATTATGACGATGATTTAAACTACGAGTAAATATGTTTTTGGAAAAAATTCAAGCAAGCGAGTTATGCTAAGAATCCGACTCCACCATTAGTATCCATTATAATTCTCAAAATTTGACTTTTAATCCAAGTTTATGCTTAAATTGACAATTGATAATCCTAAGTGAACTAATAATATATTTCTAGTAGAATTAAATCTATTTTCATATACGATTCATAATATTCATATTTCAAATTCGAATATATAAAAACACACTTAATATCACGATTATTCTACAAAGCATAGAAGATTATGCCTAACTCCTATAGCACTTTGCATTGGTTGCAACAATGAGCTAAACCAACTTTGAACCTCCCGGAAGCAAAATAAGTCACAAATACGTTCAAAAGTAAATAATTTATTCCAACGTCAATTAAAAATTTGAGACCAATCAACTAAGCATAAATTAAGATTAGATGGGAGAAGTCTTAAATTAAAACTCCAGCTAACGCTTTACACCATCATCCTTAGCACAAAGAAATTAGCCTACCATAATTGAGTGACAAAAATACATAATAAATTGAGAATTCATCACCTGAAAATTTTGATTACAAGAAGTTTGAAGATTACTTTTCCCCCCTTGAATGCTTCAATGGATTGCCTAAGAATCTCAACTTTCTCTTGTTTGAAATCCTAATAATCTTGTCCGAAAGAATTATTTCTTATGAAAATCTCATGTTTTGTCTCTATGTTTTCTCCCAAAATTCGATTCCCTTTAAGTCTAAGAGTTCTACAATTTATAAGGGTCCAATTATGGTTGAATTTTGTGCCTAAAGTTTTCAAAAACCTCCCAAAAATAGATTTTAAACCTAACTGATGATCTGACAGTGGATGTGTCCGCTCGAACGGGTGCCACATGTGATTTTTCAGTCGAACCTAATTGAGATATGTAAAAAGCGTTGGACTTGTAAATAAATTATCTTTCCAATGGTATATCATTTGACTTGTGGAGATTTTTGTACCAAACTTTATGCTGTAATTTTGCCACATACTCCGGTCGTAGTTTTTCAATTCACTTTTTCAGCTTTCAGGTGGTTGATCATTCAGTTCAACTCTTCATTGTCACCCCAACATACCTTAAACTTATTGATTTTATCTTCTTTCTATCCTATAATATTTGGCTCTTGATAATCACTTCAAAACCTCAATATATTCTCATATACTCGATGATTTCACCAATGTGACTCGAGTTTGGGGATTTTGTCCTGCAATCACAAAAATGAACAAAGATTCAATAGATATCGACTTTAAAATACTTAGAATTATATGAAAATATTCATTAAGGAGTCAATATATGTGTATAAGTTATACTTATCAAGGACCACACTTCTCTGGTGGTCAAATCTTTCTTTCAATTTTTTTGAAAGATCTTGTGGATCTTTCATGGTGAGATACTCATTTTTCAATCCATCATGGAGATGGCGACAAAGAAAAATAAGTGTTTTTACACGATCGGATTATTTATTTCATTCTTTCATTATCTCTCCAGACCATTTGAGATAAGATGAATATTGGCATCAAAAGTCCATTATATATAGTTTTTTCCTCATAAGTTGTGTAACAAACTCAAGTTTTGTGATGTTCGCTATTTGAGTAACTTAATGAAGTTGAGTTTTTTTTCTTTGGGGTTATTGAAGCCCGCCACTATTTCGTTCACAAAGAATAAGTCGCACCATATACTAACTTATTTAATTTGTACTAAGATTCTGAAAAGAAAATTAGAAATTGTGTTGATAATGTGTTATAAATCAACAGAAATGAGAGAGAACAACATATGAGAATAGTATTCAAGTATTTATTTTATTAAAATGACGAACCCATATATAGAGGGTTCTAATGAGAATTACAATCTGATCAAGATACAAATTTTTAGACTAAATATGACCTTTTTAGGTATCCTGATAGGACTAAATAGTTATCGACTAATTTTACCACAAATAGTCATTGGTTAAATATATGTTAATGTCCAATTAGTTGATGAGAGAAAATATGTAATTTTGTGACCACACACAAAAGAGAATCTTTACAGTTCCTAAGTCCTTGAAAATCACTGGAGAAGATAAAGAATTTGAAGGTAGAATCAAGAAAGGTAAGAAGAATAAGAAATTTTTTTTTTTTTGTAAAATACCCAAGAAGTTAATTCCCAAACACTCACGAGTTTTTATTCTGACAATATTGTTGTTCTCTTATTTAATACACAATAATTAGATCCTATATACGGAGGTTCATCATCACAAGAAACTAATTTTTCTGATGTTAACCTCGGATTTCCAATAATTAGAACTTTGGAGGAGCAGTTAGGAATATAAACATATACAGTCCAGCTTGCTATGCAAACTGGTCCAATATTATATCTTCTTAGGAAGGGGAGGATGGTTGTATGCATTGAATCTTGTTAAATAATAAGGATTCATATATTTAATAATGGTGTAAATAACTCATTACACTCAACCCTATTTATAGGAACAATCCTAACTCTAAAAGAAAAAGAAAATTAGAATTCTAAAACATATTGTTTCCTAACTTAACTGGAACTCTATTCGTGGTAACAATCCTCCTCAAAGTTAGAGCATAGATGCCCAACTTACTAATTGCACAGTAGAACACTCTTTCGCAAACTGCATTTGTGAGAGCATCCGCCAATTGATCTCCTGACCTAACAAATGGGAACTATATAATTTTCTGATCAAGTTTATCCTTAATAAAATGACGATATACTTCAACGTGTTTAGTATGATCATGTTGAACTGGATTATGTGCAATTTCAATTACTGCTTTATTATTACAGCGTAGACTCATAAGACTTTCATAATCGATTCCCAAATCTTGTAAAACACTTTTAACCCATAGCAACTCACATAGACCATGAGCCAAACCTTAGAATTCCACTTCTGCACTTGATCTAGCAACTACCTTTTGCTTCTTACTTCTCCATGTAACAAGATTACCTTCCACGAACGTAAGTAACCCAATTTAGACCTCATATCATCCTGATTTCCTGCCCAGTTTGAGTTCGTATACCCTTCAATTCCACGGACTTTATTATTGGAATAGTAATCTCCTTTCTGGAGAGCTTTTTAAATATTTCAAGATCCGATGCACTACATTCATATGGTTTTCACTTGGAGCATGCATGAACTGACCCACCACACTTATTATATTAGCTCTATCCAGTTTTATGTGTGATAGGTAAATCAATCTCTCTACTAGCCGTTGATACCATCTGTTGTTGGCTAGAACTTGATCTGTAACACATCCAAGTTTATGGTTTATCTCTATAGGAGTCTCTACTGGTTTACAAGCTAGCATTCCAGTCTCAGTTAGAAGGTCAATCACATATTTTCACTATGATAGATAAATTCTAGCTTTTGACCTAGAAACTTCAATTCCTAAGAAGTACCTTAGTTGCCCAAGATCTTTCATTTCAAATTTCTGCCAAGTACTTTTGTAGTGCATTTCTTTCATCTGGATCATCTCTTGTCAAGACCGTATAATCCACATTAACAATCAACACCGTTACTTTTCCATTGTTGTGCTTTATAAACATAGTATGATCTGAGTTAGCACATGTTTGGGGTTGCTTAAATTATAATTTCAGCTGGTCAAATTGGTCAAACATACTTTTTATCTATACATTTCGTAGGACCCATAACTTACAACTCAATTTTTATCCACACATTCACCAACAACTTATAATTTCAGCACTACCAAACATGGGCTTACTTTGCTTATAACCAAATTCCTTCATAGTAGAGGAGAATCTTCCAAAACAAGCTCGAGGTGCTTCTTCAATCTACACACTTCAACTTTACTCGAGGACTTGCTTTTAATTTTCGATGGTAACTCCATATAGATTTATTCCTCTAGATCTCTATTGAGAAAAGCATTATTGACATCAAATTGTTGCAATGGCCAGTCTCAATTTGCTGCTATGGACATAAAGATTCGGATGATATTGATCTTGGCAAATGGTGCAAAAGTCTCTTGATAGTCCATACCGTACTTTTGTGTATACCCCTTCATAACTAGCCTTGCTTTGTACCTATCAACCTTTCCATCCCCCCCAAATTTTATTGTGAACACCATAGTTATCAAACCTGGACCGGTGCAGGTCTGACGGAAAAACCAGCGACCCAGTACCCCAACCAGTCCGGTTGTCTTAATTGGACCGCTCAACAATCGAACCGTTTATAACCCGAAAAAAATACCAATTTTTTAACTAACCAGTAACCCGACGACCCGTCCGGGTCATTGCATAATGAATTTTTTAATTTTTCTTATTACCTTATTCTACCTAAAAGATGCACCAATTTCTTCTCCACTATGTTAATAAGATATTAATGTAATGAAGTATAATAATTTATGTTATTTTTTTTTTACAAGAATTAGTTGATAATATTAGTAGTCTTTTACTTATTTTGCTAAATACATTCGTGATGGTGATGATTTTCTACTATATATGTAGTTTTTTGTTTGATTTGGACTTGTAGGGTGATATTTAGTAACAAAATTAATATAATGTTTATTTATTAGAGTGTAATAATTCATAATTTTATGTTATATTTAACAAAAATAGACTTATCGGTTCGACAAGAATTGACTCATTGGTTCAACCACCGAATCACCGGTTGAACCAACAACCCGATGACCCACTTCCTTCTCCGGGTTGATGTCCGGGCCGGGTCTGATAACTATGGTGAATGTTGTGCGATTTATATCCCGCAAGTGGACGGATCGTTGACAAGTAATATAGTGATAAATAAAGTGTCGAACCCACGAGGACTAGATACTAATTTAACTAATTAATTTCACAACTTAAATTTTAACAATGGAAATAAACACAGATTCAATTTTTGGTTCTTATGATTCTAAACTAAATTAACTATTTTAATTAAATTGAAAATCACAATAAGCAACTTTGAAAAATGAGAACGAATTAAAGCTTAACAATACTAGGATTCACAAATCCACCGACACGTTTTACTAAATTATCTGTTAATCACTTTTTAGCTTTTAATTACCTTGGACTGAAAATCGGCGTTCCTAAATTAATCGAAAGCCTCTCTCGATGGTCAATCAAATCTATATGTTATGCGAACTTCATTATCTCTAAATAAGCTTCGAGTATAAACACATGCATTAAAATCTCAAGAACGCCTAAATGGATTTAATAAAGTATAATAGTAATCTCTATCTATTATTGGACCCTATGTTATTCAATACTACGTGCTAAATTTATATTGAATCTCTCGACTTCAATACAGATCACAATATATTCTAATGGTGCGCAAGCATTAAAATAAAGAAACTGAATAAAGAACAATCAATCTACGGGCAATTAATTACTAAAAAGGAAAAACTTCTAATTAATTAAAACGCGAGGTTTCATCGTTCATCCTAGATAAAGTAAATTAGCTGGACATGATTTCGTCAATTATCGAAAGAATTGAGTTCATCATGGTCCAGAGAAAGGAAAACAAAAAGTAAAATACAACCTGTGATCTCGGCTCGATGATCTTCGATTCCGCGCCTTGATCTTCGTTCTTGCTTTGTATCGTGTTCCTCTAAAAATCGTCTCCCGCGAAAAGTCTATATTCCGCCTTTTAAAGTGCTCTCCCAAGATCCTAAGACGTGTGTTTGGTATTTGAGTTAATCTGGACAGGTAGAATTCTAATTCAATCAGGTTTTTTCCAGAATCTGCCGCGTTTAGCCTGTGCGATCGTATGTTGTCAGTACCTGCGATCGCATGGTTCAACTGTTTGACATTGTGTTGGATTTTTCATGGCTTTACGATCGCACCAAGATAATACCATGCAATCGCATGGTTTATTCTGATGCTGAATTTGAATTTTCTGCCTTGGTAATTGCACGTCAAGCCCCTGAAGTCTATTTTCTTAGCAATTAGGTCCCATTGTCTTCATTTTGCTCTCTTTTCATCCAATTGATACTTGACTTTGATTATTTCCTAAATTGATAAGAAAACAACATGCAATTAAACTGAAAATAACTAAAAGAACTTATAATTGTCCATTTTTGTGAGCCCAGATAAGTACAAAATTGTACTTATCAAATACTCCCAAACTTGAACTATTATTCGTCCTCGAATAAACTACTAAAAACAATCTTGTACTAGATTGAATAAGCAATAATAAAGTTCACAACATAAATAGCTTGCCGTCTTTACTTCAGATTTTTGCAAAAAGAAAAACTTATAATTCATGACGAGTGTTCAGGTTATACAGTTGTAAATATGATTCTACTTAAAACATACTTGAATCGTGTGTGAGAGCAGTTCATTTGATCAACTTTTAATTCTATGGTGGTGATAGCCCAACCACTGAGTCAATTTTTCCTTACTCTCTCGTAAGGTACACTTTCCCCCAAAATAATTGTTTTCTCTCAAAATTCTGAGATTTCTGGGTCTAAGGTTATTCACATTCTTTTCTTTCTAGAGGCTGGTTGAGAAAGCTAATGATTGTGACAACCTAGGTTTATGAAGATTCTCCAATTTATGAGCACTATTAACCAGAAATTTTCTACTAAGTAAGTCAAACCCATTAGTCATCTAATCCTCAGGTTTACTTTGCAAAGAAATTTTTATTTTTATTTTTATTTTTATTTTAATCTTATGTGCAGAACTCAGTCCATTAAGCTTTCTAAATAACTCATGTAACGAGCTTTAGGCTGATGACTCCCAAGTCTTTTGAACTTTAGGGCATCGGGTTTTGAGAAACCCCTACGGGCTTTTTCACTCAAGTCAAATAGGCTACGAAAAGAGTTATAAGATATTAGTAGTATGCGAAACTCAGTTCATTAAGCTTTCTAAATGACCTATGTAACAAGCTTTTGGTCAATGACTTTATCACTCGAGTTAAAAAGGCTACGAAATGAGTTATATAATAATAAAAGCCTTGTTCTTTGCGTGCAATAAGTTCATGCTGAGGGATTAGATTCTTAACATTCGGTCATTGCTTAGTTTCCTCTAACTGGTCTAAAGTGCTCCATACAATTTTATTTTTCGACATACACGGAATCAAACATAATCTAGATGACCACTATCACAGCTTACTCACTACAACATAGCTAAAATTAAGTGCACCAACATAGCTACATATCATCGTCACTGGCCGACACAATACGATATTAGATATGATTAAATGGTCTCACATTTAAACAAAAATATACTCTGTTCACAAGTCAAGATTTAAAGCTAAAATTAAATAAAAATTTTCATCATTAGCCGGCAAGGCTATTCATATCACACAAGCATGCAAACAAAATAAAATAATTTTTTTTTAGAATAAAAAACGAAGTAAGTCAACAACAATCAAATATCATCAAATATCATGAATATGTCAAATTGACCAAAATTTTTATCTACCACCCCCAAACTTGAAACGTGCATTGTCCCCAATTGCATGTAAAACAAAGAAATACATAAAAATTATAGGAACTTCCCGGAGGTGGATCGGAGGGTGCCGAAAGAAGGAGTGTGGAGGGATCAACTGGTGGAGGAGCTGGCATGGGTGTCGGGCGGCAGATCTGATCATGGATGTCATCCAGCTTGCCCGCACATCTGTCTAGTCTTCGCTTGACCTGGTCGCAGTCAGCCTGAATCTGACTCTGCTCTAGGGAAGACTGACTCAGGATAAACTCCATAGATGACTGAGTGTGTCTGACTGCATCCACTCGAGATCGCAGAGTCGTCAACTCTAGCTGCACTGTGCGTAGCTCAGTCCAGGTGGCGATAATGAGCCGTGTCTGCTTAGCCTGTAAGTGATGTAGCATGGCGGCTATATCTCCAGGTGGTGCGACTGGCTAGGGTGCGACTGGTTGCTGTGCTGCTGGCTGCTCATCAGGAGGGTGCTCGTCTGCGGCTGGGGCAGCCCCCATAGCTCGTACAGTGGCCCGTCTGGCATTCTCTAAGGCAAAGCAGTTGATAGGTCCCTTTGCTCTCAAAACTGGCTCTGCATGTGAAATCGGGACCCCTGCTGCTGCACAAATACCACTGATCAGCGCTGAGAAGATGGATGTGTGCCTCTTGTCCGTCTGGGAGGCCAGCATGCTGATCAGGGTGTAGATGTAATTCCCCAGGTCGATCTTCCTCCCATGAGCCAGATGGTACAACAATCGAGCCCTAGCATCATTGATGGTGGTGCGATGCGCAGTCGGGTCGATGTTGTGGCTCACAAACACATTTAGGATGAGAAGGAAGTCTGTCAGCTTACTGTGCTCGAAGTCCCTCCCGGGTAGTGGCCATGCATCTGCTCAACCATATAAAAACTGGGCCACCTCACCCATATCCTGAATGTCGGGCAGAGGGTGAATATCTTCAGCAGATAGGCCATAGAAGTCATTGATAACCCTCGGGGTGAACATGAACCATGTGCCCCGTACCCATGTCTGCCCGTAGTGCTCTGTCCCGTGAACGTCTATCTCTTGGTTGAAATTCGTGTAGAACTCATGGACGAGCTGGGAGTAAATAGGATGCGGTGTCTCTGCCACCTTGGACCATCGGCACACATCAATGAGATGAAAGAGCTCAGAATGAGAGAAGTCGTCCAGGTGCAATCTTCGCTCCCCCCAAATGGTCCAATGGCTCACGGCTTTGGTGAATCTCTCTTTGTGCTCCTCGGACAGATAAAGGCGAGAGTCAGCGGTGTCTGCCGTATCTACCCATGCCCTCTTAGATGTGCCACCGGTAGCCTTCTTTTTTCCTTTTTCGGCGGCGGTAGGTTGTCGTTTTGGGGCCATAATCTGTAAAATGAACAAAAATATGTTAGATGTGAAAGATAACATATATGGATCAAGATATAACCCCCAAACTAGTTGAAACATTAGGTAAAAAAAATTCAAAAAACGTGATAGACGAGGCTACTTCGTGTATCGAGAAATCTACATAGGAAATTTCAAAAATGAAACGGACAAGTGTGGCATGAAAGTGCATGATAAGGTCTACCACATAGTCAAATTTCACATGATTTTGAGGTCATTAGGGCCAAACGGATGGTGGACGAAGTTGCTAACGGAAGCAGGCTGCTGTGGCATGCCTGTGGGCTGCCATGGCAGCCTGCAGGCCCTATGGTTACGACTGGGATTATTACGTGCTAAACATGTGTTCAAGCCAAATCGAATATTCCTAGACGATGATATTTGATCAAAAAGCTAGCCTAAGGTCTAGTTTCCACCAATTTGGGCAAGGAAATTGGACGGGGCATTTTATCAAACACTATGTATGCATGTGTTGTTCTTCAAAGGTTTGGGAAAATGGGGGAAATGGAACAAAACCAAAAATTTACACATCCTAATCAACTAAACCCAATCACAAACGTATAACCCATTCAATTCAAGCCTAAACTAATCATCATTTACTCCACATTCATCCCAAAGCGTGAATATAAGGTAAAAAAGAAGAAAAGTCCGAAAATGTAACAACTAAAATTGAAAAGTCCGAAAATGTACCTTACTTCGTGGATTTAGATGTGTAGGAAGGCTTGATTGTGTGGAATTTAAGTCCAAGGAAGTTCGTTTGGTGGTTGATGATCACGGAGATGAGAGAGATCGGATGTTTGAAGTAGAAAAGTTTTTATTTTGAAATGAGAGGTCAATTCCTGGTTTTAAGGCATCTGGTAAGCCTTGCGATCCCAAGGCGTGTATATGCTACGATCGCAAGAAAGGCTGAATCTGGGCAGAATGTAATCTGCCCAGTCTATGCGATCGCAATGGTGTGAACCATGCGATCGCATAGTTCTAACCCCTGTTTCAAATATTTTTTTTTTCTTTTTTGTAAAAACATAACTTAAGACAGTATAAACATGCATATGCAAAATGACGATGATAAAATCCTCGAAACCTAAGAATTAAAACCTATTCCAAAACTTAAACCTAAAACGTGCAAAAACGTGCTTAAACTCCTAAAACTAAAAAATTGTCGAAAATGTAAATAAAAGGGAGAAAAATGGGTTGTCTCCCATTGAGCGCTTGTTTAAAGTCTTTAGCTCGACTTTGTCGCGGTGATCACTCCGGATTGTTCAAGGCGGTACATGACTTTTCTTTCGAAAAGTCACCCTCCAAGTAATGTTTAAGCATTTGTCCGTTCACTTTGAACCTACCCTTCGTGTCATGAGCCACCTCTACCGCTCCATGTGGATAGACTTTCACTATTGTGAATGGCCCGGACCACCTTGAACGCAGTTTCTCAGGAAAAAGCTTGAGTCGAGAGTTGAATAAGAGAACTTTTTGTCCCGCCACAAACTGCCGTTTTTGAATATTTTTGTCATGCCAATTCTTGGTTTTCTCTTTGTACAGTTTGACATTTTCATAGGCCTCGAACCTGAATTCTTCCATTTCGTTTAACTGAATCAGTCTTTTCTCACCGGCTTCTTTCAAGTCGAAATTCAACTTCCTCAATGCCCAGTAGGCTCGGTGTTCCAACTCAACCGGTAAATGGCACGCCTTCCCAAAAACTAGGCGATAAGGTGACATTCCAATTGGTGTTTTGAATGCAGTTCGATATGGCCAAAGGGTATCATCCAGTTTTCTCGACCAATCTTTTGTCGATGTACTCACTGTACGCTCCAAGATCCTTTTCAACTCCCGGTTGGAGATTTCCACCTGCCCGCTGGTTTGTGGATGATATGGAGTAGCCACACGGTGCTTCACACCGTATTTTGTCAAAAGAGTGTCAAACTGTCTATTGCAAAAATGCTTACCCCCATCACTGATGATTGCCCAAGGAGTCCCGAAACGCGTAAAAATATTCTTTTTGAGAAAGTTCACCACCACCTTGCCATCATTAGTCGGTAAGGCTACAACTTCTACACACGTAATCCACAGCCACCAAAATGTAGGAATTTGAGAATGATGGTGGAAACGGGCCCATAAAGTCAATACCCCACACGTCGAAAAGTTCAACCTCTAGAATGCTTCGTAGGGGCATTTCCTGCTTTCGAGATATGTTCCCCGTCCTTTGGCACCTGTCACATTTTTTTACTAGACTGTAGGCGTCTTTGAATAAAGTCGGCCAATAAAACCCAGATTGTAGGACTTTGGCTGCTGTTTTGGTAGCACCGAAATGACCTCCGTATGGTAAAGAATGACATTGCTCCAAGACAATCTCCATTTCTTCTTCAGGTAGGCATCTCCGAATTACTTGATCAGCTCTCCTTCTGTAAAGAATAGGATCTTCCCAAAAATAGTGTTTAAGTTCTGAAAAGAACTTTTTTTGACGTTGATGATCATAATCCGGTGGCATGATATTGCTTGCAAGGTAATTCACATAATCTGAATACCAAGGTGCACTTCCCAAATGCTCCATCCCAAAAATCTGCTAATCTGGAAACTTCTCATTTATTTCACCCTCTTCATTTCCTTCTGTCTGCTCGATTCTTGACAAATGGTCGGCTTCCACATTCTCAACCCCTTTTTTATCTTGAATTTCTAAGTCGAATTCTTGGAGAAGTAAGATCCACCGAATAAGTCTTGGCTTTGCATCTTTTTTAGCAAAAAGATATTTCAACGCTGCATGGTCTGTGTGCACTATCACCTTCGATCCAATGAGGTAAGATCAAAATTTTTCAAAGGCAAATACTACTGCTAGTAATTCCTTCTCTGTAGTGGCATAATTCATCTGAGCATTATTGAGAGTTCGGCTGGCATAATATATGGTATGTATGACTTTTGCTCTACGTTGCCCCAAAACTGCCCCGATGGCAATGTCACTTGCATTACACATGAGTTCAAACGGTAGATCCCAATCAGGTGGTACAATGACAGGTGCTGAGATTAGACTGTTTTTGAGAGTGTTGAAAGCTTTAAGACAGTCAATAGAAAATTCGAACTGGCATCTTTCTCTAGCAAACTGCACAATGGTTTGGTTATTTTTGAGAAATCCTGTATGAACCGTCTATAGAAACCCGCATGTCCCAGAAAAGACCGAATTCCCTTAACTGATGTCGGAGGAGGCAGTTTCTCTATAACCTGAATCTTTGCTTTGTCGACCTCAATGCCCTTTGCTGATATCCTGTGTCCCAACACGATGCCTTCTTGGACCATAAAGTGGCATTTTTCCCAATTAAGTACCAAGTTGGTTTTCTCGCAATGCTGAAGTACCAGGGTCAAATTTTTGAGGCAATCGTCGAATGATGCTCCAAAAACTAAAAAATCATCCATGAAAACTTCAATGAATTTTTCGACCATATCCGAGAAAATCGACATCATACAACGCTGAAATGTGGCTGGGGCGTTGCATAGGCCAAATGGCATACGCCTATATGCAAACGTACCATAAGGACAGGTAAAGGTAATCTTTTCTTGATCTTCTGGTGCGATATGAATCTGATTGTAGCCTGAATACCCGTCAAGAAAGCAATAATGAGAATGACCTGCCAATCGTTCCAACATCTGATCAATGAAAGGTAGAGGAAAATGGTCTTTTCGAGTGGCATCATTCAACTTCCTGTAGTCAATACAAACTCGCCAGCCGGTGGTCAATCTGACTAGAATGAGCTCGTTATTATCATTCTTCTCAATTGTGATCCCTCCCTTCTTTGGCACTACCTGGACCGGGCTTATCCAAGTACTATCTGAAATAGGATAGATAATACCTGCGTCAAGCAGTTTCAACACTTCAGCTCGGACTACTTCTTACAAATGGGGATTCAGTCTGCGTTGATGTTGCACTGTCGGTTTATATGCCTTTTCCATTAGAATCTTGTGCATGCATAAAGATGGGCTGATACCTCTGATGTCTGCTATAGTCCACCCAATGGCTGATTTGTAATTCCTCAAGACTCGGAGTAATTTATCCCCCTGATCTTGATCAATAGAGTTTGCGATGATGACTGGAAGAGTGGATGACTCACCAAGATAAGCATACCTAAGGTGAGAAGGTAATTGCTTTAACTCGAGAATTGGTGCCTTTTAGACCGATGGAGGCTGCTGAGGAGGTGTGGTACCCAGATCCATATATCTACTCCTTCTTTCAATCCGTTCTGCTCCTTGTAAATATCTGGCACATTCTTCAAGAACTGGAGATTCGGAATTTTCATCTTGAGAATGCATAATACATGCTTCCCATGGATTTGAAGGATTTTCCAAGGAAAATGTGTTAGCAGCCTCGTGATCAATGATATCGATCTGAAAGCATTAGTCAGAGGAGCTTGGATACTGAATTGCTTTGAACACGTCGAAAGTGACTTGCTTCTCATTCAATCTCAACATCAGCTGCCCTTTTTGCACATCAATGAGGGCTCTTCCAGTAGCTAAGAATGGTCGTCCTAAGATAAGTGGCACATCTCTATCCTCCGCCATATCGAGGATAATGAAGTCAGCTGGGAATATGAACTTGTCCACCTTCACCAAAATATCTTCAATAACTCCACGTGGGCGTTTAACTGACCGATCAGCTAACTGGAGTAAAATTGTGGTTGGCTTCACTTCTCCGAGACCTAGTTGCCTGAAAATAGAATAAGGTATCAAGTTAATGCTAGCACCTAAATCACATAATGCTTTTTCGAAAAATGAACTACCAACAGTACAAGGAATAGAGAAACTCCCTGGATCTTTTAATTTCGGCGGTAGCTTGTTTTGCAAGATAGCACTACACTCCTCAGTAAGCATAACTGTTTCGCGCTCTTCCAACTTTCTTTTATTTGAAAGGATTTCCTTCATGAATTTAGCATAACTCGGCATTTGAGGAAATGGGATTGGAGAGACGTAAGCCGGTGGTGGAATATAAACTGGTGGAGAGTCCCGTTCTGTTGTAACTTCTGCATCTGATTTGTTTTCTCTTTCTTTGTCAGACACAGTTTCCTTTTCTACACCTGGTCTAGTCACATGAATCTCTGGTAACTGAACACCGCTCCTCATGGTAATTGCATTTACTTGCTCCTTTGGATTGACTTCGGTATTGCTTGGCCATGTGCCTGGTTGTCGCTCGGTCAACAATTTAGCCAACTGCCCAATCTGATTTTCTATATTCTTGATAGCAACATCCTGTCTCTTCTGCATCTCCTTCAATTCAAATTCCATACGTGTGACGACTTCTTCTAGTCCTCCTTTTTTCTCTTGTGGCCTCCATTGATTCGGTGGATTCTGGATATTTTAGTTGTTGCCATAGGAGAAGTTTGGATGATTTCTCCATCTTGGATTGTAAGTCTGTGAATAAGGATTATTCTGCTGATGCTGAAAATTCTGAGCATATGCAACTTTTTCAGGAGAAGGCATATCAACCTTTCTCAATGGGCACTCCGAAGATTGATGGTTTGCACCGCATGTCACACAGATTGGTGGAGACATCTGAACCATATTAGCTGAATGAGAATATTTCATTGTTTCCATCTGCTTCGCCAATGCATCGATTTTTGCCAGTACAAGTGAATTTGAGTCTACCTCATGTACTCCTGCTACTTTCCTTTGTACCACTCTGTCTGGCCACATAACAAATTGTTCACTTATTGTTTCATACAAGTCATGGAGATCGCCGGCAGACCTATTTTGGATAGAGCCACCTGCTACAAAATCAACTGAAGAACGACTGCTAGGAACTAGACCAGAGTAGAAGAAATGATTCTGAGCTACTAAAGGAAAACCGTGGCTTGGACACTTTCTGAGTAGTTGCTTGAATCTTTCCCATGCCTCATGAAAGTTTTCCAACTCAGATTGTTGGAAATTGGAAATTTCGTAGTTTAACATGTTCACCCTGGCTAGAGGAAAATATTTCAGTGTGAACTTTTGGATCAGATCACCCCAAGTTGTGATGCTCCTAGGCGGTAGTGAATCCAACCATTCTTGAGCTTTATCCTTCAGTGTGTGTGGAAAGAGCCTCATCTTCAGTGTCTCTTCATTGACGCCTTGGTATTTGAAATTTCCACAGATTTTATCAAAGCGAGAAATGTAGTAATGAGGGTTTTCATCTACCATCCCGTAGAACGGCAGATTGTTCGAGAACAAGTTGATCACATCTGGCCTCAACTGGAAGTTGTCGTGTCCATAAGGCGGATATATAATACTGGACCGATTTTCAACAATCGGTGGCATCATATATTCACCCATAAGAATGTCTCTCTCATTAACTTCAAGAGGTCGAGCTATTGGTGCATGATTATTTCGGCCATCTGCAGGCAACAGATTCTGGATTCAGTTATCCTCCATTGTGTCTTGCTGCTGTTGTTTCTTTTCTCTTTTTTCACGTTGTCGTCGGTGAAAGCTCCGTTCAATTTCTGGATCTAAATCAAAAAGATCAAGATCTTTTGTACGGCGCATACACACTTAACACCTGAAAATTTAGAAAACAGATAAAATTCAGCAGTATCACAACGAATTGAAAATAAAAATAAAACTAAATAAAACTAAAAAGAATTGTTAAAAGCCAAATTATAAATTAACGTAGCAATTAATAAAATTAGTCCCCGGCAACGGCGCCAAAAACTTGTTGTGCGATTTATATCCCGCAAGTGGACGGATCGTTGACAAGTAATATAGTGATAAAGAAAGTGTCGAACCCACGAGGACTAGATACTAATTTAACTAATTAATTTCACAACTTAAATTTTAACAATGGAAATAAACACAGATTCAATTTTTGGTTCTTATGATTCTAAACTAAATTAACTATTTTAATTAAATTGAAAATCACAATAAGCAACTTTGAAAAATGAGAACGAATTAAAGCTTAACAATACTAGGATTCACAAATCCACCGACACGTTTTACTCAATTATCTGTTAATCACTTTTTAGCTTTTAATTACCTTGGACTGAAAATCGGCGTTCCTAAATTAATCGAAAGCCTCTCTCGATGGTCAATCAAATCTATATGTTATGCAAACTTCATTATCTCTAATTAAGCTTCGAGCATAAACACAAGCATTAAAATCTCAAGAACGCCTAAATGGATTTCATAAAGCATAATAGTAATCTCTATCTATTATTGGACCCTATGTTATTCAATACCACGTGCTAAATTTATATTGAATCTCTCGACTTCAATACAGATCACAATATATTCTAATGGTGCGTAAGCATTAAAATAATAAAGAAACTGAATAAAGAACAATCAATCCACGGGCAATTAATTACTAAAAAGGAAAAACTTCTAATTAATTAAAACACAAGGTTTCATCGTTCATCCTAGATAAAGTAAATTAGCCGGACATGATTTTGTCAATTATCGAAAGAATTGAGTTCATCATGGTCCGGAGAAAGGAAAACAAAAAGTAAAATACAACTCGTGATCTCGGCTCGATGATCTTCGATTCTGCGCCTTGATCTTCGTTCTTGCTTTGTATCTTGTTTCTCTAAAATTCGTCTCCCACGAAAAGTCTATATTCCGCCTTTTATAGTGCTCTCCCAAGATCCCAAGACGTGTGTTTGGTATTTGAGTTAAGCTGGACTGGTAGAATTCCAATTCAATCAGGTTTTTGCCAGAATCTGCCGCGTTTAGCCTGTACGATCGCATGGTTCAACTGTTTGACATTCTGTTGGATTTTTCATGGCTTTGCGATCGCACCAAGATAATACCATGCGATCGCATGGTTTATTCTGATGCTGAATTTGAATTTTCCGCCTTGGTAATTGTACGTCAAGCCCCTGAAGTCTCTTTTCTTAGCAATTAGGTTCCATTGTCTTCATTTTGCTCTCTTTTCATCCAATTGATACTTGACTTTGATTATTTCCTAAATTGATAAGAAAACAACATGCAATTAAACTGAAAACAACTAAAAGAACTTATAATTGTCCATTTTGTGAGCCCAGATAAGTACAAAATTGTACTTATCAGTGAACACCCATCTATACCCAATTGCCTTATTTCCTTTAGGTAATAAACATAGTTCCCGTGTTCTTCTTCTATAGAGCCTCCATCTCTTCATTCATTGCCTTGGTCCATTGTAGATCGTGAATTTATCATCCACTACTAGGAATAGACACATCGGATAATTGATTAATAGTAAATGCATACAATTTTGACAACCTATGAAGAGAAACATAATTATTGATTGGGTACTTATTTTTTGGCTTTAGGATCGGGTTCATATTGTTTCTTTGGGACTCCCCTATTTGACATTTGTGAATATTTGTTGACTACATCTTCTGTGAAACTAGGAAAATTGTTAGATTCATCAAGAAAAGAGTTCTGAATTACCTAACGAAGGACATTTTGGGTTGATTCTTTGCTTAATGGTGTAGTTGTCTACGTTTCATAACCATTGTCTACGTTTCATAACCAAAATAGGGGTTAATGTGAGAATCTTCATCAGTACCATGGTTTGGTATACTGGGCTTCGCTGCTTCAGTATTTTTCCGTTGATTCATATATCCAGAACTTAAACTTTCGACATCATGCCCGCTTCAATCTGGGCTAGTTCGAGAGGCGACGTCAGGCCCTGAACTCTCAAACAACTTTAGAACATCACTTTACCCATTTTCCTCCAATTCAACATCACTTTCTCTATTTTCCTTCGATTCAAATAAGTGCTTTTCACATTCATTCTCTTCACGATGACTCTATCCTTAAAGATAAGACTCAGCATTTTTTGTGGAATGGTATGGTACCAACTTAGAACACGAGGTATCCAAGGCCACATGTAATTTTCGTGTGTGTAGGTCATAACACTTGTAACCTTCCTAAAACTTTGAGTACCCTAGAAAAACACACCGTTGTGCACAAAGATCAAGTTTACTTTGCAGTACCTTAGGCACATGAACATAGACCATATATCCAAAAATATGTGATTCAAGATTCGAAAAAGGAGGACCCGAAAGAAAAGACTGCATCTTTTGTCGTGGATTTTTAAAATGAATGACACTGGATAGTATTCGATTAATCAAATACACTGCAGACTTCATTGTCTAACCCCAATAGATTTTATCATATTCATACCAAAAAGGAAAACTCGAACAATTTCTAGAATTTGCCTATTTTTTGTCTCTAGCAGTGCATTTTGTTGTGGAGACAAGTACATGAAGTTTGAAGACAAATACCATGGTTTTTGAAAAAGGCTCCCAAAGTTTTATAAACTCCTTTCCATTGTTAGATTAAAAAGTACGAATCTGGCATTGATATTGAGTCATCACCATTTTATAAAAATCTTGAAAGTTTATACTAACATCACATTTATTTTGAAAAAGAGAAATCCATGTCATTCACGTACATTTATTGATAAATGTAACAAAATATCGAGTAGTAGACAGAGATGGAATATTTGTAGGGCCCAAACATCCGAATGAATAACAACAAATGGTTCTGAACTTTTATTCAAACTGGATAAATAAGTGATACGATGATTCTTGACGAGTTCACAAGTTTTACAACGAAAAAAAAATCACCTAAACAAGAAAACAGATGCGATTGTAACTTCTTAAGATAACTAAAAGAAAGATGACATAGCCTACAGTACCATAACAAAACAGTTGCTCTATCTTTATCCTCATTGCTTGCTTGATTTGCTTAGGCTTTGACCCCCATTTTTTCGCCAAGTCAAAATAATACAGCTTGCCCCGTCTAACACCATAACCAAGAATCTTCCAAGTTAAAATGTCTTGAAAAACACAAAAGGAAGGCCAAAATGTTATAGTACAGCCAAGTTTAGAGGTGATTTAGCTAACAGAGAGAAGATTATATTCGAGGGATGGTACAACAAAAACATTATCTAAAGTAAGGGAATCGGATAAACTAATGGATTTTTCTCCAATAATAGGAGAGGTGCTACCATTAGCTGTAGAGATGACAGACTGGGATTGTGGGCTGATGGACTTTAACTTACCAGAATCCTTAGTCATATGATAGCATGCACTTGTATCAATAATCCAAGTGCTATTTTTAGAAGTAGTAGAGAGTCCAGATACATTACCAACTATACCTGTATCTAACTATACCTGGATGAACTATATTTGATCTTTATCTGTGGATGTCATCATGGCTTTCCCTCCAATATTTTTTCAAGTTTTTTTTTTTCGAAAAATCCCACCATTCTAGGTAGTGTATAATATCATAACATCACTATTTTGAGTGTCCAGATTTACCACAATGAGTATATATTCACCCTTTATTTTTCAGTAGCCTTTTTCATAGTAGCCGATGAAGATCCTTGTTAGACTTGGTTTTCCATCATCGCCAAACTTTCAGAAATCATATGTGATCCTCTCATCGTCTGTTTCTATTGAAACTCCCTCCGGACATAGGCATATGCAGTCTCAAGATCAACTTTCGGATCTTTTCTCTAGATTTTTCCATGAACCTATTCAAATTCAGAATCAACTCCACTTAGAATGATATGAACTCAAAATCTTACCATAGCCGGGTGCAACTGAACTACTATTTCAACCATTTCTGCCTGTGAATAGAGTTGGCAGCTAGCTCGGTTTGTTACCCACTGAGCTCAGGTATGGTTCATCCCAAAAATGAAGCTCGGTTCGGCCCATTGGCTCATGGGCTAAACAAGCCGAGGGGCCCATGAGCTCAGCTCATTTTTTTTAATATTGTTTTGGAGATTTTAAAAATAAAAAAATAAATAAAGTGTGAGAAATTTTTTCTGTTAAAACTTAAAATTTGAAAACCTTCCTCTTTTTTTGGGCTTGGGACAGGCTATTTTGAATGTAAGAGGAGTTAAAATTGTGTATAAACAAGTTTTTACGTATATAATTTTTTGTTAAAATAAGATGGAAGAAATATCAAATATTTATGCAAATAATACTTACTATAAATTCAAAAATTCCGTATTCAAATCTCCAAGTTCTTCGAACACCATTATGTTCATTTTATCTTGGATATGATGTTCAGAATCTTTCTAGTCCTTCATACACAGTAAGCTTTCTAATACATTAGTTTTAAGTCTTGACCTAAAATCAGACATAACCTTACTATCTGTACTAAAAGCAGACTCTGATGCTATAGTTGATACCAGAGGTGTTGACTATCCTAACTGGACTAAGGTAACTCCGTAAGTAATTATCGTCAAGTAATGACGAAGCATGTGTTGGAACCGGAGGTCGTAGAACGTTCTTACCGACCTCTTCAGCGTAGACCTCGTACATTTGATATAAAGTTTTTTCTAAGTTACCGTACATTAATTATTGTGAAATTGTCATTATGGTTACTTTCGTACCTACTAAGTCTGTGATCTCTAATAGATGCTAATAGAAATAACATATGAAACTCTTCTCAATATTTTCTAAATTTAGCCTCCATCACATACATAATATTAGAAAATATAGCAAAATCCTTATACCTATTAAAAGTGTTAGCAATATAATAGAAATGATTGAGAACTAGTGGAGTAGTTGGATAATATACACCTGAACATACATTTGTTGCATCGAAAAAAAACTTTAAAATTCTTCTAACATGAGCACATATTTGTCTGTCATATGTTTGCAAATAATATTCTGTGTCGTACGAGTGTCGGCCGTTATAATACGCAGTAATGCAATCTTCGTGCTCTTAACAAGATTCAAGCATGAGATATGTTGAATTCTACCTATGGCCTACATCAATGTAAAAACATATTTCTTGAAGTCCATTTTCAACACAGAGCAATAAAAACTTGTTTTCTAGATGGTGAGACCGTAATATAATTAATAGCGTATCTAATTTTTTGTAATTGTACACCTACGAATTTTAATCCATCTTTCACAATTAAATTAAAAACATGACATACACAACGAATGTAAAATAAAATACTATCAAATTCTGGATGGAAATATTGAATTAATTTTTCAATTACTATATTGTTGGGGGCCGGCATTGTCAAAGTAAAACTACGAATCTTCGCTTCACAATTAAATTCACATAAAGCACCCACTAAAACATGAAAATATTAACTCCATTATGAGGATAGTCAATAGTTCAAAACGCTATTACTTTTTTATGCATTATCCAATGTTTATCAATTTAGTGTGCAGTTGCAGCCATATATATTTTTTTGTTTATTACCGATCCATAAGTCCGAAGTGAAAGATAAAACACTGTTATAATTATTAATATCACTTATAATAGGTTTTTTAATATTTTATTAAATAAAACAATAGTATCTTTCCGAAGAGTATTTCTAGCAACAGATACGTACCTTAGATAAGGATATTTTTGTATGAAGTTCGTGAAATGAGGATTTTCCACTAAGCTTAGTACTTGCCACCAATTGCGGCATTTTTTTGCGGTGCATGCTGTCTTGTCAATATACCCAATTATTTAGATCCGAAGTACAACTAGAGCCTGCTTTGGGATATCCAAATTGGAGTTGTGCCTGATTTGATTCCAACCCTCCGTGTTTGAACACACACTTTTTGAGGTGTCTGATTAGATGAATTGTGCATACTCCATTTTGCTGTGCTAACCCCTCTTTACAGTGTTTACAATGTACTTTGTGATCAGGGACTCCATCTATTAGTTTACGGGTGAGAACCAACTCAAAATACTGCCATCACATAGTCATTTGTTTTTTGGCTATTCGTTTAGTGCTAGAATCGGTGGTTGTATTTGTATGTGTGTCAACATCTTCTTGAATGTCATCCAAATCAATCTGATTACTATCTCCAAACTCATCAACAATGTTGTGAGGAATTGGAATGTCATTAAGACCATTAAAATTATCATTACTTCGATTGTATGCCATTTTGAATAAATTATAAAGAAAAGAGTAGAATATGTAGTAGAAATTTATAAATGTAGTAGAAAAAGTAGAAATTAAAAATATAAACTAATATTTAGATAATGAGATTTGAGATAAATAATTATAAACTAATATTGCGAGATAATGAGATTTGAAAATTGTTGTTGAATTGGGTATATAATAGATTGAGAGATTGATATGTGAAGAAAATGAGTTTAGAGAGAGGTATTTCTAGGAAAAAATTCTAAATTTGAAAAACAAAATCACCAAACAGTCACAAAAGAGTTACCACTGGTCATGAGCCACGAGACGAGCTGCTTGTAGCTCGTGGGTAATGCCCACGAGACTTGACGACCTGGCTTGTCTTTTTTACTAGCCATCCCTATTTTTTTAGCTAGTCGCAAGCCCATTATGGGTCGAGTTGGCGAACCGACAAGCCGCTGGGCCCATTTGCAATCTCTACCTGTGACGACATATGGTAATCAATTTCCTAAAAATAGCGACCAACTCATTTTAATAAGTGGGTAAGGGATGACCATTCTGCTTGGTAGAGAAAGATCTCTGGTTTAATTCAAAGATACACATTTTATCCGATCTGTCATAGAAAGATCGAGAAACCACTTTCCATATCTCCTTAAAGGTGGAAAGACGAATAAATCGCTACATCAATGAATGACTCATCGAGTCAATAAGCCAGCTCTAGACTTGATGATTATTAGTTATCCATGCCCCTAAAGTTGGGCATCCACGTTCAGGTAGTTTCACTTCTCCAATAAGATACCAAGCCTTATTACGAGCACCAATCCACAACTCCATAAGTTGAGACCATAATGAATAATTAGTGTCATCTATGATAATCTCAGTTGGAAAAGTAGAATTATCTTGATGAACTACAATTTTTGGTACTAGGGTAGAAGTTGTTGGAACGGTTGAAATTGTGGTTTTGGTTTCACTTGGAGTAATTGACATTGGGATAAAGATATTTCAAAGACACATCATTCGAAATACGAAAAATTACGATAAACAAACAAAGAATTTGAGTTCTCCCTAAAAGTTACGTCTGTAGGGAAGAAAAACGCATTTTTGGAGGTCTAAACGATGAAATTTGGTCGAAAAAGGTCAAACATCACAGCGAAGAAGTGTGTTTTGTTCGTTAGAACGTTTCTACTCAAAATTCACTATAAGAACTCTAAAAATGAACACTTCACCAAATATTTAAAGATGATTGCTCTGATACCATGTTATTTAATAAGAATTCGTATATTCAATAATAGTGTAAATAACTCATTACAATCAACCTTATTTATAAGGGAAGAGTCTTAACTCTAAAAGGAAAAGAAAATAAATAGAATTCTAAACATATTATTTCATAACTTAATTAGAACACTGTTCGTATTGTTTCCTAACTTACTAGAACTCTATTCATTTTAACAAGTCTTAGCCATGAACAAAGAAGGACAAATTCAAAGATGTATGAAGAATTCAATGCGAAAGAAATCCAATTGAAAAAGACATATTAGAGCCTATGTATCTCTTATAAGCTCTATTTATTGTGAGTATTCAGGGTAGTGATTTTTAAGAAGTTGGTCGAAGTGACAACTGCATTTAGCCTATAAATAGGAAACAATGTGCTCTCTCTCTCTCTCTCTCTCCCTCTCTCTCTCTCCCACTCTCACTCACACACACACTGTGTTGGAATTTTTTGTAGCTCAAATAAACCTAGGACAATGATGATTAATTGGAGCCATTATATCTTATATCTTCATAGGCTTTGAGCCGATCATTGAAGGAAATTTTTAGTCCACTCTACAATGTGTCAGTCCAAATTATATTGAAGGACTTAATGGGTCACTTGGAGGTTTTAATATACCGTTGGGTCATTGCTCGATGGCCCAATGTGTTTGACATATATATATATTTGTTTTGATTGGCAGCCATTTACTCACCACATTACCATCATACACGGAATTAAACAGCAACCAAAAAGCCTCCCAATTTCTTAGTGAAAATTGCAGCCACCTTCCCTTCATTATTTCTTTAGTGAAATTGGTCGTCTTTGTTTTCCTTATTAATTGGTGTTACCATTGTGAAGTTTGGACAGTTTAATATAAGCCCTGTCGGTTTTTCTTGCAAGTAAATAATGATCCAGTGAAACTATTTTTCCAACAATTGGTATCAGAGCCTCGGTGGCATTCCGTATTGCAAGAAAATAATTTAGGTTGTTAGATTAACGAAGAAGACGAAACACGAATCTGCCTGAATTTGTCCGTCCATTTTCTGGCCAAACCAGACGTCGTCTTTATGAATAGAGGCCATATTCCAGCTCTTAACGTTGAGGCAGAGATAGAGGTACAATGCAAGCGGCGCATGGAAGATCGTATGTGGCACTTGGACAGCAACTACAGATCCCTTCCAGCAGCGCGTGGAGAGGTTTTCCACCAATGTGATCCTCATCCTATTTTTGACCTTCTATGGTGGTCAGTTCTATTTTTTTGGACAGCAATTCGGTAGTGGATGTATTCGGTGTTTGTCAAACCTTCGTGGTTTTTCCATCATGTGTGTGGTCGTTGTTGCTGCTGAAATTCATTTTAATCTATTTTTGCATCTCTCTAAATTAATACGGATGGTCATTTTGGTCTGCTCTAGTAAATTAGCTGATCTCTTTTACATTTATGTGCAAGCCATCATGTAGGGTGGCCATTAGGTTTTGGGGTTATCGTGTGGGGTAACTATTGCTTGTTGCTAGAGATTTAGGAATTTATGTGCCCATTATTGTGACTTGTGTTTTATTAGTTTTTGTTTTGGTGCTGATTATTTGCGATACTTTATTTCTGTTGCATTATTGTTATTATTTAGAACTTGTACCTGGAATTTACCCGTTTGACAATTTCTTTGATCTGAGATTGCGAATCTCACGAAACCCTATGAATCTAAAACATTGTATATTGAGGCCTTTAGGTATTTCTGCGTGATTATCTAGGAGGTGCTTGTTGGTGTGAGAACTCTTATTTGTTGGGATGTCTGTGCACCATTTTGACTTGGGTGTATTTAATGGTAAATGTGACATTTTTATTTGGCAACAGAAAATAAAAAGGTATTTCAGTTCAGTAAAAAGTTTCTAAAGCTATTGATAATTCTTTTGGTCCTACTGTTACTGAGGGTCAAAAAAATGATTTTGATGAACTTGCCTACACTTCTATCATATTGCATTTATCAGATCCTATATTTGCATAAAATTAGAAAATTTGATTCCACATAAAAGCTTTGAAAAAATTTAGAAGAGCTTTATTTAACTCAATACACTCCAAATAAAATTTATCTCCTCGAAAAAAATTTCATTTTTAAAATTGATCCCTCAAGGGATTTGGATAAAAATCTTGATATTTTTAATAAGCTTGTGCAAGATATTACAAACTGTAGTGAAACAGTCCTTTAAAATTAGTAAAGCTATAATTTTATTAAACGTCATTCTTGATTTATATAAGGAAGTCAAGAATGCAATCAAGTATTGGAGGAAGACCCTTACACCTGACATTGTCATAGACTCTCTAAAAATTAAGGAGATGGAATAGAAGTTTAAAAGAAATAAGAGAAAAAATGGTGAGATCTATTTTGTGAGAGGTAGACCACAGTCAAGGTTGGAAGTAGAAGTGGAAGTGGAAGTATAGGTGGGAAAAATAGTGGTGGCAATAGAAAGGGTAGAAGTCATTTTAAGTCACAGGGGAGGGCAAAAAGAAAGAAATGTTACAGGTGTGGGAAAATATGACATTTTATTAGTGACTATTATAAAGAAAAAAACAAACAGAGAGGAGAAGATCAAATAGAGACAAATGTAGTAACCTCTAGTGATGAATCTGGTGAGCTTTACATGTTTTTAAATCTGAACTAGTTGAAATTAACCTGTCTATGAACTTCCATATACATGAGTGGATTCTTGACTCTAGTGTATCTTTTCATGTCGCATCTAATAAATTTCGGTATGATCATTTGCATGAGTCTGATCATGGACATGTAGTTGCATGAGGTGTAGTTGTTATAAAATTATTGGTGTTGGTGATATAACTGTTAAATTTGACAGTGGCTTTGTGCATACATTAAGGGAAGTCAGATATGTTCTGTATATGGATAGAAATCTGATTTCTGTAGGAGAGTTACATAGTACATGTTTCATTGGTAGGCTTGGTGATGGCATGATTAAAATGTGTAAGGATGCACTTAGAGCCAGTGTTATTAAACCCTGACCAACTACTGGAAAACTGGTGACCCTGACCAACAAGGGTGTGTTTGGTAAGGATCGGGTGTCTGACATCCTATTTTCTGATCATTGTGTGCTTGGAAAATATCGTAGGATATCATTTTCATCTAGCACACAAAAGACATATAGAGTGTTAGAATACATTCATACAGATTTGTGGAGTCCTGGGAGCAATCCCACTTTGGTGGTAAGAAATATTTTTTGTCTATTATTGATGATTTCTCTAGACGTGTGTGGTTTTATCTATTGAAAAATAAAAGTGAAACTTTCATTAAATTTAAAAATTAAAAAGTTCAAGTGGACAATCAGACAAGTAAAAAGATAAAATATTTGGGTAATGATAATGGTCTTGAATTCTGTAATGCTGACTTTGATAACTTGTGCAATGACTATGACATTACTAGATACTACATATAAAACTGTGTCTCACACTTTCCAACAGAATGGGGTTGCTGAAAGGATGAATTGTACTTTGCTTGATAAAGTTAGATGTATGATGTTGAGTTTTGGTGTACCTAAATCGTTTTGGGGGTAAAGCTGTTATAATTGCTTGCTATTTGACTAATTTGACTCCATCCGTTGTTTTAAATGATGATATTTCTCATGAAAAATAACATGGTAAATGTGCTAATTATTTCGTACCTAACACCTTTGGCTGTGCTGCTTTCTTTCATCAGAGTGAGGAAAAAATAGATCACAAGACGAGGAAATATCTTTTCTTAGGATACCCTAAGGGTGATAAGGAGTATAGCCTATGGGATAGTAGCCAAAAGGGCGTGGAGATCATCATTAGTTAGGACGTAATTTTTAACGAGTTAGAGATGTCTTGTGTTACGCCCCAATCCCACGTGGGCAGGGCAATCCTGCTTGGGGCTCTACGTGGACACGGTCAAAGTCAACATGATTTGGCTCAACCCTTCTCCGAGGCTATTTGTGCTGAGGAGGTTATATAACTGAGGTTATTTATGCAGAGGAACTTGGATAACCGAGGCTATTAAAGTCCGACCTTGGTTGCGTGCTAATGAAGCCTCCCCTACCAAACCTGTGATTCAATCTTGAAAAGACTGATGGGACTGCCTGCTAATGCGGCTGAAAGTGACTTCCTCATTAATGCTAATGATGTGACACCAAAGATGTGACTCAAGAACCCTTCAGATGGAACCACGTGTCGCACATCGAAGGGGACCATTCTTGTAGAATTTGCCTATAAATACTAAGCTTATTTCCAAAAGAAAGGGATGTTGAAATATTACTCTCACAAGAAATATCAAGTCCTCTATACTAATTATTCTTCAAGTGTTATAACCACCTGGGAAATCGTTAGTTAGGTCCCCTCAAGCTATTATCTCTACCATAGTGTGTTTCTCTTTATATTTTTTTACCTACCCACCCGATCCTAGGCATATCTGCGTGGTTGAATAAATCATGTGGTAATTCAAGCAATAGAAGAAATACACATAGGTAGATGAGGCATGGGGTTCCTGTTGGCAGCCATTTTTGAAGGTCAACATATTGGTGCCGTCTATGAGAAACCACACATTCAACCACGAGTGAATCGTGATCAAAAGCCTAAACCTCCTTGAACAAAGGAGTTTTCTTGAAGAAAGAACACTACGCAAGTACTAATTGAGGCTAGCGTAGGTCCCTCTGAGAAGAGGCACCGCATTTGATTATTTATAAATCAAGTTTCGATTGTTTGCTTGTTTGAGGCTCCTAAGAAGAGGCACTCGAAAACTATATATACGAGATTATCCAACTTGATTAATAGTTTAAATTTTCTAAGGCATTGCTTGTATGTCGTTGGAGCCCAGGTGACACCTCTGAGAAGAGGCATCGGCATTTGATTATTTATAAATCAAGTTTCGATTGTTTGCTTGTTTGAAGCTCCTAAGAAGAGGCATTCAAAAACTATATATACGAGCTTATCCAATTTGATTAATGGTTTAAATTTGCTAAGGCATTGCGTGTAAGTCGTTGGAGCCTATATGACACCTATGAGAATAGGCACCGGCATTTGATTATTCATAATTCAAGTTTCGATTGTTTACATGTTTAGACTTTTAAGAAGAGGCACTGGCCTTATAGAAGCGCCACGTCTATCATTCCGTCATTAGATTTGAAAATACAACCCCTAAAAAAGAGGCACTAGTACTTAATCAAGTTTAGGGTAAAAACTTCTAGTATGCCCTCCGAAGAGGTACTCGGGGCTTATTGGAAGGGCCTTTACAAACAAGCTCTCTTATTTGACACTTAGTTTTTGTAGAATCGCCATACCCACACAAGGGCCTAGCCTCTTCATTAAGGCATGGCACTAGCAGGGAAAGGCCTAATATCATGCCTCATCCGATATTGGAAGTGCCTCTACAAACAAGCTCCCTTATTTGCGACATAGTTTTTGTAGAAGCGCCATACCCACAAAAGGGCCTAGCCTCTTCATTAAGGCATGGCACGAGCTGGGAAAGGTCCAATATCATGCCTCATCCGATATTGGAAGGGCCTTTACCAACAAGCTTCTTTATTTGGGACTTAGTTTTTGTAGAAGTGCCATACCCACACAAAGGCCCAGCCACTTCATTAAGGAATGGCACTAGCTGGGAAAGGTCCAATATCATGCCTCATCCGAAATTGGAAGGGCCTCTACAAACAAGCTCCCTTATTTGGGAATTAGTTTTGTAGAAGTGCCATACCCGTACAAGGGCCTAGCCTCTTCATTAAGGCATGACACCATTTGGGAAAGGCCCATTATCATGCCTCATCCGATATTGGAAGTCCCTCTACAAACAAGCACCCTTATTTGGGATTTAGTTTTTATAGAAACGCCATATCCACACAAGGGCCTAGCCTCCACATTAAGGCATGGCACCAGCTGTGAAAGGCCCAATATCATGCCTCATCTGATATTGGAAGGGCCTCTAAAAACAAGCTTCCTTATTTGGGACATAGTTTTTGTAGAAGTGCCACACCCACACAAGGCCCTAGCCTCTTCATTAAGGCATGGCACCAGCTGGGAAAGGCCTAATATCATGGCTCATCTGATATTGGAAGGGCCTTCACAAACAAGCTCCCTTATTTGGGAATTAGTTTTTATAAAAGCGCCATACCCACACAAGGGCCTAGCCTCTTCATTAAAGAATGGAACCAGTTGGGAAAGGCCCATATCATGCCTTATCCGATATTGGAAGGACCTCTACAAACAAGCTCCCTTATTTGGGACTTAGTTTTGTAGAAGCGCCATACCCACAAAAGGGCCTAGCCTCTTCAGTAAGGCATGGCACCAGCTGGGAAAGGCCCAATATCATGCCTCATCCGATATTGGAAGGGCCTCTACAAACATGTTCCCTTATTTGGGACGTAGTTTTTGAAGAAGCGCCATACCCACCAAGGGCCCAGCCTCTTTATTAAAGAATGGCACCAGCTGGGAAAGGCCCAATATCATGCCTCATCCGATATTGGAAGGGCCTCTACAAACAAGCTACCTTATTTGGGACTTAGTTTTCGTAGAAGCGCCATACCCACACAAGGGCCCAGCCTCTTTATTAAGGAATGGCACCAGCTGGGAAATGCCCAATATAATGCCTCATCCGATAATGGAAGGGCCTCTACAAACAAGCTCCCTTATTTGGGACTTAGTTTTGTAGAAGTGCCATACCCACACAAGGGTCTAGCCTATTCATTAAGGCATGGCACCAGCCGGGAAAGGCCTAATATCATGGCACATCTGATATCGGAAGGGCCTCCACAAACAAGCTCCCTTATTTGGGATTTAGTCTTTATAATAGCGCCATACCCACACAAGGGCCTAGCCTCTTCATTAAGGAATGGAACCAGTTGGGAAAGGCCCATATCATGCCTCATCCGATATTGGAAGGACCTCTACAAACAAGCTACCTTATTTGGGACTTAGTTTTGTAGAAGCGCCATACTCACACAAGGGCCTAGCCTCTTCATTAAGGCATGGCACCAGCTGTGAAAGGCCCAATATCACGCCTCATCTGATATTGGAAGGGCCTCTACAAACAAGCTCCCATATTTGGGACATAGTTTTTGTAGAAAAGCCACACACACACGAGGGCCTAGCCTCTTCATTAAGGCATGACACCATCTGGGAAAAGGCCAATATCATGCCTCATCTGATATTGGAAGGGCTCTACAAACAAGCTCCCTTAGTTGGGACATAGTTTTTGTAGAATAGCCATACCACACAAGGGCCTAGCCTTTTCATTAAGGCATGGTACCAGCTGGGAAAAGGCCAATATCATGCCTCATCTGGTATTGGAAGGGCTCTACAAACAAGCTCCCTTATTTGGGACATAGTTTTTGTAGAAGCACCATACCCACACAAGGACCTAGTCTCTTCATTAAGGCATGGCACCAGCTGGGAAATGCCCAATATCATGCCTCATCCGATATTTGAAGGGCCTCTACAAATAAGCTCCCTTATTTGGGACTTAGTTTTCGTAGAAGCGCCATACCCACATAAGGGCCCAGCCTCTTTATTAAGGAATGGCACCAGCTGGGTCATGCCCAATATCATGCCTCATCCGATAATGAAAGGGCCTCTACAAACAAGCTCCCTTATTTGGGACTTAGTTTTGTAGAAGTTCCATGCCCACACAAGGGCCTACCCTATTCATTAAGGCATGGCACCAGTTGTGAAAGGCCCATTATCATGCCTCATCCGATATTGGAAGGACCTCTACAGACTAGCTCTCTTCTTTGGGACGTAGTTTTTATAAAAGTGCCATACCCACACAAGGGCCCAGCCTCTTTATTAAAGAATGGCACCAGCTGGGAAAGGCCCAATATCATGCCTCATCCGATAATGGAAGGGCCTCTACAAACAAGCTCCCTTATTTGTGACTTAGTTTTGTATAAGCGCCATACCCACACAAGGGCCTAGCCTCTTCATTAAGGCACGGCACCAGTTGTTAAAGGCCCATTACCATGCCTCATCCGATATTGGAAGGAACTCTACAGACAAGCTCCCTTATTTGGGATGTAGTTGTTATAGAAGCGCCATACCCACACAAGGGCCCAGGCTCTTTATTAATGAATGACACCAGCTGGGAAAGGCCCAATATCATGCCTCATCCGATATTGGAAGGGCATCTACAAACAAGCTCTCTTATTTGGGACATAGTTTTTGTAGAAGCGCCATACCCACACAAGGGCCTAGTCTCTTCATTAAGGCATGGCACCAGCTGGGAAAGGTCCAATATCATGCCTCATCCGATATTGGAAGGGCATCTATAAACATGCTATCTTATTTGGGACTTAGTTTTTGTAGAAGCGCCATACCTACACAAGGGCCTAGTCTCTTTATTAAGGCATGGTACCAGCTGGTAGACGCCCAATATCATGCCTCATCCGATATTGGAAGGGCCTCTACAAACGTGCTCCCTTATTTGGGACATAGTTTTCGTTGAAGCGCCATACACACACAAGAGCCCAGCCTCTTTATTAAAGAATGGAATCAGCTAGGAAAGGCCCAATATAATGCCTGATCCGATATTGGAAGGACATCTACAAACAAGCTCCCTTAGTTGGGACAGAGTTTTTGTATAACCGCCATACCCACACAAGGGCCTAGCCTCTTCATTAAGGCACGGCACCAGTTGTTAAAGGCCTATTACCATGCCTCATCCGATATTGGAAGGAACTCTACAGACAAGCTCCCTTATTTAGGTTGTAGTTTTTATAGAAGCGCCATACCCACACAAGGGCCCAGGCTCTTTATTAAACAATGACACCAGCTGGGAAAGGCCCAATATCATGCCTCATCCGATATTGGAAGGGCACCTACAAACAAGCTCTCTTATTTGGGACATAGTTTTTGTAGAAGCGCCATACCCACACAAGGGCCTAGTCTCTTCATTAAGGCATGGCACCAGCTGGGAAAGGCCCAATATCATGCCTCATCCAATATTGGAAGGGCATCTATAAACATGCTCCCTTATTTGGGACTTAGTTTTTATAGAAGCGCCATACCTACACAAGGGCCTAGTCTCTTCATTAAGGCATGGCACCAGCTGGTAAACGCCCAATATCATGCCTCATCCGATATTGGAAGGGCCTCTACAAACGTGCTCCCTTATTTGGGACATAGTTTTTGTAGAAGCGCCATAAACACACAAGGGCCCAGTCTCTTTATTAAAGAATGGCATCAGCTGGGAAAGGTCCAATATCATGCCTGATCCGATATTGGAAGGGCATCTACAAACAAGCTCCCTTAGTTGGGACAAAGTTTTTGTATAACCGCCATACCCACACAAGGGCCTGGCCTCTTCATTAAGGCACGGCACCAGTTGTTAAAGGCCCATTACCATGCCTCATCCGACATTGGAAGGAACTCTATAGACAAGCTCCCTTATTTGGGATGTAGTTTTTACAGAAGCGCCATACCCACACAAGGGCCCAGGCTCTTTATTAAAGAATGACACCAGCTGGGAAAGGCCCAATATCATGCCTCATCCGATATTGGAAGAGCATCTACAAACAAGCTCTCTTATTTGGAACATAGTTTTTTTAGTAGTGCCATACCACACAAGGGCCTAGCTTCTTCATTAAGGCATGGTACCAGCTGGGAAAAGGCCAATATCATGCCTCATCTGATATTGGAAGGGCTCTACAAACAAGCTCCCATATTTGGGACATAGTTTTTGTAAAAGCGCCATACCACACAAGGGCCTAGCCTCTTCATTAAGGCTTGGTACCAGTTGGGAAAATGCCAATATCATGCCTCATCTGATATTGGAAGGGCTCTACAAACAAGCTCCCTTATTTGGGACATAGTTTTTGTAGAAGCGTCATACACACACAAGGGCCTAGTCTCTTCATTAAGGCATGGCACCAGCTGGGAAAGGCCCAATATCATGCCTCATCCAATATTGGAAGGGCATCTATAAACATGCTCCCTTATTTGGGACTTAGATTTTGTAGAAGCGCCATACCCACACATGGGCCTAGTCTCTTCATTAAGGCATGGCACCAGTTGGTAAACGCCCAATATCATGCCTCATCTGATATTGGAAGGGCCTCAACAAACGTGCTCCCTTATTTGGGACATAGTTTTTGTAGAAGCGCCATACACAAACAAGGGCCCAGCCTCTTTATTAAAGAATGGCATCAGCTGGGAAAGGCCCAATATCATGCCTGATCCAATATTGGAATGGCATCTACAAACAAGCTCCCTTAGTTGGGACAAAGTTTTTGTATAAGCGACATTCCCACACAAGGGCCTAGCCTCTTCATTAAGGCACGGCACCAGTTGTTAAAGGCCCATTATCATGCCTCATCCGATATTGGAAGGACCTCTACATACAAGCTCCCTTATTTGGGATGTAGTTTTTATAGAACCGCCATACCCACACAAGGGCCCAGGCTCTTTATTAAAGAATGACACCAGCTGGGAAAGGCCCAATATCATGCCTCATCTGATATTGGAAGGGCATCTACAAACAGGCTCTCTTATTTGGGACATAATTTTTTTAGAAGTGCCATACCACACAATGGCCTAGCATCTTCATTAAGGCATGGTACCAGCTGGGATAAAGCCAATATCATGCCTCATCTGATATTGGAAGGGCTCTACAAACAAGCTCCCTTATTTGGGACGTAGTTTTTGTAGAAGCGCCATACCACACAAGGGCCTAGCCTCTTCATTAAGGCATGGTACCAGCTGGGAAAAGGCCAATATCATGCCTCATCTGATATTGGAATGGCTCTACAAACAAGCTCCCTTATTTGGGACATAGTTTTTGTAGAAGCACCATACCCACACAAGGACCTAGTCTCTTCAATAAGGCATGGCACCAGTTGGGAAAGGCCCAATATCATGCCTCATCCGATATTGGAAGGGCCTCTACAAACATGCTCCCTTAATTGGGACGTAGTTTTTGTAGAAGCGCCATACCCACCAAGGGCCCAGCCTCTTCATTAAAGAATGGCACCAGCTGGGAAAGGCCCAATATCATGCTTCATCCGATATTGGAAGAGCCTCTACAAACAAGCTCCCTTATTTGGGACATAGTTTTCGAAGAAACGCCATACCCACATAAGGGCCCATCCTCTTTATTAAGGAATGGCACCAGCTGGGAAAGGCCCAATATCATGCCTTATCCGATAATGGAAGGGCCTCTACAAACAAGCTCCCTTATTTGGGACTTAGTTTTATAGAAGTGCCATACCCACACAAGGGCCTAGCCTCTACATTAAGGCATGGCAACAGTTGTGAAAGGCCAATTATCATGCCTCATCCGATATTGGAAGGACCTCTACAAACAAGCTCCCTTATTTGGGATGTAGTTTTTATACAAGCGCCATGCCCACACAAGGGCCCAGCCTCTTTATTAAAGAATGGCACCAGCTGGGAAAGGTCCAATATCATGCCTCATCCGATATTGGAAGGGCATCTACAAACAAGCTCCCTTATTTGGGAAATAGTTTTTGTAGAAGCGCCATTCCACACAAGGGCCTAGCTTCTTTATTAAGGCATGGTACCAGCTGGGAAAAGACCAATATCATGCCTCATCTGATATTGGAAGGGCTCTACAAACAAGCTCCCTTATTTGGGACTTAGTTTTTGTAGAAGTACCATACCCACTCAAGGCATTAAGGCATGACACCAGCTGGGAAAGGCCCTATATCATGCCTCATCCGATATTGGAAGGGCATCTACAAACATGCTCCCATATTTGGGACATAGTTTTTGTAGAAGCGCCATACCCACACAAGGGCCTAGTCTCTTCATTAAGGCATGGCACCAGCTGGGAAACGCCCAATATCATGCCTCATCCGATATTGGAAGGGCCTCTACAAACGTGCTCCCTTATTTGGGACATAGTGTTTGTAGAAGCGCCATACACACACAAGGGCCCAGCCTCTTTATTAAAGAATGGCATCAGCTGGGAAAGGCCCAATATCATGCCTCATCCGATATTGGAAGGGCATCTACAAACAAGCTCCCTTAGTTGAGACAGAGTTTTTGTAGAAGCGCCATACCCACACAAGGGCCTAGCCTCTTCATTAAGGCATGGCACCAGTTGTTAATGGCCCGTTATCATACCTCATCCGATATTTGAAGGACCTCTACAAACAAGCTCCCTTATTTGGGACGTAGTTTTTATAGAAGCGCCATACCCACACAAGGGCCCAGGCTCTTTATTAAAGAATGACACCAGCTGGGAAAGGTCGAATATCATGCCTCATCCGATATTGGAAGGGCATCTACAAACAAGCTCTCTTATTTGGGACATAGTTTTTTTAGAAGCGCCATACCACACAAGGGCCTAGCTTCTTCATTAAGGCATGGTACCAGCTGGGAAAAGGACAATATCATGCCTCATCTGATATTGGAAGGGCTCTACAAACAAGCTCCCTAATTTGGGACATAGTTTTTGTAGAAGTGCCATACCCACACAAGGGCCTAGTCTCTTCATTAAGGCATGGCATCAGCTGGGAAAGGCCCAATATCATGCCTCATCCGATATTAGAAGGGCCTCTACAAACATGCTCCCTTATTTGGGACTTAATTTTTGTAGAAGCGCCATACCCACACAAGGGCCCAACCTCTTTATTAAAGAATGGCACCAGCTGGGAAAGGCTCAATATCATGCCTCATCCGATGTTGGAAAGGCCTTTACAAACGAGCTCCCTTATTTGGGACATAGTTTTTGTAGAAGCGCCATACCACACAAGGGCCTAGCCTCTTCATTAAGGCATGGCACCAGCTGGGAAAAGGCCAATATCATGACTCATCTGATATTAGAAGGGCTCTACAAACAAGCTACCTTATTTGGGACATAGTTTTTGTAGAAGTGCCATACCTACACAAGGGCCCAGCCTCTTTATTAAAGAATGGCACCAGTTGGAAAGGCCCAATATCTTGCCTCATCCGATATTGGAAGGGCCTTTACAAACAAGCTCCTTTATTTGGGACGTAGTTTTTATAGAAGCGCCACACCCACACAAGGGCCTAGCCTCTTCATTAAGGCATGGCACCAGCTGTGGAAGGCCCAATATCATGCCTAATCTGATATTGGAAGGGCCTCTACAAACTAGCTTCTTTATTTGGGACATAGTTTTTGTAGAAATGCCACACCCACACAATGGCCTAGCCTCTTCATTAAGGCATGGTACCAGCTGGGAAAGGCCCAATATCATGCCTCATCCGATATTGGAAGTGCCTCTACAAACAAGCTCCTTTATTTGGGACTTAGTTTTTGTAGAAGTGCCATACCCACACAAGTGCCCAGTCTCTTCATTAAGGAATGGCACCAGCTGGGAAAGGCCTAATATCATGCCTCATCCGATATTGGAAGGGCTTCTATAAACAAGCTCTCTTATTTGGGACATAGTTTTTATAGAAGCACCACACCCACACAAGGGCCTAGCCTCTTCATTAAGGCATGGCACCAGCTGGGAAAGGCCCAATATCATGCTTCATCCGATAATGGAAGGGCCTCTACAAACAAGCTCCCTTTGGGACTTAGTTTTTGTAGAAGCGCCATACCCACACAAGGGCCTAGCCTCTTCATTAAGGCATGGCACCAGCTGGGAAAGGCCCAATATCATGCCTCATATGATATTGGAAGGGTCTCTACAACAAAGCCTCTTCCACTAGAGAATAGGCTCTTCTGCAGCTAGCCTCTCCAACTTGGGATTAGGCTCTTGTGCAGCGAGCTTCTCCCACTTTGGAGACTCGCTTATGCTGCCAAGTCTCTTCCACTTGAGAATATGCTTTTCCACAGCTAGCTTCTCCAACTTTGGAGACTCGCTTTTGCTACCAAGCCTCTTCCACTGGAGAATAGGCTCTTCTGCAGCTAGTCTCTCCAACTGTTGAGACTCGCTTCTGCTACCAAGCCTCTTCTACTAGAAAATGGCTCTTCCGCAGCTAGCCTCTCTAAATTTGGAGACTCGCTTGTTCTATCAAGCCTCTTCCACTTGGAAATAGGCTCTTCTGCAGTAATCCTCTACCTGGCGAAGCAATTCTCTACCACTTCAAATTTCTTACCCACTCCAAGCTCAGTACCTCACGTAAATAAGAGGAGTCCCAACCTTGTGGGACTAACTCTCTTGCCATTTTCCAAATGCAGCAACACGGCATCATTACCAAGTCCAGCACCCCTTATAAATAATAAAGGTCCTGAACTCTGGGGACTATTGTTACGTCCCATTCCACATGGGCAGGGCAATCCTACATGGGGCTCTATGTGGACATGATCAAAGTCAACATTCTTTGGCTCAACCCTTCTCTGAGGCTATTTGTGCCGAGGAGGTTATATAACCGATGCTATTTATGCCAAGGAGCTTGGATAACCGAGGCCATTAAAGTCCGACCTTGGTTGCGTGCTAAGGAAGCCTCTCCTACCAAACCTGTGATTCAACCTTGAAAAGGCTGATGGGACTGCCTACCAATGAGGCTTGTCACAGTCATAGCCCATTAGTTTGTGGCTGAAAGTGACTTTCTCATTAATGCTAATGACGTGACACCAAAGATGTGACTTAAGAACCCTTCAGATGGAACCATGTGTCGCACATCGAAGGGGATCATTCTTGTAGAATTTGCCTATAAATACTAAGCTTATTTCCACAAGAAAGGGATGTTGAAATATTACTCTCATAAGAAATATCAAGTCCTCTATACTAATTATTCTTTAAGTGTTATAACCACCTGGTAAATCGTTAGTTAGGGGCCCTCAAGCTATTATCTCTACCATAGTATGTTTCGCTTTATATTTTGTTACCCACCCACCCAGTCCTAGGCATATCTGCGTAGTTGAATAAATTACGTGGTAGTCCAAAGAAGAGAAGAAATACACATAGGAAGAGGAGGCATGGGGTTCCTGTTGGCAGTCATTTTTGGAGGTCAACACCTTGTATAGAGAGTGAAAAATAGCAAGAAACCATTAGAAAAGAGTCCCTAGTTGAGATGGAGAAAGTGAGTACCCACATTCTCATCACCCTGAGTGAGGTGGAGAGTGAAATACATCAAAATCAGTAGATCATAGCTGCATAAGGTAACTAGGATGTGATAAAAGACAACCCCATTGACCAAAACCCTTTGGCTGATTATAAGTTGGCTAGAGATAGAGAGATGAGACCACGTAGGGAACTCCAAAGACTTTTTGACTTCACCATAGCATATGCTAGTTATCAGGAACTAGTTGATAAGGAGCCAAATACCTATATAGAGGCTATAAAGAGTGAGAAGTCTGTAGAATAGTTTAGTACTATAATAGGAGAAATGAGTTCTCTCGTTAAGAATTAAACTTATGATTTAGTTCATAAACATACAGATAAATCCATAATGGGATGCAAATGGGTTTATAAGATGAAAGAGTGAACCTGTGAGATACAAGGCTAGGCTAGTAGCCAATGGACAGTGGTATAAAATGTTTGGTTCATATGTTTTTTATATTGGTTCCAAGAGGAATGGTTTGAAAATTGATTGTATTACCTGCACCATTGCACAAATAATGATTGTGTGTATTTGTTACATGAAAGTGGTAAGCAAGATAAATGTTGAATTAAGTAAATAATTTGACATAATATACCTAGGACATGCTAAAATGATCCTTGGTATGAAAATTGATAGAGATAGGTCAAATTCATGCTTATTTGTATATCAAACTCCTTGTGTGCCTAAAATTTTTAAAGAATTTGTCATGGTTAATTGCAAACACACTTCAGTGCCTCTTGGTAACCCTATCTTGTCTAAAGAACAATCATTTTCTAATGATAAAAAAAAGAGTTTGTGAGTAAAAACTCCTATTCTAATGTTATTGGCTTCGTTGTGTACCTGATAGTTTGCACTAGGCTAGTTTTGGCATTTACTGCTAGTATTTTAAGCAGGTAAATATTTGATCATGATGCTATTAGGAAGCTTTAAAGTTGTTGCTCAAGTAATTGAAGGTTTATAAACTTGCAAATATGGGCACTAAGGTGTTCACAATGGTATAGTTTAGAAGTTGGCTTACACTTCTAAACATCGGTAATGATATGTATAGTTTCAATTTGTTTGGAATCTTTTTTAGCAACTACTAAGCTATTTTTATTTTTGGGGCTTGTACTTACATTTTAATCAAGTTGGAGGTTTGTTGGGATTTTTGTGATCTCAAATATACCCAGGGCAATGATGATTAATCGGACCCGTTATATCTTCATAGGCTTTGAGCCTATTATTGAAGATAATTGTTAGTCCACTCCACAATGTGTCAACCCAAACTATATTGAAGGACTTAATAGGCCACTTGGAGGTTTTAATGTACCGTTGGGTCATTGCTCAGTAGTCCAGTGTGTTTGACCCGATTTAAAGTGTGATGGCTATATTTATGGTATAATATATTTGGAGTCTAATATATTTAGAGTATATTATATTTGAGGTATAATATATTTAGGATATAATATATTATAGGTTAATATATTATATAATTACTATATATATATATATATATATATATATATATATATATATCGTTACTAAAATAAAAGTGTCTATGGCCTATTTATTATTGACGTTTTGGTTATATACGACATCGTTTTTGGTATTTGCTTTTCTTCTATTTGCCCGTTCCAATAACTCTTCACGTTCACAATTTCCTTTCCATTTCTGCTTAATGTGAACCCTATCGCGCCATTTCTTCCGCAGTCGGTCGTCTTTAGTTTTGGTAAGCACTTTCTATATATATATCCTTACTAAAATAAAAGTGTCTATGGCCTATTTATTATTCACGTTTTGGTTATATACGACATCGTTTTTGGTATTTGCTTTTCCTCTATTTGCCCGTTCCAATAACTCTTCACGTTCACAATTTCCTTTCCATTTCTGCTTAATGTAAACCCTATCACGCCATTTCTTCCGCAATTGGTCGTCTTTAGTTTTGGTAAGCACTTTCTTATTTTCTTCTATACAGAAATCCTTTATGTTACTTATCTTGTGTATGGATTTGATTGGCCAGTTTCACTGTCAAATTTCTAGTTCTGGTTTTTTTCCTTCTTCTCTCGCATGCATCTGTGGAGGTAGTTTCTAAGCTTCTTCCATCAAAAAACCAGTTGTTGCTGCTTATCTTGTTCTTTTTTCACTTTCAGGTTTCTCGTCCTGTAGCACAACCCTGAAAATCTTTTTTTGTTTTTTGTTTTGTTGCTTCCAACTTCTTATTCGAACGATCCCTGGGGTCTTGCTATGTTTGTGTGTTCGAATTTTTTTTGTCCTCTTTTTTTATTCTGTCATTAATAACGACAGAATAAATGGACCAATTGGTTTCCATTTGTTATCGTTAATAACGACAGAAAATGGGAACCAAATGGTTTACATTATTGGTCGACAATGTCGACATTTCAAAATGGTCCATTTATACAATGAAAATAAAATGAAAAAATCATTTACAAAAATTATCTTATTTTCCAGTCCATTCGCTTTCAGATTTTTGTGAATGTTATTGTTCGTTTTCCATTATATCTGAACCTTAACATAGCTTCTTCCTATTTGTAGGTATTTGACTTATGTGTTATGGGCACACAACAAGTTTGCTACACACCTAATCTTGTGAAGAATCAAACTTTAAAGGTCAGTACCATACATTCAATTATTCAACATATTGTTTTTGTGCTTTAGAATTTGATTTCATTGTATGTCTCTGCTAATGTTCTTTTGTTCCTTATTTATACTATAGCATGTTCTATATTTCGTACATATATAAGTCTATGTCAAGTATCAATGTGTACATGTTTAAATTAGCCTAAGAGATCTAACTAAACATCTAGAGGTTTAGTTTGGAAATATACATTGCCATTTGGTTTTTGCATTCTTGTTGAACATGTTTCACACACACATATATTTCCTACGCCTTCTAATGACTTTTTCCATCCAACCTGCAGCCATATTTCATCACTTCCATTTATTTTGTTCCATTAAGCTTCAACACAGGTATTTGTCACCATATTCTCTATTTGTTTTCTTTTTGCGTACATATGTAGCTACATTTTAGAGTAATCATCATGCTGAATTGTGTATGCTTTCTGGTAAAATGAATTAGATGGTAGGAGAAAATAGTTTTGAGTCATACAGAGACATACAAAACAAAACAAAAAGAAAACAAAAGTATTTTGAGTGTACAAGATCTAACAATAAAAAGCCCATGAAAAAAAACAAGGATTCAATTATTTGATGATCCTGAAATCAATGACATCAATCCAATTAGTAGCTCACAATCGGCTGGTGAGCTTAAGTTTTTCCATAGTCATGGGATTGCCAAATATAATCATTTTTTCTTTGTTTTAGTCTGTAGGTTTTATCTGTTAAAATTTTCATTCTTTTGACGTAGTTTGAGAATGGAAGGGAGAAGGGCTTCAAACTATTGGCTGTAGTATTTCAGAAGATCCTGTAGAAAATCAACTTTGTCGTCAAGAATATCCAAATATATCTTCCAACAAAAATCATGAATTTCACTATATTCAATGTAATTCAAATATTACTGTTAGCCATATTCCTACCAAAAATAATGTATTAAATGCTAAAAGAATTTGTGTTGATTGCAATGCAAAAAAATTTGAAAAAGAAAGCAAAGGTTTTTGTTGTTCCGGCGGAAAAGTAAATTTGCGCATCAATTGTGCACCTTTGGCGTTATATGAGTTATATACTTCCAGTTTAGATGAGTCATTACATTTTTTAAAAAGTTTGAAATTACAATAACCATTTCTCTTTTACTTCGTTTGGGGTAAAGTATGATAAAGATCTTTCAAAAAATTACAAAGGTGTTTACACTTTTAGAATTGAAGGGCAAGTATACCATTGTATAAACCCAATTCTACCAGCTACTAATGATCCATCATACTTACAACTGTACTTTTATGTACTTTTATGACACAGATAATGAAATACAAAATAGATTAAGAACATCTAGCAACTTCTTAGCATTAATATTGTACAAATTAATAGATATATTGAAGATTAATCTGTACTCTAAATTTTTATGTTTCCTAAGTAACATTGATATTCTTGAAACATGCAAAATACATATTAGATGTAATGTTGGTCTTGATCATAGAGTTTATAATTCACCGTCCACGTCTCAGGTAGCTGTACTATGGGTCGATAAGGACCCATCCGTGGACATAAGAATTCGTGATATATCTATTTATTGTCACTCTAACAATACCCATAGAATACATTACTATTCGGCTGTTATGATCCTCTTCAATATCCATTATTATTTTCCTATGGTGAGGTTGGTCAGCATGAAAGTATCGAAAAGTTGAATAATAAGAACATTAATAGGCACAATATAGTAGATGACCTTATTTCCATAGATAGCATAACTTGTACATCCGACCTAATAGATAAAGGAAAAAAAAAGGTAATTTACAACAACTCTTCTTTCCTCTGATCTTACTGAACTTACTTATTAATTTTTTTTCCTTTGTTATTTTTTATTTCTGTGCTTATCATTTGCAGTGTTAGAGAAAAACAAAAAAGGCATCCAAGTGTCTTACCGTGAATACTACTGTTACAAATTACAGGTAAGAGATGTACAAATTTCTATATGTAGTAGATATACATATATTAGATATACATATATCTAGTAGATAAACATTACTACACGTATCTACTATTTACGTCTGGATTATGTAGTAGATAAAGTTCTGTACGTATTTCACTTTGATTTTGTCGAAAGTAATCTAATCTACTCGTTTTGATTTTAACATACATATCTATTAAAAATTACAAGTAAGAGATGTACAAAATTCTATTTGTAGTAGATTTTGTCGAAAGTAGATATGTATGTTACAAACATTACAAAAATCCATGTAATGTTTGTATTGAAAAAACAGGGCATTGTAAGAATAAATACCTGAAAGAATATATCTCACATACTTCCATTGGGAATAATTCTTACCCAACTTATAGACGATGCAAAGATAAAAAAATAAAATAAAAATAAAATAAAAAAATCAGTTAAAGATTGATGACATTTAGTAGATAGATGGGTTATACCTTACAATCCCTATTTATATGCTAAATTTGATTGCCACATTAACGTAGAGATATGTTCAACAGTTAAAGCTGTCAAATACCTATATAAATATGTTTACAAAGGACATGATAGAGTAAGTTTTTCATTAAATACTAATAACAATGAAGCACCTATTGATGAATTCGAATTATACTAGATTGGGCGATGGATTTCTCCACCCGAGGCAATGTGGAGGATATATGGATTAATTCTATCTGAATTGTCTCCATCAGTTATATCAATTCAATTACATCTTGAAAATAACCATTTGATAACATATAGAGATTATGAAAATTCGGCAACAATTATTAACACAGATTCAAGATAGTGATCAATGTTGATTGAATTCTTTCGCATGAATATTACCAGTGAACTACCTAAAACAATATTGTACAGAGAATTTTCTAAGTATTTTGTATGGGATAGATAGAGTAAGTTATCGACTCGAAGAAAAAAAGGAAATGTTATCGGACGAATAGTTGCAGCTACTATATCTAAAGGAGAAAGATATTACCTACGTGTTTTACTAAATCATATTAAAGGAGCAACTTCATTCGAGAATTTAAGAGTCGTCAATGATGTTTATTTTTCTTCGTTCCATGCAGCAGTTGTTTCGCTTGGTTTATTAAATGACAATAATTACTATGAGCTTTGTTTAAGCGAAGCTATTAGTTATCAGATGCTTACGTCTCTTTGACGTTTGTTTGCTACCATACTAATTCTATGTGGACCTAATAATCCAGTTGATTATGGAATCAATTTCATGAACCTATATTCGAGGATTACGTATCTACTGGTATGTGTATTGCATCTTCATAAATGAAAGCATTACGCGAAATGAATTCTATACTAGAGGCAAGTGGTAAAAACATAAATGAGTATCATCTTGTACCTTTTGAAATATACATGGAAGAAGAGGACAAATTAGCTAAGATAATTACTGAAGAACTGAGCAGTGCTATTACATATAACAATATTATGTAGGTAAATAGCCTACATGAACATAAAAAAAAAGCTTTCGATAAAATTCTTAGAGACATTTTTAGTGAAACAGGACATATGTATTTTGTTGATCGGGAATTGGGAAAACTTATTTTTATGCTGTCGGCTGTTTGTTCCAAAAATCTTATAGGTTTAGCAACTGCTTCTTCAGGTGTAACAGCCATTTTATTACCTGGTGCACGAATTGCACATTCAAGGTTTAAGATACTGCTTGACCTAAACTATAGTATGACTTGTTCAGTTAGTAAGCAATCTGCATTGGCGAGTTTGTTTTGGATGACAATGTTTCTTATTTGGGATGAATCACCGATGGTCTACTGTTACGCTATAGAAGCTGTAGATAGGATGTAAAGAGCTATAAATGATTGTAATTTGCCTTTTGGTGGAAAAGTTGTTGTGCTAGGAGAGGATTTCAGACTGGTTTTACCAATTGTTCAAAAATGAAATAAAGAGGACATAATACAGGCAGGGCAAGCTTAGTCTACTAAAACTTATGGACATATTGTATATAGTTAAAATTAGTCCAGAATATGCGAGCTCATTTAAACCCAGACTTTTCTACATTATTTCTTGATATTGGAGATGGGATTCACCCTGAGCATACTTGCAACATGATTGAATTACCAAATGAAATAGCCATACAATGGGATGATGAAGTAGTATCTCTGAAATAGTTAATCACTATAGTGTACCCTAACTTACATGATTATAGCAACAATTTAGATACAATGATTAATCGAGTTATTTTTACTCCCAAAAATGACGTTGTCGATGAAATAAATAATATTCTACTACGCGAAATTGAAGGAAACAATATCACATATTATAGTTTCGATGAAACGTTAGAAAAACCTGAACAAGGCATTCATGAAGATTTCCATAATACATTAACTCAAAATGGTATTCCACCTCATGAACTTATATTAAAAGAAAATTGTCCTGTTATGTTGCTGAGAAATATTAATCCATCTAAAGGATTGTGCAATGGTACTAGATAAATTTTTCGTGTTTTTGAGCTTAATTTTATTCATGCTGAGATAGCTGTTGGAGAATGGCGTGGAAACAAAGTATTTTTACCCAAGATTCTATTTATTCCACTCGAAAGTGATAAAAGCTCATTTCCTTTCAAACGAACTCAATTTCCTATCTGTCCTTGTTTTCCAATAACGATAAATAAAGCGCAAGGTCAAACACTAAATTATGTTGGCCTATATCTTCCGCAATCTGTATTTTCACATGGTCAACTTTATGTTGAACTATCTAGAGCAAAAACAAGTAGATGTATTAGAGCATTAGTTGTACTGACTGAAAAAGCAAAGCAACATTTGCAATGTACAAAAAATGTAGTTTAGAAAGAAATTTTGGCAATTGTGTATTCTTAATGTTATTTTATTCCTTATTCTTTTGTTTAGTACATGCCAGTAATTAAAAAATGTCTAATGGAACCGGATTTCCCAAAATATTTTTCTAGATTATTTGCATGTCCGAAAACCACAATATCCATTTGGTATGTTTGATAAATCTGTTGTATTTCAATTACTTTCGTAGTTTTAGATTTTTTAAATTTATTACCTAATACATTCAATTACCACTTTAACACACACAATTACATTAACAAGATCCTCTACTAATACTTTTGTCGCATACAATATATTTCTTAGCCAATACCTCAGGTCTTTGCCAATCAGTTTGCACATCAACTAGATGATACAATTACTCTAATCGACTGCTTCGGTATACATTGGGATGTTCAATTAGAAAGGATGAACAATACAAGCTTCCTTAGTAGTGGGTGGGAAATTTTTGTTGACCATCACACATTAGAAGATGATTACGTTCTTATGTTCGAGTACATTGGTAATTCAATATTATTTGTTACACTTTGCGATGACCCATCCATGGCAAGAACATTCCAAGACAGCATCAGTGATGAAGAATTTTCTACTCTTGGCTATCTTGCTTTCATAGTTACATTAGAAGCAAGACTTCAATGTCATCAAAAAATTGTAAGTTCATATTATTCCTAACCTCATAACTAATTTAGGTGGTTATATATATATATATATATATATATATATATATATATATATATATATATATATATATATATATATATATATATATCTTAATCGTACTAATATATAAAGTAATAAGTGAACAAATCCAAGTATATTCTACAATAAATATATTCACTCTAACATTATACCTATTCAACGAATTCTATGCTATCTTTACAACTTTTCTATTCATTTGTAGTACATTCCCGACACATTTTCAAGAAGACATCTACCATAACATAAGGAGAATGTTGAAATTCATGATAGTATGGGGAATGTGTGGCCTATTTGCACAAATATCAGGCAAAATGGTGATGTGATGTCTAACAATATGGTGGGCTGATTATGCAACTTCAAAAGGTCTTGAAAATGGAGATAAATGCATGTTCGAGCTCGTAAATGATGATTTGCCAATCTTCAAAGTCTACAAATATGTTCCTACATATGGATCGATGATTCCTACATAGATAATTTTCATTCTCTTTGATATCAAAAACTTAATTCTCCAATGTTCTCATTTTTCAATGTGCTACATGAGACAAATTATCCCTATTTATTTACATGTCCACGTATTAGCAAGAATATTAGGCCAATTATCAGTAACTTCTTTGAATTTCAAGCAAGTTAGTTGATTTTATTCAGTTTTATTTTTGTTTCTTATTTGAAGGATCAAATGAATATCTTGCTTTTAGTATCTTACCTTTGAGTTTGAGAATATTCTAATTGGTACAGAAATCGCACTGTTGCAGATGTTTCCTCATTTTACAGATATGTTGATTCTTTCAATTTTTTGCTCATTCTGTCGAATTGAGGATATTTCTGGACTTTTCAATTTGAGTATGTTCTAATTGGTGCAGATTTTTGCACTGTTGTGACTGTTGTCTCAATTTACAGGTATGCATCTTTAAAATTTTTGCTTATTTCATCTACTTGTTTGGGTTGTCCATAAACATGTTAATTTTATTATTTCCTTTGTTAAACACTAGAATTATGAACCTGATATAATATGAAAGCATCCTGGTACTCTAGCATAAATAAACCGCCTTCAAAAAATATATATTATGATATTTTGGATATAAACAATAAGAAAACAACATTTGATTCAAATGAGTATGATTGAAATCACATGGATTCAACTGTGTACAGTTCTTTAGTACTTTGTCTTACTGTATATTTATCTCAACATGTTTGGTCGCCCAATCTAGGAAGGATATGTCTGGGCTTATTGCTATTTTAATTTTCCTATCATTTAAGAGGATATGTAGATCAAATGGTGCACGTTTAGTCATCTGCTACGCATTATCCATCTTTATCTAAATCTATATAACCTTTTGTTTTGCTTTGAAGATATGATCACATAATTGATTGTATCTTCAACTTGATCTATTTTCGCAGTTATTCGTCAATGCTGATTGCTTATTTTTAGATATGTGATAATTTTTTTTTTTTTTACTTGAAACAAAATGAAGATGATCATGAAATAGTCCATTTTCAGCTGTTAATGTCATGATCACTGTAAAAAATGAGGAACCACTATTATTACATCTGGATACCATCTAGGATTTTTTTTTTAATGCTTGTTTATAATAATTATTGGATTGTTATTGATGGTTCCTTAATTTGATAATGATTTATAATGTGGTAGTTGATTTATTTTGGTTCAAATTTAATAAATTATATTCCAATTAGTTTTTCTGAAGTTATGCTTTCTAGATATTGTTTTTTGTATTTTTGCTAAGTGTGTACATTTAGGTAATTAGCATGTGGAGCATACTTATTATTGTTTGTCCTCTGATAAAACAAAATAAATGGCATGAGAAAGTGCTTTCAACATGCTACAGATTGTAAATTTATTTGTTTCTAATGATGATGGACCACCTTGGACAGGTTCTTTGACTTCTTAGGGGGGAGAGAACTGCAGAATCCGATGAAAATGGTAAAGATTCTCGTCAACATCATTCTAATCGCTGGATTTCTTAAGCTGATGGAGACTCTATTGATGTTTGTTGCCTTCAAATGAAAATCTAAGGGAAACAATGGAATTTTAGTCGTTATTATGTTTTTTGAGATTCACCGACCTTCTGAAAAAATCAATAAAAGAGCCTTGTTACTTGGATTCGAAGCATGGTTGGGGTCCCCATTAAGCAAAGTTATCAGATGCGAGTTCCTGACTATGTCAAAATAGAATTTTAGTTTTCCATAGGCATAAAAGTCTTGAGACCAAATATTAAGCAAAGTTCTTAATCACTACTAACTCCCTTGATAATTACCCTTTTAGCTCGATCAATATTTTATTTGTAGTTCATATCTTTCTATATTTAGTTTTCTTGTTGCATGCAAGCATTTTAGATATTCAATAATTTTTTCTTGGGGTAATTCTATTGCAAGTGCAACAACTCTACACATCTAAACAGTGTTCGCTTTGTGTCTAGCAAGATGGTCTGCTGAGAAGCTTTCTACTAATTCATGTTTCATTTTGGTTTTTGGGGTGACTACAAATTATGGATATTTCTTTATTGATTCAATTGGAGTGTATTTGAAGGATATGGGGAGAATAGGGTATGTGGGTGTTAGAAATGGGGGTTCATGGTGGGGAAGTATTGATCAATTGGGAGAAAATACAAGGACTGGGAAATGGGAAGGAATAGAAGATTCTGGTGTTGGTGAGGTTTAGGCCTTTGAGTGAGAATGAGATCACTCGAAATGAATTAGTTGATTGGGAATGCATCAACCCAACCACCATTGAGAATGATAAATGTTCTTTATTGTCTTTTACATCTAGATTTAATTATTGTTCGATGCAAAAATTAAAAAAACATAGACTTTTGTAGGAGTTTCATCATGTATTAAGCCTAGCTCCTTTTAGAAGAAATGGGGTAGTCCCATCTTGTCTGTCCCATTTTTATACATATAATTGTTTTCACAATATTTTTGCATACGCACCATGGTCGTGTTAGGTAGTATGCCCATATAGTATAGTTTTTGCTATAGCAAAATAACAATTTTATGATAAATAAAAGTTTGTTCTTTTTATTTATTAATATTGCATTTGTTTAGTATTGAGTATGTAAATAAAGTGCCAATGATCACTTGTAATAATATAAATTGAATACTTGCGTTGAGAAGTATAGTGTGACACAACTTATATTTTGATCATCAATAAAATTGTTCACAACTAATGTATAAGGGTTGGCGCCTTGTACCGGAAGGTTGTAGTGTTGACTATTTAATCATTCGGGTTTGCGATTTGTCTTTATCGCAGAAATGGATAAATGGTGACACTAGTACACTTAGAGTGTATTGAACGGACCACATGTCGAATTTAATTATATAGCATGACCGTGCGAGTAATTAAATTTCACTTGATCAACGGGTATTTCATCAAAATGCCTTGATAGGATTGTGTATATCTTATCGTTAGTTTGATAGTTCTTTGATTCACCAATGGGTGAGATCCATTTAGTTGATTAAATATCTCGATGAGTTGGGAACTTGAGAATAAGCGAAGTAGGGAACACGAATTCGTGTTGGAAACTGTCGCCCTGAAAAATGGGTCGAGTGACAACTTAAGTATTTTCTGTTGAACGGTTATAAATCTGAGCTCAGTGTTTAGCGATAGCTAAACTTCGACATCTGTGAATTAGTTTACAGGACCGTTGAAGAAAATGTAACTTAAAGTTAGTGAGAATAATTAGAAGGGCAAAACGGTCATTTATGCTCATACCTAATTATTGGATCTCAGAAAGGGATGAAATATATATATGGTAGGTCAGAGGAAAGTATTAAAGCTTCTGTAATTTTATATATTACGAGAGTGCAGTCTCTTGCCTTTAGTGGAAAAAACAAAAGACTAATAATTAGATTGATGGGTCTAGGGTTGACTAGACAAAATCTAATTATTGGAGCTTGGAAAATATCTGTTCGAATACGTCCATGTGGTAGCTCTATAAAGTATTGGACTTAATTGTAACTGTGATATAAGTTCAAAGATTACATGTGTAATTAAATCAATCGTAAATTAATTGGACTTGGATGCAATCAGGACTCTTGTCGTTGTTTGCAATCAGAACGCTTGCCTTATTTATATCACATTGCTTGTGACATAAATTCATTCCAACTCGATCAATTAAGAAAATAGAAGAAATTTATCTTCTTGGTTTTCTAGATCCGACCAGTCCAGAAATTAGTTTTTGATTTAATAAAAAGGTGCTAACACGCCGGTGTAATCCAGACTTGGGAGAATACTATAGATGGCTTGAACGTTGGGAGCACCAACTTCGTGAATCAGATACAGACCAATATTGTTTATCGATTCAAGTATAATACTAATCCATTAGTATTTTAATTATAATAAATACTTGAACGCCTAGCAAAGATCCTAGTTTTATTGAATTGAAGAAATTTTTTATTTTCTGGCTAATTCTTGTGCCAGTTTCCAACAAGTGGAATCAGAGTGGTCTAGATCGTTCATGTGTTTGTTATGTTATCTAGATCTAATATTTGCATATTCTAGTCAAGCGATGTCTATGATTATCTGTTTATATGTTGATTGAATAATTGGTATTATTTTAAACTGTGATCCAATTATTTTGTAGGCCCACTTGTTCATTATATTTCGTTATTTTGAGTCTATAACAAGATCAGTGGATTACGACTCCATCATCTTGATTTATTTTCTAATTACAAAATAAATTTAATGTGAGTCCTAAATTGGGACGTAGTTATTTTTGTAATATTGAAAACTGATGAATTGGACAAAAAAAATGTGAGAGAAATCAGACAGCTAGATCCGGCAGTCGGAGAGCAGATCTGGTGTACCAGATCCGGTACACTAGATGATCTGCACGGGCACAGGTTCGCACACTTGAGATCTGTGTTTGTACAGATCTGGTGCACCACTAGATGATCTGCGGTGCGCCTCTAGATGATCTGTCCGAGGGCAGATCAGGCGCCTGGAAGAACTGCGCACAACTCGCACAGGCAGGGCACACATGCAGGCCAGATCTGCGCGCCACCCTGCGCGGTGGTTTTCTCCATTTTGTTTTATTTTGTGCTATGGTGGTGGACTCCGGTGGATTTTTTGAGATTCAACGCAGCCGGTGCATGTGCTCAGATCACCGATGCAGTCGAGGTAGATGGTCCCGCAGTTCGGTGGTTTTTTTTTCAGTGGATTTTTTGGATTCAGCCATGGTGTTTTTTCGGATGGTTGATTCTTGGACAAGAAGGTGATTTGAGGAAGAAGAACCATGTTTGGAAACTTGGATAGTGATTGCTTGGTTGCTGGGATTACTCTTGTTTGGTTGCTAGGATAGTGACTATTTGGCTACTTGGATAGCATCTGTTTGGTTCCTTGGATAATGGCGATTTGGATTGGCTGTCTGGTTGCTGAGATAGCTCCTGTTTGGATCAATAAACAGTGGCTGTTTGGTTTAACGAATAGCAGCTATTTAGAATGCTTGGATTGAAGATTTAAGTTAAATATTGGATTTGAATCCAATTAGTTTTTAATTTATTTCTTGAATCTTGTTTTGGGTCACAAATAATTGTTAATTTATTGCTGATGAATGCTTTAAATATTTGTTTAAAATGTTATTATTCTGTTAATCATGCCATATAGAATTATTTTTGATATCGTTCGTGATATTTATAATAGAATGCATTTCATTGGAACATTGTTTTTCCTTCGATTAATTTAATTTAAATTAAATTTTTTTAGAAAGGAAAATTTGTAATAATTAAACTGTATGTTAATTTGATTAATGTGAATAGTTCATAATTATTTTAAATTAAAATCCATTATTCTAAAATATTGAGTGGGAGAGGATATTTATTTAAATAAAAATCCACGGTCTCCTTTTGTCAATCCATAAGCAACAGAATGCATTAGCCTCGTGCCGGTAATGCAACGGACTCCTTATAGAAGGGCTGCGTGATTCGGGTTGTTTGATTGGATTCTTTTTTGGTAAGATCGTCTAGATACAATATAATTTGAGATCATCCTATAGATGGTGGAATTATTTTTCAAATGTCTAGAGATCAAGACAAAAGTTATACACTCAAATCGAGATCATCTACGAACCTCCTATAGAGGCTCTCGTTTATGATCTTGGTGACCAAATAAAGTGATACTGGATTTATCTAGATATTTATTGTCATATATGACTTGTCTAGTGGGAGGATCCCAGCATAATCAGTGGACACGGTGACCTTTCCTATAAAGAGGCCTGTTGAATCACAAGGGTCAAGTAATCGTTACATTATTGTAGTTTTATGGATCTACATGTGCATTCATGCGTCATATGTTAAATTCGTGGTCAATTTTAATATGCTATAATTTTGTTATTTTCAGCAAAATGTCTCTCAGTCCATTTTCCGTTATCCTAAAACAAAACCAACTAACCAGGGAAAATTATGTAGATTGGAAACGTAACCTAATGATTGTACTCACCGTCAAGAAAATTGATTTTGTACTTGAAGAAGATTGGCCTGAGCAACTCACTAAGACTGCAAGCAAGGACATGAGGGATGCTTATGATAAGTGGGTAGCTGCAGACAAGTTGGCTCGCTGTTACATTTTGGTATCAATGTCAAATGTGTTAAAACAGAAGCATGACAGTCTTGAGACCTCTTATGACATAATGAAAAGCCTCAAGGACATGTTTGCACATCAAAGTAGGAGAGCTCGATTCGAAGTCATTCATACCTTACAAGACATCCGCATGAAACCCAGAATGCCAGTGAAGGACCATATGTTAACCATGATTGGACACTTCAATGTGGCGGAGAATCTGGGTGCAACCATTAATGCAAATACTCAGGTTGATATGGTATTGAACTCTTTACCTGATATGTTTTCACAGTTTACTGTGGACTATCACTTACACAACATGATATGCCATTGACTGAGTTGATGAATGAGTTGCAAAATTTGGAAAGTGGTCTGAAGGCCAAAGGTGGTATTGCTTATGTAGTAATTGGTAGCTCCTCTAACTCCAAGTCGAAAGACAAAGGTGGAAAGAAAAGAAAGAGAGCTAACAAGAAGCCAGGAATCAACAAAAAGACCAAAGCAGATGGAAAGCCGAAAGGCAAGTGTTTCAGTTGCGGCGAGAAAGGTCACTGGAAGAAAGACTGTCCTAAAGCACTAGCTAAATAGAAGCAGAGTGCTGGTGAGTTTTTCATAACTGAGTCTTGTTTAGTGGTTGATTCTACATATTCATGTGTTGTAGATTCTGGAGTTACTAATCATGTTTGCATGTCAATGCAGGTGCTTCAGGAGAGCAGAAAATTCAATGAAGGCCAGTTTACTATCATAGTCGGCACAGGAATAGTAGTTTCAGCGAGAGCTGTAGGAGTAGTTTATTTTTATTTCAATAGTAGTAGGCGTTTAATTCTTAAAGACTGTTATTATGTCCCACAGATGAAGCGGAATTTGATTTCCATTTCTTGTTTAATAGGACAGTGTTATTCTCTTGATTTTGCGCCTAATAAAGCACTTTACATTTTGATGAATAAAGCTCCTATTTGTGCCGGATATTTGATGAATGGTCTTTATATATTAAACTATTCCACGAATGAAATTAATAATACTTCTGTAAACCATAATAAACAAAATACATACCATACTAGTGATACTTATCTATGGCATCTTAGGCTTGGACACATCAACCTTAACAGGATACAAAGACTGGCAAAGGATGGTCCCCTCAACTCAATTGATGTCGAACCATTGCCGGTCTGTGATTCTTATTTGGAAGGTAAGATGACCAAAATGTCTTTTTTAGCGAAGGGACATAGAGCCAAAGAAGTGTTAGAACTAGTTCATTCTGATGTATGTGGACCTATGAGTACACCAGCGAAGGGGGATATGAGTATTTTATTACCTTTACAGATGATTACTCTAGATTTGGATACATTTACTTGATGACTCAAAAGTCAGAGGCTTTTGGAAAATTCAAAGCATATCGGACTGAGGTCGAGAAACATTTGAGTAAAAGTATAAAGACATTTTGATCAGATCGATGTAGCAAATATCTCAGGAAAATTCAGGAACTACTTAACAGAAAATGGTATAGTTTCTCAACTGAGTGCGCCTGGTACACCCCAACAGAATGCCGTTTTAGAAAGAAAAAACAGGACATTGTTAGATATAGTTAGGTCAATGAGGAGTTTTTCAACTCTACCTATCTCATTTTGGGGATATGCACTGGAGACAACTGCTTATATTCTTAATCTAGTTCCATCTAAGTCTGTTCCCAAGACTCCCCTAGAATTATGGAATGGCGCAAACCAAATTTATGTCATATCCGAATTTGGAGATGCCCGGCTCATGTGCTAAAAGGGAAGACAGAAAAGTTGGAGTCTACATCAGAAATATGCCTGTTTGTGGGGTACCCTAAAGGTACTAGGGGATACTATTTTTATAGTCGTCTAGTTATGAAGGTTTTTGTCAGTACAAATATAACCTTCTGGGAGGATAAATATATTAATGAACGTTAGTCCAAAAGTAGGGCTGTTTTGGAAGAAATGAGTAGGAGTAATCCCAACTCATCAATTCCTGGAACACACCTAGTGACAGACAACCTATGGTATCGCAAACACCTAGGGAACGTTATCTGAGTGGGAGAAATGATTCATCATCTAATCCCATAGATCAAGAAAATGTTCAAGGTAATGAGGAGGTAATTGTATCACCTGAAGGTGATACCAACATTGATGGAAACGTTACAATTCCAAATGAAGCCACGATTCAAGATCCACCACTCCTTAGGCAAAGTCAAAGGGTCATCAAAAAACCGTCTAAGTACTTGTTTGTTGGAGATTCCAAACAGGCGATCTCTGCAAAACAAGTAGATGATCTGAATTCATATAAGGAGGCTATAAACGATGTGGATGCAGATTTGTGGAGACTAGCTATGAACACTTAGATGGAATCTATGCATTCTAATCAAGTCTGGGAACTTGTAGATGCACCAAAAGGGATAAAACCTATCGGGTGCAAATGGGTCTACAAAAGAAAGAGAGGAGTAGATGGGAATGTGGAAACCATCAAAGCAAGGCTAGTGGCTAAGGGTTTTACCCAAAGAGAAGGTATCGATTACGAGGAAACCTTCTCGCCTGTAGCTATGCTTAAATCTATCCAGATTCTCTTATCCATTGCAGCTCATTATGATTATGAGGTGTGGCAAATGGATGTCAAGACGACTTTTCTTAATGGTCATCTTGAAGAGTGTATCTATATGGTAAAACGAGATGGGTTCGTAGAACGCGGTCATGAATCTAAAGTCTGCAAGCTACAACAGTCCATTTATGGACTAAAGCAGGCATCAAGATCTTGGAACAAAAGGTTCGACGAGGTGATTAAGACATGTGATTTTGATCAAAACTTCGACGAACCCTGTGTCTATAAGAAGATACAGGACAAAAAGGTAATTTTCCTAGTGCTTTATGTAGATGATATTCTACTCATAGGAAATGATGTAGGTATTTTATCATCTACGAAAGCGTGGTTGGCCCAATAGTTTCATATGAAGGATTTGGGTGAAGTTAGTTATGTTTTGGGCATTCAGATCTTGATGAATCGAAAGAACAAGCCAATAGCATTATCCCAAGCTACATATAATGAAAAAATAATTATCATATTTTCCATGCAAGATTCCCAGAAAGGCAATTTGCCGTTCAGACATGGAATTCAACTCTCTAAGGAGCAATCTCTAAAAACTCCTGAAGAGATATAGCGCATGAGTAGAATACCTTATGCGTCAGTAGTAGGTAGTCTCATGTATGATATGATGTGTTGTGTACTAGACATGACATTTGTTATGCTGTTGGTACGATCAGTCGTTATCAATCTAACCCAGGACCGGAACATTGGGTGGCTGTAAAGCATATCTTTAAGTACCTTCGGAGAATAAGGAACCATATGCTAGTTTACTCATCACCAAACATTGTTCCAGTTGGGTATACAGATTTTGATTTTCAAGCTGATAAAGACTCTTATAAGTCCACATTAGGATCATTGTTTACACTAGGTGGTGGAGCCATTAAATGGAGAAGTATCAAGCAATCATGCATTGCTGATTCCACCATGGAAGCCGAGTATGTGGCATCTTGTGAAGCTACTAAAGAGGCAGTATCGCTAAAGAAATTCCTAACGGACATTGAGGTGGTGCCTGCATAATCACAACCCATGACATTGTACTGTGACAATAGTGGGACAATGGCAAATGCTAAAGAACCAAGGAGTCATCAAAGGGGAAAACATATAGAACGGAAATATCATCTCTTAAGAGAGATTGTTAGTCGTGGAGATGTAATTGTTAGCAAGATTGCTAATAAGGATAACCTCGCGGATCCATTTAGTAAAAGCCTTTCGGCTAAAAGTTTTGAAGGACATCTGCAAGGTATGGGGTTGCAAGACATGACATATATACTCTAGGGCAAGTGGGAGAATTGTTGGGTAGTATGCCCATATAGTATAGTTTTTGCTGTAATAAAATAACAATTTTATGATAAATAAAAGTTTGTTCTTTTTATTTATTATTATTGCATTTGTTTAGTATTGAGTATGTAAATAAAGTGCCAATGATCACTTGTGATAATATAAGTTGAATACTTGCGTTGAGAAGTATAGTGTAACACAACTTATATTTTGATCATCAATAAAATTGTTCACAACTAATGTATAAGGGTTGGCGCCTTGTACCGGAAGGTTGTAATGTTGACTATTTAATCATTCGAGTTTGCGATTTGTCTTTATCACAGAAATAGATCAATGGTGACACTAGTACACTTAGAGTGTATTGAACGGACCACGTGTTAAATTTAATTATATAGCATGACCATGTGAATAATTAAATTCCACTTGATCACCGGGTATTTCATCTAAATCCCTTGACAGGATTGTGTATATTTTATCGTTAGTTTGATGGTTCTTTGATTCACCAATGGGTGAGATCAATTTAGTTGATCAAATATATTGGTGAGTTGGGAGCTTGAGAATAAGCGAAGTAGAGAACATGAATTCGTGTCAGGAACTGTCGTCCTGAAAAATGTGTTGAGTGACAACTTAAGTGTTTTCTGTTGAACGGTTATAAATCTGAGCTCAGTGTTTAGCGACGGCTAAACTTCGACATCTGTGAATTAGTTCACAGGACCGTTGAAGAAAATGTAAAATAAAGTTAGTGAGAATAATTAGAAGGGCAAAATGGTTATTTATGCTCATACCTAATTATCGGATCTCAGACAGCGATGAAATATATATACGGTAGGTCAGAGAAAAGTATTACAGCTTCTGTAATTTTATATATTCCAAGAGTGCAGTCTCTTGCCTTTAGTAGAAAAAGCAAAAGACAAATAATTAGATTGAGGGGTCTAGGGTCGACTAGACAGAATCTAATTATTGGAGCTTGGAAAATATATGTCCGATCAGTCCCTGTGGTAGCTCTATAAAGTTTTGGACTTAATCACAGTTACTATAAAAGTTTTGGACTTAATTGTAACTGTGATATAAGTTCAGGGATTACATGTGTAATTAAATCAATCCTAAACTAATTGGACTTGGATGCAATCAGGACTCTTGTCGTTGTTTGCAATCAGAACACTTGCCTTATTTATATCACATTGCTTATGACATAAATTCATTCCAATTCGATCAATTAAGAAAAGAGAAGAAATTATCTTCTTGGTTTTCTAGATCTTATCAGTCCGAAATTAGTTTTTGATTGAATAAAAAGGTGCCCACACACCGGTGTAATCCAGACTTGGGAGAATACCATAGAAGGCTTGAACATTGGGAGTACCAAGTTCGTGAATCAAAAAGCAGCAAGTTTGTGAATCAGATCCAGACCAATATCGTTTATCGATTCAAGTATAATACTAATCCATTAGTGTTTTATAAATACGTGAACGCCTAGCAAAGATCCTGATTTTATTGAATTAAAGAAATTTTTTATTTTCTGGCTAATTCTCGTGCCAGTTTCCAACAAGTCGGTTGGTAAATCTAAGATGCTTTTTAAGGACTTCAATACTAATTTTATTCTCTATGGAGGCTTCCTCTGCTTTGATGACGACAATTTTAATTTATCAAACTTCCTTCTTTAGTTAGACATGTAGAAAGATTGTGTTCTCCTAATCCATATGCTTTACGTGCTCTTCTCGTATTCTTACAGCATAAAGACAAAATAGAGAAACCTCTATGAATGAAACAATCTCTAGATCCCATAAAATTCTTAGATTGGTTTGCCTCTATTTTCTATTCATCTTTGGTTAAATGTTATTTTTTCGTGTTTAAATTTATGAAAAATTAGAGACTCACATTTTATTCCTTATTTGATTTATTTAGACACTTTAAAGTTTTGCTCGCAAGTTTATTAGAAAGGATAACTCAACCGCCCTTGTAGCTAGGCGTGGTAGTGTGAAATTGAATTTGTTGACTAAAATTGCTCGAACATACGCAACTACTTTTGATGACGTGAATAAACATAGAAGTGTTGAATAATAAGATATTCAATTTTTTCATCTGCAGAATGTTGTTGATCTGGCAAGAAGTGAGCGTTCATCACAGGCATTATCAGTTGGGAAAAGACTAAAGGCAGGTTGCCATAGAAGTCGTAGTTTACCGACTCTAGGGATTGTCATTCGCAAGCTAAGTTAGAGTAATTCTGCCTTTAAAATCTTTTTTTTGGTACCATGTGGAGGCTATCAAGTAGGTTTTGCCATCTATTCCTTTGGGGACTAACCAACTACAAATATTTCTTAAGGGTTGATTCTTGACATTGAGCACCTTTCTGTTTCATTTAAAGGTGGTTCGATATTTGTTTTTGCTCATGAAGGACAATAATGAACATATATTCACGTCTTGTATACCTTTTCTCTCTATCATTCCATTTATACGAAATTTAGTCAGTTGGGTATAGGGGACCTGATCAACTTTCTTTTACGGGTTCCTTTGATAATGTTATAAAAAATTGTGTTGCTCTACACGCCCTATAATTCGCAAAGTAATCTTTATGACTTAATGCAGCAAAGGAAGACATGGGCACGTCAATTATAGAGACTCTTAGCTAACATGCATATTGCTGACCGCCCTGGGTGGCAATGCAAGAACTGCCATCATTTAGAACTTGAGCCCTTCTAGCAGTCTTGAAAACTTTGTAAAAAGGAGTTAGTTTAGTTGGTTAAAAGTTAGTTAAAGTTAGTTAGTTAGTTACAAAGTAGTTTGGTTAGTTAAGTGGCTGTATAAAATGGAAGCTCCACTGGACTTTCTTGTATTCAATTCTGATGTAATGCATTGTTAATATACAGATACAGCAGCTGCTTTCTTTCTTGAATTCATCTTTTCATTCTTTCTGTTGTCTTGTAATATGGTATCAGAGCATTGAGACGTTTCATAGCTGCAATCCTTTCCATCGTTTTCTTTAATCATGGCCAGAGGAGGTAGGGCCACAAACACTGGAAACGATGATCATGCTGCTGTAGGAAGAAATCCATTTGCTACCTTGGAAACACCAGATCGTATACTCACAGATGACTCCAGCAGCCCTTATTACCTCAGCAATGGAGATCATCCAGGTCTGAATTTGGTGTCAAGTATCCTTGTGGGGAGCAATTATAATTCTTGGCATAGAGCAATGAATATGGCACTGATTGCCAAGAATAAATTGTGTTTCGTAGATGGAACAATAATCAGACCTTCAGTTGATGATCCCACATACAGCTACTGGTCTAGATGTAATTCTATGGTTATGTCTTGGGTCTTGCATGCTGTATCCAAGGACATTGCAGAGAGTGTGATGTACATTGACAATGGAGCTGAAATGTAGAAAGATCTTCATGATCGATTTCATCAAAGCAATGGTCCAAGAGTGTTTCAGATCAAGCAGATGCTAAACACTCTTTCACAAGGATCAAATGATGTAAGCACTTACTTCACTAAACTCAAAACCCTTTGGGATGAATTGAGAGAGTTTAGGCCTTTACCAATCTGTCAGTGTGGTGGAATGAAGGATCTGACTGATTATCAGCAACAAGACTATGCTCTTCAGTTTCTCATGGGACTGAATGACTCTTATGGTCAAGTTAAGGCTCAAGTACTTATGATGGATCCCCTTCCTTCCATTAATAAAGTCTTCTCTCTGGTTATTCAAGAAGAGAGGCAGAGAAGTCTAACTCCCTCATCAATATTACCCAGTGCAGCAGCTTATGGAGTTCCTAATAATTCTAACAGTTTCAGAGGGAAGAAGGATAAGCCAACATGCACTCATTGTGAATATCTTGGACACACCATTGACAAGTGCTATAAGATTCATGGATATCCACCTGGCTGGAAGTCCAGAGGCAGAGACACCTCTGATATGGGAAAGGGAAATCATTCTCACAACACAGGAAACTTTAGACCTTCAGCTCATCAAGTTTCCCTTGGATCATCTGTTCAGAATACAGAAGCTGGAGACTATGCCTCAACTAATAAGCTGTCAGTCAATCAGTGCCAACAACTAATTTCTTTCCTCACCAGTCAGCTACAGACCTCTTCAACAGAACCTCCAGACCAGCCTTCTTGTTCCAATTTTTCTGGTATAAATTCCTCTATACCTAGTCATGCCTGGATTATTGATACAGGAGCTACACACCATGTATGCCATGACATACACTTATTCAATTCCCTTGATGAATGTGCATTTGCTTCACATGTTTTCTTGCCTAATGGACAAAAGGCTAATATTTCCAAAGTTGGTACAATAGTGCTTACCTCCCAGATCATGCTCTCCAAAGTCCTATATGTACCAAGTTTTCATTACAATCTGATTTCAGTTAGTGCCCTTACTATGGATGGCTGCTGTTCCTTGATTTTCAACAATGATTGTTGTGTCATTCAGGGCAAATCTGCAACTTCTCAGATTGGGAAGGGTAAAAGGATTGGCAACCTATATTACCTCAGCTTTCCAGCCTTGGAGAATGGAATCATTTTATCTGCAACATGTAATAAAGACATATGGCATACAAGACTTGGACACCCATCCTTTGTAGTGAGCCATCAGCAAGATAAAGGACTCAAGTTCAGTAGCAGAATTGGAAAATAATTTCATTGTTCTATATGTCATTTTGCTAAGCAAAAACGATTGTCATTCAATTCAAATAATAATCTTTCCGATAAAGTGTTTGATCTATTACATGTCGATATTTGGGGTCCCTTTCATGTGATATCTGTTAGTGGTTTTAAATATTTTGTCACCATTGTGGATGATTGCTCAAGACATACCTAGACCTTTCTACTTAAAAACAAATCTAATAATCCCTCAATTTTTTAATATGGTCAAGACACAATTTAGCACATCCATTAAATGTGTAAGATCTGATAATGCTAAGGAGCTTAGGTTGTCAGATTTCTTTCAAAAACAAGGAGTTATACATCACTTCTCTTGTGTGGAAAGGCCACAGCAGAACTCAGTAGTGGAAAGGAAGCATCAACACCTTCTAAACGTAGCAAGGGCATTGTTATTTCAGTCAGGAATTTTACTTGGATATTGGGATGATGCAGTTTTGACTGCAACACATTTGATTAACAGACTGCCCTCTCCTTTACTCAATCACAAAACACCCTTTGAAATTCTGCATTCAAAGGTCCCCAACTACATGCACCTGAGAGCTTTTGGGTGTCTCTGCTATGCATCTACTTTACCCAGCTCAAGACACAAGTTTACTCCCAGATCAAAGGCCTGCATCCTGCTTGGATACCCATCTGGTATGAAGGCTTATAAGCTGCTGGACATTGAATCAGGGAGGACTTTTATTTCCAGAGATGTTGTTTTCCATGAGTCCATTTTTCCTTTCCTTGACAAAGTCTCTTCAGATGGCATATCTCAACTTCTATCAGAGGCTGTTTTGCCACTCCCATGTGATCATGATGAACATTCTGTTGGGCCTTCCAGTGTACCAATAGAAAGCATACCAGATATCCTAAAAGAACCTACAGCAGATGAACCCTCTAATGAACCTACAGCTCACACAAGGTCAAAAAGGTCAGTGAAAAGGCCTGGTTATCTCCATGATTATCACTGTGGAGCTGTCACTGCAAACACTTCCACTATGCATCCCTTATCTCGAGTATTAGGATATGACAAACTAAGTGATAATTTCAAGGTGGCTGTTATGTCAGTCTCAGCACATATTGAACCACAACATTATTCACAGGCTTGTGGTATACCAGAATGGGAAGCAGCCATGGCAGCTGAATTAAAGGCCCTTGAGGATAATCACACTTGGTCCATTGTAAGTCTACCTCATGGTCATAAACCTATTGGTTGCAGGTGGGTCTTCAAGATCAAACACAAGTCTGATGGAACCATAGAAAGACACAAAGCTAGGCTTGTAGCAAAAGGCTATACTCAACAAGAAGGAATAGACTACTTTGACACATTTGCTCCAGTGGCAAAGCTGGTTACTGTGAAACTTTTATTAGCATTAGCCTCAATTCATGGATGGTCTCTATACCAATTGGATGTCAACAATGCCTTCTTACATGGGGATTTGCTCGAAGATGTGTATATGACTATACCAGCTGGATATAGTCCTAAGGGAGAGTCCATTACAAATCCTGTCTGCAAATTGAATAAATCCCTATATGGTCTCAAACAGGCTTCTAGGCAGTGGAATGCTAAATTTACAGATACTCTAATCAAGGAGGGGTTCACTCAATCTGCCATAGACCATTCCCTGTTCATCAGGAAGACAAATTCAGTTTTCATGGCCCTTTTAGTGTATGTGGATAACATAATAATAGCCAGCAATAATGAAGCAGCAGTTGAGATGTTGAAGAAATATCTGGACTCAAAATTCAAACTGAAAGATTTAGGTCCTCTAAGATTCTTCCTTGGATTAGAGATTACTAGATCTCCAAAAGGCATTTCTATATCCCAAAGACCATATGCATTACAGCTGCTGTCTGAAGCAGGGTTCTTAGGTTGCAAACCAGCCAGCACTCCAATGGAAGCAAACTTGAAGTTAAGTCAGAGTGAAGGGGAGTTATTAAGTGATCCATCAATGTACAGAAGGCTGATAGGAAGGTTGCTGTATCTAACCATCACTAGGCCTGATTTAACATATTCAGTTAACAGGTTAAGCCAATTTCTAGCAGAGCCAAGAGAACCACATCTGATAGCAGCTCATAGAGTTCTCCAGTACATTAAATCTGCACCTGGCCAAGGGCTTTTCTTTCCTTCTAAGTCTAACATTTCTTTAAAGGCATATGTTGAATCAAGTTTCCCACTTACTGATGTGCAGTTGAAGGTTTTTACAGATGCAGATTGGGCAACATGCCCTGACACTAGAAGGTCCATATCAGGATATTGTGTATTTCTTGGTGACTCAATGATATCATGGAAGTCTAAGAAGCAGAACACAGTATCTAGGTTATCTGCTGAAGCAGAATACAGGTCAATGGCAAATGCAACATGTGAACTTGTTTGGCTACTATCCGTGCTAAAGGAATTTGGTATTAAACACTCAAGACCTGCAACATTGTATTGTGACAACCAGGCTGCATTACATATAGCTGCCAACCCAGTTTTTCATGAGAGAACCAAACACATAGAGATAGATTGTCATTTGGTTAGAGAAAAGATTCAAGCTGGATTATTAAAGACTCTACATGTACCAAGCAAGAACCAGATTGCTGATGTTCTTACTAAGGCTTTGCAGCCTACACAATTTCGTGAATTAGTAGGCAAGATGGGACTAATGAATATATATGGTCCATCTTGAGGGGGAGTCTTGAAAACTTTGTAAAAAGGAGTTAGTTTAGTTGGTTAAAAGTTAGTTAAAGTTAGTTAGTTAGTTACAAAGTAGTTTGGTTAGTTAAGTGGCTGTATAAAATGGAAGCTCCACTGGACTTTCTTGTATTCAATTCTGATGTAATGCATTGTTAATATACAGATACAGCAGCTGCTTTCTTTCTTGAATTCAGCTTTTCATTCTTTCTGTTGTCTTGTAATAAGCAGCCATGTTGAACAACCACGAACTACCCTTTTATTTGCTAGCTGTGCAAATAAAGTATCAACAAATGCTCAGATCAATGTAGTGATGTCTGATAAGGCATTGATGAAACAAACTAAGTTCTTTGTGCTTATGTGTTTGCAGAAATTTGGGGTACTGAATTATTGTTAAGGACTGATACTATCTAGTGTTGCTACATAGTGATTAAGTATTAAAGCTCTCTATATTTTTTATCCATTGAGATGTGAGTCTCCTCAGTCAAGCAAGATTTTTCCTATCGTAAATGTGTGGAGAACTTCATCAAGGATAAGTATCCCGACAAAGCCGAAGCTTTTATTCCCAAGTATTATAGAAGGCCAAAGCTTTTATTCCCATTTTTATTACGCTACATATTTATATTATTTTAACTAGGTGCAATTTTCAAGAATCCTGCCCGCACACCAGCTGCAAACGAATATGGAGTTCAAGGCTTGAATATAGCCAGTACTCCAACTAGAGACAAAGTTCGGCTCAAGTCTAGAGCAATGATTATATTCCGTCTCTAGATGAAGCATAAAATCCTGTCTGATTCCTCTTACTGTCAGCTCCATTTGCAAGTTTGTTTGTTTTACTCTTGGTTTTACTCCGTCCAATGTAGTATACTTGCCAAATGTAGCATACTTGCGGACTATGTTGTTTCATTTTGTTGGATTTTGTATGTAACATCTGAGTTATTGGGCTAGGTTTTTGTTCGTATCTCGACTGAAGCATTTACTATTCTAATTTTTAGTTTGTACTACTTTCATCCTTTTTTACATATACTCAACATTCCTAATACGAAATTTAACTGATGCATCCTTCTTTGGCAATTAATAGCAGAATGCAGTCAAATCAACCTCACGTTTAGGAATTCATCTTCTGATCCTAAATTCCTTTTACTCCTATGCCACAAACCTATGTTTGACAGGTGAAGCAATGGTAAACATTATGCAGTGTTGCACTATTTACAGCAGCACATATCTTGTCATTATCTTATATATATTATTTTAAATAAACAAATATCAACACCTATGAAACCCAATAAACAAGCTTTTAACCATGCTTTATCACTTGATTTCAGGGAATTTAGGAGATAGAGCTGGAACAGAAAACTATGCATGACTTTTTTACCTCCCTCTAATATTTGTCTTGTCTATCAAGTTGTATAGTTTTGACCTTTTTCACACACAACTAAATAAATGACACCACACCACACCACACATATGCCACATATAGCTTCTACTTTACACTATACCCACATACATACATTTCTCTATTTCTTTTTAGTAAACATATCTATATACACACTTTTTATACCATTACAAGAAATGAGGTCAATAGCGGCTACGTATATCGTTGCTGAATATTCAGAAGTCGTCTCTTTAAGTTTTTAGAGACGACAAAGTTGTCGCTACATGTCGCTGCAACAAGTTAGTGTCTCTAGAGATATAGCGATGACTTTATGTCGTCTCTATATAAATTTGTATCTATAGCGACGACAATGTCGTCGCAACAGTGTCGTGACCATATCTCGAAAAGAGATATAAATGGACGACATAGTTGTCGCAAAAGTCATCGCTATTATACAAAATAATAGAGACCATTATCTCGTCGCCATACGTCCTTCTCATATAGCGACGACATACATATAGCGACGACTCTGCGTCGCTAATACTAATTGTTTTAATTTACTATAGCGACGACTGTGTCGCCGCTATAAACGTGTTGAATTTTTAAAATTTTTTTTTTACTATTTCCAAATAATATAAATAATATATAAAAAATTCTAAAGATCTACGGACCCTCCAAACCGTCGTCCTCGTCCCCGTTCTCCTTCTCCTCCTCCTCCTCCTCCTCCTCCTCATCCTCCTCCGCAGGCACAACTTGTATTTTACTTTTCAGAAACTCAATTTCACGCTGCATTTGGCGTAGCTGATCCTCGTACATGGCAAACTGAAGATCGTTATTCTGGGGGTCTGCAGAGGACTGATGGAAAGTTCCTTGTGGGGCAAACGATGCAGCAGTTGAATCTAGTGAGGGAGAGGTACCCTTCGGAACCCGGCCAACCCCACGGACGTGACCTCGTCGTTCTCCGAGAACCTCCTTTGCAATAGCACGCTCGTCTAACGACGCGCTATTGGAGGCGACTTCTGTATGTTGAGTCTCTCTCAACTCAACAAGTTTATCCTGTTCAGTGAAAAAATAGTAATAAATAATAATATCATGCATGTCAGATAAAAGTATATTAACATAATTTAAAAATTCTCACATAGTCACCAGCCGCCTGCGGGTTCCCCCAATTGTCATCCCGAAAGGTGTGAAACGTCCGGAACGAATCAATAATCCCTGGCCACTTCTGGGTCTCGGGGTCCCGCTACGACAATTTAAACGTGAAATGTAGTTAGTATACATTTTTACGTAATGTAGTGAAGATATGTATAATGATATTGAAAATTTATATGTTGTACCTGATCGTAACGCGTGGCAGAAAAGCTCTTCGACCCCTGCACGCTCGGGTATTTAGCCTTACCCTGATTGGCTTTATTTTTGGAGGATCGTTCTTGAAGGTATAACATATAATTGATTAGCAAAAAATGCATTCGTTAAAAAAGTATATAAAATATCGTAAACAATATATAAACAATACGTACCACGAAAGTAGGACTGGTGAAGAAGTCAATGCACTTTTGCCAGTCCTTGGCAGACATCTCGCCTTATGGTCGGCTCGGTCCATGCACTTTTAAGTGATTATGCGCCTTGAGTTTGTAATCGCAATAACAATCGGTCGCTAGACGATCTACTGCGGCACATACTGCCCGGTACTCGTCGGGCGACCGATCGCCCTGCAGATCGAAGTAGCTTTGCAAGAGTGAAAAAAATACGTTAATGTAGAAGTCATGAAACAAGTATTTATTAAGTGTACTAATAACAAAACTAATTTAAGTTCATACCTCGATAATGCTACGTAACCATGCCCGCTGCTCCTCTGGAACCTCTGTCCATGAAGGGTAGCACGGGGCACGGTGAATCTCACTTGGTTCCCAACCAAGTGCGTGAAGTACTTCGCGTTATTCCCGATTGGCTGCATTGTGCGTTCGACATGGTCGAACGCGATAGGAAGTGGCATCTTCCCGTTAGCCTGCCAAACCATCTCAAGGTTGATGCCTCGAGAGATATCCCGTCGCTTTGGCGAGAATGCTGAAAATGAAAAAATTGTAAATTGTATTGATCATACGATTTTCAACGATATGTATAAAATAATAAATAATTACAATTTGAACGAAAAGTCTTACTAGACTCGCAGGCCGAAAGGAGCCGGTGAGATGGCTGCTGTGTAGGATCTCCTACACCATCACCTCCGTGCGACATCATATCAGCCATACTAACACATGACATAATTGCGAACATCACGTCAGCCATACTAACTTTGAATGTATGTAAAAATTTTATTGCAAATAAGTCCCTAAATATTGAATTTATAGGAAAATTTGAATTTATTATATTTAATTTCAAATTGGTCCCTAAACTTATTTTTTTGCAAATAAGTCCATGAACTTTGAATTTATGGGAAAATTTGGATTTATTATATTTAATTTCAAATTGGTCCCTAAACATATTTTATTACAAATAAGTCCCTAAACTTTGATGTTGTGGGAAATTTGGATTTATTATATTTAATTTCAAATTGGTCCCTAAATTTATTTTATTGCAAATAAGTCCCTAAACTTTGAAGTTATGGAAAATTTTGAATTTATTATATTTAATTATAAATTGGTCCCTAAACTAATTTTTATTTTAAATAAGTCCCTAAACTTTGAATTTATAGAAAATTTTGAATTTATTATATTTTATTTCAAATTGATCCCTAAACTTATTTTATTGCAAATAAGTCCCTAAACTTTGAATTTATGAGAAATTTTGAATTTATTATATTTAATTTCAAATTGGTCCCTAAACTTATTTTATTGCAAACAAGTCCCTGAACTTTGAATTTATGGGAAAGTTTTGAATTTGTTATATTTTATTTCAAATTGGTCCCTAAACTTATTTTATTGCAAATAAGTTCCTGAACTTTGAATTTATAGAAAAATTTGAATTTATTATATTTAATTTCAAATTGGTCCCCAAACTTATTTTATTGCAAATAAGTCCCTAAACTTTGAATTTATGGGAAATTTTGAATTTATTATATTTAATTTCAAATTTGTCCCTAAATTTATTTTATTGTAAATAAGTCCCTAAACTTTGAATTTATGAGAAATTTTGAATTTATTATATTTAATTTCAAATTGGTCCCTAAACTTATTTTATTGCAAATAAGTCCTTGAACTTTGAATTTATGAAAAATTTTGAATTTATTATATTTTATTTTAAATTGGTCCCTAAACTTATTTTATTGCAAACAAGTCCCTGAACTTTGAATTTATGGGAAAATTTTGAATTTATTATATTTTATTTCAAATTGGTCCCTAAACTTATTTTATTGCAAATAAGTCCCTAGACTTTGAATTTATAGAAAAATTTGAATTTATTATATTTAATTTCAAATTAGTCCCTAAACTTATTTTATTGTAAATAAGTCCCTAAACTTTGAATTTATGTGAAAATTTGAATTTATTATATTTAATTTCAAATTAGTTCCTAAACTTTTTTTATTGCAAATAAGTCCCTAAACTTTGAATGTATGGGAAATTTTGAATTTATTATATTTTATTTTAAATTGGTCCCTAAACTTATTTTATTGTAAATAAGTCCCTGAACTTTGAATTTATGAGAAAATTTTGCATTTATTATATTTTATTTCAAATTGGTCCCTGAACTTATTTTATTGCAAATAAGTCCCTGAACTTTGAATTTATGGAAATTTTTGAATTTATTATATTTTATTTTAAATTGGTCCCTGAACTTTTTTTATTGCAAATAAGTCCCTAAACTTTGAATTTATGGAAAAATTTTGAATTTATTATATTTTATTTCAAATTAGTCTCTAAACTTATTTTATTGCAATTAAGTCCCTGAACTTTGAATTTATGGAAAATTTTTTAATTTATTATGTTTTATTTGAAATTGGTCCCTAAACTTATTTTATTGTAAATAAGTCCCTGAACTTTAAATTTATGGGAAAATTTTGAATTTATTATGTTTTATTTCAAATTGGTCACTAAACTTATTTTATTGTAAATAAGTCCCTAAACTTTGAATTTATGGGAAATTTTGAATTTATTATGTTTTATTTCAAATTGGTCCCTAAACTTATTTTATTGCAAATAAGTCCCTGAACTTTGAATTTATGAAAAATTTTGAATTTATTATATTTTATTTTAAATTGGTCCCTAAACTTATTTTATTGCAAATAAGTTCCTGAACTTTGAATTTATGAGAAAATTTTGAATTTATTATTTTTTATTTCGAATTGGTCCCTAAACTTATTTTATTGCAAATAAGTCCCTGAACTTTGAATTTATAAGAAAATTTGAATTTATTATATTTAATTTCAAATTGGTCCCTGAACTTGTTTTATTGTAAATAAGTCCCTGAACTTTGAATTTATGAAAAATTTTGATTTTATTATATTTTATTTCAAATTGGTTCCTAAACTTATTTTATTGCAAATAAGTCCCTGAACTTTGAATTTATGGGAAAATTTGAATTTATTATATTTAATTTCAAATTGGTCCCTAAACTTTTTTTATTGCAAATGAGTCCCTAAACTTTAAATTTATGGGGAAATTTGAATTTATTATATTTAATTTCAAATTAGTCCCTAAATTTATTTTATTGTAAATAAGTCCCTAAACTTTGAATTTATGAGAAAATTTGAATTTATTATATTTAATTTCAAATTAGTTCCTAAACTTTTTTTATTTCAAATAAGTCCCTAAACTTTGAATGTATGGAAAATTTTGAATTTATTATATTTTATTTCAAATTGGTCCCTAAACTTATTTTATTGCAAATAAGTCCCTTAACTTTGAATGTATGGTAAAATTTGAATAAGTTTTATTTGATTGATGAATTAGTCCCTAAACTTATTTTATTTCAAATAAGTCCCTAAACATTAAATTTATGTCAAATTTTGAATAATGCGAGGAATAAGATTATGTCAAATATGTCCCTAACATTCAACATCATTCAACCTCAAATTCAACCATCGTCCTCTCTATAAAAGCATAAAGATAGTGACAATCCATAATCAAATAAAAACTTCATCCTCAATCAAACTTCATCCAAATTAAAACAAACATCATCCCTAATGTTATTCAATGTTACTCAAGGATTATTCAATGTTATTCAATATTCAACCTCAAAAAATCATCCCAAATTCAGTTAAATGGAAATCCAAAAATTAGTAGCATCCAAAAAACTTCATAAAGCAAATTCACAAACATAAAACTTCATAAAGCAAATTCATTCCCAAATTTTTTCTCAAATTTGGCAATCAATATCAAAATCAGTCCCTAAACTGGAAGTTACTGAAGATTACCTCGAACAGGTATGAACTTCAGTTTCAATAATGCGGCTGGACGGCAGTGGCCGGAAAATGGAAAGCAAATGATAGGCCAAAGCTGGAAAATGGAAAATGAAAAATCAAAATCAAAATGAACCAACGAATTGGAAAATCAAAATGAAAATCATAATGACAATCAAGAAATTGAAAGCCAAACCTTGTGACGGTGGAGATGACGGCGGAGAAGACGACGGCGAACTCAGGTGACGGCGCTGGAAACAGATGAACAGGAAAAATGGAAAAGAAGAAGGTTCTGCGTGAATTAAAAAGTTTGACTCTGTAGCGACGACATATGTCGTCGCTATTGATCACTAAAGCGACGACATTTTTTCAGCTTTTAAGACAACGCACCTAAAACGTGGCGCCCAATTTTTCAGGACAATAGCGACGACATATGTCGTCGCTATTGATCAAAAATCTGACGGCAATTTTTAAGGGCAATAGCGACGACATATGTTGCCACTATTGACGATACTATACAGATGACTGAATGGTAATATCAGGGAATTTTTAAATTGAAATAATTTTTAATATTTAATATTATCAATAATTTTTAATATTTCATAATATCAATAATTTTCATTATTTAATATTATTGATATTTAAAATTATCAATAATAATTTTTAATATTTAATATTTAATTTTTAAATTGTAATATTTAATATTTATTTGGGTCATTCAACTTTAAACACTTTTGCAGTTAGGTCATTCAACTTTAAACATTTTTCATTTGGGTCCTCATAAATTTTCTTTCAGTTCAATTTCATCCAATTTTATTTGCAACATAAGTCCTTCAAGTTTTACGATGTTAGATATAATGGTCCCCAGTAGCATGGTTTTGTACAATTGCAAAACTTTTTGGTCCTACATTGTGACCAATAACAATGATAGTATGAATGACATACATTCAAGCCGAAAACAGTAACAACAATTTGAACATGCATTTTTATAAATTTATTTCATAAAATTTAGTGACGCACAATAACATTTCAATCTGATTCACTATCATGATACGATTGATCATCATCATCGTCACTGACGTCCTCATTGATTTCACTCGATATTTCATCATCCTCGTATTCTGCATTTGTATTGTCTTCCACATCATCATCGTTTATAAATAAAGTTTCTCCTGCAGTATCTGATGAGGCTCTCCTGATAACCGATGTTTCGATCACATCAGCTTCATCATCATCCCGGTGCAAGGATATATGCTCTATGTTGCCAAGATCAACGACTAGAGATAAACCGGAAGAGTAGTTATTGTGGAGCAGGTCAATCTCTGTGATGTTAGCTCCCACTGTGTCCCACGTGCTCCTGTGATGGACAATTTGTACTACTCGCCAGTTCGAACCACGAGATGGATCTTCAATGTAGAACACTTGTTATGCTTGGCTATCAAGTATGAACTGATCATACTTGAACGCCTCTGCACTGATGTCAATACTAGTAATGTTATTCTCAGTTACCACCCGTCTCCCATCACACCTAAACTACTTGCATCGGAACATATAAACTGAAAGTTTCGGTCCATATTGTAGTTCCAGTATATCTTGCAGCTGCCCGTAGTAAATCTCACCCCCAGTCTCTGGGACGGACACACCACTATTCTGAGTTTTTCTTCGAATATCACGATCATAGTCACGAACCGAACTCCTTTGACAACACAAGCCGTGTATGACATAACCTGCTAGTAACATCCACTGGCCAACGCAAATAACTCATGAGAAACTTGATGGTTGTGGCTTTGGCGCATTGCATATAGCTGTATGACGAGAATTATTCTCAGTTACTGAAAACAATTATGTTGAAAACTTGCAATTTTATTCAGTTGATGTTCATTTATCTTTCTGTAGAACCAACTGTGAAAGTCTCTTCTGTACACTAGTTCGATGTTCGGACAACCATTGTTCAATAGGTTCTGCCTATGTTCCATGAACAAAGTATTGAAGATCAAAGTTCATTAGTTCGTTTCAAATGATAAAGTTAATTCAAGATAAAGGAATAATAATCAGGAATTAACGCCGTCTTACAGCAAGAATGGCTCAACTTCATAACAGTTGTTTAGGACGTAAAAAATTGCTTGATTTCGAACTTGAGTAGGAAACGTCGTTGGTGACTACTTTCCAAGTGGGTGACACTACGACTGAAAAATAAAAAGTTGTGTCTGTGGAACAGTAGCATCCTCGTTTCTGTCTGGTCGGTCGAACCTTGTCCCTATGTCCTCAAAGTACCTCGAACAAAAAGTCAATACCTCGTCCACAACATACCCTTCAACTATTGATCCCTCGGACCGAGCTCAATTTCTGACGTAGCCCTTCAATTTCTTCAGGTATCGCTCAAATGGATACATCCATCTCATGTGCACCAAACCTCCAAGGATTGCCTCTTCTGATAAATGCATTACGAGGTGAATCATGATGTCGAAGAAGGCTGGCATAAATATCCGTTCTAACTTACAGAGAATGAGTACAAGGTGATCGTGGGATGCTATCATGTCGCTAACCTTTAGGGTTCTTGCACAAAGCTTTCTGAAGAACGTGCACAGTTCAATAATTACCGTGGAAATTGTTTTATTCAAGAACGCCCGACATCTGACTGGTAATAACCGTTGCATGATAATATAGCAATCATGTGACTTCAACCCGATAATATAGCTGTCATTTGGAGTAATATTCTTTCGAATATTAGAAGCGAACCCATCTGGAAACTCAACCGATCGGATAAATTTACAAAACTTCTTACAATTTGAAGACGACATGGTGTAACATGTGGCAGGCTTCATCCACCTATTCCCGTTCTGATACAAGTGCAACCCCCTTTTGATCCCTAATTGCATCAGATCGCGCCTCGCATTGGCTGTGTCTTTTGATTTGAATAGATCGTCCATAATTGTACCGAGCAAGCTATCACAAACATTCTTCTCTACGTGCATGACATCGATATTATGTTTGAGCTCTGTAGAAGTCCAATACGGCAACTCATAGAAAATGCTCTTTTTTCTCCAATTGAGCTCGTCATCACTTCTCTGAATTGTAGCACCACTGTAATTTGGGTGCTTTCATGGACTTCTATATCTGACACGACTTAACTGTGCTAAAATGTCTGTAGGCGTTAACCAACGTGGAGGTGGTCGCCTATCTGTCCTCCTATCGAAGTCTAAATTGCTCTGAAAATGATGCTTGGATGGCAAGAACCGACGATGACCCACATAAGCTGTCTTACCTATCACACGGACTGAAGGAGTATCCTCGTTGCAAGTCGGACATGCCTTGTACCCCTGACCACTCCAACTCGACAAACTACTTCTCGCTGGAAAATCGTTAACAATCCACAACAAAGCTGCACGCAGTCTGAATACCGACTTGCTGTTGGTTCCACCGTCTTCCATGTCAATCCCATCGGCCCACAACTCCTTCAAATTGTCGACTAATGGTCGTAAAAATCCATCAATGTCCTTACCCGGTGCTTTAGCTTCAGGTATCAACAGAGTAAGCATGAGGTATTCGGGCTTCATGCATAACCATGGTGGCAAGTTGTAAACTGTTACAACTACTGGCCACATGCTGTACGACAGACTCATGTCACCGAATGGATTGAATCCGTCTGCGGCCAAACCTAACCTGACATTCCTAATCTCACTTGCGAACAGTGGATGTTTCATGTCAAAATCCAGCCATGCTTTTTCCATCAACGGGATGCTGCCTTTCATCATCGTCCCTAGACCTTCCTATACTATGCCACCTCATAAATTTTGCAATATCCTTCGTCGCGAACATGCGTTTTAGTCTGGGGGCCAAGGGAAAATATCACAACACCTTATGCGAAACATTCTTTCCGTTCACTTTCCCAGAAGTGTGCACCCAACGACTTTTCTGGCAAATCGAGCAAGTTTGTCTATCAGCATGTTCACCCCAAAACAGTGCACAGTCGTTCTTACAGGCATGAATGGATTTGTAACCCAAACCAAGCTTCGTCATCAGCTTCTTAGCTTCGTAGTGAAAGTCAACCAGGTTCATGTTTGGGAATGCTAACTTCAGCAATTTCAAAAGATCATCTACAGACTTGTTTGTCCATTTGTTCAAAACTTTAATATGCATCAACTTGACTAAAAAATTTAGGGATGAAAATGATGAAACTCCCAGGTACAGTTCTGAATGGAGAGCCTGAAACAGTTCGTCATAGTAACCATTGGTGCTTGTACCTGCATGCTCATCACCAACTACGTCGTCTATTACATCCATCATCTCATCTTCCACACCATCTCGCTCATTCTGTCTATACACATTCGCAGTACGAACATCGATCTCGCCATGATATATCCAGGTGACATAACTCTCTGCAAAACCATTACAAAATATGTGAGCCTCGATAATTTCCAATGGATGTGTGAGACCGTTTAAACATTTTTTGCACGAACATTTAATCCTTCCTATGTCGTTAACGTATGGCCTCGCCATGTTTATAAATACTTACAAACCGTTCTGAAAATCTGCAGATTTTGTGCGATTTCTAATTGTTATCCAACTTTTATCAATATCCATACTTGAAAAATACTATATTCTTACAAATACAGTACTGATAATAAATGGAGATGAAGAAATGAACTATAAAAAAAGATGATTATGAAGGAAAACAATAGAAATGCAAATGACCGGGAAGATGCAGAGATGGAGAAGAAATTTTTTTGGATGCAGTCTGCAATACAGAAATGCGGATATGGGAAGAAGATAAAGAAGAGTCTATAGCGGCGACAATGTCGTCGCTATAGATAAATCTCGTCGCTAAGGGATCGTTCCCTCTTTACGAGAAAATTAATAAGTCATGCGCCTGAAAAAATGATCCATATAGGTATAGCGACAACCCATGTCGTCGCTATTGATAACAATTGGGCGCCAATTTTCCCGCTTAAATTGATGTAGGTATATAGCGACGACTATAGACCTCATCACACTTTACGAAAAAATTCATGATTCATGTGACTTACAGCATCATCCGCAACTCAATTGCAACGACATGTGTCGTCGCTATTTATGCATCAAAATGCCGCCATTTGTTCCCGCCGTTTCTAAATCTTAGTGGCGACGACATGGAAAGACGTCGTTATATGGTCTACGTAACAGCAACGACCTATACTCTATAGCGACAACATATGTCGTCGCAATAAGTTTTGCTTATATTGCGACGACATTTCTTAGTCGTCTCTACTGTGTAGAATCAATAGAGATGGCTTTGTGTCGTCGCAATAGGTGTCGCCGCTATAGAACCTCTTTGTTGTAGTGATACCTCTATACATGCATCCCACTATGCATACAAAATCAAACAAAGATAGAAGATACAAAGCTAGGAATTTCATATACTTGCAACTACAGATTTTCATGCCTCCATTCTCTCAGAATATCTTACACATATATGCATCCCACTATGCATACAAAATCAAACAAAGATAGAAGATAAAAAGCTAGGAATTTCATATACTTGCAACTACAGATTTCATGCCTCCATCTCTCATAATATATTACACATATCAAGAATTTGCAAGTACGTTGTTAGTTTTTACCTTCAACACACAATAGCATACTTGAACTCTTACAATTAAATATACAATATATTCATTCCTTCTGATTGATCCAGGATTGACATTACTCATTCCACTCTTGTAGGTACAAACAATTGAAGAAACATACAAGTTAATACCATATATTTTTCCAAATGACACAAACTAGACATCGAAGATTATAGTTGTCAAAAAATCATTTCCATTTACAGCCCAACGAAGCCCAACTAAATATCAAAACTTAGTGCCAATGGATCCAGAGGTTAAGTCTATACAACCTAAATTATATTTTTATTTATTAGTCTCATCAACAACTAATACAATCTTCCACTTGCTATATTATAGTCTTACAATATTTTTGCAAGAACGACTAATTCATTCAAATTTTTTTTTTTGTTTAAAATTGATATTGATACATACTTATAAACAGAAAAATAAAGTTCATGCAACTATCTATGATGCCAACATCCAAGCATACGAAGATAAGTTATTACTAGGGAATACCTACTTGATCTCAAATGCAGTTGTGAAGCTTACAAAGCCTGAATATAGAGTTTCTATGGGTGAGATACAATGGACAATATTGGGGCAAACTAGAGTCTGAGGAATAAATGAAGACCACAGTGCTTTGATAGCTTCTATCTACAATTTCACTCCTTTCAATAGATTGGAAGAATGCATGAACTCAAAGACTGATTTAAGTAATCCATCACACATTTTAGAGCAAACATCTCTTTCTTTTCTCCAAGTTTTCACATGATGCACATACATTAACATGTTATAGAGTTTGGAATTTCAAATTATATAAATTGTATTTATATTACACTTTATCTAACCAGTTTGGTTCTTACTGCCTTGTTCAGGTATCATTGGCGTTGCAATTGATGTAACGCCTAAAAGGGTCATTCAAACTAGATTCGAAACACAATCCTACATCCAAGATATATTTCAAATCAACGAGAGGTCTGTCTAGGTCTGCATATATTCAATTCAAGATTAGAACTGAACCTCAGTTCATGACTTCCAACTTTTTTATATTACATCACTTATCTATCCATACTTTCTAACATATTGTCTCTTCATATGACACGTTTGATCCTACACTACTGACAATGTGGGATAATTTTGTAGGAAAAGAATGCCATTTCATTGCTGAGAACTTAACCAAAAAACAAATTATTATCGGGAATCATCTCAAAGTATTCTCTTTTAGTGGTATTGGACTTTCATCCATACACATTGCTATTACCAATTTTCTCCTATACTAACATCTTTTTCTCACACTTACAAATATCTATGTAGATACCTTTGAAATTATCTCTATGAATATAACTTTACAATTATTTTATGTACATGTTTTTCACTTTCAACAAAGGCCAGCAGTATATTCTCCTTCAACGCTCCACAGCCCCTATGGAGCAAATAGCTCATATGACCATTAGGTAAGGGCTGGAATCATGATAAAGTAGTTTATCTTAGATTCAGGTTTTATCTATGCCTGTAATAAAATTATATTTCAGGAAAGAGTTGAAGCAAATGTTGACAAATTGGATGAAATGATATTGACAAAGACCTATCCTTCCTCAACACCAACAATACTTTCAACTCCAACCACAGAGCATATAATTTTGATCATTGATATCCAAAGACTACTCTCTAATGTAAGTCTCATTTTAACTAAACAATATGCATTACACAATTACCACATATTTATAATACTATTTTTCCCGACAGTTACCAAGCCAATAAGGCTATTTATGGGTAAAGGCTATTTATAATATTGTATGCATACGTGAGGCATTTTGGTATATGTCTTCTGACAACTGCAACAAAGTCTCAAGTACTGACTGCAACGAGACATACCATTGTGTCTTCTACAAATTCTCCCATGCACATGCAATACCAAGGTACAATTTACTTTCTACCATGTTTTATATATATATATATTCGTACACAACATTGTTCTATCATCTCTTTATTGTAACAAACATGAATCGACAAAGCACGAGCATATGTCGAATTAGAGGACTCAACAGAATCATTATGCAGATCGGAGAAACATCTAAGATTTTCCTGTACAATTCAGCCAACAAATTAATGGATCTAAAACCATGGATATACACTAAACATGTTACATCTTAAATTTTATTATACATAAGTGCACGAACCAAAATAATGAAAATCCTACTTTTTACACAGGGCAATGGACCACAGATTTTAGACAATATCATGATCACAGTGGAGGAGGATAAGTTCTTTTATGTCAAAAGAATGAAGAAGAAATCAGGTGAAGATCAATTCAAATATGACATTGTATTCGTGAACGATCCATCTTGTTCTATAGAAAAAGGCAAAGGTACAAAACAAGAAACCGCCAAAGACAGAGAAAGGTTTATCACAAACGGTCAAGAGGGTACTTTTTGAACGAATGACTGTGCTGACCTCCAACAAACGACAAAATGAAGATCATGTGATCTCAATAGAAGCACTTGCTACAAAGTAAAATGATGGAATGTCATACACCTCCAAAGAAAAAGAAAGGGTCAAAGAGGAAATAATCATATAAGTTTATTCATTGCATGCTTTTTTTTAGGGTTGAAAACTCCCAGCTCTAATTTGTTGATGATCTAAACACAATTTTTTTGAGTCATATGTATCGAACAACAGTTTGAGTTGTAATTTATACTTAATCAATGTTTGTATAAGATGTTTTTCTACCACATATATTCATATCTTCAACCTTCAATGTAAGCTTGAAAATTCAGATTGGGTGACTTCTAGTAAAAGATACAAAAAAATAATCATTAAAAACATTTTTATTTGAATATAAATTTTTCTTTTTATTTGAATATAAATTTTTCTTTTTATTTGAATATAAATTTTTCTTTTAATAAGTTTCAGTAATAGCATGATCTTACCCTTTACGATCTAACCCTGTGAGTGCTCCAAAACACGTTTGGAGCATCCCACATTTTCAATAGTTTGTTAGTGTACTAACAAATGTTATAGATAAGTGATGTTATGGTTGAACGACAAAGTTTGCTTTTACTAAAGGAGCACTCATTGGTTTAGTTTGGGGTAATTAGTAAAAAAAAAAAATTTATTTGAAGATAAGTTTTACTTTTAATAAGTTTCAGTAATGGCATGCTTTTTTATATCTCCATTAGTTGTCCAACAACAAAAACTAAAAAATCCAACTACTGTAATTACATTTGAAATTTACTTGGTAGACCTTATCGAAAATTGAACTAATGTAATTACATTTGAGTTTTACATGGAGTATCTTCTCAAAAATAGTTTGTCGATACAACCATCCTCGAAAATGGTTTGCATGGTCTACCATTGTCGAATTCCTAGAAAATTGGCTACCATTGTCGAGTTCTTCAACAATGGGCAACTATTTTCGATGTCCTCGATAATGGTAAATATGTTTATGTTCTGCCATTTGTGGTATAGCTATATGTACTGATTGCTAAACAATATTTTTGCAAGTGCAAATAATTCAGCAAATAAATCATGATGGAGAGGTGAATCGGGCTAGTTATATGCCCCAAAATCTATTCATTATTGCCACCAAGACAGTTAGAGCTGAAGCATATGTTTTTTATTATAGCAAACATCCATCTAAGCCTCCTTTAGATACTCCTTGTAATCCTTATTTGAGGTTAATATAGAAGGCTATGGTTTATCATGGAGCCAGTTCAAGCAGGGTAATCTATTAAGTGGTTCATATGATTCCCAAATATGCTTCTAGGACATCAATGCAACTCCAAGGAAAATGACTCTTGATGCAATGAAAATTTTTAAGGTATGTACTGATATATAATTCTTTTTCATTGTGTTATTCTGACCTTTGAGTATACATGAAATCTTGTTTCTCAGATTGTTGTTCTTGATTTTCTTACCTTGAAATTTTATGGTTTCTTTGACAATCATCTAATAATTTATACATATAGATTCATGAAGGTGTTGTAAAAGATGTAGCATGGCATCTCAGGCACCTACAGTGATTGCTATAGTCGATGTTATCGACACTAGTTGCCCACTATCGATTTCATCGACATTGGCGGCCATTTTCAATTTCATTGATAATCATTGTCGATCATATCATTTAATTAACTGTGTATCCGGTATTGGAATTTATTAATTGATGAAATTATTGTTATGTATTTCAACTAACATATATTGAAGCTTTTATTAGAATAGATAATGATTGTCAGAGCTATCAAAGCTTCAATTGAAATTAGATGATACATTACTTATACAGAATATGGGAACACTACATTGAACATGGAGACGCGACAATATACTACATTACATAAAGGATAAATACTGGATTATTATACTATAGACAATACGTAAAGAATGAAAATAATTGTTGTATATACATACATTTGATTTTCAAATAAGAATAGCACTATTTGATAAAACAAATGAACAGAAAAATGACAAAATGTACAATGATATTAGCACAGGTACTAAAAATAATACATACTGGTATTAACTTTGTTTATTTGGGAAAAAGAAAAATTCATTATGGAAAAAATCGACGACCAATTTTTGCCTGTTCACATTTATTCTATCCTCTGTAATAGCATCAAAAGGTATTCCAGCTAAAAAGCACTCCACATATTTGATTACAAAAATTCCATTGTCACTGCAAACAGATCATAACAAACAAAACATTTAAATTGTCAGACAATTTGTAAGTTGATTATACTTGTCGAGAATTAGAATACATTACCTAAGACGTCGAAGTTGCGGTATTTCAATAGATGGTTTTCACCAGTACTGTAATGGTTCATTATTGGTAAGATCTGGACGATCTACAGCTACTTCGAACCTCCAAATCATGTCTGGAATGAGATTGATGCATAGAGCAGCATGGGAATACATGACTTCTTCGTTGTAGCGCCCCTGGTTATTGTCGATTAGTGTCAACTTCCAAGATTTTAATTCAACATGGAAAAGGACCCATAATTCATCTTCGATCAAATGTGGGCACAATAAGTGGTCACAATCTTTTCCACACCTTTTTGGACTAGCACCAAAGGGATACTCTTGCATTATTGGACCATACTGAGGCAGGACCCCATGACTATGTCGTCCTTTAATATCTTACAATGAGTGTTCCAAAAGATGAGTCTAAAACTGCCTAACGCTGGAAATATATGTCTGGAAATTGAATAGCTCTTGATCTTATTAAGAACATACATTGTCTAGATCCTGTATAATAGAACAAAGAATGTAAGAATATAAGAACATAAGCAAAATTCATTAACGTAAATTATAGCACATTTTGAATAAAACAATGTACAAAATCTTACCCTGGGTTCCAATGAAAAATCAGGCCTACCGATTTGTAGCCGCTGTTTCGTCAACAACTGACTAGGAAATTCTACAAGATCTCTGTGACATTAAAACTAATTATATATTAGCTAAATAAACTAGATAAGATTAGTAATAATAACAAACAAGTGTTGCAAATCTACCCATTCTTCGCACTAAGCATCCAGCTAATAAAATTATTTTCCTTCCGTCTATCAATATCACATAATATAAGAATATGAGTAGAGATAGACGAGGAAGCTCCAGTTTGCTTCCCACCTTTACGATCACCAGCAGGACTTCCTAACTGCATAAGGTCAACATCTACAGGTCTCCCTTCAGAATCCATGTGATTGTCATCAGTCTGTAAGTTGGTAATTTTGTCCAGCATTATCCCATCGAACATTCTCTGAATTTGTACAAGAGAGTTCTACATCTCTCTTTGTAAATCAGAACGATAGTCATCACATAGAGAACCAAAATGAGCAGTCTGCTCAGACTGAAGTAAATTTAATTTGCTAACAATATATTGATGTATCTCTCTATATTTATCACCAACATCTATGCTACTACTCGATACCAACGATTCTATATGATCACACCACTGCAATAACTCATGTCTTGTACTAGCGAGTTGATGATCAAAGTAAGAATGTTGCTCAGCAAATAGAGAATTCAGATACTCAATAGTGGCATAATCAGAGAATTGAGGATGCTCATAACCTGAATGTGAAGGGCCATATTCAAGAATGTTCTCTTCCATGATAGGTATGTAATCCATATGGAGAACATTTGGCGTCCAATTTTGATCAGCATGTCCTATTCTCTCTAACTAGTCCAATATCAAGTAAATATGGAGACTAACTAGGAGACTCAACAACATGTTCGTAGTTGACACGACCCGTTCCAAGAAATATTTATATACCCGAGACGTGACGTGCACCGATGATGGATACCAACTAGAGGTTGAACCCACCCTCAAGGCTACTACAATTACAATTCATTATTACTTATTTTTAAGAAAATTTTGGCATTATCTCTCCTGTAATTTGGACTAACCAACCTGTAATAAAATACCACATATCCCATCAAACTATATTCACAACTAAATGAGACCATTTGCCCTTTCAATACTCACAATAAAACAATGCAGTAGAGACTAGCCGAATTATAAAACTTTTACTATTTAATTAACATAAACTGTACATACGGATGACAAAATACATAGTGAGCCCACCTAACTATTTACAAGTGATGTAAAATGATATTCAAAAATAAACATGCGTCCCAAAACAATGACTACATGCTCTATGAAATGAGTCATACTAACTAACTCTGTCGTATGGCTCAGACTTCGAACTCAAAAGCTTTATATCCAAAAGCTGTCCAAAAACTCAATCGCTACCTAACAAGAAAAATCATCGTTGAAAAATAAATGAGTTGATAGGCTCAGTGAGTAGGGATTTTCAAAAATAATTATACTCTTTTCATTTATAGATACTATCAAAAATGAGCTCACGTCAATTAACAATTCTCATTAACTTCAACAAGTAATATCAGCTCATATTTATAGAATATCCATTAGCTAAAATATATATACCATCACTTCATCATATCAAAATATAATGAAAAATCTCATTAAAATGTACCAATTTTATATAATCTCAACATGCGTGCACAGACTCAAAGGGCTAAGTTTTCTAGTATACGGCCAAGACCCCTCAGTGTATATGATATACGGCCAAGACCCCTCAGTATACTAGAATAATCAATGAATTCATCGGGTACTTATGGATTTAAATGTTATCTCAATTCACATTTAATTTCATAATAGACAATTTCACAATCTTTAGAATTTACAAGATAATATAATTCAATAAACAATTATAAAAAAATTACGTAATTTAACATTTAGTGATATAATATCTTATAATTGAAATCTAAATTTTCTAAAATATATTTTCAACTCACAGAGTTATCTATTGAAGACTAACTCGGCTAATAAACTATCCCGATATTTGAATCGCTCCCTGAGATAAAAATAGGATTATCCAAATCAAAACTCACTTATAATTCTCCTTCTTGAAAATTTGAATAATTAAAGCTATGAATTGAACTGCTAATTCTTAACCCACTATAAACACAATTCTTAACCCACTATAAACACACAATTAAACCAATTCTTAAAATCAAAGTTTCTCTTCTTACCTTGTATCGTAGCCAAAGTAGGAAATTAAATTCTTCAAACTTAATATTTCCTATTACTTCTTCTACTTTCTAATTTTCTCATTGATTCCAAATTTTGTTGTATCAAATTTAGTGTAAGTAAGGAAGAGAGAGTGAGAGAAAAATGATGATGATGTTTCTTTCTGCTGAAGTGATAATGTGAAGAAAAAAGAATTCTTGGATTTTATATTGGAATCCACCGCCTGAGCACCTCCTGCCTTCAGCCTATATATATATAAGTTGGCTTGATATTGTTGACCAAAAAAAGTTACAAGTTGACTGAATTATTACAGTAGTCGTCCATTGGGCCTCCAGCTGGTTCGCCCATTTGTTCTTGTCTATCATTATTAGTATCCGTTTCTTGTCCACTACAAGCTTGGTCAAATTCATGCCCATAAACAGACTGATGCACAACTGAATCAAAACGGACATCTATCGTATCTTTTGGTAGAGCAATTGTGCAAACATATGGTTGTTCTGCTTCTACTTCATTCGGTTGAAGTGTTGGCAAAATAAGAATCTACAAAAATAAGAAATTGCATTACAAAAACATGTAGAACAAATTTTTTATACAATGATTGCAAAATATATTAACCAAACCTCAGTAGACTACAAAAAATCAGTAATGGCAATTGCCCGTGTTTTGTTGATGTGAATCTCAGTTCAAAATGTGCATAATTTTATTGTGCAACTTCTCAGCAAAATTTTGACCTATATGAAGACATGCCTCGTAGATCCAGAACGATAAATGAATACAACAAATGTCATAATATAATCCCTTAACCTATTACTACAATATAATCTATTTATACATTACAAATAATTACAGATTCTCACCTAAAATACAACGGAAAAACCATATAAGGTATACTTGAGGATACTGCTACTCTTATCACTTGCCCTGGCTGCTCGGCACTCCCAATAGTTTAATAAAGACCGGTACAACGTAAACAAACAATGTCTTCCCCATAGATATTCATAGCATAAATCCAACTTTTCTACTAATGATAATATTTCAATGTTTATTCTTTTTCTATCCATAGGCCGTAGTACTCCTTCTATAAGTAAGGCTAATCCTAACTTATATTTATCTCCCTCATGATTGCAGTTAATGAAAGCAGCTTCCAACTCATTCAACGACATATGTGTAGAATTATTTAGCCACCTCATCCAAAGTCTGTGCTTCAATAACACTTTCAACATACTCAAATTACTAAGATTTTCATGACAAAGTAAACCCATTTTAAATAATATTCTTGCATCCTGAACCTAGCTAATTGTCCATTCACTCTAAACCATGCCTCATGTGATTTATTTGAATTTACTATGTTCAAAGTGAATTGATAAACTAATTTTCCACTAAATTGCAGTTGCCTATTCTATAATTCTTCAAAATGTGAAAAACAACTAATCCTTAATTTAACTAGTTGGTGATTATCATAGTTTTGCATAAATCATATATATGTACCTTGTGTTACTAAGTTGTGTGATTTGTCCACCAAATCTATGGATGGCAATTTGCCCCACGCCCCATCCCCCGTCCCGTTTGGAATTTTCCCGCTCTGGATAATCAGGTATTCGAGGCAGGTACGGGGCGGGGATAATGTCCCTGAGTTGGGTTCGGGGCGGAGCTACTCCGTCCTGGACCCACTGCAAATTTTTTTTTAAAATTTTAAAACATATTTTGATGAAATGGGTGCTGAAGGAGTCGAACACGGGTTGTGAACATTGATTTACAATTCCTAACCACTACACCAAAACCTATTGATTTGTATTTTTTTCATTTTGTTTAATAAACATATTATACACAATTTGTTTTGTAAATTCTAACCATACCATTTAGAATTAACTTTAATTCCCTATTTCATAATTCATAATTTCATATATTTCCCTCAATGAAAATCAGGTTTACAAAATAATAATAATAATAATAATAATAATAATAATAATAATAATTAAACGGGGCAGTAAGCTTCCCCAACCCCGACCCCGCTTTAAGCGGGGAATGGAGCGGGTATGGGGGTGAAAAATCCCCGACGGGGTGGGGGCGAGGAGGGCCGCCCTGGCCCTGACCCACCCCGTTGCCATCCCTAACCAAATCTAACGTTTTCAGCTAAAACATATTCAGGATCCATTTGCAAAAAATAAATCAATTCATCTAATTACTAACACAAACTGTGAATTGTTTCATATACATTTATAACAACAATGATGTACACAACTCATCACCACTTACTGAATTATATTAAAGAAAATATATCACAAAAATTTAAAAAAATTGAATAGACATAATTGATCAGAGACCAAACTAATCACATAAAGTTCCATTATATATGTCGATCAACATCGACATAAATTGCCATTATTTATGTCGATATGCCAATATTTATGTCAGTAATACCAACAAAAATGGCCAATCTTTATGTCGATAAAATCAACATAAATTGCCAGCCTTTATGTCAGTATTAGAGACATAAATGGCCAGCATTTTTGTCAGTATTATCGACATAAATGAACACAATTAATGTCTCTTTTAACAACGTAAATGGATTTCCATTTCTGTCCGTAATTATCAATACAGATCTGTTCTTGAATATAAACAATTTTTACTCAAAATTTTTAAGATTCTGCAACCATTTAATTTTCATATATATCGATAAATATCGACCCAGATCTCTTCATGAATATAGACAATATTTACCTAAGTTTTTAAGATAATGCTTTATATTTCATTTCAACCAAATATATAAGCACCCAACAAAATACATACCCAGCAAAAATATTCATACATATAACCAAAATACCTTCAATCTGGATTCAATATCCAAACAATACAACACACCAAAAATAATTAAGCCTATTAATTACTACACATAAGCAAAATCTCTCAACCTCTGAATTAGATTTCATTGACAAATATTTTAAAAAAACAATGAATCAAGTTCATAATCAAACCAAATGACCACATATAAATCAGCCATCATGTTGATCTTTTGAAATTTTCGTTGGTTTTTTCGTCTCTTGTAATAATCTAGGGTATAATTACCTTTTTGATAAAATGGTTTTTTTTTTAAAGAATTTTCTTGTTTTTTGATGAGATCTTGAAGGAGGTTAGATACGCTCGTATCCATATTGCTCACAAAAAGAACCAAGTTCTTTTCTTCCTTCTTGTTTGTCAGATTTGAGATTTATTTTGAGCTTTAGGTCATGACAACGAGAAAGTCCATCTTTGTTAATGAACAGATAAGCTCTCCATATGTTAAAATACTATATGAAATCAATGAATATTCTATTTTGATTGTATTGAAGAAAGATGTCTTTATACTACCTGAAATCTTGTAATTTTGGACAATATAGGTTCATCAGGAGTCCAGACGATCTTTCTAGAAAGGTTGTTGGTTCACCAATAAAGTGTTTGATTATTGTGAAGATAAGAGTGTTAACAGAATTCTGAGTAGTAGGATATGAAGGATTGTCACCCTCATTTTTAATAGCAGACAATATTTGATTTATTTCGTCTTTAGAAAGATAATTATTCCACCAATCTTTAAGTTGTCCTGTAAAGCCAATTGTAAGATTGATGGCACCTTGGTGATCATTATTTCCCCTAGCACTGAAAGCACTAGATGCCATAGTCATTCTCCAATGACTTGGAGAATTTGATGCTCAGTCGTTCCATCAATGTTCCATTGGATAACCTCATTCCCAAAAAAACATCTTTTGAGGTTGCTTCGTTTCTTCACCAAGCATATCTCGAAAAGTAGGTCTTGAGTAAAAATAGGGGAAAAGTATGGGTTCCATACTTTCCTTGTTTGAGCTTGTTAATTTTTAGTTCTTCAAACTGTTCTTGAATTTCATCTATAGAATTAATGACATTAATTTTGTTGGTTGATTCTTTATTTTTTAATTTCTTAGCAATTTGAACAAGGATATTCGAAGAATTCATTCCATAATTGACTTTTCTTTCATGTGGTTTAAAAAGAGGTTTTTGACTAAGGGGGTTTTTGACTCATCTTTTTTCTTTTGGGTATGGAGACTTTGAAAGTTTCTTTGTTTAATGGGATAATTGTATCAAAGGTCCCCAACATTCAGAATCGTTAGAGATATGCCCCTAACCTAAAATAATAGTACCAAACGTCCCCAACGTATGAAGAAATAGGCATCATAGGTCCCTATTAACAGTTTTCATCTATTTTCTCCGTTAAACCTCAAAATTGGACCCCACGCGCTTTCTTTCTCCAAAAAACGCTATTGAAATTGCAGAGCCACATATTCGTCGTTGCTACTGTTATCAGTTCCAACAATACGTCAACCTTATCTTGTTTCCTATTATCCTTAAACAAATTAACCCAATTTGCTTTTGCATTTTCTGGTTCATCTCTTTGCTCAAACACCTTGCCTTCAACAAGTTTTATTCTATCTTGCTGCATTTTCTCATAAGACCCATCAGATTCTGTGTCTTTGTCTCCAAGTGTTCGAGAAATAGATGAAGATTTAAACCCTAACAGACCCATTCAAGAATCTGAATCCTACCCACATGCTTCGATGAATCCGCAATAGAAGAAGAAAGAATTCTTCCTTACCGTTACCAGGTACTATGTTTTTCTCCACCAAAGTCTAAAATTTATTTAATATCCTTGTAGAAGGAATGGTTTTTAGAATGAATGTTTTCTTCTTCACCATTGTAGCAGAATTAGGTGAGGCAAAAAACCCAGCAAACCGAGAATATCAGCCCTTTTTTCCAATTTTATCTTCTCCCGTAGCAACACTTGGCTCGGGGCTAATTTTGGAACCCATTCACTGAAGCTAAGGGTTGGTGGGGAAAGAAGAAGAGAATGAGCAAGGGGATGGAAGAGGTAATTGTGTGCCGGCCCCAGGGTGGCTTAGAACAAGCTTCATTTTTACCTACTATACTATTGGCAGAAACGTAGCTTAGGGCCTCCAATCATGACTTTTGGGGTCTTCGAGTGAATCTCACATACTTTGTGCCGCCGGTGATATTCTCTACATAGAATTAGGTCCGAATTACACCCATCAACCGAGCAATGGGCAACTTGGATAATATTGCTGGGCGCTTGGGTGGAATATTCGAGAAGGACATGGATACCGGAGAGTCCACAATACAGATGCTAAGGCTACTGAGGAACTTGGGAAGGCAAGACAGTTAAAAGAGTCCAATTTCAATCGCTAGAGAAAGTGTCTGCATTCCAAATTTTGGGTTTAACGGAGAAAATGGATGGAAACTGTTAATAGAGACCTATGATGCCTATTTCTCCATACGTTGGGGAAGTTTGGTGCTATTATTTTAGGTTAGGGGCATATTCCTAACGATTCTGAAACATTGGGGACCTTTGATGCAATTATCCCTTGTTTAATCAATTTAATTTAATTCGGTTGCTACAGAATGTAGCAAGATATTGGTATAATTATTTTGTTGTTGTATATTTTTAATATCCTTAATTGTGGGATTGTAATTTTCACCTTTCTCGCAAATTTGTTTAAGAGGAGAAGCCACAACTTTAACATCTCTTTTTGGAACCCAAATTTTTTCGAGATGAAGGTGAACAGATTGAAAAGTATTTCTAGAAGTTGTTTTCCAAACTTTTGATTTATTCTGAGTATTGTTTATTGTTGACTTTTAGATAAAAACTCTAAAATAAGCCCACTCAAAGAAACTGATATCTTCTGGGTATGAGTAAAATTCTTTCTAGAGAAGGTCGAGTTCTTCTTTTGAATGAAGCTTCTTAATGGTTCTTCAAAAAGTTTTGACAATTGTATTTTTTTTTCTTTTTTGAATTCATTTTTTTTATCTATTCAAGAAGAGATGACATTCAATTGATTTATTTGAGATCTTATATGTGAGAGAGTCGGAGATTTGGAGAAATTATGACTCATTGAGTCTTCATCTGAATAATGCGTTCTTCGATTATTCGGAGTAAAATCTACTCCTTTGAGTTTTTGGGAAGAGACAAATGCCTCTTTGATTGATTGATAGATTTGAAAGTTTCAATGTTGCGAGAAGAACTAAAAGAATGTATGGATGAAGAGGCAAATTGGATTTGCACACTACCTTTAAGCAATTTAGTAATTTTGTTCAACTTTGTTTTCGGGATTACTCTTTGGAGAGGGTGTTCATTTTCGAACGTCCAAAGAGAATTCTGAGTGACTTGATCCCATCTTAATCTTTTGGGAATAGAGACATTTGAGTGAAGCATGTTGATTTTAATTAGGAGAGTTTCATTTTTGGGTGAAGATTTTAAGGCTTTTGGGCTCATGTTTGTACTCATTGTTTTGTAATAAATACGATAGATGAACAACCTTGGATCTACAATCCATTTCAATATTCTTGTCTTGAATATCTAAGCATAAAGAATTGATAAATTGCATCATCAGAAATCAGAAAGATCCATAGAGAAATTTGGATAACAATTGAAGTAGACAAGACCACTTTCAAGATTTGATTCTAAAACTGAAAGTAGTGAATTTGAGAATTTTGAATGTCTCTTATCCCTAAGAAATTGGAATATCAATTCCTAATCTAAATAAAGGTTTGGCAGCAACTTAGACTAATCCAACATGGATAAATTTATATTTCTTTCTATGATTAATAATTGCTTCTTTTGAAAATAACTTTAAAGTATTTGTATCTTGTTTAACTGAGATAGATTGTTCACAAATTTTTATAGCATAATCTTGTTTGAAATTAAATGTTCATATTTGATAGATAGTCTTCTGATCTATTTTTGGGATTGACCAGTTTTGAAGATGTTCTATTTCTGCTATTTGAATTTCTCTCACATTGAGATTTTCTTGAGAATTATGATTGAACAGATCTTTACTAGTAGACTCTCGCATGCTTCGAGACTTATTGAACCAAAAACTAGGCCAATACATAATAACGTTTATTTGATACCTGTCTTTTGGAAAATGATGTCGAAAAGTAGACTGACGAGACCACCCAAACTCAACGGGACCACCTATCTTTGGTTGACCAACGCTTCCCCCACTTAAAGACATTATTTTTCATATTTGGGTTTCAAACACTTGTTTCTATGGCTTGAACTTGGCTCTAATACCAATTTGGCTCGAAGACATTTTTGCTGTATAGTCTGCTTTCGAATTCTAGTTTGAGAAGAAGCTCTTACAAAATAATATTTAGGGTTGGGAGTATGTATCTTTTGAATTTGATCTAAGTGATTGTCTGCCATCATTTTTTTGAGATACCATGATGTTTGGGAAGAATGCAAATGTGGTTGAAGTAAATATGAAGAAATAGAGACTAATTGATGAAAATCAGTGATTTGATAAATATATTGATAAAAAGCTTCTATTGAACAATCAATGATAAATTTGACAGACATTTAAAATAATTGAAAATACATGATTGAGAATACAAATACTGGAAGAAACATTATATACTTACAAATTTAAGGAAAATATGAAAGATAATTGTAATTTTTCACTATGCCTAATAAGAGAGAGTGGTTATATTCACAATACAATTTGTTATAAGCGCACCACATTTTAATTGTACTTAAGATCCTCAATTATTGTTCATTGTTGCAATTATGTTCTTAACTTCTTGTCATCAAATTCTTATCTTCAACTTTCATTAATTAGTACATTTTATCATTAATGATGGTTTTGTCGAGATATTTTGTTTATGTGCTTCGAAATGAGGAAAAATATTTTATCGTACTTTTATATCTATTGTTTTTTTAAAAATATGACAGACAAATAAGTCTTTTTACGAATTCTCAACATATGTTTTAGACAGAAACCGTTATCAAACACAAAATGTGCTAATTAATAAAAAGTTGATGATAAAAATGTGACAAAAAAAGTTGGGGACATGAGTGCTATAATGTTCATAGATTAAAGATGTTAAATGTAATTAAAATATGGTGAAAAAATAAAAAGTGTTGTATGAATATAATTACCCTAAGAGAAAACAATCTGCTCTTTATAGAAAGTCTTTGGACTTCAAACTTGGATTTGAAATGGTTGAAGAATATTTTGAGTGCTGTAAAAGCTGTCTAAGTGTTGTTTGCTTTTTTATTGTTGGAAAATGCCATCTTCTGAGTAATTATTGTTTCACTATTGACTTTTGAACAGAGTAATTATTATCCACAATTTTCTCTGCATTACGCAAAGTAGTGAGTAAATGGATAACAATTATTCTTTGAAGAAATCTGCTCCATAGGAGTCCTTGTTGTCTTGTTCAAAATCAGGTACTGATCCTTCTTCAGAGATAGTAACAAAACCTTTGCTTGATTCAACTTGAGCCATTGAAGCTGCTTTGTGGGCAATAATGGCAAACTCTTTTAGCATTTTGCCAATAGTGCCATGATTTTGCTATTTTCTACAAGAAAATCACGTTGAGATGATGAACTTGCTTGGTCTTTTCTTGAATGCATTTCTTACAGAAAATCAGATTTTCTGCAACAAATCTGTTCCAAAGGGGTCATCCTCGTTGTCTTGTTCAAAATAAGGTACTAACCCTTCTTCAGAGATAGTAATAGAACCTTTGCTTGATTCGGCTTGAGCCATTGAGGCTGCTTCATGGGCAAGAATGGCAAACTCTTCTAGGTTAGAGCATTTTACCAATTGTGCCATGATTTTGCTATTTTATGCAAGAAAATCTCTTTGAGATGAGGAACTTGCTTGGTCTTTTCTTGAATCCATTTCATGTGGAAAATCAGATTTTCTGCAACAAATCTGTTCCAAAGGAGTCGTCCTCGTTGTCTTGTTCGAAATCAGGTACTAACCCTTCTTCAGAGATAGTAACAGAACCTTTGCTTGATTTGGCTTGAGCCATTGAAGTTGCTTTGTGGGCAAGAATGGCAAACTCTTTCGGGTTAGAGCATTTTACCAATTGTGCCATGATTTTGCTATTTTCTGCAAGAAAATCACTTTGAAAGGATGAACTTGCTTGGTCTTTTCTTGAATGCACCTGGTGTTGATCAATCTATGCTTGAACTGCTTTAAAACATGCATTTGACTCAATAAAATTTTCCCACCATTTGATCTTACGTCTCCTCAAAATTCTTTTGAAAGAGAAATTGTCATTTGAATTAGGTAAAACTTGAAAATCCCAACAAAAAATCCATGCGACTTTAAAGGTTATGCAAAATTAAAAAAGGAGGTCTTCTTGGAAGTGAAACCGACACCTTTTGATTTGAATAATTGATATCCTTCAGAAACTCGACTAGGAAGGATTTTGATTGTGGCTCCAAAATAGATCCACCGTTGTTGAAACCATTTTGAAAATGTTTTTGGACAGTTGTGGAAAAAAGGAATGAACCACGACTCGGCTTTGATGGCCTGAAGAACATTATGCTATACCAAGCTTTGACGTAGTCAAGATAGGTAAAGGAAGATTTTTTACCATGTTTCATCGAGAATGACTCGGTTTCCCATGGTTGTTGGTTCCAATCTAAAATAGTTAGAACCTAAAGAATTTTGAATTTTGAGAAGTCAATCCAATGAGTGTTGGGTTTTTTAGGAGTATGAAAAATGATTGAGGATTTAGTAACCTTCAAAATTGTTTCGTACCACATTCTAGATTTTGAAATTGATTGAGGAAGAAAGTAAAATTCATTGAGAACTTGATATTTTTTATTACGAAAATTGAATGGATCATCGTCTTTTTGAAAAGGACGAAATATTCTTGAAATGCACTATCAAGCAAGGCAAAGTTTTCCCATTCTGATTCGAGCTTTGCAACTGGAAGAGCTGCTCTCTTTGTAAAGTATTGGAATTTTTTATTATTAATTTCAAGCAGTTTTCCAAACCCTAGTTTAACTGCTTCTTTTAATTAGAAGGGGTATGGGTTTTTTAAGAATTTTTTGGTAGGGTTCCAAGGAACGTAAATGGGTTTGAAGTAGCAGAAAGAGTCTTGGATTTTTGAGATGAAAGTGGTTGGGATGATTTTTGAGAACTGGAGCTTTCGATGAGAAAATCCTCAGAGGTTCTCTTTTTGCTAATCTTCTTGGACATTTCTTCCCTGTAAAAATTCTCTCGTTAAAAAATATGGTAAAGCATTATCCTCACCTTTTATGAATTCTGTTGAAAAATCAAAATATGAAAGAATTGTTTGCCATCTGGCAAAATTTGTTTTAAAACAAGATTTTTAACATCCTTTTATAGTACTTCTTTTGACGCTTTGCAATCAGTTCTAACAAGAAATGTTTTATTGACCAAATCATCTTGAAATTTTTAAATGCACAAAACAATTGAGAGACATTCCTTTTTGAAGGTTGAATAGTTCTTTTGAGGACCAAACCAGATACCAGAATGGTATCGAACAAGCTGCTCTTTTCCATCAATTTTTTGTTTGAGAACTCTCCATACCTGATATCTGACACATCAGTTTGAACTATTAGAAAGGCATCATGATTTATAATGTTAAGGCATGGCAGAGACTTAGCAATTTTCTTAATGGACTTGATTGTTTCAATATGCTTATCTGACCATGGATGAGGTTTATTATGAAGTCTTTGATATAAAGGCTCGTAGATTTCCTAATATTTGGGACAAAGTTTTAAAAATAATTGACACATCCTAAAAACCTTTCAAGAATGGTTTTATCAATTATTTGATCTGGAAACTTAGAGACAAACTCAAGACTATGCCTGATTGGAGTAATGGTTCCTTTAAATATCTCATGCCCTAAAAACTTAATCTTTGTTTGACAAAGGACAATCTTTTTCTCAGAGACAACTAAACCATTCTTCTTAACGATCGAACGAAATATTTGAAGATGTTGTTCAATGCTGTTGGAAAAAATGAGGACATCATCAATATAGACAATTGAAAATGTCTGGTAATGATTGAAAATGTCATTCATAATTTTTTGAAATTCTGAAGGGACATTTTTTAATCCAAATGGCATAACATTCCATTCGTATTGTTCGAAAAGAACATTAAACGCTGTTTTATATTTGTCTTTCTTATCAATTTGAATTTGCCAAAAACCTTACTTAAGATCAAATTTAGAGAAAATTGTTGCATTAAGGAGCCGATTGAAAAGGTCCCTTTTTGGAGGCATATGGTAACGAATCTACTAAAGAATTTGGTTGAGAGGTTTGTAATTAATAAAAAGCCTAGGGGCTCCTCTCTCAATTTTAGATTGATTATTGATGTAGAAGGCCACACAGCTCCAAGGAGATTTATTTGGTCTGATTTGGCCTTTTTCAAGGAGATCATTGATCTCTTTGGTACAATATTCGAGAAGCTATTTGTTCATTTGGATAGGTCTCGCTTTTGTTGATATTTGTTTTTCAGAAAAATTGGATATGTAAGGTAGATTGTCAATATGTTTTTTTCTTTCCCAAAATGTGTTGGAGATAGAAGAACATATTTCATACCTAATAGTTTTATCAATTTTTGAGATTTGTTCTTTAACACTTGTTTTTTCTAATTGTTCTTCAATTCTTTGAAATTTATTATCTTCTTTAAGATATTTTATGTGTTGTTTTTTAAGATTGATATTATTAATTTTCCTGGAAATTGTATGTTCTTTGGTAGTATTTATATCTGTAAGGGTAGGCGGATTGATAAACTCAAAGAATATTTCTTGATCAAGGTATCAAGAATATATCTTGATTTCAGTCTAGTTTTAGTAACTGTAATTGGGTATAATTGGACAAGGAAAGAGGTTCCAAGAAATAACTTCTTGATCTAAATCTTAGACAAGATAAAAACTACTTTTGAAGCAAATGTATTGATTACAAACGTGGGCTTTTGTTAGCTTGTAATTAATATTAAGACTTCTACCACTTGCTCCATAAACATTTTCGATGGTTTTCTCAAAATATTTGGTAAGAACAAGCCCCTCTCTAATACAGTTTTGATCTGCACCTGAATTGAGAAGTACTTTGGTTTTAATCTTGAATTCCTTATTAAGAATTATTGTTGCATTGGTATACCATTTTTGTAGACGGATTTGGCTAATGATATTCATGGTTTGGTCATCATCTTGAGGAATTTGAATTTGACTAGTTCTCTCGTCTTCTGAAGAACTTGAGGAGCTTGGTTTAGCTTTTCTTTTATCAAAAGAAGTTGAGCAAGCTTTGGTAATGGAGACCTCAACTTTGAGATTAGTTAATTGTTTTTCAAGGGTAGAAATTTGACCTTTCATTTGATTAACTTATCCTTGTAAATCTTGACTAGAGGAAACTTTGTTAGTTTGTTTGAATTTCTTTAATATTTCATTAAGATTATAAGTTATTTGAGGCCTTTTTTCTTCTGGATGAATAATTTGATTAAATTTTTGTGTCGGTCTAGATCTTAAATTTGATTAATAATCTCTTGAATTAATTTTTATTTAGTAGTTAGGACATTGATAGAGTTTGTATCACAATTGCAGTTATCTTTACATTTGCAAACTCTCTTTGAACTGGATGATCGAGTAGAAAGAGATTCATCACTAAAATCAGAATCTTCTTGAATGTTGTAAATGATTTCTTCAGAATCTGAAAAGTCAGAAGAATTAATTAAATTTAATAATTCATTTTTATGTTCGTCATCAATTTGGATATTATTGATTATCCCTTTCAAGGGACATTTGTTTGCATGATGACCCTTTTTTCTGACACTTCCAACAAGTTGTATTGGAATGATCTTTGGGATGATTTTACTTGAAATTATCTCTTTTATAAATCGTTTGAAATTTTCATTGGTCTTTTGGTCTCTTGTAATAATCTGGGGTATTATTACCATTTTAATAAAATGGTTTTTTGGGTTTTAAAGAATTTTCTTGTTTTTTGATGCGATCTTGAAGGAGGTTGGATACGCTCATATCCGTATTGCTCACAAAAAGAACCAAATTCTTTTCTTCCTTATTGTTTGTCAGATTTGAGTTTTGCTTTGAGCTTTAGATCATTATAAAGAGGAAGTCCATCTTTGTTAATGAAATAGATAAGCTCTCCATATGTTAAAATACTATATGGAATCATTGAATATTCAGTTTTGATTTTATTTCGCACTCTTTCAGCAAACAATTTTTGAAGTCCTGCAATAAAACTTTTTTTCCAGAAAGGTGAATTACAGTTATCACTTATAATAACTTTTTGAAAAAAGATGTCTTTATACCACCTGAAAACTTGTAATTTTGGACAAGATAGGTTCATCAGGAGTTGAGACGATCTTTTTAGAAAGGCTGTTGGTTTACTAATAAAGTGTTTGATTATTGTGAAGATAAGAGTTTTGACAGAATCTTGAATAGTAAGAGCCGAAGGATTATCACCCTCATTTTTAACAGCAAACAATATTTGACTTTCTTCGTCTAGAGAAAGATAATTATTCCACCAATCTTTAAGTTGTCCTGTAAAGCCAGTTGTAAAATTGATGGCGACTTGGTGATCATTATTTCCCCTAGCACTGAAAGCACTGGATGTCATAGTTATTTCTCCAGTGACTTGGAGAATTTGATGCTCAGAATATGTTCCATTGGATAACCACATCCCAGAAAACATCTTATGAGCTTGCTTCAGTTCTTCACCAAGCATATCTGGAAAAATAGGTCTTGAGTAAAAATGGGGTAAAGTACAAGTTCTATACTTTCCTTGTTCGAGCTTGTAAATTTTTAGTTCTTCAAACTGTTCTTGAGTTTCATCAATTGAATTAATGACATTAATTTTGCAGGTTGGTTATTTATTTTTTTAATTGCTTATCAATTTCAACAAGGATATCCGAAGAATTGGTTACAAAATTGACTTTTCTTTCATTTGGTTCAAAAAGAGTGTTTTTGACTATGGGGGTTTTTTACTCATCTTTTTCTTTTGGTTCAGGAGACTTCGAAAGTTTCTTCGTTTGATCAATTTGATTTCGTTGAGTTGCTACAGAATGTAGCAAGATATTGTTATAATTATTTTGTTGTTGTATATTTTTAATATCCTTAATTGTGGGATTGTCGTTTTCACCTTTCTCGCAAATTTGTTAAAGAAGAGAAGCCAGAACTTTAACATCTCTTTTTGGAACATGAATTTCTTCGAGTAGAGTGTGAACAGATTGAAAAGTATTTCTAGAAGTAGTTATCTAAACTTTCGATTTATTATGAGTATTTTTATTGTTGACTTTTGGTTAAAAACCCTAAAATAAGCCAACTCAAACAAACTAATATCTTCTGGGAATGAGTAAAACTCTTTCTAGAGAAGATCAAGTTCTTCTTTTGAATGAAGCTTCTTAATTATTCTTCAGAAAGTTTTGACAATTGGATTTTTGTCCTTTTTGAATTCATTTTTTCGATCTATTGAAGAATAGATGACGTTCAATTGATTTCTTTAAGCTCTCATATTTGAGAGAGTCAGAGATTTGGAGAAATTCTGACTTGTTCAGTCTTCATCCGAATAATGAGTTCTTGGAATATTAGGAGTAAATTCTACTCCTTTGAGTTTTTCGGAAGAGACATATCGCCTCTTTTATTGAATGTCTAGACGAAGAGGCAAATTGGATTTGCACACTACCGTCAGTCAATTCAATAATTTTGTTCAACTCTATTTTCGGGATTTGTCTTTGGGGAGGATGTTCATTTTTGAACGTCCAAAGAAAATTTTGAGTCACTTGATCCCATCTTAATCTTTTGAGAATAGCGACATTTGAGTGAAGGGGGTTGGTTTCAATTAGGAGACTTTCATTTTTGGGTGGAGATTTTAAGGCCTTTGGGCACATGTTTGTGCTCATAACTTTGTAATAAATACGATAGATGATACAAACAGCCTTGGATCTACAATCCATTTCAATATTCTTGGCTTGAATATCTAAGCATAAAGAATTGATAATTGCATCATCATAAATCAGAAAGATCCATAGAGAAATTTGTATAACAAATGAAATAGACAGGACCACTTTCAGGATTTGGTTCTAAAACTAAAAGTAGTGAATTTGAGAATTTTGGATGTCTCTTATCCCTAAGAATAAGACATATTGGAACATCAATTCTGAATCTAAATAAAAGTTTGACAGCAACTTGGACTAATCCAACATGGAGAAATTTATATTTCTTTCTATGATTAATAATTGCTTCTTTTGAGAATAGCTTTAAAATTTTTGTATCTTGTTTAACTGATATAGATTGTTCACAAATTTTTATAATATAATCTTGTTTGAAGTCAAATGTTCCTATTTGATAGATAGTCTTTTGATCTATTTTTGGGATTGACCAGTTTTGAAGACGTTCTATTTCTGCTATTTGAATTTCTCTCATATTGAGATTTTCTTGTTGATTATATAAATCTTCTTCAGAATTATGATTGAACATATCTTCACTAGTAGACTCTCGCATGCTTTGAGACTTATTGAACCAAGACCTAAGCCAAGACATAATAACGTATATTTGATACATGTCTTCTAGAAAATGATGTTAGAAAGTAGACTGACGGGACCATCAAAACTCAACGGAACCACCTATCTTTGGCTGACTAACGCTTTATAGTCTCCAAGACTGACCAATGCTTCTCCCACTTAAAGACATTATATATATAAACACACACATACACACTTGTATCTATTAGTTTTGGTTGGCTACCATTTACACACCACATTACCTACACAGAATTAAGCAGTAACCAAAAAGCCTCCCAATTTCTTAGTGAAAATTGCAGCCGCCTTTCCTTCGTTATTTCTTTGGTGAAATTGGTCCTCTTTGTTTGTCCTAGTTAATTGGTGTTACTTTTGTAGAGTGTGAGAATGTGGGTCACTAAATCCACTTGGCACAAGACCATTGGGTAAGATGGTGTGTTTTGTGTGGGTAAAGTGTGGACCGTTAGATGTAATGGATGGATGAGATCTTACTAGGGTTTTATATATATATATATATATATTATTCTTGTCTTCTTCATCTAGGTTAGAAGAGTGAGGAGAGAAAAACATCTTTATTCTTTCTCAAAGTGAGGTTGGACTAAGTGGTTAAAAGTCTTGGTCATCTTCGGTTGGTTGGTTGGTAAACAAATCCAATTTATGTTCCTTAGGTTGCAGTGCAGTGTTCATTGTGGCAAGAATTTGAACCCACAAGTTCAACCAAAACAAAGGAGCAACAAATGAGAGATTTTTTCTTTTATTTTTCACATTCAAATGAAATTGTAATGATTATTATTGTTATCAATCTCAACAAATGGTATCAGAACCTAGATTGTTGATCTATAAGTGTGAAAATATCAGAAAATGTTGGTGGGTCGAAAGTTGGAATCGGATCCAGGAAGATTCAAAACACCCGAAACTTCAAACAAAGATTCTGGCCAAACCACTCATCATTCGGGAGATTCAAAACACCTAATGGTATTACTTTGTTCATGGCGCAACAGTGCACTTTTATTGGTTGTTCTAAGATGGGTAGCTGTGGCCTTGAAACGCGTGAAAATTCATTTCATCTCTCCTATAAATACGGACAACAGATTTGTCCGCTAAGTTTGCATTTTCTTGAACCCTCTTATTTAATTTTACATTTTGTTGATTTTATTTGAGGTAAAAACAAACTAGGTGGCTAAAGCCTACAACCCCTTAGTATAATTTGTGCCTTTATTATCTTGTGTGTTGATAAACTGTGTTTGAGTGTCATCTTAGTTAGTAATTTGAAAAAAAAAAAATTGGTTGTGTTTGCATTTGTGTGAGTAAAGTTTTTATAAAATTTTTCAAAATCATTCTCATTCATGGATGATTTTCCATCCATGGGTTCGAGGGTTGAATTATCACAATTCGATGGAAATGATGATTATTCAATTTGGAAACAAAAAATGAGAGATATTCTGGTTCAACAAAGGGTTTCTAAAGCCTTTGATGATCCAGAAAAATTTTCTGATGCATTAAAGGCTGAACATGATCAAATTGAGGAGATGAATGAAATTGCATACAGTTATATAATATTGCACATATTTGATAATATTATTAGACAAATTGATGATGCTAAGACTACTAGAGAACTGTGGGAAGCTCTTGACAAGTTGTTTTTGACAAAAACTTTGTCAAATAGGATTTATCTGCTAGAAAAACTTTTCAGTTTTAAAATAGACTCGGGGAAGGTTCTTGAATCCAATCTGAGTGATTTTAGCTAAATTGTCAAAAGCTTGGCCCACAATGATAATAAATTTGTTGATGAGGATCTAGCTGTTATACTTTTGAATTCTTTTCCTTATTCCTTATTCTTATAGAGATGTTAGGAATGCGATTAGTTATACTAGAGATGTTTTGACTTAAGCTATTGTAATAGATGCTTTGAGATCAAATGATTTAGAAGTTAAGAAAGAGTCTAGATGAAACACTAGAGATGAGAGTTTGTTCATTAAAGGGAGAAATAAAATGAGAGTGAACAATTACTAGGGAAAGAAGGGCAAAGGAAAATCTAAGGGTATGTCTAGGTCTAGGTCTAGGGATAAAGGCAATAAGAAATGTTACCATTAGGGAAATTTAGGACATTTTAAGAAAGATTGCTATGAGCTTAAGAGAAAAACGAAGCAACAACAGAATGAAGATCAAAACATTGCTGCTATTGGGGATGCCCTAGATGGTTTACATGTTAGGACCGTGTCTGATGGTGAGATTGACCATGAGTGGATATTAGACTTAGTGTCGCCTTTCATTTGTGTCCCGTGAGATCTTGGTTTTATAACTATAGAGAAATTGAACCTAGAAAAGTATACATGGGGGATAAAAATTCACAAACAGTTGAAAGAATAGGTGACATTGCTATTAGGATGCATGATGGCATTGTCAGACCCCTTCTTGGTGTTAGGTTTGTCCCAAACCTTAAGAGAAATCTTGTTTCTTAAGAAGTTCTTAAAGATGGGGGCTATATGTTCAAATCTGATTTTGGTACTTTAAAGATTCTTAAAGGTTCTCTAGTGGTTATGAAAGGTCCCAAGAGGAATGGGTTGTATTACCTTCAAGGTGAAGCCTTATATGCCAAAGATTCAGGATTGGTTTCAATCAACACTGATAGATCAGATCTATGGTATAGGAGGATGGAACACATTAGGAACAAGGGACTAAAATATCTTAGTGACCAGAGTTTACTCGATAAAGACACTGTCGCACCTTTGAGCTTTTGTGAGACATGTGTTCTAGGAAAGTCACACAGAGTCAGCTTTAAGATAGGTTAACACAGCACTAAGAGACCATTATATTACATTTATGCATATTTATGGGTAAAGAAAAACACCCTACACATGGTGGGAACATGTTTTTTCTATCTATTGTTGATGACTACTCTAGAAAGGTTTGGATTTTTCCACTTAAGTCAAAATCTGAAACTTTTAGCAATTTTAAGTCCTGGCATACCTTAGTTAAAAATCAAATGGAAAATCTGTAAAAACTCTTAGGACAAACAATAGTTTAGAGTTTTGCAACTTTGAATTTGATAACTTTTGCAAAGAGAGGGGTATCACGAGGCATAGAACTGTGAGAAATACCCTCCAACAAAATGGGGGTGGCTGAGAGGATGAATCGTACTTTAATGAATAAAGTCAAATATATGTTGATTAGTTCAAGGTTGGCCAAAGGTTTTTGGGCTGAAGTATGTACTGTGGCTTATTTGATAAATATGTCTCCTTCTAGTTCTGTTAACTTCAAAACTCCTAAAGAGTTGTAGTCTGGAAATCTCCAGCACATTAGAGTGTTTGGGTGTGCTGCTTATGCACATCAGGTTCAGGGTAAGTTAGACCCTAATGATACTAAGTGTGTCATGTTAGGATACTAGAGGGAGTCAAGGGGTATAGATTGTGGGTTTTAGGTGTTAAGGATATTAAGATAATTAACAGTAGATATGTGAAGTTTAATGAGCTTGATATGCATTGCATAAAAACTCTAGACAATCAGGTTAATCAAAGTGAGAAAAGAAAATCTTCTACTGGGAAGAAGATTCAGACTGAGGTGAAAAGATTAGATGTTAATCAAGAGGTTAGAGAACCTGAACAAATTGATCCTCAAGTTGAGACTGAACAAGAACAAGTCTTAGAACAACCTGAACTAGAAATTCATGAAACTTTGATCCATAATCAAGAACAACTTGAAGATACTAATTTAAGAGATTATCAATTAGGGAGAGATAGGGAGAGAAGACAAGTAAGGCCAAATTTGAAGTATACTTCTTCAAATTTGATAGAGTTTGTCCTAGTTTCAGGTGAAGCCTTAGAGTCAGTTAAACCTTTTTCTTATGAATAAGCGGTTAACTATAAAAGTTTTGAAAATTAGAAGAAGGCTATGAGAGAGGAGATACATTCCTTAGGAAAGAATAATACTTGGAAGTTGGTTGAGAGACCAAATAATCAAAAGGTAGTCCAGTGTAAATGGATCTACAAGTTGAAGGAAGGAGTAGAACTTAATGACCCTTTAAGATACAAAGCTAGGTTGGTAGCTAAGGGATTTACTCAGTGAGAGTGGATTGATTATAATGAGGTTTTTTTTCCAGTGATTAAGTATAAGACTATCAGGTTAGTATTGGCCTTAGTTGTCCAATTTAATTGGAAATTAGAACAACTAGATGTTAAGACTGTTTTTTTTTTCATGGAGAGTTAGATGAGGTCTTTTACATGTCTCAACCTCAAGGTTTTGAGATGAAAGAGAAGTCTGAGCTAGTGTGCTTGCTTAACAAATCCTTGTATGGTCTTAAGCAGAGTCCTAAGCAATGGTATAAATGTTTTGATACTTATGTGCTTAAAATTGGTTTCAAAATGAGTGAATTTGATGCATGCTTATATTATAATAACACTAAGATAGGCTGTGAGGTTTATTTGTTGTTATATATTGATGACATGTTGCTTGCTAGTAGTAGTAAAGCTAATATCATAAAAATGAAAAATCTTTTGAAATCTGAATTTGACATGAAAGACTTAGGATGTGCAAGAAAAATTCTTGGTATAGTTATTAAATGGAATAGAGCTGAAAATAGACTGATTATTAATCAAAAGTCTTATTTGAAAAAGGTAATAACCAAATTTGGTACGAAATTTGCGAAGTCTATCAATGTACCATTAGCTGCACACATGATTTTATCATCTGCTCAATGTCCTAAAACTGAAGAAGAAAAACAGGAAATGAGTAATGTTCCCTATGCTAATATGCTAATGTCATTGGTTCTGTAATGTATTCTATGATTACCACTAGACTTGATGTAGCTTATACAATTAGTTTCTTGAGTAAGTTTATGTCTAACCCAAGTAAACATCATTAGATTGCTCTTAAATGGTTGTTGAGATACCTAGTTGGGACTGTTAAAAGGGGGTTAGTGTTCTAAATGAGGAGTGATAAGCTTGAGCTTAAGGGTTATGTAGATTCTAACTTTGCACGGGATAAAGATCAGAGGAAATCTACCACTTCTTACTTCTTCACGTTAGGTGATAATTGTATCACTTGAAAATCACAATTGCAACCTTTAATTACACTTTCCAGCACTGAAGCTAAATATGTTGCACTAACTGAAGCCTTTAAAAAATGTATGTGGTTGAAAGGCCTTTTATGTAAATTGAACTTCTTGAATGAAAATGCAATGATCTTTACCGATTGTCAAAGTGCTTTAATGTTATGTAAAAATCTTGTATATCATGAAAGATCTAAGCATATTGAAGTGAAATATCATTTCATTATGGAGAAGTCAGCTTCTGGTGAATTTAAATTGCTTAAAATTGCAACTGATGATAACCTTGCAGATGTTGGAACCAAAGTACTTGCTGCTGGTAAGTTTAATAAGTGCATATCAATGTTGAATATTGATACAGGTTAACTTGTGTGACAGGTACTTGCTGCAGTGGGGAATTAGTGAAGCACGTTCCAGCTGGAGTGGGCGATGATGATGAAATAAGATCACAAAAGGATAGCACATGTAGCCAGGAAACTTGGTAGTGGATTTGTGAACTAAGGTGAAGTTTATGACAATGTGGGTCACTAAATCCACTTGGCACAAGTCCATTGGGCAAGATGGTTTGTTTTGCGTGGGTAAAGTGTGGACCGTTAGATGTAATGGATGGATAAGATCTTACTAGGGTTTTATAAATATATATTATTCTTGTCTTCTTCATCTAGGTAGAAGAGTGAAGAGAGAAAAATATCTTTATTCTTTCTCAAAGTGAGATTGGACTAAGTGGTTAAATTTCTTGGTCATATACGGTTGGTTGGTTGGTGAAAAAATCCGATTGCTGTTCCTTAGATTGAAGAGTAGTGTTCATTGTGGCAAGAATCTGAGCCCACAAGGTCAACCAAAACAAAGGAGCAACAAATGAGAGTTTTTTTTCTTTTATTTTTCACATTCGAACGAAATTGTAATGATTATTATTGTTATCAATCTCAACATAGAGTTTGGACAGTTTAATCTGAGCCCTATCGGTTGTTCTTGCAAGTAAATAACGATCCGGTGAAACTATTTTGTGAAGACATAGCCTTCCTCTCTTCCTCACTCATCACCTTCTTCCCCTATAATGGCCTACACGGGTATTTAGCTCTCCAGTTACAAAATTGAGGTTAAGAAGTTTGCTGGGGTTTATTTACTATGTTACCTGGAGTCAATCGTGATGCCTAAAGTAACAATATATGTTATACATTAGATGCAACAAATTGCAACACAAATAACTGAATTTTTCTGCTTTAAGACATTGAATTAGAGGAAAATGAATGAGAAATTGAATAGGAGTTTGTCGAAAACGAACTGTAGGTCTGATGTTTGCTGGGGGAAAATATCCACTTTCTATTCAATATTCTCAGCTGCTTCATTTATATATCCTCTACTGGTTTCTTGGCCTTCAGCTATGTCCAGAGTGGCTAGTTTTTCTTTCCATTCTTCAGACATCGTACGGTCATGACAAGTTGTTGCCTTTCACCTTCTACCTCTGCAAACCGGAGGCTTATTTCTGAATATCTCTCTTGCATTTCTTTGAGTTCGTCTTCCATGTTTTTGTTTCTTTCCTTCAGTGACTCTACTACACTTAATAAGCTGGAAACATCACAAGTATCACCAGCATGGTCACCGTTCAATTTCAGCATTGTCCTTTGCTGCATTTCTCCACTGAAATAAGCAAGGCAAAGTGCATAAATGCATGTGGAAGAATTTCCTTAAAAGAAAAAGTGAAAACATAATAGTTTAACCTGTTCTTTTACCTTATAATTTGAGCTGTGTCAAATCCATTCTGTGTAGGCGGGCCCTCCACAGTTCTCATTCCTGCAGAACCTAAATACCCTCCCATGATTTTTCTTTCTTCAAGAGCACTGGGATTCATGTGCTCAGTTGGTTTAGACTCCTGCAGTCAAATACTTCTTTGAATACGATCTTTTGCATAAATGTAGCTGAAATAAATTTGGGAAGCTTATACAAAGCAGTGTGCAGTTATGTTTGTTGTGGCTGAAACTTGTGCTGAATCTAATAGAATTTCAAGCGGACATTGTTCATTCCACAGTCAATCTAAGGAGAATAGGGGAGACACTTTCATTGCCATTTGTGAAAACAAGGTAACCCTTTCTTATTTTCAGACAATTCTAATGCTTTATTTCAGGAATCATTGTCTGCCTTAATCAATTTTATTGAATCAAAAGAGTAACAAATGCAAATTTGTGACTGTTTTGAAGTCGGTCCTCAGGTATTTAAAATAGT